>JAQSUU010000703.1:17136117-17756257 GCA_038087645.1 Saccharum hybrid cultivar R570
TCTACCGTAAGGTCAGACTGGCAACTGCTTGGCCATTTGCCCGGACTGTTCGGAGATGAGTCTCTGCTCTTCCTTGTTGGCTGTCAACTCAGTTTTGAGCTCTTGCTGGATCGAACCAATGTCATTCACACGGGCAAACAGAAGATCGAAATTTTCCAGTACCTGGTCCCATCTGTTCTTCTCATCAGCACTCTTCGACATTGCATCGAGTATGAAGGTCGTCTGCGCGGAAGGCTTAGGGGGAGCCGTTGTTGCCAATTGCCTCTGTGATGCAGAAAGAGTGAAAGACTGAAGATTGGGTGAAGCAACAGGTTTGGTATACACCTCCCCTATGTTCTGCTACACCCCCAAATTCGCCGACTTCACCTAGAAGTGAGGCTCTACCAAGGAATTTTACAGAGAGACAGAGCTCTGCAACCCGAGTAGGACACTTCCTTGCCAACACCACCGCACCACAATCAGTTAAAGAAAGTTACGGAATTTTACACGGGAACACGCCCTGCAACCCTCACTTTCACCGATTATGCGCTAGACATGAAATAGGGAGCACGACGATGGATGCTCACCAGGGTTCTCACTGCCGAATCCTAGTATCAGTTGATGTCGTCTCACAGTTGCGCAAGTCGTTGCAGATCCGGATCTGGTCCTTCAAGCTGGTGTGCGGAGCGTCAGAGCAGAGGCAGAGCCCACCGGGCGGAACAACTCACGAGTCTTGCCATCGACTGGATCAACCTCAGCACGGACCTATGGGACCTCACGAACACCACCGCTAGGGATGGTGAACAGAGATCTACCAGCCGTCGGGGATGACGATCCCAAGTCAAGGTGGAAGAAATCAAGAGGGTTGGCCACGAAAAGCGAGGATCTGGCCGGAGCTGAGGAAGAAACTGTGCCGAATCGCGAAATCCGCCGCCGCCGGTAACTAGCGCTGATGTAGAGTGGTTGCTCGTCACCCACGCCGAGGATATGCCATCTTTGATACCATTCGTTACACCCCTTGGCCGCCGGTGATGGCCGTCGACGTGAGGGAACAGTGAGATCGCGGATCAGAGAACAGCAGAGGGCTGCTTGCCCTTTTCTGTCAAGTTCTATTGTCTGAATTAGGATAGTTCCCAACCGTACAGGAGTTCGCTTATTACATAGCCTTCCCTGGCTAGCGGGGCCTGCCCGTCATAGACTCGCATTACAACTTAAACTATAACATGAATACGTATTCTGGAGATGACGCCTTCTTCACTATGTGGTGGCGACCGGCGTGAGCGTGACACCCCAATTGGTGCCATTGAAAATAACCAGCCACCGAGGAAAAGGAGGGGCACAAGATTTCCCAAGGGAAGCCATGGAGGCAAGGCACAACCCTCTGCTGTCCTTCTTTTTCTTTTTCTTTTCTTTCTCTCTGAACTTGGCTGCACAAGACCAGACCATGCAAACGCTTGTTGGAAGGAGGGTGGAGGTGGCTGCCATAGGCGTGCAGCGTGCGGCCGGTGGAGGCGGCTGGTGGGTGCGGGTGTGAGATGCGTGGCTGGCACGGGCAGGCCGTGGGCAGGGTGCGCACAGCCAGCAGATGTGGCAGCTGCGGGCGGAGCTCATGTGGCTGACGGAGGCCACGACCATGGGCAGGCTCGCATGGGCTGCGGAAGCGATGGCCACATGAGCGAAGGGAGCAGGGAGCGGAGGGTGAAAAGTGGAGTTGTTCGCTGGTGGAAGCTCGCCATCGACTCTCCGGCTGGCAGTGACGGCAGTGGCCAGGTGAGGATCGATCCCAACCTAGACCTGTGTTACCATGTTAGAAATGCAACTTAGATCTATTGCCATGCCCAAAGTGCTGGATATGAAGTTGTACAAAGTGCAGATAGCACCCTACACTAATGACTAAGTACATACAGAATATATACATCTAAAAGGAGGGAGGGTGATTTCTTGGAGCACTTGTCTTTGAAGATGATACAAAAACAGCCATTTTCTACCAATAAGGGGAATGGTCATTTCTACTAAATCTGGATATTGGATTTGCACTGAGTATAATCATAAGCAAGAGCTGAATGGATGATTAGTTCTATTAACAGAATGTGCATGGCTGATCTTTATCACCTTGTATATACAGACACTTAAGTTTTGGCCATTGGGCCTTCTTTTTTAATGTGGACAACCGAGTTGTATTGCCTTGAGCACACAAGCATGGCCTAACCAACAATATATATTAGTTATATACTCCCTCTGTCCCAAAAAGAATGTTATTCTCGTTTTTGGAGGAATCAGATGAATCTCAAGTATGACCAAATATATACAAAAAGGTACTAATAGTTATGATGCTTAAGAAATATCACTAGATGAATCATGCAATATTTTCATAATAAATCTATTTGGAGATATAAATGTTGATAATATATTTTCTATAAACCTGGTCAAACTTAAGAAAGTTTGACTTTCTATAAATCTATTCAAACTTAAGGAAGTTTGACTTAGTCCAAATCTAGAATGACATTCTTTTTGGGACAGAGGTAGTATGTGGGACAGTTATTATATAAGACAATTTGCTGTAATTATCCATAGCATAGTGCCATAGCCAGATTGATGGTAGAAAGTTGGCTATCATTCTGTAGCTTCATGACTTCCAAGCCTATGATTTTCCTCGCTACAGAGCTGAACTGGGAGCTTTGTTGATGTTCCTCTCTATGGCATCTTGCTAGTCAAGATAGATAAATTCTAATTTATGTCTTTCCCCCACTGGCTGAGTTTTCTTATGTCTTCTATCTATCTGAATAGTTTGAACTAACCATAGAATTGATCTTAAAATTTGAATCTAGAGATGGAATGCAGATCGTTCATGCATAAATTAATTCTGTACTTCGGTTTGGGCATTATCAGTCAAGCAACGGGGCACTAGGGTACTAGTTCATTGTTATGTTTGCTAGGCCATTATAATCTTGTATGATAGCTCCTTAATGAAAATGCTTCCTTTATTTTGTGGATTGATCATTACACTACACCATTCAGGAAAGCGCAAACCTTCGCCGGAGTTTTATCTTCAAGCTGCGGATCAACTCAATGTTGATCCAGCAAGTTGCATTTTTATTGATGATAGGTTAGTTTTTGTTGATGCAACTCTAGCATTGTTTACCAGTGATGTGGATTCCTTAGCATGTTTGTAATTTTACCACTGCAGGATGATAAACATTGAAGCAGCTCTTAGTGTAGGAATGGTTGGGTTGCAGTTTAAGAGTGCTGAGGCACTACAGAAGGACTTGTGTGCTCTGGGAGTTGAATTATCTCCTCTTGTTTGCGAAGGTGAAGCACAAGTACAATAAGGTTGTGTTGTGCCCTTGTCTTATGCTCAACCAAACCACGGTACAGATGTACATAGTATATAACGCTCTTTCTTTGTGAGCTATGTCAATAAATTATTGTACTCATCTGAATTGTCTATCAAATATAACCGATATGTTAACTGCACATATTCTCTGCCTATGAAGAGCTTTTTGTTGCCAGTTAGTAGAGGCAAAAAGATTATCACAGACATATGCTGTCAAACCTCAGCCAATAAAGCTCATTAACTTTAATTCAGGTTAATGTTCATCAAGTTTGAGGAGTATTTATTATAAATTATAATCACCTATCTATTTCTGCGTGGAGCTTAGGAAAAACTCAACCTTGCCTTAGAAAGAAACGTCAAAGCAATTTTAAAACTTAAACTCAAAGGGTATGTATGATTTAGAAATCAGAGCTGCTAGGCTGATTAAACAAACACAATTACTTGATTCTATTGATCTGGATTTCATCCTTATATATATTGTGGTGATATTAAAAGACTTCTAGTCATCTAGCGTATTTACAGGCTTGATTCTATTTCTTGCATCCCTTTCCTCTGTTCCTGTATCTAAAGCCTGCTGTATCGAACTCTTTTGTTACCGTTGTTGACATGGAAACTGGAAAGGCATCCTGGATTTTTTTTCTTTTTTTGATAAAGAAGATATAGTTGGAGGCATAGAAGCTGAAGTTTTTTTTAATTAGTTTAAGGTCCACTTTAACTTGCTTCTACAGTAACCCTTTTTTGTTAAGCCTCATGTATAACTTCTGAATCTTTGACCATCCTTTTTATTTGCTTGGTTCTTAAGTTGTTTTCAGAAACTTCACTTTCCGTTCCATTGGAGTTGGAGTGAGTCGTTGTCTCATAATTTATATGTTCCATATAGTTATTTTTCCCTTGGTAAACCAGCCATCATTTTTGAGCATTTATTTTTTTCAACCAGGCTACAAAGTGCAACCTATAGATTTTGATATTACAATGCAAGCATTTCCAATTAACTCATCATCTCAGTTTAAATGTAGCAAGGTTTTTTTTGTATATTTCAGAGTTGTTGTAAACTTAAAAGCTCCCCAAATTTTTCCTAGTTCATAGTTTATTTGATATAAGCAATAGTAACACTCTGGTCGTTACAGCCTTCAGTTGAGATTCCTGGCCCTCAAGGTTTTACTACGCCCTCTCATTAAGTCAGCCAGGGACCATCAAGGTTTTAGTTTTCTCGGATACACCGGAGAACCGCACGTCATTTTTTTATGTGGATTACTGCTTGAGGAAGAATGGCTTTTCCATGGCCCCAGCAAGGAACTTCACTACTCACTCAGTAACATCACTGTTTTTTAGTTAGGAATATCATCGTCCTTTTCAGTGTTGTAGTTCATGACAGCCCTTGATTTTCTTGAACCTCTTCATGGATTTTCGATTACTGTTTCTCACCATCCTTTATTTGCATTCTTTATGTAGAGAATTAGGAAACATCTCACACACAATTAGGTGGATTTCATATATGTAGTTAAGTACAACTTGGAATACAAGTAATATGTGTTCGACTATACATATCTCTAATACCCGCCCGTAGTCAGGAGGGAACTGAACGCAGAGACGGGACCTACTGTACTGGTAGTCCCTTAGTCATACTGTCCGCGAACTGATGGCTGGAGTACTCTGAATTGCCCCAAAGCCACCTGCTCATGAACAAAGTGGATGTCAATCTCTATATGCTTCGTGCGACAATGATGAATCGAATTGGCAGCCATATAGATTGCACTAACATTGTCGCAATAGACAATGCTCGCCGAACGGGTCAAGATATGAAGCTCTTGAAGCAACTGGCGCAGCCAGCAGCACTCAGCAACTGCTTTAGCAACAGCTCTGTAATGTACCTTCCCATTGGACCGAGATACTGTGGTCTGCCGTTTTGAAAACCAAGAAACCAGATTATCGTCGAGGAAGACGCAGTAGCCTAATGTAGATTGCCTAGAGTTTGGACATCCAGCCTAGTCATCGTCGGAGTATGTCATGATGGATGACACACTGCCAATGCCGAGGTGCAGAATACGCTTGATCAGAGCAAGATGTGTCTCCCACAGGTCGTGCATGAAGAGACAGACTTGCTGAATGGTGCAGGCAATGTCCGGCCGAGTGTGAGGTACTATAGGGCACCAGCAAGACTCCAGTATTCTAAAGGGTTGGCAACTGGAACTCCATCAGTGGTAGATAGCTTGGACATGGAGTCAACCAGTGTTGCCGTGGGGTGACACAACCATGCCGGTCCGCTGAAGAAGGTTGACATCATACTGTCGTTGGACAAGTGGTGGCCGTCAGAGGACCTGAGTGACGGAAATGCCAAGAAAGTGGTGGAGAGCCCCAAGGTTCGTCATGGCGAACTCAGAGATGAGACGGGCGATGATGCACCGCGGGAGATCCGAAGAGGATGTTGTGAGGATGATGTGGTCGACATACGGTAGCAAGTATGCTATCTACACTCCATCTTTGAAGATGAAGAGAGAAGCATCAGACTTTGCCACAGTGAAACCGTGCTTGCAGATGTAGGTGGCAAATTGCTGATGCCACGTGCGACGAGCCTGCTTGAGGCCATACAATGATTTCTACAATAGGCCGACATAGTTAGGGGTATATGTGCGTAGGCTGGTGTGCGTAGACGGTCTCCTTAAGGTCACCATGAAGAAAAGCATTCTTCACGCTAAGCCGGTGAATTGGCCAAGAGCGTGAAGCAGCAATGCTAAGCACAGTCTGGATGGTAGCAGGCTTATGACTGGACTAAGGTCTCATCATAGTCGACAACATGCTGCTGGGAGAAGCCACAAAGAACCCAATGAGCTTTGTGGTGTGCAAGGGATCCGTCAGCATGATATTTGTGCTTGAAGAGTCACTTGCCTGTCACAATGTTGGCACCCGGTGGTCGAGGAAATAAACGCCATGTGTCGTTGTTGAGAAGAGCCTAATACTCATCCGCCATCGCAGCATGTAGGTTGGGATCAGCCAACGCACTGCAATAATTAGCGGACAACAGAGATGTCGATGTTGCAGACAGGCAGCACAACACCTGTCCATGTGCGTGTCATCATGCGATGGAGCAAGGAATTGGCCGGTGCAGGGCCCTACATAGGCCGACAAGAAGGTGCAGGGGCTGCAGCAGCCTTGAGCCGCCCGTGCAGCAATATTCGAATGCTGAGGCCCGTGCACAACCCGAAGTAGCGGAGGCCTGCCGGGTGGCAGCGCAGGTGGCTAAGGGGCAGCCGGCGCACTGGTCAGACCACCAACAGACGAAGAAGTAGACGCAACCGTACAGGTGGATGGCCGAGCTCCAGCGGGCACAAGTGATGAAGGCGAAGAAAATAGATACTGGTACACCTTGCTGCTAAAACGCCGTTGAGCCGACGCTAGTGCTAGTGACAGGGGCGAACGCTGATTGGTGGGGTCAAACCGGCCATTCCTGCCCGGAGGTGTAACAGGGGCAGGTCCAGGTGACTGCTTAGGATGGCCGACCCCAGCTATACTAGCAGGCCAGCCGGCTGGTCGGCAGGTCCAGGTGACTGCTTATGATGATGGTCGGATTGTCGAGGTCCTGGGGCAACGGCTGCTCAACCTCTGTAACAGAGGGAGCAACGCGAAGATGACGGAGACATGGCAACAGCAAAAGGAAAAACCGACTCATCAAACACATGTCAGGATATAATCACACGCAGAGATGTCAAGGCACCAATAACCCTCGTGAGAAGATGGATAGCCTAGAAAATGCACGCCGTGGAGCGAGGTGCAAGTTTGTGGGGAGTTGTGGCACTGAGGTTCGAGTAAAACAGACAGTCAAACACGCAAAGGTGGGAGTACTCATAGAAAGAGCGATGAAGGAGCTGGTATGTGATTTTGTTGTCAATAGAATAGGAGGGGCACCGGTTAAACACATAAGTGGTTGTAGCAAACGCCTCAGCCCAATAAGTCGGTGGCATGGAAGCATGGAGGCGGAGGGTGCGGACAGTGTTGTTGATGGTGTGAAGCATACGCTCAGCTTTGCCATTCTGCTGAGAAGTGTAGGGTAGGAAAGGCGAAGCAAAATGCCGCTACTAGACATGAAGCAGACATGGCATTATTAACTAAGTGCCATTGTCGACCTGAAAGCACTCGGGAACAGAACCAATTGAGCCTGAACATAAGCAAAAAATCAACAAAATGACCATAGATAGCTGATTTTTGACGCAGCGGAAAAGTCTAGCAAAAATGACTGAACTCATCAAGTATGGCCAAATAATGTTTATAACCCGAAGTGCTTAGGACTAGAGATGTCCAATCATCACAATGAACTAGAGCAAAAGGTTCTGGTGTAATAGAAATTGAGCTAGCAAAGGACAAGCGCATGTGTAAGCAACGAAATCAACAAAATGACCAGAGAGCTCGGATTTTTTACGCAGCGGAAAAGTCTGGCAAAAATAAGTAAAATCATCAAGTATGTCCAAATAATATTTATAACCCGAAGTGCTAAGAACTAGATGTCCACACATCACAATGAACTAGAGCAAATGGTTATGATGTAATTAGCGTTGAAAACGGACGGAAAAAATCCCGTTCCGACCCGTTCCGTTTTCTACTTTGTTCCGTCTGATTCCGTATTTGTGGTATCCCGTTTCCGTATTTACGGAAACGGGAGAGGGGTTTTTTTGTCTGTTTCCGTGGGATCCCGTTTTCATCCGGATTTGACCGGTATTTATTCTGTTTTTCATCCTATTTTCATTCTGTGAGATATGTCTAGAATTTGATATGTTCATAAACCTACAAATTTCCTATTATGCATGTTAACACATGGCGTGCTAGTGAATATTGGACCGGTAACTTCGTACGTGTATATTATTTTGTCACTTTGTTCAAGTATACTCGAGAATATTTGATCATGTTATTATAACTTAATTTTTTGGCTCTTCATCCGTATTTGTCCGGCTCTCCATCCGTATTTGTCGGTTTCCGTATATCCTCATCCGTTTTTAATTCCGTTTTTACCCGATTCCGGTCCCCTTCCGCTAAAAATATAGAAATGGAAATGTGAGAGGGGTTTTTCTGCCCGTTTCCGTCCATTTTCATCGCTAGATGTAATGGAAACTAAGCTAGCAAAGGATAGGCATGTGTGTTTTCCTAGATGGAAGGCATGACACAAGGAGCGCGCTGCTTTATTACATGTGATGACTGGCATGTTTCTAAGAGAAGCGACGACGGAGTCGGCCGAATGACTAAGACGGTGATGCCATAAGGTGGATGTGATGGTGAGGCCGCAACTAGCGGCGGTGGAGGACGAAGTGGACGGTATGGTGTAGAGGTCGCCGCCGCTATTGCAGCGAAAAATCACGCATCTCGTCCATGGATCCTTAACAGAAAAGCCAAGGGCATCAAATTCGATAGAACAATGATTATCACATGAATTTGATAGAACAATGATTATCACATGCAAATTGATGAACAGAAAGAAGATTGCGCACAATGTCAGGCGCAGTCAGAACATTATTGAGATGGAAGGAGGTGTCGGCTGCGGGAAGGATGGAAGTACCACGACTAACAACAGGTATAGAATGGCTATTGCCCACAGTTATGGATGAAGGAGGAAGAAGGCGGGTGAGCAATATACCATCCGAAGAGGCCATGTGTGATGTGGCACCGGTGTCCGGTACCTAGAGACTAGCACCCTGAAGCCCCATCTGGTTCAAGGTAGTGATGAGTCCTGTCTGGTTCCAGCCACCAGATTGAGGACCAGCGGACGATCGAGCGAACTGTGGCTGCTTGATGCCAGACGGGGCGGAGAACTCGACTGGAGCAAATGCGAAGTGTGCCTGCGGAGGAGGTCCTAGTAGCCCCTGCCCGTGCCACGCCAGCTACTGCTGCGGTGGACGGAACCAGGGCTGCTGTTGCTGGCTGGGCAGTGGGCCAAAACAGACCCACTAGCTGGACTGAGGAGGCAGGCGCTGGTCGCCCTACTGCTGCCATCCACCACCACTGCTACCACAACCACCACGGTTGCCCTTCTTCTTCTTGATACAGTTGGAAGTACTGTCGCCACCGTCGTCACTATTAGAACCACGACCGCCTTGTCCCTGTGTTGCGCCAAACCAAGCAGAGGAAGAACTACACGCAGAGCCTTAGGGAGAGGAGCCAGTGGCATGGAGTGCAGTCTCGAAGGAAACCTTGCCTTCATTAGCTAGGCGAAGTTCCTTGAGGACGAGCTTCTGACGCGTGGTGTTGAAGTCAGGCAGTGGTGTGGTGTCGACGATGTTGTCTGTCGTGCTAGAGAAGCACGGGTTGAGGCCGTGGAGGAGATTGAGGACCAGCTGGGACGGAGAGACTGCATGTTCGACATCGCTCAGGGCATCAGCGATGGTCTTCATGCGTTGGCAGTGGTCATTGACGTAGAGAGCCACCTGCCTCATATAGGATAATTCTTCATGCAGAAAGACAACGCGAGGCTCTTTGTTGGCCAGAAAGAGGCCTCGATGGCAACCCAGAGCTTGCGCCAACTGATCACCCTCCATGGCGAGATCCTAGATGTCAGGGGCGGTGGACCTAAGGAGCCAACTGTGGACGCAGGCATCGTCCATGACCCACTGGGGATCAGTGGGGCTGGCGAGACTTGAAGAAGGGCGCCCACTCATGGAAGTTCAGATGCTTCAGCTCGAGGATGACAGGAACGTGAGAGCGGACAACGATTGTGGCATAGAGGGCGATGATCGGTCCTGCAGGAATATTCCCAAGGGCGCCCGGTGGTGCCAAAGGAGGTCGTGGTCTGTAGCCATTGTTGCGCGAGCAGAGGCACACACGCACGCAGAAGCAGAGGCAAGCGGGTGGAGCAGAGGCGCACAACTACACATGCGTGAGGGAGGTGGGGCGCGCGTCGACGTGGAGTACACGTGAGGCTGTAGAGGTGCGCATAGGATGCCACATGAGTGCAGAGGAGGCAGCGCACGTGGGAGAGAAGACCCACGTGGGGGAGCCAGTCAGAAGGGCCGCGCGACGCGAGGAGAGCGGGCAGGCCATCACGCGTCACATGCGGGAAGCTGGGGCAGAGGAGACGCATGGTGCGGGGAGGAGACGTGTGCACTCGTGAAAGCAGAGGGGGTGCACGGGAACCCGCAAGCGGGAGGGGTGGATGAGCGTCCTGGGATTCGGCAGCGCAGCGCAGGGAGGAGCTCGGGCAGAAGAAAGAATTAGAAAGAAACTTAGGCGATTACCATGTAGAGAATTAGAAAACACCTCACACCCAATTAGGTGGTAGCTTTCATATATATAGTCAAGTACAACTTGGAATACAAGTAACCTGTGTTAGACTATACATATGTCTAATACTTTTGCCTTTCTGCTCACTCATCGTCTTAATCGTGTTATTTGTTCGTTGTATTCTTAGTTCCATAGTGTGTTTGCTCAACCATATATGCATGAAATGTCACTGGTCGATCAAAATCGTTAATTGTGTAGGATATTTGTGGAGTGTGGGCATGTTGGTGTTGGTCGCTTTTACATGGTTTCCTCGATTTTTTTCAAACTAGGTAGCGTGCCCGTGCATTGCTATGGGACAACTAAAACTTTATATATTGAAAACACACGGATCACATCATTAGATAACAATACTATAAAATTAAATAGCAATATTAAAGTGACATTTAATCCAAAAGGAAAAGTTCCTGAGTCATGGAAAGATGTCACATGCTCACGAACGCGATGCTGTTAAGAAAATGTTTTATATCGACACAAAGAAATCTCCGATATCCATTTGTTTCGTGCGCCAATAAATTCACGAGTAAGTTCCACAACATCTCCGTACCATCTTGTACACAGGTTTATTATATATGTAAATATTAGTGAATATCACACAAAACTTTAGATATGGCTACTACTCCAACGCCTAAAATAGAGTAGAGTGAAAATCAGTGTGCAAACACCACCACGCCACTCCAAAACTCTAGCGGAACAACAAATTACAAGATTAGCTTTTGAATTACCTAAATATCTCTAAGCACATGCATGCACTTATTGATCTTGAGAGGCAGGCTATCGAGCATAGCTGAGTGCTGCTAGTAACCAACCCCTCCAGTTTGTTCTGCACAAGCTTGGAGTTTCCACAAAAGCCCACATCGAAATCGGCATCACCCAGGAAAAAAAAACAAGAGGGCCAAGGTAGAGATAAGCCAGAACACCTTTAACCACACCACGACGGTGTCCTGCTCCAGTGTAAGCTCTGCATTGCAGGAAAATAAAAACGCCATTGCAAACAATAAAGCTTGGTTTAATCTTAATCTAACGAAACTGCAATGTTGAAAGAAATTTTAAGAAACTAACAGCAAAGAGCTATGATATTAAGCAAACCAAATACTGGGGCTTGCAGATCCTTCATGAGCACTACAAAATCAGCTCTCAACTGAAGAGCTCTCTTTTGACATAAATTTGGGGAAACAAAATCTTGAATGTCTAACTGAATTACTGGAAGAAAACAAACAACAACAACTCAATTGTCAGAAATGCTGACAGAAGTTAAGACAAAACTTATTCTTTTTCTGTAATTGTGCCAAATCTTCATTGCAAATTTTTTTTTAAAATTGTGAGTATACTATGGCCTCCAAACCTATAAATATAAATTTGTAAACTACTGATTTCTGATTTGAAGCCATTCTTGTCGGGTAAAACCAGTGGGGGTAAACACCCTCTCAACTAAGCTGAAATCACCTGACCATAGATTTTCACCCCTGAAAAACAAATTCATATCAGGAGTTCCATAGCTCCTCTAAAGATCTATTTTGCCAATCTAGAAAGCTTATGAAAAAACTATAACTCTTTAGGCAACCAAAAAATCATTTGAGGCCCTAAAAGGTATCCAATGAAATGTTTATCACACGAGAAAATTTCTTATTTGGTCCTGAAAATAATGCTCCTTTTCTATTTGACACCCAAACTAAAAATCTTTCCTATATGTCCTCAACTTTAGTTTTTCTCTTCTATTTGACATTTCCGTCGGATCTGTGAGCCAACACCGTTAGTCCTCCGAGTGAGGCAATGCAAAAAGACCTTAATGCCCTTTCAGTAAAGAACATGATCTGTGAGTCGCGGCCGTTCGTAACTTCGTCGACTCGGCCCGAGTCACAGTCGTAAGGGGCGTTTCCCTCCCCTAACCCTAGATCGAGGGCGGTGCAGCCATGGTGGCGGAGGGCGGCGCGGCACGGAGGTCGGCGCGGCCACGGAGGCGACATGCACAAGTGCGACTACATGGGGTCCACCGCCATGGTGGACGTCGTGGAGGATTGCCGCGTGGTGGTGGCCAACTGCAGCGATAGCCGCGCCGTACTCTGCCGCGGGGGTGACGAGGCGCCGCCGCCGCTCTCCTCGGACCACAAAGCCCGACCACCCCGACGAGCTAGAGCGGATCCAGGCCACGGGCGGGCGCATCATCTTCTAGGAGGGCGCGCGCGTGCTGGGCGTGCTCGCCATGTCCCGCGCCATCGGGAATGGCTACCTCAAGCCCTACGTGTCGTCCGTGCCCGAGGTGGTCACCGACCGGTCCGACGGCGACGAGTGCCTCATCCTGGCCAGCGACGGGCTGTGGGACGTGGTCAGCAACGAGGACGCGTGCGAAGTGGCGCGCGCCTGCCTCCGCAGGGGCCGCGCTGCTCACCAAGCTGGCCCTCGCCAGGCGCAGCTCCGACAACGTCTCGGTCGTCGTCGTCAATCTCCGGAGGAATCATCACTAGTTCTGTGCAGTCGCCAGTTAGTACAAGTAGTACAGTAGGATGGATGGTGCACCGTGCACAGAAGGATTTCGCAGGTGTGTGTACTAATTGGGGCTTTTTTTCTCTTTCTGTTTCATCAACAAAAATTATTTTTTGCTGTACTCTCCCTGAATCAAGAAGTTCAGAGGAGCACTTAGATTAATTACATTTATCTTGAACCTATGAGTTTTCCAAAATAAATGTGTTATTGTCATGCAGTATGTCATTTTTTAAAATTAGATGTTGTTGGAAACCTATTTTATTGTTGTCATTCATGTACTTTTTTTTAGAATCTTGTCATTCATGTAAGTAAAGAATTAATTTTGAACTGAATATAATTATGAGTAATTATTTAAGATGATGTTTGTTCCTTTATTTATTTAACACAAGCAACAAGTGAAACATTGCAGTTTGAGACATTGCAGTTTGAGATAAAAACATTCATGAAGCTAGCGATATCAACAATGGAATGTCAAGACTTGTAAAACAACTCCAAGGGTAAAACAAACTTTTCACATAGGACTTAACACCGTTAGCAACCCAAACTGACGGAAATGTCAAATAGGAAAGAAAAACTCGAGTTGAGGACATATAGGAAAGATTTTCAGTTTGAGTGCCAAATAGGAAAGGAACATTATTTTCAGGGTCAAATAGGAACAAACTCTTGGAAACGTAACAGCAAAATTCAGGGAACACAACTTGCTGAAAATTGGAAGGGTTTCTCCTGGTCCTCCAGTGATGTAGGCCATGGATGTATAACAAATGACTCCCTGCACTAGAACTCATCTATAAACATGAAACATCCTCTCTCTTGCACGCCATACCATGTATGTTAATATGACACCCCATCTTAAATTGATAAATCAGAAAAACAAATTGTTTACAGTACAATTGTTTGCCGTTGTTTAGGTCCTACAGCATGAGTCCCGGAGCAGTACACGGTGAAATTTTTCATCCACACACACAACTCAAAACCCCATCTTACTATTTGCAATAATAAAAATAACTTGTTTATTACTTACCACAGGTTGCCACTTTGGGAAATTTGGCTATTGTAATCAGGTAACGAAGCAATGCCTGGCCAAGTTTCTTCATTTAGAGTGCCCAAAATACCGCATTAATAGAAGAGAATGCACAACCCGTATAAGATTTTTTTCTGCGACATAAAACAAACTAATAAAATGATGACAGGTTCAAAAGGAAAGGCGCAGATACGGAGCATCATGTTAACAGTTCTTTCATATAAATGCTGGCCCAGATGAGATATTTTGGACACTGGAGCACTGATTCATCTCATCATGAGCAGCAACACAACAACCACTACAGAACTTCATAGGGTGAGTTTTAAGGGCCTTTAGTCGAACAGCTTACCTGCAGATCGTGAGTTGAGCAGGCTAGTGCATAAAACATATCCTTAATCGGCTCCAGTCGAGCAAATACAGATTCAGGTACAATCCAACATGCCTAGCTGGCTAGCTCGTACAATCAAGGAACAAGCACTCCATCCTCTCTCGGCAGCAGCAACCTGCTCTTAAGGTCTGCCTCATCTACCCAGCTGTCTGTGCCCACCTGTGAACTGTGATAGCACACCTCCTGCCCCAAGCAAGTGATGATGATTTGCCAGGAAATTTGCAGGATGCAATAGCAAACACTACAAATAAAGGGAATGATTACCGAGATCTGGTGATGATGACGGTGCCGTCTGGCGACCAGCACTTCAACCGCAGAGGAAGACGAGTCCACACCGAATGCAACTAAGTGACATCCACTACTGCTGTTGTACCGTTGTCGAGCACACCACTGCCACAACGTGAGAGACATGTCGGCGTGTGCGGATACAGGGGAGCAGCGAAGAAGGTGCACCCTCACCTGCCCCCGCCAATGGTGCCTCCTCACCTGAACCCTTGGCCTTACCAAGGGCCTTCACCTGGGTTAGGATGCCTCCTTGATGGATCCACCGAGGGCGAGCGCCTCCCCCCTATCTGGTCCGTCTCATCACCGGATCAGCCGAGGGAAGAGAAGAGAAGTGATTGGCACACCAGGTGGTACGTTCTCCGCGATCACCATGTCCTGGCGTGACTTTGACATGATGAGCACCGACCCCTGGAAGGCTCCAGGCAGCTTGATGTGCAGCCTGTTCAGTTTCAGAAGAGCAGAGGCAAAATTCCATCTTCAGAATAATGTGAACATGGCGTAATCCCACATCACTCATGCATGAACCAGAGGCAATAATTAAAGAAACTCATGTATTTGTAAATGTAACAATATACGACCTCAAATAAGTAGCAATATAGATTCAAAAATATCAATCTAGAAGGGTCATGGAATCCTTTGGAACAAAGGTTGCATTATTGGATGGAATGCAAATTCATTCTAGAATAAAGCATATCAATACTTACTGGCGGGCAATAATTGTAAAGGTTTGCATGAAACGAAGAGGGAGGAAAACTTACCATTATTTTCTTGTGGGTATCTCTCATAGATGTCTCCAGGAACATTTTTAATTTTCTTCACAGTTAATTATCAAAATTTCAAATTATTTTCTTATTGTAGCCAACTTTGAATTTGAAAGAGGATTGTACTGTTTTTTGTGGCAATCACACTCCGATGATGCACCTAATAAATAATGTGTTTCTAAACATGAGCTATTTGTTGTTGATGAAGTGGCATAGTTTCTTGTTCGATCTGTATGTAAAATTAAATAATTAGAGTGACTACGACCCATGTCGATGGGATTAGTTGCACATAAAGGTAACTAAGATTTGGCTAGCTGCACAATCACCATGTGTTAGAACAGAGAAGCAGACCAATGGATGGATTGATAATATTTCGTACTATAGCAAAAAAAAATCTGGTACCTAACTCAACATTGCATCTCTCAGTCAACCTAAATGTTAGGTAATCAATGCAAGCAATAGGAATAAACTTTATAAGCTTTTGAGGTTACCTTCATGGAGGAGACCAGCTTCTTCGATTGTTACAATCCGTGAAAAGCAGGGGAAGACCAGCTTCTTCGATTGTTACAATCCAACGACCTACTGTATGTTGTGGAAACTGGAGTCACAAGCTGCCTGTTTGTTTAAGCTTCAGGTTGTAAAAGGTACAATCCACAATCCAAAGCTCAAACTCATGCTGTATTGCCCAGCATTACCTTAACATATCGATGAGACCATGGAGCATCTAACAAGGTGCTAACAGGGATGAAGGCAGACCTTGCAGTGAAGTCCGAAGGGGATCTACAAACTCTGAAAACTCCATCTCATCAAGCACCTTGAGGACATCATCAGCGTTGATGGTCTGCCTCTTTGATTCCTTGCACATATCATTGGCAAATCATCATCGTATTATTATCCTGGATGCCTTAATAGGGAAGAGCTGATTATACTAACTTGGAAGACCATTTTCCAACTGAAAACAATCGAGAGCCTCCAGGTTGGAATACACAAGAACCCTTTCTTCAAAAAGTTAGATTTCACACATTCCCCTTTCCATACCCCTCTCTACTTAAAAATGAGTAGAGATTGCTATCGGACAAAAACTCACTGCAAGTTACTCTACCACAGTAAAATACATCACATGTATTACTTGGAGCTTTGATTGATGGCAGCATCTACAATTTTGCACAAAATACCCGGGATTCGATTGGATAAAATATGTTGTACGTCACTACTGTTCCACAAAATGGTATTATCAGTCTATCAGATTATTGTCATTCTCTTCGGAGTTCCAAACTCCGAATGCAAGCAGCGCAACAGAGGATAAGAATCACAGTAAACCAGGGGTGATCTAGATCTGAATCAGAGGGAATCGGATGTTACGGTCTTACAGACGTGGCGGAGAGATTGTAGATGAAGATGTGGGCACTCTCAGCGAACGTGGCCATGGCGTCCTTGTTGACGATGACCTCGGCTCCTTCCCCGCCGGCGATGTAGGAGAGCTTGTCCTCGACCAGGCAGCGCCCGATGACCCTAGGCAGCTCGTCCATCTCCGCCTCAGCCAACGCGGCCGCAGGTGCCGCCGGCGTCGGAGCGGGCTCCTTTTCTGTGGCGTCCGCCGGCTGCGGCTCCCCCTAGGCTATGGTGGTGAGGACGGAGGAGGCAGCGTGAAGCAGAAATCGCAAACCCTAGCAAAACCGACGACGAGCAGGGGGCAGGGATCGTAGGGGTGAGGCAGACCGACGATGCGGGGATGGAGGGCCGATGCTTCTGGAGGAGGCGGAGCTGTCAATGCAGGTGGCAGCGGTGGAGCGCGGGGATGCAGGCGGCTGCGGCGGAGTTCGTCGGGACTCGAGAGCCTGGCGGCATGGGGGCTTCTGTTTTTTTTCCTTTCTTGCGAGCGGCGAGCAGGGAGGCGGGTTGAGGAGAGGGTGCGGGGCCACATGTCGGCGCCAAAAATAAGTCCCACGGTGAAGTGGTTCGCACGATACGGCAGACAGACGAACGAAAACAGATGTCGCACGAAACAAAAATGTCCACGTTTTGTTCTTTTTAGTTGTAGTAGGAGATTGTGGCGCACTGGCGCCTGTGATGTGTATTTTTTTTGCGGAATGCCTATCATTTTGTAGCTTACGTGGCAATCGGTCGAAGGTGATGATCTCTTCCATTGCTCCTTCCTCTCCGTGGACTTTTTCAGGTAAGGCAATTGATGTGCCACTGCTTAACTTTTGCTTTGCGCCTCCTGATGAGACGCGTTGCTGGCTCTTTGCACTTGAGTTGCTGTCAGTTTACTTTTTACGGTGGTTCGAATGATGATGTGTCAGTTCTCAATTTTCATATGATAGTTGGAGTCCCAGATAAGGCCGGGTTTAGTTCTCAAAAAATTTTAGGTTCTGCAGTAATATCGAGCGTTTGGACATATGCATGGAGTACTAAATGTAGACGAAAAAACTAATTGCACGGTTTTGTGGGAAATCGCGAGACAAATCTTTTAAGCCTAATTAGTCTATGAATAGCCTTAAGTGCTATAGTAACCTGCATGTGCTAACGATGGCTTAATTAGGCTTAATAAATTCGTCTCGTAGTTTTCAGATGAGTTATGTAATTAGTTTTTTATTAGTATCCGAAAACCCTTCCGGCATCCCATAAAATATTCGATGTGACGTCCAAAATTTTTTTTCCCCACCTAAACACAGCATAAGGTAGGTAGTTTTACATGAGTAGCCAGATCAATCCCGTGAAGAATTTGTCAGACGAAAGCAACCGCACTCACAAGTCACAATGATGGCTTTGACAAGTTTGTAAAGAAATTGTAAGTATCAAAGAGACGGAGTCATGTAAAACGGGGCCTTATACTACCAGTGACCCGCACGAACGGGAGCAGTGGCATGGAAAGCTTGTGTGTGTGAAGCCAAGCTGATTTGTTTTGAGCCTACACGAGCGCGAAACCGTGTCTGGGCTTAACTTGCAATGGCTCGACCGGATTCATGCGGCGCGGGCGCTTGGCTTTGGTTAGTTGGCTTGCAGGTTAGGCCACGTTTGGTTTGAGTATGTTAAAGTTTAACTCTCATCACATCAATGTTCTCTTAAATGCATGGAGTACCAAATGTAGACTAATTGCATGCATGTCGGCACAGATTAGGAGTAATTTACGAGACGAATCTATTAAGCCTAATTAGTTTAAAATTGAAAACTTTTTTGTCAAATAAGACGAAAGTGCTACAGTATTAGTTAAACTTTAACTCCTCCAACCAAACACCCTCTTACTCGTCATCAATGAGTGAGACAGGAGTGTTGCGAGCAGCACACAAGCACAAATTGCCATGTTGGACCCTGTATAGTAACGAGTGTGGGTTTAGTTGGGTGAAAAGTTTTTAGAAAAATGTCATATCGAATGTTCCGTGTGATGTCGGAAGGAGTTTTCGGATATTAATAAAAAAAACTAATTACATAGCTTGCCTAGAAACCACGAGATGAATTTATTAAGCCTAATTAATCCGTCATTAGCACATTTGTACTGTAGCACTTTAGTGTCAAATCACGAGCTAATTAGGCTCAAAACGTTCGTCTCGCGATTTCCAGCCAAGCTATGCAATTAGTTTTTTTTTTCTATATTTAATACTCTATAATGTGCCATAAGATTCGTTATTGCAGTTTTCGTGAAAAGTTTTTTATCTAAACACACCCCACGTTAGGCCAAAAAGTTTATGTGGCACCAAACGCACCAGCAGGCCAACGTTGCTTGGGTAAAGCAAAACCACGTCAAAAATTCTAGGAGGAGCATCTCAATTCTGAGTGGCAGGTCAGTCGGAGTCCGCCCGGCCCGGCCCCCAATCGGAATCAACCGAGGCCTGGTTTAGATGCCCAACTTTGGACATTCAAAGTTGGCATTTTGCTACTGTAGTGTACTGTAGTATGTTGTTTGTATTTGGTAAAAATTGTCCAAACATTGACTAATTAGGCTCAAAATGTTCGTCTCGCAAAGTACAACAAAACTATGCAATTAGTTTTTTATTTCATCTACATTTAGTACTCCATGTATGTGCCGATATTTTGATGTGATAGGAATCTTCTTTTTGCATAGTAAAATTTGGTGGCAAACTTTGGGATCTAAACATGGCCCGAAAAACACGGCGACGCGCGGTGGCCAGTGGATGTCGATCGTGCAGCAAGACTATTCGGCGGCCGCTAGGCGCTGGCAGGTGTGCAGTCGGCGCCGCTATTTCACCCGCACCAACCAAAGCACTCGGGGCGTCCGCAAGGGTGCTGCTACATATATAGCCAGCTTACGTGGAGGTAAGAGACAAAAACAAAGACTATTTTATATATTCTTATTTTTCTATATACTATTAGGCCCACCTATTCATTTTAAACTATGTGAAATAGATCGGCTATTTGTTCATCATTAATAACTACTCTCTCCTACTTTTTCGCTATCCATGTCATAATAGCTAGCCAAATAGTACCTGCTGGGGACGCCCTCAGAGTAAGGCCCTGTTTAGTTGTCATGCAAACCTAAAATATTTCCTCTTCCACCCATCACATCGAATATTTAAACGCATGCATGGAGCATTAAATGTATGTAAAAAATAACTAATTGCATAGTTTGTCTGTAAAGTTCGAGACGAATCTTTTGAGTCTAATTAATCCATAGTTGGACAAATTTTACCAAATAACAACGAAAAGTGCTGCAGTAACTTTTCACCCCAACTTTCTCAACTAAACTCAGCCTAATTTTGAGTCCTGTGTCTCCTGTCCCCTCCTTGGCCGCGGCACAGTGGGCCTACTCCCCGGCGCCCTGTCATCATTCGGCCACCTTCTCGAGCGCACTCGCACGAACCCAGCTCACGCTCCACCTCGACAGCTTTGCGTCCCTTCTACTCCCACCACCGCACGCACTCCCCCTTTTCCCTTTCCTTCGGCTGCCTCTCCCCGGCTGCGGCATTCCTTCCTCCCTCGCCTACCGTTTCCAAGTTCCTTGTCACACATGCAACCCTGCGTAACCAACTCCGTTCCGCGGCCCCACCAACCATAACCACCTTCACTACCCCGGCCATGAGTTCTTTCTCGAAAACGAAAGGGTAGCTATCTAGTAGCAGTGTTTGCCAATGCTGTTGCCACCAACCCCTCTCCAATTGTGCCACTGTGATGGGCCCTCGTGTCAGTGGAAGAAAGGAAGAAGGAAAGAAAGCAATCATATTCATGGAGTTGCAGGTAGCGGCATGCAGTGGTAGATGCACAGTGGTGCGTGTGTGAGCAACATTTTTTTTTGCTCAATTAATCACCCGACATGATTTGTCAATGCCACTCGGAGTCTCGGACCCTCAAGGCCTTCCGCAGTGTTGAGCTAAAGTGATGCCCGAAACAGAAAAAGAGCATTTAGGCATCACTTCCAATATTGTAGCCAGCGGTGCCATTTACCAGTGATGCTATAAAAACTGGAAGCGGGACATGTACAGGCACTGCTGCCCAAGTAATAAACTAGCATTGTGTCAGCACATGGTGGAAGATAAGATGAGATCGGTACTTTTCTATTCCCTTTGGCCCTCAGTATGTAAGATAGGAGCGATGCTTGCGTTTTCACACACTGCAGCTTTGTACAAGTGATGCCTGATTTTCTTGTTGTGAGAGTGGGACCCATTTATTTGGGCATCACTTGCACACTACAGAAAGCCCTAAATATGCTTCTTCCCCTACCTCACACTCTTGTCACTCTGCCTGCATATCCACAGTGCATATCCATAGTGACACGATTATTATCGCACCTTCCCACTTCAGTTACCTGGCATAGCTCGGGCAAAGCAGGGAACCAATTGCAGAGACCAAGCATATCCATATCCAACGCAATTAAGCGAGTGTGCTACACTCGCTCGGGATCCTACTCCTGCTCACGGCTCCGGCGGTGGCGGCGACACTGTCGGCGGACGGGCTTTCGTTGCTGGCCTTCAAGTCGGCGGTGACTGACGATCCGTCCTCGGCTCTTTCGTCATGGTCCAACGCCGACACGGACCCGTGCCGCTGGCTAGGCGTCACCTGCGTCAACACCTTGTCCAGCGATGGACTGCACATCGTCGGGGTGGCTGTCGCCGGCAAGAACCTATCCGGCTACATCCCCTCCGAGCTTGGGTCGCTCGCGTTCCTACGCCGGCACAACCTCCATGGGAACCGCCTATTGGGAACCGTCCCCGCCACGCTCGCCAACGCCACCGCCCTGCGCTCCCTCTTCCTCTACGATAACCGACTCACGGGGCCGTTCCCGGCCGCGCTGTGCGGGATACCAAAGCTGCAGAACCTCGACCTGTCGCGGAACACCTTGACGGGCGCGCTACCGCCGGAGCTTGGGCGCTTCTCGCCGAGAATGAGTTATCCGGCAACATACTGGCGGCTGTCTGGCAGGAGATGGTGGGCCTGCAGATGCTGGACCTATCGTCCAACAACCTCACCGGCGTGATACCGAAAGACCTCGGCAAGCTCTCCGCGCTCGCTGGCACGCTTAACCTCTCCCACAACCACCTCTCCGGCTGGGTGCCCCTCGAGCTCGGTTGCCTCCCAGCCACCGTCACGCTCGACCTCCGCTTCAACAACCTCTCCGACGAGATCCCGCAGTCCAGCTCCCTCGCCAGCCAGGGCCCCACCGCGTTCCTCAACGACCCGGGGCTCTGCGGCTTCCCGCTGCAGGTCCCCTGCCGCGCCGCTCTTCTGTCGTCGTCTTCGTAACCACCCCACCTCTGCCGCCGCATCCAACGGCGGCGCGGGCGGTGCACGGTAGCCGATCAAGACCAGCCTCATCGTGCTCATCTCGGTGGCCGACGCGGTGGGGGTGGCCATCGCGTTGGTCGGTGTCATCGTGGTCTACGTGTACTGGAAGGTCTGTGATCGGCGCCGGGCCGCCAAAGACAAAGGCGATGATGACGAGTACGACGAGGAAGGGTGTGGCCTGTTCCCTTGCCCGTGCTGCATTCGCACCGACGCGTGCGGCGACTCGCCCTCGAAGTGCTCCGAGCACGACGGGAAGTGCAACGGTGGCGGAGGAATAGGAGGAGGAACCGGGGAGGCCGGTGAACTGGTGGCGACCGACAAGGGGTTCAGGATGGAGCTGGACGAGCTGCTGAGGTCATCGGCGTACGTGCTGGGCAAGGGCGGTAAGGGGATCGTGTACAAGGTGGTGGTGGACAATGGCACGACGCTCGTGGCCGTGCGCCGGCTCGGCGGTGGCGTCGCGGCGCCCAAGCGGTATCGGGAGTTCGACGCGGAGGCGGACGCCATCGGGTGCGTGCGCCACCCCAACGTCGTAAGGCTGCGCGCCTACTACTGGTCCGCTGATGAGAAGCTCGTGGTCACCGACTTCATCAACAACGGCAACCTCGTGACGGCGTTGCGCGGTGAGTGCCTACCTATCCTCTGCCAATGCCTTCACGGTTACTAGCTTCTCTGTGCATTTCATATCCTCGGGCTCACATCACAGTCATAGGGAATACGGTACGAACTGGCGTTCCACGTCCCGGGATCGACCGTTCCAGATCGGGGTTCGGGGTCGTCGCGGAACGCACGCTGGATCGATGCGTGGTACGTCAGTTAGGACGCCGTCCCGATGGCCGCTGGGTCGTTGAGTAGCATGAGAGCGATCTAAAGATATGAAATCTAGTGGCCACAATGCGGCCTCACGGTGGCCGCATCACCGTTTTTACCGTGGACTGCCTGATTTGGATCAGGGGGTCGGCATCACCGCCGTACGCGCACTCCTCGCCAAATATATACGGTGGCTCCGACCCTCAACCCTAGCTCCCTCTCGTGCGTGTCCGCACCCGCCTCTCCTCCCTTTCCCTCCTCTCTCGGCGGCGGCAAGGGCCGGGCCTACGCGCGTGTCCGCGGAAGGGCGCAGCAGCCCCTGGGCGAGGGAGGCCTCTGGAGCGGCGGGCCCTGGTGTGGAAACCATGGCCCATGTGGCCTCCCGGCACGGCGGTGGCGCAGATCGAGGGGGCCCTCGACGCGGCTGCGGTGGCACGGCGGCGCCCGACGCGGCATCCCCTCCCTCCCTTCCTCTCTCCAAGCGGGGCAGCCACACCCGTTGCCACTGCGGTAGGCAGGCGTCGGAGGCCACCAAATCAGGTGAGGGTGCCCTCTCTCCCTTGCTCCTCCCCTTCCCTCGCGGGCGCTGTAGACGACCGTCGATCTGAGCTTTGCTCCTTCCCTCTCTTCTGTGTAGGGATGAGCGTCTGCTGCCTGTTCGAAGGAATGTCCGAGAAAAAGATATGCTTCTTACAGCTCCTGCTCCCAGCTCCCGGATGGTGGCCCTTCGCGGCGGCCGGTAGCATGCACGTCCCGTGCAGCAGGCGGCACCATGGCAGGTCGGCATCTTGCGTGCCTGCCCCTGTGTAGCTATGGCTCCTGCCTGCTCCTTTGACCCTGTGCGGCTCTGCAATGTCAAGTATTTTTTCCGATTTCATATGTGGAGTGGGCTGCAGCCTGTGGTGATTCATAATTAGGATATTTGGTGATGGCTGGGTTTGGAAATGGAGATGGTTGTGGTCATTCTGATTTGGACATATAGATTTGGTGTGTGGAGTAGGACGTGGTGATTTTTAATTTGGTGTGTTGCTATAAGAAGAGAAAACCTGAAACTTTGGCTCTTTTATTGAGGCATATCTAAAATTTATTTCATAAATATTCCCTAACTACCAATGGAATTAGTTTGCATTATATGATACTCCTTCCATATAGGAAATAAACGACGTCCTGGCCCCTTCCCTTGATTGCAATAAAAACGACGTTCTGGAGCCGCACCGCTAATGTGGACATGTTTACCCTTGCCTCTTCGATCGCCTCGATGCGTAGTTACTCCGCGCCGCGCGCCGTTGTCGCCTCGATTCCCAACTGCGCCGCGGCCGCTCGCCTATCGTTCGTCGTCCGCGCTCATTATCTTTAGCCTCCTGTGCTCGCTGCGTGCGCACGCCGCTCGCCGCTCGCCGCACACCACGCGCTCGCCACTCATCAAGGAGAAAACAGCGCCATGCAAACCTCCGTCGCGCGCCAGGCCAAAAAAAAGCAAAAACGAACGCTAGGCGAGCGCGCGGTGTTTTCTCTTAGTGGTTTTTTTCTGGATTAAATTAATACTGAAATTGCCTAAATTTCTAACAATCCAAAAATCTGATTTTAGGCAATTTTCTCTTAGTGGTTTTGCTGCTGCATTGAAACCCAATCAATTTGATGGAAAGAATTTCATGATTTGGCGTACACAGATGGAATTATGGCTCACTGCGATGAATTGCTATCATGCCGCATAGGGGCGGTCTAAAAACTTGGCTCCTGAGGATGAGCCTAAGTTTCGGGCTGCTGACAACCTATTCAGAGGTGACGTGATCAGTGCTCTTCATCCCAAGTATGAGAAAAGCTACATTTCTTTTCCATCTGGTAAAGATTTATGGGATGCTCTTGAGGCAAAGTTCGGTGTCTCTGATGTTCGGAGTGAGCTGTATCTTATGGAGCTGATATTTGACTACAAGATGGTTGAGAATCGTTCTATGGTTGAACAGACTCATGAGATTCAGACACTGGCCAAAGAACTAGAGCTTTTTTCCTGTCCTTTACCTGACAAGTTTGTAGCCGGCGGTATCATCGCTAAGCTGCCACCTTCTTGGAAGGATTTTGCTACCTCTCTAAAGCATAAGAGACAAGAGTTTAATGTGGCTGAACTCATTGGTACTCTTGATGTTGAGGAGAGGACGAGAGCAAAGGACAAGAAAAAAGAGGTTGAGACCTCTTCTGCAAACATGGTGCAGAAAAAGAACTCATTTACATTCTGTAAGAATAAGTAGAAGAACCAAAACAACAAGCAAGAGAACACTTCTCAGCCAGTTCAGACAGCACAGCTCAAGAAAAAGAACAATAACAAGAAGAAAGAAGGTTGCTTTGTTTGTGGTAGTGAAGAGCACTGGGCAAGTGAGTGCCCAGACCGTAAATTTAAGCAAGAACTTAAGAAGTCAGTCAACATGGTTACTACTAATACCGAAGGAGGAACATCTGGGTATGGTAATTATTTACCTACTGTTCTTTCAGTTTGTAATTCACCTGAGTGGTGGATGGATAGTGGTGCTAATATTCATGTATGTGCTGATATTTCTTTGTTTGTTTTCTATCAGGTTGGGAGGACTAGAGCCTTGCTGATGGGAAACGACTCACGTGCGCATGTTCTTGGTGCTGATATGGTCAATCTGAAGTTTACTTCGGGGAAGGCGATGCTATTAAAAAATGTGCAGCATGTGCTCTCCATCAAGAAAAATCTTGTTAGTAGTTCGATGATGTGTAGAGATGGCTACAAAATCGTCCTTGAGTCCAATAAGCGCATTGTGTCGAGACATGGTACTTTTATTGGTAAAGGATATGATTGCGGAGGTATGTTCCACTTGTCTCTGCTCGATGTGTGTAATAAGGTTGTGAATATCGCTAATATTTCTGATGAGTCGGATTTATAGCATTCACGCTTATGTCATGTTAATTTTGGTTGTCTTATGCGGTTAGCAAATCTGAATTTAATCCCGAAAATTAATGTGGACAAAAGTTCTAAGTGCCACATGTGTGTGCAATCGAAGCAACCCTGCAAGCCTCACAAGGCTGCTGAGGCGAGAAATTTGACACCTTTAGAACTTGTTCATTTGGATTTATGCGAAATGAACGACGATTTGACTTAAGGCGGTAAACGATACTTCATGACATTTATAAATGATTGCACTAGATTTTGCTATGTGTATTTACTTAAAACAAAAGATGAAACGTTGCATTATTTTAAGGCCTATAAAGCTGAGGTAGAAAATCAACTTGAGAGGAAAATTAAATGGTTAAGGTCCGATCGAGGTTGAGAATATTTCTCTAGTGAATTTACTGAATTCTGCGTGGAACATGGTATTATTCATGAAAGGACACCGCCATACTCACCACAGTCGAATGGTATAGCTGAAAGGAAAAACCGCACCCTAACTAAGTTGGTGAATGCCATGTTGGGTACTACGGGATTATCCAAGAAATGGTAGGGTGAGGCGATTTTGACAGCGTGTCATGTCCTAAATAGAGTTCCTATAAAGAATAAAGAAATCACATCATTCGAGGAATAGGAGAAGAAGAGACTAAATCTCTCCTACATGCGCATTTGGGGTTGCTTGGCCAAGGTGAATGTGCCTATCAACAAGAAGCGCAAACTTAGACCTAAAAATATTGATTGTGTGTTCCTTGGTTATGCTATTCATAGCGTTGGTATAGGTTCTTAATTATAAACTCTGAGGTACCTGACATGCATGTTGGCACAATAATGAAATCTAGAGACGCTACATTTTTTAGAATGAATTTCCCAATAAAACTACACCTAGCACAACTGGTCATGAATCTGTAATTCCCCATGAGCATGAGCATGAGCATGAGCATGAGCATGAGATGTTCACACCGATATAACAAATTGAGAAACCCCATGAGCAAAATCCTGAGGAGGATGACATTGTAGTCACCAAAAAAAGCAAGCGACAGAGAGCTGCTAAATCTTTTAGGAATGACTATATTATGTACCTTGTGGATGACACACCAACGGCCATTAAATAAGCATATTCCTCTCATGATGCTGACTTGTGGAAGGAAGCAGTAAGGAGTAAGATGGATTCTATCATGTCTAATGAAACTTGAAAAGTTGTTGATTGACCTTATGGATGCAAACCTATAGGGTGCAAATGGGTGTTCAAGAAAAAGCTTAGGCATGATAGTACTATTAAGAGGTACAAGGCAAGGCTTGTGGCCAAGGGTTATACCCAAAAAGAGGGTGAAAACTTCTTTGATACTTACTCACCAGTTGCCCGATTGACTACAATTCGAGTGTTGATTTCACTGGCAGCATCCTATGGTCTGACCATTCATCAAATGGATGTTAAGACAGCTTTCCTAAATAGAAAGTTAGAGGAAGAGATCTATATGGATCAGCCATATGGTTTTATAGCAAATGGTCAAGAGGGCAAAGCGTGTAAGTTATTAAAGTCGTTGTACGGCCTAAAACAAGCACCTAAGCAATGGCACAGGAAGTTTGATAAAACTTTGACATCAGCTGGATTTGTTGTGAATGAAGCTGATTCTTGTGTCTATTACCGGTATGGTGGGGTCAAGGAGTTATCTTATGCTTATATGTTGATGACATTTTGATCTTTGGATCAAGCCTTAGTGTGATTGAGGAGGTAAAGAAATTTCTATCAAATAATTTTGAGATGAAAGATCTGGGAGAAGTTAATGTTATTCTTAATATCAAGCTCCTAAGAGAATGTGATGGTGAGGTAACTCTGTTACAATCTCACTATGTGGAAAAGGTTCTGAGTCGCTTTGGGTTTAGTGATTGTCAGCCTGCTCCCACACCATATGACCCTAGTGTGCTATTGAGGAAAAATCAAAGAATAGCAAGGGATCAATTGAGATATTTCCAGATCATTGGTTCGCTCATGTATCTTGCTAGTGCAACAAGGCCTGACATCTCATTTGCTGTGTGCAAGCTGAGCCGATTTGGGTCAAACCCAGGAGATGGTCACTGGCGTGCTCTTGAGAGAGTGATGCGCTATCTAAAAGGCACTATGAGCTATGGTATTCGTTATACCAGACACCCAAAGGTGCTGGAAGGCTATTGTGATACCAACTAGATCTCTGATACTGATGAGCTTTATGCCACGAGCGGATATGTGTTTCTGCTTGGAGGTGGCGCTGTTTCCTGGAAGTCTTGCAAGCAGACTGTCATAACAAAGTCTACAATAGAAGCATAACTCATAGCATTAGACACTGTTGGGTCTAAGGCCGAGTGGCTCCGTGATCTCCTTATGGATTTATCGGTGGTTGAAAAATCTATACCGGCTATTTTAATGAACTGTGATAACCAAGGTTAACAGTTCCAAGGATAACATGAAGTCCACAAGGCATGTTAAGATACGTCTAAAGTCTGTCAGAAAGTTGAGAAACTCCGGAGTAATTGCGTTGGACTATGTCCATACATCCAACAATCTAGCAGATCAGTTCACTAAGGGTCTATCACGAAATGTGATAGAGAGTGCATCGAGAGAGATGTGTATGAGACCCACATGAAATCTACTATAGTGGTAACCTGTTCTATGTGATTAGAGATCCCATGAAGTAGGATGGTGAAACAAGCTAGTAGTAGATTGAGAGGAAAGATCCATTTCTGAGCTCATCTCTTATGCACATCTTTCTTCTGTAAGGCAGGTTGGTTTATACCTTAATGTGTTCCAAGTGTCTTGGTCAAGAAGAGATGTTGTCCTACAGAACATCTTTTGAGGAACACACCTATATGAGTTCGACAGCTAGTCACAGTCTATGAGATGTGGGTAATCTCTAGATACTTATGAAAGGCCCGGGAGTTTGACTTATATGCTCCAACCAGATGCGATGCTTTAGGCAGCCTTGTATCAGTAAAGGACTTAGGTGAAACTTATTTCGCACAAAACTATCAATTCAAGACATAATCCATTGTTCAGTTATGAAGAAGTGTAACCTCTGTTCTAGGTGGATATTCAACTTAACAGTTTTCATCGAAACACTGGTATATTGAACAATAGAGAAACTGAGAGCAATTCTTCTATGCTTTGAAATTTAGTGGGGATGGTTGGATTTAATTGGAATTGACCAATTATATTTAGCAATTAAATCAAAGAAAAATTCAAGGCTAGGATTAATGCTAGGTGAAACTCATGATGTGTTATAGCCATTAGTGGGATGTTTTAAGGTAGGCTAGTGGTTGATTAGTGAGTTACTAGTAACGGACAATTGATAACGGACAATTGATATGTCAGTTACCAGTAACAAATGTGGTTTTTATGCCATTATCAACCAGGTTGATTAGAGGGTTACTAGTAACAGACAATTTATTTGTCAGTTACTAGTAACATATATGGTTTTCATGACCATTATCAACCACTATATCTATCTCTTCGTGTCCCTAGAAGGCTATATAAAGCGGCGCTCGCCTCTTGTTTGCGAGCGCATGACACAACCACGTCTCACCAATTCACTGTTGAGTTGCTCTCTGCCATCTCCGTCCCGGTTCTCGCGCGCACAGGAATAGGGAGAGCAGGCCTCCGAAACCGGCGCCGTTCGTAAGTTCATCTGCTCGGGTGAAGACCAGCAATCAGGTTTTTGGGGAGCGTCTTCTACGCGACTGCTTGATAAATCCACAAGTTCCTCTTCTTCCCGGTGTTTCTGGCGGCGATGGGAGATCGGCACTGCAACCTCTCTTCACTGCATCGAGCGGGATGACTACTCCAACAGGCGCTATGTCGACTAGCGCAACCGGCTCTGGTGCCGCTGGGTATGTTCTAGTTCATCCTATATTTTCAGTGACCAAAATCATGATTATAAGTATCATCTACATGTTCGTGTCGCTTCACACGTGCACATATCTGAGGCCACAAACTTGTTTTTAATATTTTTCTAGATTAAATTAATACTGGAATTGCCTAAATTTCTAACAGTTTGAGGCACCAATGAGAGTTGGTATTTGTTAGCTTTTCAGTCAACGTACTATGCTGCCGACCTCCTCCTCCTGTTGCAGTGTGCCGGCCGGGCCAGCGCCGCCGGCTCACAGCACGAGGTGCGACGGCGCTCCTAGGTTGCGCTGCGGTGCTGCACGTTAGCCCTTTTTTTTTGTCTTCAGCCTGTGTTGAGAAGTCCATGCCCGTTGCTCCGGGATTTGTTCTGATCTAGGCGGTCACCGTCTTTTTGAAAGAACAAAAAGGTATGTTTCATTTCTTGCCTATCTTCCCATAATTATGGAGTTACTGTCTGTTTTTTTTTTTTCAGTGACATACTTTTTAGATTTACTTGGAGTTCAATATACCCACGTAATGGCATTTCAAAAGCTTGGAACCGACTCAGCGTGTTCAGGCAAGGAGGCAGCGGCAAGCTCAGCGGCGATCCCCGTTCCAGCCTCGTCCACACAAGGTCTGCTCTACGTTTCCTTCATCTTATGTTGCTCGATTTTGCCGTGCAGACCAAATGCCTGCTAGAGTGCACTGATTCAGCGTAATATTTCACCAGATCTAGGTCGCGCCTTTCATACACATCGACCAGCGACCAAATCGATCACTTAAATCACCCATGGTATTTTCCACCACAGAACATTTTTCATAGCTATAGATTAGCACAGGCGCTCAATAAGAAATACTCCAACAATATGCTCTTGTAGGATACACGTGCTCTTCAGGATTTCTCGCTCATTGAGCCAACCGAAGAAACGAAGACGGTGGAGGCGCAGTTTGCCAGTGCGGTGGTTGCAACCCAGCCCGACCCAGCAGATGCTAACATTTCTATTGCAGACATTCGGCTTGCCATCGAAAATCAGTTTGGAAACCAGGCCGTCCCTGTAGCCATCACCCACTTCCGTTCAGATTTCCTGATCCAGTTTGCCGCACTCCATGAGAGAGACACTGTGGCTTTGGCCGAGATACTATACGGCCAGAGTTTTACCGTGCTGCTTCTGCCTTGGTCCAGCCAGCATGGAGGTACATTTGTCGACTGGAATACTGTGGTGACAAAACAACTGGTATTTTCCACAACCGTGTGTGCGCCCACGCCTTATCGTAGGGTCCTGCTGCCTCCGCGATTCGTGCAAGTCAACTCCCACGTTCCCATGTCCAGCCAAAAGTTAGGCTTCTGCCTCACTTTACATACACCAGCAGGCACATAACCTAGTCCTTTTTCATTTTTTTTACGATGAAGGCAGACAACCCGCTTCTCCCTCCTTTTCCGTCTCTCTCCCTCTCCCCCTCTCTCTCTCCTTCGTCCCGTCGTCGTTGCCGATCTTCATCACCGCCACCGTCGACGTCGTCCAGTGACCGGCCCCGCCGTCGCCTTCTCCGTCTCTCCCTCCCTCCCTCTCTTTCCCTCTCTCTCTCCACTCCGAGTCATCTTCTACCTCCGTCTTCTCCTCTCTCTCTCCCTCAGATCCGACACTGGTCTCTCTCTCACCGTCCCTCTCTCTCCCTTTCTGCCTCTCTCCCTCCCTCTATCTCCCTTTCTGCGTCGACCATAAAATCATCAGTTTCGTCACTGATCCATAAATTTTGCTCACCCCAATATTTGTTTACATTTATTATCCCCCCACTAATCTTTATACTAGTGCTGCCTAGATCTTTCGTTTCGTTGTTTGATTTAGGTATCGATCTATAATTACTAGGCCCCATAGTTCTGATTTTTATTTTTTTATGTGCTACCAGATCCCCTTTGCGCATTCCCTTTTTTCATATATATTGTGTAGGCTTCTAGTAGTCATCTCTGAACAGGATTGCCTCCTTTCCTACCCTTTTGTTATTTGCTTACACTTACTGATCTTTTAATTATCATGCATGTGCTCATAGATTTGTCTTTTAATCCTTTTTTTTATTTTGTTTCTTATACGCTGCTATATCTTTCTCCCCTCCACTCTGTTTGTGGTTATAGATCTGTTAACATGCTGCTAGATTATGCTATTATCACGTAGAATTGAGTATGCTGTCCCCATACCTGATAGATGTTCGATTGGTTACTTATGCTCTGAAGCACCTGTCCATGAAAACTATTTTTTTTATCATGAATAATGCATACCTTTGTCCTAACCTGTGTCCTGTAGTAATACACCATTTTTAGCCGTGAATATAAGTAATTTCTTTCAATCAATATGCTAACCTTTACCCTGTTTTTCTTTACCATGAAGATGCTAATTATCCTTTTTAGCAGATTTTTTCTATCGATTAATATTTATTACCTTTGTCCTATAGGAATATATTTTCTTTATTCTTGTCCACTATGCAAAATTGATTTCCAAAGAATATGCTATTTGTGTGTTAGCGCTGACCCTTTCTACTGGATATGTGTTATTCTTGCATCTAACTATGCTACTGTTTTTTAATCATTGTTCCAGCTATATAATTTTTTCAATCAATACTGCTTTGTTCACATCCCTATATAGAATTCTTCTTATATATTTAATCACAGCGCAGGTAAGCTATTGATTCATTTTTTTAATGCACAATAAACTCTCCTTCCTATTTGCAGGTATCATTTGTGATCATCCTGTTCACCATGATTTGGTGGGGGCAGTTTTGGATTCTAACTTTTGTGGATTTTTGTTTACTATTTATTTTAATTATTTTTGTGCAGACCCAGCAGTGGTCAAGGCACCTATTGCCTACAGCTCCAGGCCTGCTACACGTTGAAGGTTTCTGAAAAAGAGCTTTCTTTTGTTGACACTAATTTGATTCTACTTTTGATTTGGTTCTGAAACTTTCTTTTCTTTAACATTTATAAGTGTACATTCATAACTCTGTTCCTGTAAAAATATTGTCTGCCTATGCAGCTCAGGTTCAGATTTGAATTAATTTGATGCGTTATTGATCATGTGAGTTAACAATTGTACCTGCTGTTGAACCTACCCTGAACATTTACTTTACCATTCACAACGATCAATAGGCAATGGCCTCCACCATAGCTTTGATCAGCATAAATTTTTCCCTCTCTGATGTCAGGTCCATCTACCATTTGTGATTTGTGCTTTGTTCCTCCAGACATTGTTTTTCCATGTATATTGCAGAGCAATAGGAAAAACCAATTACTTGCCTGCTTCATTTGTTCCCAAGATAATTGTAGATAAGTCTGGATCAGTTACATACTTACATTAACATTGATCTTTAGGTTTCTTTCATGGATTCTTAGCATCTCTCCTAAGCAAAAACATATGTTCAGACAACAGAGAAGCATCTTGCAGGGTCATCATGCCTGAAAAATTTGTCCTTACATGTTAAACAATAGCCTCTGCATTTTTCTACATTTTGTCCGTCGTGTGTCTATCAATTTTCCTATATGTCTGAATCGATTTTGAGTCACTATGGTTCACGTCCTTTATTATTGTTTTAAGTATATGTGCTTCATAAGGACAAATAGGTATAAGTATATTTGTTGCAAACATGTTGTTGCGATGAAGTTTCATATTTTACTGCTTTCTAAAAGTATTCTGGGTAGAATTATGGGGCACCGCTGCACCATCAAAATATCTCCTTTACTTGACTTTTTCTCACCTTATGAATGCTGCACCTGATTGCCCTTTGGTCCAAATCTACCTTATTTTTCTCCTACACTCAATATTATTTTACATACTCCGAAATGAGGCTACCAGTGATGATTGTTACTAACCATGGAGGTTCAAGAAGATGAGCACTCTAATAGTGGGGCTATCAATGATGTCTTATGTCACAGTCTCTTTAGATCAGGTTTCTCATTGTTTCATGCCCCCCTTTTCTGATGTGGTTTGAGTTTAAGACTGGCTGTGTCCCAAAACTTAAAAGAGATTGTTTGCTAATAGATCATGTGAGAATTATTTTTAGTCTCAAATTAGAGAACTATAATGGTACTTTATTCCAAATCCCGAAGGGGGAATTCATAGCCTGCCTAGGATCTTTGCTCTGGATTTTTTACAGTGTACATTCAGTGCATTTTGTATAGTCCATCATTTGGTATCTTTGCTCTGAATTTTTGGGGTTTGGCCTGTCTGTACCAGTTACACAATCATGATGCCACAATAGCCACTAGCTCACTACAAAGAATATCCGTAGTTTAGCTACGTTTCTGTATGCATATAAAAATGTTTATTCCTGGAAAATTGTAGCCAAAGGCAGTTAATCGATGTAAAATAATATTTACCCCTACAATGTTTTCTGCGTGCGCTGATATTGATAACTGAATTCGATTTCTGCCTCACCGCCTCACCGCCACGCAATTTGGCCTTTGACTGCTGCCTCACCGCCACGATGTCTGCGTCTGGTGCCAGCTGAGGCAGAAATCGAATTCGATTTCAAGGGTACGTGGGATTGTGCCTGAGCAGTGAGGCAGCTGGACATCGTGGCGATGAGGCAGCAGTCAAAGGACAAATTGCGTGAGGCACTGGAACACGAATATTAAAGCGCTATGGACGGTCGGTGATACCGGGTGGGCGGGCAACCGGTTGTGGTTGTGATTTTTCGGACTGTGGACTGTGAAGGAGACAAGGAGTGGCTGTGTAGTGTGAACTAGTGATGTTCGACTTGTTTTTTTAATGTTCTGCGTGTGTGTGTGGTGCACTAGACCACTGGTGCTGGACGCCTGGAGATGGACTGCTCTGCATGTGTGTGTGTGGTGTGCTGGACACACGCCTGGAGCTGGAGATGGACTGTTGTTGCCTACTGTTGGTCAATTGTTGCTTGTTTTCCTTTGAACTTGAGAGAACAATAATATTTATGAGTTGTACTGTTGTTTTTATGCTGCATTGCTGTTTGATTTGTACCTGATGACTGCATGAGAATTAGGGGAAATGCTGTCGAAATTTGGAATTGGATGAGCTGTTTTTTTCCTTCCTGAAAATTCGGTTCCCTCACTTAGAACCGAAACCAAACTAAATTTACCGAAACCAAAATTTCTTGGTTCCGCCTTTGAGAAAGAACCGATTGGTACCTTGTTCTCATGGAACTGAATTTGCTCACTAACTAAAGAACCAAACCAATCAGTTTTGGTTAACAGAACACCTAGGGTGAATTGTTGCCATGCGACGTCCGTGTAAAAGATTATATGAATTGAAGGATCTTATGACGACTAGTGAAGCTGATTAAAGTGAGAAATGCATTAAAATTAGGCGTTCTATAATACTATAGGAACTTGGACGTTCGGACCAGAAAAATGAAATTGGAGGAAAAATAATTTGAATAGGAACTTGGACGTCGGGGCGTGGTTGGTGAAATTGCAGAAAATCTAAATAGGGCTCGGATAAATAAAATAATAAAATAAAAAAACAGAATAAGAACTACGTCTGGGCATGGGAGTTGAAATCGGAGAAAATTTGAATAGGACTCAGATAAAAAACAATATTCTCGGCACCAGAAATATTCACAGCCTACGTAAACTCTCCAATTATTTGTTTTTGCCATACCGGTTTAATAAATTCCTATTGAATTTGGTGCAACTTTGTAAGTATTTATGGATAAACCATTGGTTATCATCTTGTTTGCTTTTCAGTCATTATGAAGTTTATTTTCCGCCTTGCATATGTGTAGGTAAAGGTCTCTTCAAATGTACTTGTATTTTTATAGTTTAGGTGTTTCTACTAATGTTTGCACTTCTGCACAGGATTGCAAGTACGATGAGGATAGTAGCTTAGATTGCCCCTAAAATTTGCATCCAAATTACTCACATCTATTATTACTAAAAAAATAATTTAAATATTCTCTCAAATTTTGATTTAAATTTTGATTTAAATATTCTCTCACATCTATTAGTACCTATCAGCGCCTATGACCCAAAATAAGTGCCATTCTCGCTTCCAGAGGAGTCAAATGTTTTTTAACTTTGATCAATATATATAAATTATTAATAATTGTAGTACATAATTGGTATCGTTAAATGGCGCATTGAATATATTTTCGCAACAAATTTAATTGGAGATACAGATGTTGCTAATATTATTTATTAATCCAATCGAACTTAGAAGAGTTTGACCAGAATAAAAACCATAGCGACACTTATTTTGCGATATAGGGAGCATTTTAGAACATCACATCAGTACCATCTATGAGCTTATTATACTCCCTTTGTTCCAAAATAAGTACACAATGCACACTTTAATAATTCAAACAAATCTTAACTTTAACTACATTTATAGAAAATAATATTAACATTAGTACCTCTAAATGATTTGTATAAAAATATATGATATGATTAATCTAATGGGTGTACTTCGTCTGTCCCAATATAAGTGCCTATCTCATACTTCTAGGAGTTAAACAAACTTAAGTTTGAGCAAATCTATATAAAGAATACTAAGATTGATAATATCAAATAATTATCATTAGATGAAACATATCTTATGTTTATGTACTTATATCCTATAAAGAGGTACAGATGTTAATATTACTATCTATAAATATAGTTAATCTTGAGATTTGTTTGACTTCTGAAAGTGCGTGATGTATACTTATTTTGGAACAGAGTATAATGAGCTCATGGATGGTACTGGTTGATGCCCTGAAATACTTCATCTATCCCAAAATAAGTGTCGCTATGATTTTCATGTTGGTCAAAGTTTTTTTTAAGTTCGATTGAGTTTAGAAAAAAAATATTATCAACATTTGTATCTCCAATTAAGCTTATTATGGAAATAGATTCAACGATCTCCAAAATAATTATCATTAGATTAAACATATTTTATATTTATGTACTAATCCTATATAGAGGTACAAATGTTAATATTATTTTCTACAACTTTCGTTAAACTTGAGATTTGTTTGACTTCTCGAAGTGTGTGATGTGTACTTATTTTGGAATAGAGTGGCTATAATGTGCTTATGGACGGTACTGGTTGATGCTCTAAAATACTTCATCAGTCCCAAATTAAGTGTCGCTATGATTTCCATGCTGGTCAAACTTTTCAAGTTCAATTGGGTTTATAAAAATATTAGCAACATTTATATCTCCAATTAAGCTTATTATAAAAATAGATTCAACGATCTATCTAATCATACTAATTATGTACTATAGTTATTAATATTTTGATCAAGGTTTATTTGTTATTAATGTTTTGATCAAGGTTTATTTATTATTGTTTCAAATTTTTAACAAAGATTGGAAAATACTATTTAAAAAATAGCGCGAACTTGTGTGCAGGACGCCTGGAATCAGATACTCTTAACAAGGTATAAGATGCATTAGCAAAAAAAATGCATTATCAAAACAAATACATAATAAACAACAATAACAAAAAAGTAAGTGCTATTTTGGGAAAAAAAAACTATTCCTTCTTCCTAGCTAACTCTTTAATCAAAATAATTATAGATACAATGTGTGAGAGTACCAAAAGTTTATTAGAACAGTACCAAAACTATCTGGGACAAGTACCAAACAGTACCAAAGAAAACTGGGACAAGTGCTTCAATAAGTGAGAGAACAAAGTAGTTAATAGGTGCGTGAATTAGACCTATGCTAAGCGAATATTTGATGAGGTTTCTTTCAAATTCAAGTGTTCTACATTTGTGATTCATAACTAGAGTGGATAGAAACTTGAAAGATGGACACACAAATGTACAATCAGAAGAAAGACTTTTCAACATAATTGCTTTTAAATAATTAGAAGAAATGTTGTGCTAAGTGAATATTTGATGTGGTTGCTTTCGAATTGAAGTGTTATACATTTCTGATTCATAACTACAGTGGATAGAAATTTGAAAGCTAGCCAAACGATTCGTCAATTAGAAGAAAGGCTTTCCGATATAAATGCGCTTCAATATCAATTTATTCAACATACAATTCTTAATTTTTATCAACACAAGTAATAAAAAATGCCTTCATCTAGCGTCGAATTATTAGTAATCTAATATTTAAATGGTTACAATAAGATAAAGAGGTACGTGCAGTACCATTGATATCTGATTCCACGAACTAAACTGTTTGGGTGCAAGTAATAAAATCTTTTGGTCCAGGTTTATTTGTTATTGTTTTATATTTTTAAGAAATGTTGGCAAGAAGAATTTTAAAAAATAGGGCGTACTTGTGTGCGGGACGCCTGGAATCAGATACTCTTAACAAATTATAAAATGCATTGTCAAAATAAATATATAAGAAGCAACAAAAACAAAAAAGTAAGTCCTTGTTTGCCAAAATAACTATTCCTTGTTCCTAGTTAACTCTTTCCTAAAAATAATTGTAGAAAGATTGTGTAAGAGTACAAAAAGTATATTGGAACAGTACCAAAACTATCTGGGACAAGTACAAAACTGTGAGGCAGTGTAGCATAATTTTACCAAATATAACTGGGACAAGTACTTCAGTAAACGAGAGAACAAACATAATAGAAAATAGGTGCGTGGATTACAATAATTATCTGTGAAAAAGTGCAAAAATGTGTGGGTAGAGGTTCATTTGCTATTATTTTCAATTATTACGGAGTATGGGTAAATGAAAATTTTAAAAAAATATCAGCACTTCGTGTGTAAACCAACTGCAACCTTGTACTTATCGTAGTGCACATAAAAAAAATTCAGAACTGTGGGGACCTAATAATTCAGAATAGTATAAAATCGAAGCACAAAACCAAAAAAGAACTCTTGTATAAAGCAAAAATACCTCCTAGAAACATGTATCTCCTGCACTTTGTGCTCACAGACTTGAACTCATCCGGAAAACAGTCTAATAGATACTACAACAACATTTTAGATAGACATGTACTAACAAAAAAAAGTTTGGAGAGTATGTAAATTATGTAACTACAAAGGTCAAATCAACGAAGATTAAGAAATTAATATTTCTAGTGAATGTAAAAAAACATATGGTCTGAAACATTTGTATTTCCACTTGAATAAAAAGCAATTACGTATAGTGATAGGGTGAAATGTTAACATATTTTTTCATAAGTAAACAAACACAAAGATTTTGCAAAACTACCATATGCACTCTAGAAATTTGAAAGGAAACTATAACACTGCATTTTTATTCCTTCATTAAAAATGGCAAAGAAACAGTTACAATGTAACTAGCAAGGATAAAGCTCTAGTTCTGATGATGGTCTTGACAACATTGGGACATCAAACACCGTGAAAAATAAAAGCCAGCATGACTATAGATGCTGGAATGGTTCAGGTAGCTAACGGCAGGAAAGTAAGACATGACATTTCTGCTATGATAGCAAAATACAATTGAATCAAAGCAAACTAACTAAATAGCCAGATTGCTCTTCACAACAAGAAGCTTCCATGTCAGTTTCTGCAAGGCCATCTTTTGCACATCTTCTAAGCCGCTGAAGCAGAAACGGTAAGCTTCAATCTGACCTTGAGAAAATTGACCTGATCCAAAATGTTACATATTAAAAGAATGTTACCAAAAATATTAATTTATGGGATCAGTTGCTAAGAAATTAAAATTGAAGGCGTGTATAAACAACCTGTAAACAGAAGAGATGGATCAAAACAGAAACTACCAACATGCCATTCAATTGCACTATTCAAATTCGACCAAAGCTGACGGAGATGCAAAGCAAGATCCAAGATCATAGAAAGCATCTTAATTTGCTTCTTAAGGGAGAGATCATAGAAATTCGACCAACCTTGATCAAAATATTGCCTGCTTATAGAAAATATGTCCCTATTGCCTGCTTATACAATTTTTTTTTGCATCTAGTACTCCTCTTACCAAAATTGGATGCCTAGTGTAAATCCTAAGACACCAGGAAATAAACCGAAGCACAGAGTTACCAGATATTTGAACTCCATATATAATGTAATGGCAGACATGTCAGCTGAACAATAATCTATGCAGTAGTCTTGTTCGTCGAGACCCCTGCAAAAATAAAAGGCAAACTAATTAGATAAGAAGTTTAGTAACAAAACCAAAACCTTACCAAACAATGTGAATCATCAGAGGGAACCTTCATCTGGTATACTGAACACTATTCAGTTATCAATATCAGCGCACGCAGAAAACATTGTAGGGATAAATATTATTTTACATCGATTAACTGCCTTTGGCTACAATTTTCCAGGAATAAACATTTTTATATGCATACAGAAACGTAGCTAAACTACGGATATTCTTTGTAGTGGGCTAGTGGCTATTGTGGCATCATGATTGTGTAACTGGTACAGACAGGCCAAACCCCAAAAATTCAGAGCAAAGATACCAAATGATGGACTGTACAAAATGCATTGAATGTACACTGTAAAAAATCCAGAGCAAAGATCCTAGGCAGGCTATGAATTCCCCCTTCGGGATTTGGAATAAAGTACCATTATAGTTCTCTGATTTGAGACTAAAAATAATTCTCACATGATCTATTAGCAAACAATCTCTTTTAAGTTTTGGGACACAGCCAGTATTAAACTCAAACCACATCAGAAAAGGGGGGCATGAAACAATGAGAAACCTGATCTAAAGAGACTGTGACATAAGACATCATTGATAGCCCCACTATTGGAGTGCTCATCTTCTTGAACCTCCATGGTTAGTAACAATCATCACTGGTAGCCTCATTTCGGAGTATGTAAAATAATATTGAGTGTAGGAGAAAAATAAGGTAGATTTGGACCAAATGGCAATCAGGTGCAGCATTCATAAGGTGAGAAAAAGTCAAGTAAAGGAGATATTTTGATGGTGCAGCGGTGCCCCATAATTCTACCCAGAATACTTTTAGAAAGCAGTAAAATATGAAACTTCATCGCAACAACATGTTTGCAACAAATATACTTATACCTATTTGTCCTTATGAAGCACATATACTTAAAACAATAATAAAGGACGTGAACCATAGTGACTCAAAATCGATTCAGACATATAGGAAAATTGATAGACACACGACGGACAAAATGTAGAAAAATGCAGAGGCTATTGTTTAACATGTAAGGACAAATTTTTCAGGCATGATGACCCTGCAAGATGCTTCTCTGTTGTCTGAACATATGTTTTTGCTTGGGAGAGATGCTAAGAATCCATGAAAGAAACCTAAAGATCAATGTTAATGTAAGTATGTAACTGATCCAGACTTATCTACAATTATCTTGGGAACAAATGAAGCAGGCAAGTAATTGGTTTTTCCTATTGCTCTGCAATATACATGGAAAAACAATGTCTGGAGGAACAAAGCACAAATCACAAATGGTAGATGGACCTGACATTAGAGAGGGAAAAATTTATGCTGATCAAAGCTACGGTGGAGGCCATTGCCTATTGATCGTTGTGAATGGTAAAGTAAATGTTCAGGGTAGGTTCAACAGCAGGTACAATTGTTAACTCACATGATCAATAACGCATCAAATTAATTCAAATCTGAACCTGAGCTGCATAGGCAGACAATATTTTTACAGGAACAGAGTTATGAATGTACACTTATAAATGTTAAAGAAAAAAAGTTTCAGAACCAAATCAAAAGTAGAATCAAATTAGTGTCAACAAAAGAAAGCTCTTTTTCAGAAACCTTCAACGTGTAGCCGGCCTGGAGCTGTAGGCAATAGGTGCCTTGACCACTGCTGGGTCTGCACAAAAATAATTAAAATAAATAGTAAACAAAAATCCACAAAAGTTAGAATCCAAAACTGCCCCCACCAAATCACGGTGAACAGGATGATCACAAATGATACCTGCAAATAGGAAGGAGAGTTTATTGTGCATTAAAAAAATGAATCAATAGCTTACCTGCGCTGTGATTAAATATATAAGAAGAATTCTATATAGGGATGTGAACAAAGCAATATTGATTGAAAAAATTATATAGCTAGAACAATGATTAAAAAACAGTAGCATAGTTAGATGCAAGAATAACACATATCCAGTAGAAAGGGTCAGCGCTAACACACAAATAGCATATTCTTTGGAAATCAATTTTGCATAGTGGACAAGAATAAAGAAAATATATTCCTATAGGACAAAGGTAATAAATATTAATCAATAGAAAAAATCTGCTAAAAAGGATAATTAGCATCTTCATGGTAAAGAAAAACAGGGTAAAGGTTAGCATATTGATTGAAAGAAATTACTTATATTCACGGCTAAAAATGGTGTATTACTACAGGACACAGGTTAGGACAAAGGTATGCATTATTCATGATAAAAAAATAGTTTTCATGGACAGGTGCTTCAGAGCATATGTAACCAATCGAATATCTATCAGGTATGGGGACAGCATACTCAATTCTACGTGATAATAGCATAATCTAGCAGCATGTTAACAGATCTATAACCACAAACAGAGTGGAGGGGAGAAAGATATAGCAGCGTATAAGAAACAAAATAAAAAAAGGATTAAAAGACAAATCTATGAGCACATGCATGATAATTAAAAGATCAGTAAGTGTAAGCAAATAACAAAAGGGTAGGAAAGGAGGCAATCCTGTTCAGAGATGACTACTAGAAGCCTACACAATATATATGAAAAAAGGGAATGCGCAAAGGGGATCTGGTAGCACATAAAAAAATAAAAATCAGAACTATGGGGCCTAGTAATTATAGATCGATACCTAAATCAAACAACGAAACGAAAGATCTAGGCAGCACTAGTATAAAGATTAGTGGGGGGATAATAAATGTAAACAAATATTAGGGTGAGCAAAATTTGTGGATCAGTGACGAAACTGATGATTTTATGGTCGACGCAGAAAGGGAGATAGAGGGAGGGAGAGAGGCAGAAAGGGAGAGAGAGGGACGGTGAGAGAGAGACCAGTGTCAGATCTGAGGGAGAGAGAGAGAGGAGAAGACGGAGGTAGAAGACGACTCGGAGAGGAGAGAGAGAGAGGGAAAGAGAGGGAGGGAGGGAGAGACGGAGAAGGCGACGGCGGGGCCGGTCACTGGACGACGTCGACAGTGGTGGTGATGAAGATCGGCAACGACGACGGGACGAAGGAGAGAGAGAGAGGGGGAGAGGGAGAGAGACGGAAAAGAAGGAGAGAGAAGCGGGTTGTCTGCCTTCATCGTAAAAAAAAGAAAAAAGGACTAGGTTATGTGCCTGCTGGTGTATGTAAAGTGAGGCAGAAGCCTAACTTTTGGCTGGACGTGGGAACGTGGGAGTTGACTTGCACGAATCGCGGAGGCAGCAGGACCCTACGATAAGGCGTGGGCGCACACACGGTTGTGGAAAATACCAGTTGATACTAACCGTCTACTATATAATCGCTTTACATATTACTTGCCCCTCGACGCTTTTGATTCAGATTGAAGCTAAAAGCTCTACTGCCACTGCGGACGTTGGTGGAAACTTCACAGCTATCAACACTTTTCTTTTGGTGTTGAAGTTAGGTGTTCGCCACCATGGCTTTTGCAGTATGGAGTCCCATGTGTGTTGAGCCGTCTCAGAGACCATTAGTGATCATGTTCCTGTTATTATGTGAACATTGGACGCCTATCGTCCAGGCGTACAAATTCATCATCTCGTTTGTGGATGGTGGCATGGTGCATATATGTACTATGTGCTAACGTTTGTGACCATATATATGTACTATGCTGCCTAATGTAATCTTCGCTCGTTTCAGTTCAGTCTGATTCTGGCTAATGTGATCTTCAGGCGTTTTAGTTCAGTCTGGTTCAAGCCAACCGGTGCCAGCCCGCGCACATGGGCGCGCCTTAAAACACTGGTTGATGTCCAAGAAGATGGTGCTAGCTGAATCAAATGGGCCTGTATAGCGGTGCTAGATGGCTAGCCTGAATGTCCGATGGCCCAATCACCCATAAGGGTACTGCTGTATGCGTATACGTTCTCCATGTAATTTAAAATGTATTTTAGTCAATGGTATTGCAATCTTACGTGAGCAATTTAAAGATTTTGTTACGTAGAGAGGAAGGTTTAAAATTGATGTGTTCCATAGCCGGGTACATCGTTCTAATTATCTAGGGATAATGATCCGCTCGCCGAACCAACCGTCCCAAAGAGGTATACCCTGCGAACCGGGAACTTAAAATTATTGATCCACGTCCCACGTACCATGTTCCTCGTACCTACGTACCATGAACTTTTGCGATTGTGGCTCACATGTCAAGGACACGGCTGAGCGTACCAGTCCGGATGTGGACTCTAGTAGAAGTGTAGAACGTCTGTAGCTCGTGCACATAATATGAACAAATCAAACCCAAGCGAGGTCGTTGGATTGTGGCTTCTCCGTTACCATCGATGGAGACGAATCCGTGGCCAGGGACGGGGTGGAACCGTGGAAGTGATCATGTCCTGTAGGACCCCAGGTCCGAAACAATTCACTGGAAGAAGCTACTGTATCAGAGTGGCCCAAAGCCCCAGCTAGAAAGTGGTAGTCGACACTCGACGCATTGGCCACGGAAGAAACGCATTGGTCCCATAAGCTCTGGTTATATCCTACAATTGTCACCTAGGAACTTTTAGGTAAACCAAACCGGAGAGAGAAGCGGATGGATGACTTAGGCCCCCGTTTGCATCTATAGAGTCTGTCACTAATAGTTACTAGCTTCATTTCATATTATAAGCTATTAAGCTTTTCTAGATACATAGTTTTTCTATGCACCTAGATATATATTATGTATACATATATAGTAAAAGTAATGTGTAGAAAAAACAAAATATCTTATAATTTAAAACGAAGGGAATAGCCGCTAATAATTAGCTTTTTAGATCCAAATGGGGTTTCGTTAATAATCTACCTAATTGTTATAGCTGAATACTCAACTAATACCTAGTTGAGCCAAACCAACTAATAGCAGTTAATTAGCTATTAGCTATTAGGTAGCTAATTATTAGCAGCTAATGGATCCAAATAGAACCTTAATCCATCGAACAACGTTTGCATAGGAACCTATGCATATTTCTTTTTTTTTTAATACAGACTCTCAAAAGAGTGTCTTATATCTGATAGATATATCATAGAAAATAGTAGATTTTGTATTGAAAACAAGATTTTGTAACGTGTGAAATAATATCTAGTATGGAATTCTTGCAGCCATTTATTATCTCTGAAAAAGGGCCCTCTAAAACTTGGAATTGAATTGAACTAGAAAATCTAGGCAGGACCTTTCATTGCGGATAGGGTGTTGGCAACGGGGGAGAGAGCGGATGGCATCGATTGTGCACATATGCCATCCGTTGGAAGGATGTCAACAGAAATCGAGAGCGATGATAAGCTAGAACGGGTAACAAATGTTGTGTCGGTACCAACCAAATAATAAAGACAGTAGGGAGGCTCACCTGTCAGTAATACGTCGAAAACTAATGGAGATGCGGTCTAAACATTTTCAATATTGTCCCAAAAGAAACTATCCTCCGAATCAGAAATAGGCATTGTACAATGAGGTGCCAAGCTAAACAATGTTAGAAGAAGAAGACAAGACATTAAAAAAACCAAAATCGTCCAATAGCTACTGGAGAGGTAGGAAAGACAAAACCCAGAGATAGAGAAATGTGGCTATGTTGTGTGGTGGGAATAAAAAAAATTATTCGGTAATGGGTTCCACTTGTTCCTGTTGAAGAGGAGCTAAACAATTGCAGCATTTTTACTAAGTTTCAATAATAGAATACTCCGTATGTTAGTTCCTTGATGGATTGTACTCCTACACCATCAGTACATGGCCTAACGATTAAGGGACAGGCACAGAGCCCTGCCGCGAATTGGCCATGGATTCGCCCTAACGGTGCAGAGGCGAAACTGAGCTAAAACAAATCTTCGAAAACGACCAGCCGGGAGTGTCGATGCGGTTGTCCGTGCATCTGGCATGCCATGCAAGGACCACGGTAATAAGCAGCAAATGTCACCTTTCTTGTCCCTGTCGTGCACGGTCATTAGCAAACGAATCCGAACGGTCTTTGGTCGATAGATGAGAATGTGGGAACCAGAGAATCAGGTATCAGGTGAACTTGGTCTGGAGGATGTCCCTTTACCATGGTGCGGTAAATTGCAGTGCTCTAGACACTGCACGAAACGAGCAAAACACCCAGAATTGCAGGGTTGGTCCGTCTGACTGAACCGGAACAGGGGAGGCCAAAAGGCCACTGCCCTCGGTGTTTCTGGCAAGAAACCATGCAGATACAGCAGGGTCATGGAGTAACAGGTAGCTGCAACCATGTTGGCATGTTGCACGTCCAATGCCTCTAGAAGAGCGTCGGTAATTGGTATGCGCGGACGAGAAGAGCGAAAGGAGAAAGGAGCTTGGACCTCGTGTACCTTTTTTTAAATTTAATGCAACCAACAGAAGATCTATCGGGGTGTATATTAATAAAAGAGATGTTTTAACATTGCAAGTAATTTACAACAAAAATTGGAAATAACCACAACATAGTGCTGTGCCAAAAAGCCCGGAATGATCTGTTTTAGCATTTTTCCAAGAAGCATGCATGTCCTATCGTATTGCATCGGTGTAAGGATGGCAGCGGGTCGGGTTCGGATTGGGTGGAGTCTCCGTGCACCCAAAACCGAAACCCGAAGTCGAAACCCGAACCCGAACCGAACACCGATTCGGGTGGAAATCCATTACCAAAATCAAACTCGCGGATACCCGAAACCTAAACAGATACCCGAAACCCACGAATAAATATACACATATTCACATGTATAAATAAGAGGCAACAAATAATAAATATTTTCATGAGTAAATTTTGAATAGATTTAATAATCTAAGTAAACAAGTTATTATTAGCATATTATAAAACATGAGTTTTAATTCCAAATGATTTATTTCGGATATCCATTGGATATCCACGGGTGAAAAACCAAACCCGAAACCGAACTCGAAAACCGTGGGTAAGAAATCATCCCCAAACCCGAACCCGCAGGACCCGAAACCCACGGATATTCGCCCCGAACCCGATCCGTTGCCATCCTTACATCGGTGGGCGATAGTTCTTCGGTTTTTTTTAGCTATGTACACAATTCAAAGCTAACTCTGTTCAAATTCCGGGTGTTACGCAGTATGGATTATTAAATACTTCTATTCAATGATACTCCAAATGTAGAGCCTGTTTGGCAGAGCATTTGGAGCAGTTTTTAGGAACAATTCAGGAGAAACTATGCCAAATAGTTTATTCTAGAAAATCATAGAGAAACATTTTTTATTCAAAGAATTATTTCTCTTAGAGAACCAATTCTCATAGATAATCTGGAGTGGAGTATGAGGAGCTCGAGACCCGTAATTTTCGCTGAAATTTGTGGCGCAAAGCACTTCACAACCAGTCATGCTAGCAAACATGATGGTACGTGACAATAATTCACCCAACTACGAAATCCCTCTCTAAATTTGAAATTTGGAATATCCACACCCTTTGCTGGGGCCAGGGGAAGCCATGTTCAGCTATGATCAACTTCTTTCGACCAAGGGGCAGTGGCAAAGCCTCACAGAGGCGAAACTGGGCGTTGGCGCCCTTGCCTCTGACAAAAGAAGAGTGAAAGCTTACGAATCCCTGAAGTTATTAAACTGACAGTGTGATTTAGTGCAAGAAGGAAAGGCAGGAATGACAAAAAGACAGGACATATGAAGTGGTAGCTGCATGCTACTTCAGCTATGACTGAACACAGGGGAAGAAGGCAAGCGATGGGATGCCGTGCCTCCTTGCCACGGCCAACTGCTACGCCTTTTAAAATCAGTCCCCCTTAATTCTAGTTTCACCCTCCGCCACTACTAAGGGGGACTCCCAACCGAACAAGCCAAGATGGTCCGAGGTAAAGCTCCGTGTCGTTGAACGGGTTCATGTTGTGGTCAATGCTCAATGACACCTACACTTGTCACTTTTCATCGAGCCTAAAAAATTCTAGTGAACCCAAACCTACACTATACTTAAGGATGTGTTTGGTTCCAAGACATGGTGAGATGAGATTGCCACGTTCCTAATTTTCGGAGAGGGATCATTATTTCAGTGTTTGGTTAGGAGGATGGATTCGTCCCTAGCTTTTGTTTGGTTGGAGGACATTAAAACTGAGATAACCCGCGTGACATGTGGAGCCCACCTGTCATGCACTCTTCACGTTTCTTCCTCGCGTAAAAAAAAAGATGCTCGCGGTTGCCACGCCTGAGGCCAGCGACCCGGAGGCCGGTGAGCCCATGGTGTCGCTCCTGAGTACGGTGAGCCCGTGGCTGCTGCCCCCAAGGCCAGCGTGCTCCCGAGGTTGGCGAGCCCACAACCGTCGCTCCCGAGGCCGGCGAGCCCGCAGCCGCCGCTCCCGGGGCCGCCGCCACTCCCGTGGCCGGCGCGCATCTGAGGCTGGTGAGGACGCTGCATATTGAGGCCGCCGAGGCTGCCTTGCCACGTCCGAAGCCGGAGCGCTCATTCTCACATGGAGCCGAGGCTGATGCGCTCCCGTGGCCGCCGTGTCCGAGGCCGGCGAGCCCAGAGACTGGCTTCCTCACGCGCTTCACTCGACTCGTCCCCGCTCGTTCCACTTTGTCCGTCCGTTTTTTTTTTGTTACGAACTCGTCTCGTATAATGAGAGAATATTCCGTCCAGGGATGGCTCTGCCCCTCTATGTCTCCCAGCCAAACACCGGGACCACTTCGTCCCTGTCCTGCCCCTAAACCAAACGCTACCAAAGTGCACACACCTTCAATTTCTGGTTCAGACTAATCTACTCGGGGAGCTCTTAATTATTCAGTGTAGCCCAGTACCCCACCTCTAGACATTAGGGCAGATCGCTGGAACACGGCTGAAACTTTAGGCTGAAATGAACTCTGCGATAGGATATATGGTTTGAGGAGCAGACGCCAAGATAAGAGCAAAGCACATGGCCCAGACTCTATATATAGCATCCATTGGAAACATGGCAGAAAAAAATCGAGAGGGGTGGTAAGCTAGACAGGCAACAACAAAAATATAGCATTGATGACAACCAAGGGACTTCGAAATCTTGTTAGAATTTTATATTTCTAGTTATGTGTAGCAACTATCTGATCTCTAAAAGGATATTGTGAGCACATAAGCTTATAACGTATCAAGAACGGTGTAGTCGAATCGTGTAGAAAATCCTTGATGATGTTGTAGCAACCACGACAATAGATAAGAATTTGTCAAAACCAACCGCAAATTATAAATAGAACTCCAAATGAGTACAATTGATTACCACTCTCACAACCCTATTTTTTGTGATTCTCTCATAACCCTATTTGATCCTATAGGACTCTATGATTCTTGTCCTATAGAAGAATACGGTGCAATAGAACTTCTAACATAATCCTCTTGAACGCACTAATTGCTCTTTACACAAGTCTTGGATTAGACCTTGTGTTGGCTTGGTTGATACCTAAAGCCTTTACCCTTGTTGTATAATCCCCTCCAAAGACTTCATACATGCAAATAGAAGTCCTATTTCTAGTAGGATTGTAGACTAAGTCCTAATAAAACTAGAAGTCATAGTAGCACACCTCAACTGAGTCCTATTACAAATAAGATTTGAGTTACCATACAACAAATCTAATGGCACTAGTACACAGAACATTAGTACTGGCGGTTCTAAACCTATTTTTACTAGCGTTTGTCTCAACCGCCAGTGCCAAAGGCCAGTGAAAATCGCGAACTTCACAGACGTCTTGTAGAGAACCGTCACTACAAATGATTTACACTAGTTGTTTTCTTAACAAAATCGTCACTATAAATACATTTTTACTAGCTATTTTCTTAAGGCCACCGCCACTCGAAATGATTTTCAAAAATTACAAATCAGGCTCAAAAAATAGGAAAAAAAATAATCCGGGAAGGGCGCCACCTGCCTGCTCCGCTGAAGTTACAAGTCGTAGCATTTTTCACGCGCTTCGCGTCTGGCGGGATTCGAACCTGCGACCTCCCTCTCGCACGATACTCCCCTAACCACTGCACCTCACACTCACTTGTATCTATAATATATTTTTTTCTCCTCATATTATGCTCAACCGAGTTTAAATTGATTGTTTGAGACCCTAAATGAATTCAAACCAAAAAGTTGTCAACTACAAAGTTGCATAACTTTTCGAGATCTACAACTTTTATTTTAGTTGATTCTCCATACGAGGTCGTTTGAAAAATTCAAATTTCAAATTTGAAAAATTCAAACATAGTTTTCCTTGATAAGATGACTTTAAATGAAAAAGTTGTCAACTACAAAGTTGCATAACTTTTCAAGTTCTACAACTTTCATTTTGGTCATTTCTCCATCCAAGGTCGCTTAAAAAAATTCAAATTTCAAATTTAAGAAATTTAAACGTAGTTTTCCGTAAAAAAATAATTTCAAATGAAAAAGTTGTCGACTACAAAGTTCTAGAACTCATCGAGATCTACAACTTTCATTTTGGTCATCTTTTCATGTGACTAGGTTTGTACAATTCAAATTTTAAATTTCAAAAAATAACAACTTCAAACAAGATTTTTTAACAGCAAATGATTTGAGCTGCAAAAGTCGTCAACAACAAAGTTGTAGAACTCATCAAGGTCTACAACTTTTATTTTGGTCATTTCTTCATCCGATAATGTGATAGTATACATTGTTCACAGATTTATAAATCTCTCGCATAGTTTACCAAACTATACAAGAGATATGTCATTTGTAAACATCAAAGTTCTATAACTTTCAAATAAAAAAACAACATTTTGAAACATTTTGAAACATCAAATGATTTCAAATGAAAAAATTGTAAACAACAAAGCTCTATAACTTTACGAGATCTACAACTTTTATTTTGGTCATTTCTCCATCCGAGGTCGTTTGAAAAATTCAAATTTTAGTACTTAATTTTTTATATTCAACGTCTATTTGAAATTATCTGTAGTGGCGCTATGTTACGAAAACCGCCACTATAAATACATTTTTACTGGTTGTTTTCTTAAGGCTACCGCCAGTAGAAATCATGTATTTTTACTGGCGGTAAACTTAAGAAAACAGCCAGTGAAAATAAATTTACACTGGCGGTTCAAGGTCTGGACCCATAGTTTTGTTTCTACTGGCGCCTATACATTCTGAACCGCCACTGGAAAAAATGGCCACCGCCAACGGGAATCGTTGCTGTACTAGTGGACCACATGCTAATATAAGAACAGTATATATTATATACTCCCTCCATCGCAAATGATAAGTCACTCTAACTCTTTTTTGGCAAAGCATTTCAAGTTTAATTAAATTTATATAATAAAATAACAACATGCGTGAAACAAGCGACGTACTACATGGGACAAGAGCAGGGATGAAAACGGTACGGATATTTTCCGACCGTATTCGAGACCGAATCCGTTTAGAGGGGTTTTAATCCGTCTGTATTCGAGTCCGGATATTTAACATCTGATACCGTATTCGTATCCGAATATTTAAATCACATATTTATGATGTCGATATCCAATCATATCCTATCCGATATTTTTTATACTATTCGTATTCGAATCTGAATCCGGACATAAATATAAAAACAAATACGATATCAGTGATATCCGTCCGTATCCGATCCGTTTTCCTCCTTAGACAAGAGCCTCACCGAGGTCTAACTTAGACACTTCCTTCTTGCCGTCGGAGCAGATTGATTGAACCTCAACACTATTGTCGTTGTCGTCGCTTGCGTCAAATGAATCCGGCACGTAGTTCACGCCACGAACTAGTGCTTCTCCACAGGTGGCTTGGCCAACTCCCTCGCCGGCGGCGGATGACGCCACAGTAAGAAAAAAAAATCGCAGAAGAGTGTGTATAAGAAGGGGACGGAGTACTGCTCCTAGCTCGCATGACGAGATAAAATAAAATGGCTTCAGACATGAAGCCCCTAAAAAGGTGCTGAGACAAAGGAAAGGTGAAGAGTGGAGCAAAAAATTGTGGCTTCTCCCGGCTTCACCTCCTCCACGTGGACACCGATGGAAGAAAGACTCATTCTACCCCTGTCGAGGTGCCAGGGAGGGGCGCGACCATCGGATGCACGCGGCCGCCTAGGGAGGGCGTGAGGGCACGCAGGCCGCGATCGCAGGGTGCCGGGGGCACGCGGTCATCGGAGCACCGCCTCCGAGCTCGACGGTGGGAGGGCCTGGCCGCGAGGGTCGTGTGGAGGGCCGCGGTCACAGGATATGGCTGCCGGGGATGTGCGAGGCCGCCAGGAGAGGTCGCGGCCATCGGGACTAGCGGAGCTAGGGTCGTAGCTGTCGCGGCTGTCGGGCCGCCTGTGGTCGAGGCCGCCGGGATTCGCGATCTGATTTCGTACGCGTACACGAGCTGCTTGATTGGTACGCAGCTGCCGGGACTCACAAGCTGCTTAATTACGTATGCGTACGTAGCCACCGGGACTCGCAAGCTGCTTGATTACATACACGTACGTCGGGACTCAGCGAGCTGCTTCGTTACGTACGCGGCCACCAGGGCTACGGGAACTCGGGACGATGCGCTCGTACACAAGAAAGGAGGAAATAGGAGAATAGAAAATGAAACAAGGGTGTTATAGTCATTTTATGCTTTTGGTTTATTACGGGGAGCTGTTTTACCAAACGGAGTATCAAAACAACTCCAGCTCTGCCAAAAGAGCTGTTCATGGAATCGAAACCTAAAAAACGGCTTCACTAGTGAAGTGAAGCCATACCAAACGGGACCTAAGTGACCGCTGCCTCGGCATGCATGCACCACCCTGTGGAGTAAATGATGGATGCCTAGGCATACATGCACCGCCTGGTACTGTGGGCAATTTGAAAACACAGGTGCACGCCAGGTAAAACGGGATGGAGGGAGTAAGCATCATTATATCCTTCATTAGTTATATTTTCATAGTATATCTATGTGATGTCTCAAATCTTTGTAAATCTATCTATAATTTTAGTCAAATTTAAAATATTTTAACTCTCTACGAAAGTTAGAATAAGCTATAATTGAGAATATGGGAGTACTAGACTTTGTTTCAAGCGTCCGTAAAGTTTAATAGGGCTAAGCTAAGGGGGTGTTTAGTTCCTGGGGTAAAAAATTTTGGGGTGTCACCTCGGATATTTCATGGATGTCGGAAGTGGTGTTTGGATACTAATAAAAAAAACTAATTACATAACTCGCCTGGAAACTGCGAGACGAATTTATTAAGCCTAATTAATCCGTCATTAGCACATGTGTACTGTAGCATGACATTGTCAAATCATTGATTAATTAGGCTTAAAAAATTCGTCTCGCAAATTTATCGCAATCTGTGTAATTAGTTATTTTTTCATTTATATTTAATACTCCATACATATGTCAAACATTTAATGTGATGGGGTGAAAAAATTTTGGGAGAAACTAAACACCCCAAGTCTGATAGACTGATACATAGTCCATCATTCACAACCATCGGTGGTTTCTATGTCCGCGCATCGTGTTTCTCGGCTCTCGTGAACGTCGAATCAAGGAGACAGTTATTTGATGTCCAGTTCTAATTGATTGTCCGTCTTTCATGAGTGAAAACTATTTTACATTTCTATATACATTATTACATTATTTTCACGCTGTTTTTGTTTTTTTATCATGTAGTTTAGGCTTTATTTGGAGTTCCCAAATTCCTTGGGACGTCACTCGTGACAGCCAAATAAAAAACCGACTGGGAGATCCACCTTTCGGCCACAGAAAACCGGCCATCAGCCACGAGGGTGATCGAGTGAGAGAGAGACAGTAATCCTACCATGGTATGGCCTGGATTCAGCACACAGCTCGTACAGTGGTACTACGGGTGTAGAAAACCGGCCAGCAGCAACGAGGGTGATGGAGCGAAAGCTTCCAAACCGACCATTCGGGAGCGTGCATCGGTGCATGCGCTACGCGGTTGTCCGTGCGCTCCGCGTGCAAATCCATCCACCACCATCCCTCATCCCTGGACCACGCCGGTGACCGGTGAGGCAAGCCTCGCTCCGCCTGCAAATGTTTGGGCGCTCTCGCCTTCAGTCCGCTGGGGCTCCCGAGGGTCCACTGGTCGGGATGAAAACGGTACGGATATTTTCCGACCGTATTCGAGACCGAATCCGTTTAGAGGGGTTTTAATCTGTCTGGATCCGAGTCCGGATATTTAACATCCGATACCGTATTCGTATCCGAATATTTAAATCACATATTTATGATGTCGATATCCAATCGTATCATATCCGGCATTTTTTATACTATCCGTATTCGAATCCGAATCCGGACATAAATATGAAAACAAATACGATACCAGTGATATCCGTCCGTATCCGATCCGTTTTCATCCCTATCCACTGGGCATTTGGTCCTCTCAGCCGTGCCTTGGCATAGTGTCAATGTCATCTTTGTACAAGCCCTCGTTTAGTTCCCCTCCAAAATGCAAAAAAGTGTAAAGATTTCTTATCACATCTTCATCACATCAAATCTTTGGACATATACATGGAGTATTAAATGTAAGTAAAAAAATAACTAATTACATAGTTTGTTTATACTTTGCGAGACAAAATTTTGAGCCTAATTAGTCAATGTTTGGACAATAATTGACAAATACAAACGAAATACTACAATATTTCTGACATTTCTCAACTTTAAAACTAAACAAGGCCCTAGTATCATGCAGAGCCATGGGTCAGTGAGCGTCTTTGGACAGGATTTACCACTTTTCGGTCGGTCCACGAGGGTCAGACACTGAGAGTTCAGAGTTGAGCAAAAGTACAGAACAAAAATAACGCCTGAACAAGGCAGGCAGCCAAATTGCAGCTGTATCGAGTACTAAGGAGCATGGAACATGATTAATAATACAGCCAAGCCAGCAACAAGTTATATTGTTATCATATCACCTGCAACTAATTAATAGTGTACGCATATTGGTAGACCATCAATTTTGGATGCTTGGAACCAAGATCAATTGCCTAGGAGTAGGGGTGGAACCAGGAAGTTAATTTTTTAAAATGTTACAGGGCCAGCATTGTTAATTTTCAAAATTATTTGAATTTCAAAAAATTCAATGGAGATTTCACGTTCATATGGGGCCTGTGCACCTGCTCGCACCCCCCCCCCCTACATTTCATCATATCTACGCCATTTTATTATACTTGCTCTTAGACCCCATAATTACGTAGAAAATGTAAGATCATGGCTAGGCAGCAATCTTCTTGCAACTGTAGCATCGAGTTGCCAAAACAATGATTCCGGCCTAGGTTTTCAGACGTATGATCCTTGTGGGACGTATGGATCGGGTTAAATACGACTCGTTTCACAAATTCTTATAGCATTGTTTTATATATAAATAAAGGTAAAGACTTCTTTACGGACGTGCGTCCTTTGGTCCAGCCACACGCACGCTCCCTCTGCACACTCTCGCTCGACCGCACGGCCGCCCACTTGCCTTTTTATCGCTCCAAAACGGAGATAGCATGGCCACCTCCACACGAGACCATGCTGCATCCGCATGGTGTCGTCTTCGACCTCCCACTCCCTCCCTCTCTCTCGCCCACGGCCCCGGCGAGCTCCTTCCGGTCGCGCTCTCTCCTCGACGGTGACCTCCTCCGGCGAGCCCGCGCGCCCACTGCCTCCTAGTGCCCGCTCCCCACCGCCTCCCCGCGCCGGCCATGGCGGATCCACCGGATCCAACCCTGGCCACGGCGGATCCGGCGGCTCCAACCCCGGCCATGGCGGATCGGGCCCTAGCCATGGTGGATCTAACGGATCTGGCCCCGGGCATGGCGCCTGCGACGACTTGCTGCCGACGCGCCTTCAGGCACTCCGCCTCGGGGCTTCGCCAGGCCCTTGGACGCTCGCCGGCGACGAGCACCCACCAGGTTCGTTTGCCCCGTGCCTTCCTTTCCCCTTCCTGCTGCACGAAACCGAGCTCCCCAACCCTAACGTGTCCTATTTTTGCTATCTGTGCCTCAAATCTGCTCCTCCGTTCGTCTCGCCTCGTCGCGACCCCTACGGCGTGACCCCGTCCATCCTGCCTGGCAGTGCCGCGTCTGCCCTTCCCCGCGACGGCGACGGCGCGACCGCCTCCGCGCCCCGTGCGACCGTCTGCTGCCTCCGGATCTAAGGGTGGGAATGGAGTCGAGGCGGATCTCGGCGAGCTCGTGCCCGTGCAGTGGATGGTGGGTGCTGGTCAAGAAGAGGCCAAGGCAAGAGGCGGTGGTGAGCAGCATGCAGAAATCGCCAAGGAGATCTGCTCCCGCCTTGACCGTGCGCCTTCGCCATGAGCTGAGCGCTGTGCAGGAGCGCTTGCAACATAGAGTTGTAGGTTTGCCCCCTAGCCTAGCAACCACTATCTCGAGCTTCAGTTAGATTTTTTGATGTAGCACAGCTGATCAGGACATTTAGATCTTCACAACCTTATTTTTCAATTTAGCACTAGGAACAAAATGCATGACCCTGATCCTAGATGTGGTTTATTTTCTTTACTTTATGTGTTTCAAAGGGCTGAAACTAAGTGTTTTTGAGATGTGTGTTACAGCGTTAGTGTGTCCATCCTGAACCTGATAATCCATTCTGAAACCTTACTATTTCGTGAGATGATAGCTGGTTCATATATAATTTTTCTGAAACATTTGCTCATGAAGTAATCAAACTATAGATGAATGCCAATGCCATCTGTCTATACATATTATTTTGCAGGACAGTAGCTAACTTGGCTGCAGAACTAGGAATTTTCGATGAACCTGACAACTTATTACGACTGGAATAATGGGGAACATTTTTCAGTTTGTTTTGAGTAATTTGTTTTTTATCTCAGTTTTGCAATGGTTTGCATGGAGTTTATCACAATGTTGGCACGTTGAGTCTGTGCTTCTCCAACTGATCACAATATAGGGACATCTATTTTCATGTGTCTGTCAAGGGCAGGAGGGCCTGGTAGGAGTCTAGGATAAGAAGTTATGTATGCAAAATCGATGACTGGTTAGCAGTGGCATTGGTGTTTGATTTGTTTGCCTTCCAGCCATCGTTGTCTTGCTGATATATAGCTCTACAAATCTAATTCAACACCTTCAACACTTTACCAGGCTGGCCTGACGCCCTGCTGCTGCTGTCGTTGTTATACTAGTTGCGTCCATCCCTTAAACTGCTAATTTAGAATACATAGACGCTATACTTGCTTTTTTAGAATACATAAATTGCCAATTAAGAAAGACATTATTATCTAACGAATGATACTTAAACTGCCTAAGAAAATGTAATCCACTACTTCATTACCCAGCAGTAACCTGCTCATTACCAATTGAGGTTGCTAGTCGCCGGCTGTCAACATTGGCGCTTTCATCCAGGACATATTTTTATAGGCCATGTCCCTACACTTGGGTAGCTTCCACTAATTTAGAGGCCCATGCCCCTACACTTGTTGCTGCCCTCCCACTATTCAGGCTTTAGCAACTTTAATTGGAGTTAATTTTTAACATGCCTCTCCTTTTGCTGCGGTTTGTTTTGCGCTGCCATGCCAATGTCATTTTGCCAATGTAATGCTACTACTAAGAGAGAGCAAGCAGCTCGCTCTTCCACTGAGAAGTATAGCAGTAGCATGGCAGCTTTGCTTTTCCACTGAAAAGCATGGCAGCTTTGCTTTTCCACTGAAAAGCATAGCATCAGCATACACTAATATTGAAAGCCACATCGGCTGCGCCTAGTACCAATACTGTAACTTTGTTTTGTTTTGATGCCCCCTCTTTCTCTCTTTTTGCCTTCTGGCTGGGCAGCAGCCCCTTGCCACACCGCCTGCATGCGACGTTCCTTCCACAGCTTCTATAAACAGCTAGCTAGCAATGCCTAGTGTTGAGAGTACAATGGGTACTTTCAGTCAGGTTACAGTTTAGTTCGCAGCCTCTAATGTTTTTGCCTGCTAGCAACCTCTTTGTACTGTAAATCTATACATAATCAATTCTTTTTTCAGTATCAAGTAATTTTTCATGTTTTCATTAGTAATTTTTTTTAATTTTGTTAAAGTAGTTTTGCTACTTTTTTTGCAGACTTTCATCCAGCAGGGCAACCTAGCTAGGACAGAGATCTCACATGTATTTTGGTCTAAATATAACCATCTAGACCATCGTCATATCGTCATATCTTCACATGTATTTAGAGATCGTCATACATGATTTTTTTCTTCCTCGGTGACATGCATCGACAATAACCAACCCAATATAGGTGATGTCTCCTCCGCTCTAAATGCTTGGAGATAGAAAATCTGCAGCACAAGTAGGACACTACTTTTTTATTATCCTAAACATGCGAAACAACTGAGTTATTAGCCAGACAATTTATTAGTATTCCGGTAAGCAAATTAATAGCATTAGTCAGGCAAGTTATTAGCATCATGGTAGCAATTATGTGTGCCAACACTAAAAATGTGCCTATGACCTCACCAGAGAAGAACTTTTTAAAGAAAGTTGAAATTTTTAGGCTTTGTCGTCCTCAACTCAGTTGATTTAAATATTTTTTCCTCGGTTCTCACTATCATCTATGTGCTTATCTTGTGCTTCTATAAAATTGCAGGTGTGAGGCCATGAAGCATGAAAATGAGTATGTTATTACATCCATAGGAGTAACCATGTGCAACATTTAACAAAAGAAAGTTTTAATGCAACAACATGTATATATATAGGAGTGGTGCATAAAACATATATCCATGTACTAGTAAGAACAACATTGGGTAGTAAAATGTGCAGTAGTCATTAGCATGTCCAAGTTAGGATAAGATCTGCTTTTATCAGTTAGTATGAGATTTGCTATGCAGTAGGAACCGTAGTACTATTTAATTGCTTACGCAAAACAACTGAATTGTTTATGCAAAAGAACTGAATTGCTTACATTTAGGATCAGATATGCTTATCAGGTGATGCAAAAGAACTAAAATATTTTATAGTATCAGATCTGGTTGGTTCTATTTTTTTATGACCGTTTGTGTAATTTTACTATTTTTTACGCCATGTGTTGTTTGTTGGAAGGGAAATGCAAATAGGGGAGAAACAGGGGAGAGAGGAAGGTTCCAGGCGAGCGCTGGCCTGCCTCAGTAGCGCTTCGCGCGCGCATGTTGACGGCTACTTTCTCAGGATGGAAAGTGTACTTTTTTATTTCTATTTTTAGAGTGTGCGTACTATAAGGCTAACGCATGCACGCGCGTGCAATAGCCAGGTCCATAAATAAATGTTAGTCTCTAACAATGATGCATGATTTCTATAAAAAAAAAGTTAAGTTTTAAGCCATGTTTGTTGGGCTAGTAAAAAGACATCTATAATCCGAAAGTAACAGCCAATAATTTTATTATACGAGCATGGTCTACATTTTCCCATATACTCTCTTTGTTTCAAATTATTAGATATTTTGGTTTTTCTAGATATATTGTTTTCTATGTACCTAGAGATAATGTATCTAAATACATTAGTAAACGATATGTATTAAAAAGTTAAAATATCTTATAATTTAGAACGGAGAGAGCACGCTAGCATCTCCTTTTTTAGAAAAAAAACTGAGTTGTAATAAGCTAACCATTGTGACATATGTTTTCGTGCAGGCCGGTCTGGGCAGCCAACCCTATCATGGACCATACGACTGCGGATCGCCAAGGGTGCGGCACGCGGGCTTGCGCACCTTCACAAGTGCAGCCCACGCCGGTTTGTCCATGGCGAGGTCAAGCCCTCCAAGCATAGTCACATAAAACGGATTCACCACCTTCAACCCTCGACCCGGGTTCATCGACCCCGACCCAGGTTCACGGGTTCAATTTCGACCTGAAGTGTAAAAATCTCTCACGAGTAGCGTACCACGTACCGCGACCCCGTACCTCGACCCCATCGACCCAGAAACTTTGTGACTATGTCTCCAACATCCTGCTGGATGTCGACTACAACGCGCTTGTCGCCAACTTGGGCCTCACTCGCCTCCTCACCATCGCCCGCTGCACCGACGTTTACTCCGTGGCGGGGTTCGGTGGCATCATGGCGCATATCGCGCCCCTGAGGCACGCGCGCTGGGGGGCTCACAACCGCCAAGCCAGAAGTCAGACGTGTACTCGTTCGGCGTCCTGCTACTCGAGTTGCTCACGGGGAAGTCGCCAGAGCATGCCTCACCGTCCGTATCGTCTTCGTCGGTGCCATCCCTGCCGGGTCACAATGGGCAGCGGGAGCTAGAGCAACAAGCTCCGGAGCTCGTGAGGTGGGTGCGGCAGGGGTTTGAGGACGTGTGGCCGCTATCGGAGTTCGCTGATGCCACCTTCTTGAGGGACGCCGCCGCACGGAAGGAGATTGCCGCGGCGTTCCACGTCGCGTTAGGGTGCGTTGAGGCAGACCCGGAGCGCCGATCAAGGATGAAGGCCGTGTCCGATAGCCTTGACAAGATTGGGGCTTGACTTTTCACTGCCGGGTCGAAAATGGTTATGATGATGGAGTTCTATATTTTTGCTCGTAATTAACTAATTATACCTATCATCGTTATTGCTTTTCTTTCTTTATTTTCATTTCCTCCCTTGGATGCAAGGATTATTGAAATATACGCTAGGGAACCGGGACCGGATTTGTTTCTTTGATATCCTCCATTTTGTGGAGTTGTATTCTTAGTTGACTGCAACACGTGGGTGTTGATAACTAAAATTGTCAAAAGTGTTAGATCTAGAATTCCCAACAGAAATAGGTTTTGCTGGTTTTCCAGGTTGGCTATGTCGGTTTTGGCACTTAGGGTCTATTTGGCACAGCTTACAACAGTTTCATGAGCTGTTGAGTTGTTTTTTTTTTTGCCAAATAGTTATTTTTTTCTTCTCCTCTCACAAAGACATGAGTTGGGATGAAGCTGAAAATAGTAGTTTATCCTAGCTCTCTCCCTTCATGAACTGTTGGTGAAACTATTTGCCAAACACTTTTTTTAAAACAGCCTAGTTCACTAAAAACGCTAGTTGTGAAGCTATTTAAAAAAACAGTTTAACTCGAATTTGAGTTGTGCCGAACAGACCCTTAGTCAAAATGCATAACATACTCTACCATTACGTTCTTCTTGTTGAGGCGATCGAAATAGATATGTGGATCATCCAATTTGGATTCTAAAAAAAAGAAAATTTTGATTTATGTGGAACAGATCTAGCAGAAAACGGCTAAGCTGGTTTTGAAAACTCATCCAAATTGAAGAGTGGACTTCACCGTTGCATTCCTCTAGTTGAGATGATCGGAAAACACATAAATAGACCATCCAATTTAGAGTTCGGATGAGGAATTACAGCCTCAAGAAGTTTTCACCCTGCACACGCACAAACCAGCTAAGCCAGTTTCAGAATTCGGTTAAATCGGTTTTCCTAGTCCAAGTCCAATTCAATTCTAATTTGATGGAAACTCTTCTAATGTCATGGGAAACTTGTAGATTTCATTTAGAAAAGGTTTTCTACTAGAATAAGACCACCCCTCTACATATACTAGAGAATGACAGCTGACTGAGACAATTCAACACACAATCGATCAAAAATTAATATACTAGTCTTTTTCTTAACTTTTACTCATCCAACCTTCTATTGTTGGATTGCAAGATGGGCGTCCTCTACAAGATGTCGTTACTGTGATGATCGGTTGTTTGAGAGTAATAGAGAAAAACTAGACCGATGCAGGTATAACCTACCTTTAATGAACTTCCACCTTATTCTTTGTTTCTATTATTCGTATCAACAATGATGTACCTTGTTAAACTATTCACTATTGTACGGTGGTCAAGCTACGTGAGTCTTGATGATTGGTTCGTGGATCGTAACTCTACTTTTAATCATGTGTCTGCACTACTTCAACAGTACTTTTCAGCGAACCAACAGTGTTTTCCTCTCATAGTATTTCAGCATAAGCGTCAGCATAAGTTAAATTTCAGCGAAACAATCAGGACGGTCTCCTGGGGATTATCGAGGTTGGTTTGCTTAAATCGGGCCAGTCGAAGTGAATGACACTTGATTTAGGTAAATCAACACGGCGGATCCCCACACATTTCATCAATTGCATTTGCATTGTTATCTTTTGCTTGAATTTCCACAACAATACATCACTTTGGCTATTCATTTTAACACAATACGAAAAAAATCACAAGTTTGCCTTTATCATTGAACCATTGAGCACTTCAGATAATACAACATTCCGTATCTCAAGTGTACGTAATATAATCAATTACCTATTTAACACTTAGCAAATTTATAGGTTTTCTTTTTAAGAATTTATCTTAGCCTTCTGTGAAGGGTATGAACCTCCTGTCTCAATAAAAGTTTAGAGAGGTTGATTTTATTTTGATTTTGGTATTAGAGTTCGTGGGGAACACAGATCCATATAAGGGGCACCAAGAATGGAATGGATAAGTTCGCCGTCCCTCCACCCAGAACCTCAGCCTTTCCTTCCTCCCATCGCTTTGGGCCCGTTTGGTAGAGCTCCGGCTCCAGCCAAAACAGCTTCAATTGTGGCTTTCCCTGTAGAGCAGATTCATTTGAGGAGCTAAAACTGTTTTTTTATCGTTTGGCAGAACAGCTCCTCTGGATGAAAAGGATAAAATGTCCAAAATGCTCTTTTTTCTTTTGTTTCTCTCCTTCTATTTCCCCCCGCATCTCCCCGCCCTTCGCAGCTCCTCGGACGCCCACACCCGTGTGCTGGTGCTCACGCCGAGGGCAAACTCGCCCAGGGCCCACGCATCTGACAGGGAGCCGAGGGAAGCTCGATTTTTCAGCTCCATCCCTCATCTCCGCTCTCTCTCAGCGCAATTTACGGGACTTCTGCCATGGGGCTGCTGTCCTTGGATCCGTTTGGTAGTTGGAGCCGTAAAACAGCTCCTGGATTTGGTCCGGGAGCGCTACCAAACGGCCCCGTTCATTTCCAAGAGTCCATGTTTCTCTCCCCTGACCTGTCACTTGCCTGCGCCGTCGTCGCCTTCCCAAGGAGGCCCTCATCCCAACTAACTCCATGGGTCCCCTCCCACTGCACCCTTACATGCCATGCAGCGGCACCCAAAGTGCCCCTCCCCATCGCCTCGCCGGCCTCCCTCGGAGATGACCCTAGCAAGTGGGACCCTGCCGAGTGCGACGTCCTCCTCCGCGGCGGGGAGCAGGTCGCCTTCGTGCTGCAGGAGATGCTCACGCTGGTCAGGATGCCCTACCAGTGTTTCTTCGGTTGCTTCACATGCCCTACCACCGTTTCTTCGGTTGCTTCACTGAATCATTGACGGCCATTACTAGTATGAATTTATGAAATGAGCACAGTACTTCATAGAATTGCGTAGTTTCTCGGATTTCCAATCTTATTAGGTCGTTATTTATATTACAAAAAGGTTAAGCTGTTCCACAGTGAACTATTCCACTAGTTTGTTTTGTGGCCAGATAGTATGCTAATGGAGTTTGGTCCTCCTGGACTAATTGGCAAAGAGTTGTGAAAGCTTAGCCCATTGCTACTATCAATTTATCCTCCATTTTCTTTCTCAGCTTATTAGTTTGTTCTAGATTATAATTCGCACTAAAATTATCCAAGAACTATTATTGGGGGAGTCTTGAATGCCGAATGTGCTAAAGTGTTAATCTCATGTAGTTGCAGAATATAACTGTTATTCATGTGGTATGACTAAATGGTTATACCTTATAATTGTATTATTGATATTGTTCTTGTATGTGGTTGGTCATTGGTATTTCTAGATGGAGGACATGGAGATGGATGGTGCATTTGAGCCGGTTGTTGTGGAGCTGGTGGCACAGGGAGTTATTGGGAAGAGGGTCGACGAGATGGAGTCAGACTTCCTTATGGCACTTGACTACATGATACAACTTGCACAGAAGGACGCAGATGATGAGGTACTTGATAGATTCATTGCCTAACTCATCCAAAGTACTTGTTTGCAACACATTATTTATTCTTCACTAGGCGTCATTGTAGAGACAGAACACCTCACACCCCTTGGGTTGGGCTTTCATATATATAGTCACAAGGACTTCAGTACAATTAAAATTAGACCCCTAAATATATACATATCTAACACCCCCACTGTAGTAGCGGGAGGTTCATAGACGCATAGACTAGACCGAAAATCAATAAATAACTGTACACCAGGCCCTTAGTCATGATATTTGTGAACTGATGTGAGGACGACACATAGAGAACATAAACTTCACCAAGCATGACCTTCTCACGGACGAAGTGAATGTCAATCTTGATGTGCTTGGTCCGGTAGTGATGAGTGGTGTTAGCTGTCATGTATATGTTGCCACAGAAGACAACCGTGGTGGAGAGTAGTGGTAGATGGAGCTCCCGAAGAAGCTGGCACAACCAGCAGCACTCGGCGAAGGCATGGGTGACGACACGGTACTCTGCTTCAGCACTAGAGCGAGAGACAGTGGTCTAACGCTTGGACGACCATGACACTAAGTTGTTGCCGAGGTAGACGCAGTAGCTCGATGTGGAGTGGCGGGAGTCGGGGCACCCTGCCCAGTCCGCATCTGATGTGAGAGACTAGACAGGACCAGTGCCAATGTGTAGACCAATAGAAAGAGTGCCCTTGATGTGGCTCTCGGGGGTCGTGCATGAAGAGGCACACCTGCTAGACCACATAGGCCAGGTCATGCAATAAGGTACTGTAGCGCCCTAGTGAGGTGGGTCCACGACTGGGGCACCATCTGTAGCTGAGAGCTTGAAGGATCGAGATGGCGGACTAGAGGGGGGTGAATAGTCCTTTCTAAAACTTAATCATGCCGGCTAATCGAAATAAATGCGGAATTAAAACTATCGGTCTAGCCAAGACTACACCCCTCTATCTATAATTTTAGCACCTTACAAAAGATCCTAATCAAGCAAATAAGGTGTCGGACTAGTAAGAGCTCATCAAAACAATTCTAGCTTGCAAGGTCACACAAACCTATGCAACTAATACTTCAAGCACCTACACAACTAGTATGCAAAAGCACAAAGCTCCTAGGCTCACTAGCAATGCTCAATAACAAGGCAACCAATGCCAAATTAGAGAGCGCAAATTACTTAGCTACACAAACTAAGCAATATGACTAATAAGGTTACTCAAATCAAATTAGCCACGCAAAGGGGATACTTCTAGCTACACAAGCAAGAAGATATCTAGCTAGCTACACAAGCACAACTAGATACAAAAGCAACAACACAAGCAAGATATATATAAAAATAAATATAAGCTTATGTTGCACGAAGGCAAACCACCGAGAAGATGATGAACAATGTTGACACGGTGATTTTTCTCCCGAGGTTCACTTGGTTGCCACCAAGCTAGTCCCCGTTGTATCGACCAACACCTCGTGGTTCGGCGGCTAATCGGTATCCACAACCGAGCCTCCCAAAAGCACCGCAAGAACCCACCGCAAATGTGGTAGCTCAATGACACGCTCGACTAGAGTTGCTCTACGTGATCCCCACGGGGTGAGCACAATCCCCCTCACAAAGCTTCTCCAGAGCCTCGCATAATCTTTTTGCGAGCTTCGACAGAGCCATAAGCCACCAAGCCGTCTAGGAGGTGGAAACCTCCAAGAGTAACAAGCACCACCGGCTTGTAACTCGAACACCTAGTGCCACTCGATGCAATCCTCACGATGCAACACACTAGAATCACACTCACTAGCAATTGATTCACACTCTTGCAAGTACAAAGTGAGTTAGAGGCTCTCCTAGCACTCCCAAAACATGGACACTAAGTCCCAAGGGTGCCAAGCACTAGCCAAGGCCGGCCAAGGGGCTATTTATAGCCCCCACAAATGAATATAGACATTGGCCCCTTCACTGGGCGCAACATGAGGGCATCGGACGCTCTGATGCCGTGGCACCGGACGCTTCCTAGCATCCAATGCCTGGATGACAGCCACGTGTCCCTCAGGGTTGAACGTCGTTCGTCAGATCTTGCTCGCAACGGTTAAGATGCGTTCAGTTAAGTTCACACCGGACGCTCCGGTGCTCTTCATCGGATGCACCACATTGCGGCGTCCGATGCGGTCCAGTAAGCTCCCTGAGCTCAAAAACGCGCATCGGACGCGTCCGACGCATCACCATCAGACGCGCCACTGTGTCCGGTGCTCTCCAGCCTTTCTGCCATGCGCCACGTCAGCAGGCACCGGATGTTGAACAGTGTTCAGCCAGCGTCCGATGCAAGACTGTCGGACATGCCGGTGCAACCTTCCAACTACGCAACACCTAGGGTTAGCCACCGGACGCGTCCGGTGACTCCGGAGCCAGCGTCCGATGGTTCTTTCGCCTCCGAAACTTTGTTGAATCCTGCCACTCGGCAGGAGGGAGAGGGTATCACCACACATCTTTACCCTCTTGAACACCACCATAACAACTTTTCCTTTGCAAATGTGCCAACACAACCAAAGATCACCACCAAGTGCAAGTGTGTTAGTATTTTCTCAATCATTTTCCAAGGAGTTAACCACTCAACTTGTCACGCCACTCGATCCTAGCAACGATGCAAAGTTAGATCACTCGAGTGGCACTAGATGACCGATATGCAAACATGTTTGCCCCTCTTAATAGTACGGCCATCTATCCTAAACCCGGTCATCAACTTCTACACACCTATGACTGGTGAAATGGAAATGCCCTAGGTTATACCTTTGCCTTGTGCATTCCATTCCATCTCCTCCGATGTTGATGCAATGTTGACAGTAGATAAGTGTCAAATTTAACCGTCAACGAAACATAAAAAAGGACCTAAACATAATTACCACATAGATATAGGGGGTTTACTGACAGAATTCTACAAGTTTTAGTGAATGTCTGTTTCTGCAGGGTGTCAGCTAAAAAGAACCAAGGAAGACCCACATGTCAGGTTTACATAGAGACAAAGGGGCTACGCATAACTTTTCTGGAATGTGGAAGGTACGAGAAGACTCTAGAAACAAACGGGAGGTGAAACAGGCTCGGAAGTGGGGCGCCCGCCCCCCTCCTTGGGTTCCCACCCAAGTGTCTTAGCCAATTAGGCTCCACCTCATGGATCCTGCTTCCACCGCCTTTGAGGATGAATAAAAACCGTAGATCAAGGTTGGTTTGATCCGAGGGCTGTGGTGTTTCCTAGAGGGCTATATAAGCAAGGCCCCTAGCCCCTGGAGGAGGCATCCCCTTAAACCCTAATTCATTATCTCCTAGCCGGGATCAGGTAAGAGGTGTCCCAAGAAAGGATGACCTCTTTAGGGGATTAGGTCTAGCTTCTCCAATGTAGTAGATTAGTATCTTGGGAGAGAGGGTCGAGTTGGGATCTTGCTCAAGGTTCCAGATCTAGTCATGGAGGCTTGGTAAAGCCTTGTATCTTCACTTCAACATTCTGTAAGACTTATACTTATTCTCTTATTTACATGCATATGCTTACTTTGAATATATCTTTCGAGTTGAGTTTATCATTGCTTTTGTGTGCTAGTTCATAGAGCGCTTAGTCTAGGCTTTACCGGTTGGGCTAAGTAGCCGAGCCTCATGTAAGCGTGGTGTTTACATGATGCTCTGCCTATGAGTACACCCTGTTCCCTAGCTGTATGGTAGTTACGGGAGGTGACAGCCCTGTCCATATCTATCGAGCAGGTTCTTAAATTATAGGACCGTAGTCACGTTAGTAGAGGTATCCTTTGTGGTGCTCTTTCCTGTCTAGTGGTGTCCTGAAGTGCACAAGAGTGTGGTAAGTCTTAGCACAGTTGGGTATACCTTTACCATGTGATAAGAATATCATAGGAATCTACCTCACCCGTTGACCTCCCAAGTTAACTAGTTGCATATCTTTAGTGACTGATCCCATGTGTGTCATATTACATAAATCCTATAATTTCATATATCATTTACCACTGCTATAATCTAGTTGGTTTACTAGGTTAGTAGATACATGATGGTGAATTATCAGATTCTTTAACCCTTGCTTCCCTGGTGTAAAATATAAATAACGATACTTAAAATACTCCCGGTAAAATGCTACAATGGAATATTCTGTGCGCATGTAGAATCCTTTATATTTTAGTTGCACTTAATTTATACCAACAAGCATTTTTGGCGCCGTTGCCGGGAAAGCAATTGGTGTAAAGATTTTGATAATGATCTTGATGTCTGCTAATTTAGTGCATCACTAGCTTTAGTAGGATTACCCTTGTTCTGTTGAGTTGTGAAATAGACAGGACATCAGATGCTGTTTTGACCTTTCGGCAAGTTTCCACAAGAAAAGAAAAAAAAGAGACACATTGAAGAACCTAGGGTGCCTGAACATCCATGATTCATCAACACTGGAACCCTGCCATCTCACAGGTTTGTATATATATATATATATATATATATATATATATATATATATATATATATATATATATATATATATATATATATATATATATATATATTATTCTAACCATGTGCAGATTGGAGAAAAAGGTCATTGTCACAAGAATTCAAATCACATCTCAAGTGACGAACATGGATGTTGCACTACTCACAAATCTCAAATTGTGAGTCATGGTAAGTTTGATCAATAAAGGTGAGATAGTCTTGCTCATGGACTTTAAAATTAATAGGTAGTTATCTTTTTAATTGTGCATCTCACTACATGTTTGCTTTATATCATTCATGCATCCTTTCTATTTAGTTTATTATGTTCTCTCATCCATTGCATGTTTAGTTCCTTGCATGCACTCATATCGTCTGCATCTAAAAATAAAAATATTCCTCACCATGATCATGCTCTGTCATCTCCATTTGAGTAAATCTCTATAATGCTTTCATGTTACCTTTATCTGCTATAATATGTTTTGGTTTAGAAGTGCTACATATGGCCGTATGGGTGTTTCTAAAGGCTTTTAAATTAAGCATGGTGCTTAGGTGAAATAGCCTTCCTTAATCCAATTAGACATGGAGTCTAGTTTGGTTATTGAACTAAAAATTGCTAGTGTAGACAATGGTTATTTTGTCAGACTAACCCCTGCAGAATACTCACAAATCCAAGTTGGGTAAGTCAAGAGATGAACTCACTTCAGAGATGAAGCAAGGCATATGATGAACTCCAACAACTTCACACAAAAGACAGCACATTCATTGTCCAAGGAAGAATTGTAAGTATCAAATATCATTCACATTGTCTTTTGTTGCAAGTTACCTTTGCCTTGAACTATGTTAAAGTACCAAAAAAAGTTGCTAGAAAACATGATAAATAAATCCTATGCTAAAGTAACTCGAAAACCATCTCTTTGTTAGCATAGAAGAAATGCAAATAGATAGTGGATAATAGCCTATAGTTTGAATTGTTGCAATCCTTCGGATATGTGTCCACTAATATTGTATAGGAAAGAATCTATGATGTGCATGTTCATGGTTTGTCATGAACTTGCCAAACCACTACTTCAGTGATAGAACAAAGAAGGAGAGAAGAGTGCCACGAGAAGGATCAACATCTTAAACTCACTCAAAAGAAGTGGATGAACAATGCGATAAGCTATGAGCAACCTTGAAGACATCATAGCATTGAGCCCAAAACTCGAGCTTGGATGCCGATAAAGAGCAGGGCATAACTCACCTCATTTTAGCCAACCAAATACCTGCTCTCATTGTTCTTGAAGACACCATCTTGCACGTCGGCGGTGAGGACAAGGATGACATGATAGCATGCATCCTTGTGTCAACCAATCACCAATCAAGGGTTGACTACCGACCAAGCCTTGAAAGACCATGACTATGGTTGCAAGATGATGTTCCTAAGCCATTAGAGATGAAGCTTGCATACAAATATTAAGGAAACTCCTTCCTTGATCATCAAGACAGATGGCGTATCATTAACTAAACAACTCTTCGCCATGCCGCTAGAAGACAAAGACCATCAAGGAAGAACTCGAGTCTACATCTCCAATGAACATCAATTCGTCAACCAAGACTCAACAAAAATCAAGAATGGTTGATGAAAGAAGATCATGCAACTGTCTGTATCCTCATCTCCTGGATTGGACAATCCAAAGAAAAGCAGAATGCAGAGGAGAGATCTTTGCTCAACGGACCTAAAATCAAGAGCCCTCTCCGATGGATTTAAGAACAGAGGACGAACAGTGTCTAAGGACATGGAGTTACAACACACTCTAAGGGATGATTCAATACTAAAACTTGGCTTCAAGTGACGAGCGACAGCAAGGCTCAAGCTTGGGGGAGGAAGGCTGCTGACTCCTCTAATGATGATCTAGCAATGCTCTTCATCTTCTCGAGCCCCCATTGCTCTAGCACGCTGGTTTGCAATCCCTCCACTCATAATTAATTTCTCTCTATAAGTTTGAATGTTTCTATAGATAGCATATATGCAAATCAAACTTAAGACAAAGTAAAATCAATCCTTAAGAGAAGAAGTAATGGTGAGTATATATTCTATGCTAATTAAAAATATTCAAACCAACTTTTCTGTAGCATAGAAAATGACCTTTAGATCTATGAACAACACTACCCTTTTCATTGTTTGTACATTCCTTCGGGTATGTGTTGTCCACTAATCCTCTACAGAGAAGAAACAATAAGTGGAGCCAAAGGTCTGGACATAATGAAAAAAGAGAAGAGGAAGGAGAAAGAAGAAGTGTTGATCTAGAGGACCATGAACAAGTCAAGGAGAGAGGTGAATTGAGCAAGACAAACCCCAAGAAGAAGGAAAGGACCACTAGAAGTATCTACTCTTCATCACAAGGTGCTCCAGTGATAAAGGAACATCTTAAGGTAAGTGGTAAATATTTAAAAAGCTTTCCTTGACTCTGTTATGCATATAAAGAAAGGAGAAACATGTTTGAATTACAACTTGCTTGATTCAATTTGACTAACTCAACATGTCTTGTTTCTTAAGCTTGTTCATAACATCACTCCCTTGATTTCATAGTCATAATTAAATGAGCTGAATATTGCATCTTTGGGAGATGATTGTCTTAATCATGAAAATGTTTGATACAAAGTTGACAATTCTTCCATTGTTTAAGCAATTCCACTCTTTTTGATAAAAGTGTTTAATTGCTACATTCATGCTCATCCTTCTGATCTTGCCACCCATAAAATAAACAAAACACATCAATCTCATCATGTTCAATGTGTCTAAGGTTAAAGAAGAATAAATAGGGTTATGGTTATGTTGGTGTTTTTCCACCAACAGGACCTATGCACTTAATTTCTACCTTGTCTTTGCAAGCAGGACACACTTCAAGAAAAATGAAGGGGAATTAGTTGATTTCCCAAACCCTACAAAATTACCATCTCAAGAGGTGCAGTTATCAAGGTCTCTACCTTTGGGATCAGGTGGTGCACGTAAGGAGTGAACATGTTGAGAAGTCCTGTTCAGAGGACCTAAGTCACCGAACCCTTGCCAGGGAGGTAAACTTGGTAGTTATCCATATTTCCCTTTTTGGCATTGCATTCTCATTAAGCATATCTATTTTCCCACATTAGCATAATCAATTCTTGTTGCATATTTTACTTTGTTACATCTGCATTAGAAAAGAAAATAAATATGTCTTGCATTGCATCTCAAAACTGCTACGCCCCATGTGAATAAATTTGTGGCATAAAACCCATAAGTCTATTTGCTGTGGTGGCATAAAAATAAGATAAATATGCATTCATCACAGTTTTGATTCTTCTGCATAGTATATAACTAAAAGTACAAAAATAGAAAGATCCTGCTGAAGAAAGAGACTCATATGTTAAGAGGTTCTAGATATTCAAGGCTTAGAGGTTTATCACTAATACTTAATCAAGTTCCACAAGCTTTGTTGTCTATTTGAGCTTCACAGAATTTGAAGGATCAAGGAAAGCAAACAGATAGAAGGACAATATGTCCCCTGTCGGAGTGTTGTCTCAACAATCATCATCATGAGCACTCTGATGAGGGAAGTACGACTTCACTGTCTACCAGCTTCATCAAACAAGACTATATCAACATGCAGCTTGGGGGAGAGCATCCCCCATGTATCTAGCTAAGTGTTTTCTTACCTTTCTATTTACTTATATATTTATTCTTTGATATATGAAATAAATAAAAAGATGCATAACCTTTAGAAAGCCAAATAAATGTTTCCCTTTCTATATATTTATGTATAATCTTTAAGCTTGCTAAATAAATATAGGAGAGTGTGCTAAGTTTCATCTTGCTAAAATAAACCTCTAGAATAAACTCTTTTATGGAAATGATGAATAGTTGCTCTGTCGTAATTCCTCTCAAGTACCTAGTTTTCAACCTTGAACTTTCCCAAGTTTTGGAATATAATTGTTTTGATCTAAGATTTGCTCTGAACCTAAAACTTGTGGGTAGCGAATATTTGATTTAAGTCTAGGCAGTTGGCGGATATGATATGGGAAGCTTCTGAGCTGCTATTTATCATGCTCCTAGAGATACTAGAGTTCTGAAGAATTTATCTTTGAAAATTAAAAATCCTGCATGATGAGTTCCTGTATGACGAGAGTTTAATTCCTACCACAACCATATATATATATATATGCTTACTAGATTAGAAAAGACTTTCACTTGTTAGCTTAGCTGCTTGTAAGCATTGAGTGTGGTCAGTCTGTGTTGACCCTAGGGGATTAGTCATGCGGTTAAAATCAAGATTCACGTGCACTCCACCTACTTATGCTGCTTCTACCCAAGAAGTACGCATTTAAATATTTTCCATTAGACACAACCCAACAAGTTGTTCTGCTCCTACACTGGGAGTGAACAAAACCTTTCATCCATTGGTAGCCCCTTTTATTTTAAGCTCCAATATTTCTATTGCTACCTCTTATCTATGTTTCCAAAAAGATACTTGGAAATTATTCCACCGTATTCAATTGTTTAAAAAAAGTGAGAAAGAAAAAAAATAAAGAGAGAATAAAGAGGACAAATGTCCCAACATAGAGAGATTTTCAGCAACCCAAGTTCTCAGCAAGGATCTTCAAAGTTCAAGAGAGGTATAAAATTCCTTCAAGGAGCAAAAGTAGAATTAGATGTTCACCATTATTCTACCCCCTTATTTCTACTTACATCTTACATCCTCCATCATTTCCACTAGATGTCCACTCAACCCATATTTAGGATCACACACATGCACATCTTGATTTGACTATATGGCCGGACTTGTCCCTCTAGATCTATGGTCTGACTATGCAATAAATGTTTGCAAGTAAGGATTCCTTGTCTCCCCACCTATGAGCTTCATATAAGCCTATTAGAAGTAGGGTGAGAGAGAAGGCATAATGCTACTATGCCTTATGCCAAAAATATCACATATCTTGAAGAGAAGAGAGAAGACATACACCATAAATGCCTCGGTAAGGATCCACAAATACTACAAATGAGAGACTTGAGAGGGTCATACACAGGAATCTCTAAGTTTTATTTGAAAACCCTGCAAAAAATTTAGAATAATAGTTGATCAAAGAGCTTGAGACATAGCGCTTGACTTGACCGTTCTATCTTTCAACTGCTCAAGACCCAAGAGACGATTACAAGCCCCATGATGGAAGGTAATATGGGTAAGTTTGAAAGTCAGAATAGTTCACTCTAAACCGGAGGAGTGTTCTTGTTTGAACGCATGTGTACTTTTGAGGCGTGAAAGCATTGTAGCAACTCTTGATCCATCACTGAGTTTATCTTTGCTCAGGGACGAGCAAAGGGTAAGCTTGGGGGAGTTGTTGACGGTAGATAAGTGTCAATTTTAACCATCAACTAAACATGAAAAAGGACCTAAACATAATTACCACATAGATATAGGGAGTTTACTGATGGAATTCCATAAGTTTTAGTGAATGTCTGTTTCTGCAGGGTGTCAGCTGAAAAGAACCAAGGAAGATCCACATGTCAGGTTTACATAGAGACAAAGGGGCTACGCATAAATTTTCTAGAATGTGGAAGGTACGAGAAGACTCTAGAAACAAACGGGAGGTGAAACAGGCCCGAAAGTGGGGCGCCCGCCCTCCCCCTTGGGCGCTCGCCCTAGTGTCTCAGCCAATTAGGCTCCACCTCATGGATCCTGCTTCCACCGCCTTTGAGGATGAATAAAAACCATAGGTCAAGGTCGGTTTGATTCGAGGGCTGTGGTGTTTCCTAGAGGGCTATATAAGTAAGGCCCCTGGCCCCTAGAGGAGGCATCCTCTTAAACCCTAATTTATTATCTCCCAGCCGAGATCAGGTGAGAGGTGTCCCATGAAAGGATGACCTCTCTTGGGGATTAGGTCTAGCTTCTCCAATGTAGTAGATTAGTATCTTGGGAGAGAGGGTCGAGTTGGGATCTTGCTCAAGGTTCTAGATCTAGTCATGGAGGCTTGGTAAAGCCTTGTATCTTCACTTCAAAATTCTGTAAGACTTATACTTATTCTCTTATTTACATGCATATGCTTACTTTGAATATATCTTTCGAGTTGAGTTTATCATTGCTTTTGTGTGCTAGTTCATAGAGCGCTTAGTCTAGGCTTTACCGGTTGGGCTAAGTAGCCGAGCCTCATGTAAGCGTGGTGTTTACACAATGATCTGCCTATGAGTACACCCTGTTCCCTAGTTATATGGTAGTTACGGGAGGTGACAGCCCTGTCCATATCTATCGAGCAGGTTCTTAAATTGTAGGACCGTAGTCACGTCAATAGAGGTATCCTTTGTGGTGCTCTCTCCTGTCTAGTGGCGTCCTGAAGTGCACAAGAGTGTGGTAAGTCTTAGCATAGTTGGGTATACCTTTACCATGTGATAAGAATATCATAGGAATCTACCTCACCTGTTGGCCTCCCAAGTTAACTAGTTGCATATCTTTAGTGACTTATCCCATGTGTGTCATATTACATAAATCCTATCATTTCATATATCATTTACCCCTACTATAATCTAGTTGGTTTACTAGGTTAGTAGATACATGATGGTGAATTATCATATTCTTTAACCCTTGCTTCCCTGTGGTAAAATATAAATAACGATACCTGTAATACTTCCGATAAAATGCTACAATGGTATATTCTATGCGCTTGTAGAATCCTTCATATTTTAGTTGCACTTAATTTATACCCACATGCAACACATGCACCAACCAATCACCAAATCATATGATCCACTTCATATCATCACGTGACCGTATTGGTTTATTGATCTTGACCTCACTTGCTCTTCACCGTTGTGTCGGTCTATCGGCGCCAAGTCTTGCTCAAGCTTCACCATTACACGCGGTCCCATGCTTCAAAGCCTCTAACTTGCCCTTCACACTTACAACCGGTCCGTCGAGCCAGGTCATGTCTTGATCTTCTCCACCTTGATCACATGACTCAATGTCATGTCTCATATGCAATGAACTCCTCCATCATCACATGTGCAAGCTTTTCAACATCTCCAAGCCATTTCCACCTTCATGGCATATGTTGCTCACACACATGTACCTGTGGACTAATCACCTATGTATCTCACATAAACACAATTAGTCCACCTAAGTTGTCACTTAATTACCAAAACCAAACAAGGACCTTTTAGAGCTTGGACTTGGAGTCCACAAGCGTCGCGGTGGGATGGCACTCAGACATGGTAGCACCCTTGAGAAGCTTAATAGCATATTGGCGCTGCGAGAGGAACAATCTATCGGTGCAGCGTGTGATGGAGATGCCGAGGAAGTGATGGAGCGCGCCTAGGTCAGTCATCGCGAACTCCGAGCTAAGGCACGCAGTGATGTGACATAGGTAAAGTGAGGAGGCCATCGGGACGATGTCGTTGATGTAGAGCAACAAGTAGGCGACGTTGTCTTGATCTTTATAAAAAAGAGAGTTGCATCACTTGTGGATGGTGTGAAGTCGAGTTGGTGAAGATATGGCAAACCGCTAGTGCCACGCGCGGGGAGCTTACTTCAGGCTGTAGAGGACTTTTGCAACAAACAGACATTATCAGGTGCAGAGGGATCAATAAAGCCAGGAGGCTGCTTGCAGTAGACGATCTCCTCAAGACTGCCATGGAGAAAGACATTCTTGATGTCAAGTTGGTGAATTAGCCATGACTGTAAGGCAACGATGCTCAGGACAATGCGGATCGTGGCTAGTTTGACAACTGGGCTGAATGTCTGATCGTAGTCCATTCTTGCGGGCGAGCGACCTGTTGGCGTGGTACTTATTGGATCGACTTGCCAATGATGACATTGGTGCGAGGAGGCCGGTGAACGAGGTGTCAGGTCCTAAAATCGATGAGTGGCCGATACTCATTGGCCATTGCCGCACACCATTGCAGCTCAGCCAGAGCATTGTGGTAGTTGACAGGCAGAGGCGAGGCGACGGCGGTGGAGACGTAGGCGCTGCTGTAGTCGACCGGCCAGATCTCGAATGCTGCCTGTCTGCAGCCTCATCGTAGCCTATCCCACCGCCAGAGCAACAAGAGGCGTAGGTGGTGCACGGGGGGCGCTAGTGCGCACCCAAAGCCATTACCGCTAATGGCACTAAAGGTGTCGGTAGTGTGGCGGCATTGTTTGGTGATGGTGGGGCACCGCGCTGCATGTAGATGCGTTTGAAACGACCTCGAGGTTGCTGACGCGTTCCACAGGCCAAACTGCACGACGAGGAACTCATAGAGGCCTTCATGGGTGCAAATGTTGTCTTGTCCATATTCGCCGGATTCATGAGCACCTGATGGTAGCCCCAGCGGAGGTCGAGCTTCGTGAAGAACTTGGTGCCATGCAGCTCATCCAGGAGCTCGTCGATGATTGAAATGGGGAAGGCGTCCTGCATGATGGTGTTGAGGGCCCTGTAGTCGGTGCAGAATCACCATGAGACGTCGGCCTTCTTGATGAGGAGTACCGGTGAGAGGGCAGATGAGTTGTGGCGGATCAGGCCTTGGTCTAGCATGGTGGCACACTGACGCTTCAGTTCATCCTTGTGGGTCACCAGGTAGCGGTAGGGCCTGATGGTGACTGGTCATGCCCCCTAGACCAGGGTGATGTGGTCGCTGGAGCGTGTCCATGGGAGGTCATGGGGCTCGTCGAAGATGGAGAAGAACTTGGCGAGCAGAGCCTCTAGGAGGTTATCACTGGTGCAAACCTGGAGGACCGAGCAGGCGGACCCGCTACGCCGCACCAGCTCACGTGGTGGTCCCAATGCTAGAAGGACATATTGAGGGCACTGAAATCCCATAGGATGGGCTCCAACGAGGCAAGCCAATGGGTGCCTAGGACAATGTCGTAGTCGACGGAGGAAGAGCGAAGAGGTCCGCCTTGAAGGCCTCGCCAGCGATGGAGAAAGGTGTCCCGTGGAACACACCCAGGCAGGTGACGCACTCATCATCAACCACAGTCACCTTCATGGTGCCACGACATTCTAGCTGGAGGGAGGTGCCCCACGCCCCTCCTTGAAGATGAAATTGTGTGTGGAGCCCAAGTCGAGGAGTGCAAGCATGGTGACGCCGCCGAGCTAGATGTGCATCTACATGGTCTCGCCGGTGTGGACCCCGACGATGGCGTGGATGGAAATGTGAGGTTCCTTGTCTGCCATGGTGCCGTCGACCGGCGCCTCCTCATTGTCGTCTACGCTATCTAGCAGAAGAGGTGATGGCCCATCTTGTTATGGATGCGCTTGAACTTCTTGTTACAATTGTAACAGAAGCCGAGGCGACGCCATTCCTCCATCTTAGCCTAGGACAGACGCTTGACCGGGCGGCCTCCATGGTGACCGGCGCTGGTGCCAGTGGTGTGGTGTTGGGCGTTGGCATGGTCAGGCACGGTGGCAGCGCCGGCAGTCAGCCATGGCCTTGAGCGCGCAGGGATGGTAGAGGCGCGTTGACGATCGTGTGCTGATCCCATAGCTCGAGCTTGCGGGCCAAGCTCATTATGGTAGCAAGGAAGTGCGAATTGTGGACTTCCACATCGAGGCTGAAGGGCGGTAGGGGACCGACAGTGAAGAGCTATACCCGCTGGGCGTCAGTGAGGGTGCCTTCATGAGGTAGTAGCGCCTCAAAGTAGTCTTAGTACTCGATGATGGAGCCCGTGTGCTTGCACGCCGCCAACTCGCTGAGGGGATTGGAGCGCAGGGGTGGACCATAGCGGAGGTGAAGGAGCTCGGTGTAGCGCCGCCATGATGGCATACCCTCGTCCTGTTGGACTTGGATGTACCACATTTGTGCCCCCTCGTCGAGGTTTGTACGACGCCATCCACACCTTCTCCTCCTCCATGACTCGTTGTTGATAAAAGTAGGACTCAACGATTGATGAAGGCGAGGGGGTCGGACTTGCCGTCAAACTTCAGAAAGTCCATCTTCTGGAACTGTTGGGTGAAAAGTTCAGGTCAGACGACACGATTCACACAATCATCAGAAAAATTTCATCCAAGGCAAAATTGCATGCAAAGTTGCATTTATTTCATGATCATACCATACATGTCAGAGGGGGTATTTATAGGGCCCTAGCCTTCGTATTTTTTAAAAAATGACTTTTTTACCCCTAACCTAACTATTTACAACCCTTTATTTACGTAAGGGCGAAGTGGTCATTTTCTCCTAATTCAGTCTTCTTTTTCGCATTCGATCCTCTTTTCCTTCAATGAATTTGTTTTCTTCAGACCATCTTATGTTTCTTGTTCACTTCTCTATCCAACGAAGTTGAATTCTTGACGACGAAGTCGACAGTCCAAGTTAAATTTCTGACGACGAAGTCGATAGGCGAAGTTAAATTCTTGACGACGAAGTCGATATGCGAAGTTGAATTCTTGATGATGAAGTCGATAGGCGAAGTTGAATTCTTGGCGACGAAGTCAATATGCGAAATTGAATTCTTAGTGACAAAGTCGATATGCGAAGTTGAATTTTTAGCAACGAAGTCGATAGACGAAGTTGAATTCTTGACGACGAAGTCAAAATACATTCTTCGCTGTATTTTTTCCTACAAGTGAATTTTATCAGAATATTTTTATATCTTTTATACTCCAAAGTTTGGGCTTGAGTTTTTGGACGAAGTTAATTTCCCAATAGTAGCCCCTCGCGAATGAAGGCCTACTCCAAAGGTCTGAAATTCGTGAATTTTGAATTTTATGAAGCGAAGTCACAAAAAACACCGTCCCGAACTTTGGAGTTGGCCGTTTATGACCGTTATGCTATGAACAGTATTTGTAACGATTATTTTCTGAAGCCACCTATATATATTGCGATGTGTTCCCTTCTTCAGGGTATGCGATCGAAGACGGGGAGGTGCTGCTGACATTTTATGTTTCCGTAAAGTCAATTTTCGTCGAAGTCACTTTATTCTTTCACTTCTTCTTTTGTTGCGAAGGTAATTTTTCCTGAAGTTATTATATATATATATATATATATATATATATATATATATATATATATATATATATATATATATAATGTTTTGTACTTTCATATGCTTATTTGTGTTTATATATTATTTTGTATATATATATATTTTGTATTCAGATGTCAGACATGGAGAAGAATGCTTCTGAAAATTCGCCTCCTGAATCTGAGCATTCTGTTTCTGGTGAAGATCTGTCTAATGTTTCTGCATCGGAGTCGGAGCTTGTTGGTGATGATACGATGTCTCTGATCTTTGGAAAATCTTTGTTTGATGAGTCTGAATTGCAGTGGATGGTAAAAAATAGAATGCTTGAAAAAGCTGATGTTAGATTACCTACACAGAATGAGACAATTCCCAGGCCAGAACCTGATGAATGTGTTGTGTTTCGTGACTATTTTGCGGCTGGTCTTCGTATGTCATGTCAAGATTTTGTGGAAGAAATTTTGAAAACTTATAATATTGAGATGCATCATTTGACTCCAAATGGTATAGCAAAAATCGCTCTTTTTATTTGGGCAGTGAAATCTCAGAGAGAAAATCTAGATATTGGAGCTTTTTGTTCTATTCATGAGATGCATACTCAATTTCGGAGTAAAATGGTTGATGGAAAAAGTGTCATCAAATATTTTGGATGTTGCAGTTTTAAGCTAGCTCGTGGTGCTAAACAGATAGCTCCTGCTTCGAAAAATAAGTGGGTTGAAAATTGGTATCGATTTTGGTTTTATCATAAAGTTCCTTTGGTCGAAGAGAAGAATGAAGCTAACAGGGTTGTTAGAAGATATCCTTTGGCTGCAAGGATACACAAGAACAGTTTTGACTATAAACCTGAATTTCAAAGTTCAAGAAGTTCTAAATCATGTGAGAAGTTTTATAAGCTTGCTGCATTATGCAAAGTGCTCGAGATCTTTGCGAAGAGTATATTGCTGCTTGGATTTGGCCTTTGAAGAAAGGTTGGAGCTTTGTTCGATTTCATGAAAAGTTTGTTAGAGGGAAAACCTATATCTTTCCAGATAATGAAGTTTTTCGTCCAAAGAAATATACCGAAGACAAAGAATTTGTTTCTGCTGTTGAAATTAAAGTCGTTGAAATTCTTGGGAAATTTTTGAAGAAAGAAAAGGATTTGATGGATAAAATCCTTTGTTCAGATTACAAGAGACTGAATAGAGTTTTTGATATTGCTCAGATAGAATATGGTGAAAGGTCAGCTCCTGCTTATGCTATAAGCGTGAAGCCTTGTATCGATAATGTTACTAGGAAAAAGAGGGGTGGGCCTCTGCTTATTAAAAAAGTTTCAAAGAAGAAGGCGAAGACTGTTGGTTTTTCTGATTCTGAATTGTCAGAAAGTTTTGTTAACGAAGCTTTGAAGAAAATGTCTTGTGATAATGAGGTGAGAATGTTTAGTTTAGTTTTTTATTCTGGTGGGTTGACTCCTCCTATGTTGACTCCACTTGATAACTATTTTCAGAATTTGATGACCAACATTTCTCATGGTGGTGTTGCTGAAGCTATCTTGACTTCGTCACAACAAAATATTGGCGAAGATATTGTTTCTGATCCAGTTAATATGGGTTCTTCTCCGGTTAGTGTGGCCGCCACTGTTGGTGGTTCACAAGGAGAAGGTGAGGTGTTGGCTTCGCAGGAGACTGCTGGGCCATCCTCTCAAAGATTTTCTGTTGAAACTCCCCGAGATGAGGTAGGAAATTTTGGTGATGAGATTGAAGCTGTAATTTCGTCTGGAGGTGCTAATTTAGGTTGTGAAGTTTTAGAGAATGTTTTGCGGGTAGAACAAGATGCTATAGTTGTTGGTGAAAAAGGTGCTTCTGAAGTTGTTGTGCCTGTTGCGAAGGCACAAAAAATTAAGGGTACCACAACTCTCGCCCTTGATTTTGATGAATCTGATGATAAAGTTCATGATGAGGAGGCTGAACATGACCGTGTTTCTCGTCTTTCTGAGTCTACTATCAATGTGATTACTGGTGAGAGGGTGTCCTTACAGCTTGAAAAGGGTGTTTCTACAGGTGATTTGTTTTTTTACTTCGCGTATTTTTGTTTTGTTTGTCTTCTTTTAATTCTTGTTGTTTGTCTTTGCAGAGAAATTTTTCCCTGATTCTTCTTCTTAGAGGGAGGCAAGTGTTGATATTGGAAAGATGAAAGAAGTTGCCCAGGAACCTGTGACTTCAGTTGAAGTTTTGGAAACAGTTCCTGGTGGTGTAAATCTTGAAGCTTTTAAACGTTGTATGGAGTACTACCAGGCTCAAGGTGTGAACTTAGATACTTTCAAATTTGTTGGGATTGGTTTAGACAAACTTCGTATTATGCCGAAGAAACCAGAATTAAAATTGTCAAAGTGCATTGATGATGCCTTCGCAGTTCCTGATGCGGAGGCCGAACTTGTTGGCAAATCTTCGCTTGAATTGGCGGATGCCAGTGTTTCCATGATTTACAAGGTTGGATCATTTTGAATGTTCATCTTTATTTTGTAAATTTTATTTTAGATTTATTATTTCGATTTGTAATATATTTTTGACTTCGCATGTAGAATGCACTTTTGCAAAGGAGTTTGCATAAGTCAATTGAAGATGATGCAAAAAATGTTGCACTTCGTGAAAAAAGTTTGGTTGAAGAGATTAATTCTCTAAAATCTCAATTTGCTGCTAAGGAGAAAAAAAGAATAGAGACAGTTGAAGCTATTCATAATATGAAGTCTAGATGTATTTCTGTTGGAGCTAAACTTGAAGCGAAGACTGAAGAATACGATAATTTGAAGAAAGATATTGAGAAAGTTGTGAGAGAGAAGAATTATCTTGAGAAAAAATCTCTTGAAAAGGATCATAATTTTCATAATAAGTGCAATCGCTTGTGGAAACTTTGCAAAAATTGCTATGATAAATTTGGTGCGAAGCCAGAAGATCCTTGTTGGGAGGTTAGAGAATTCGATCCATTCTTTGCTTGGCTTTGTCGCCAATATGAAGATTTGCCTACTGTTTTACAGACTTCTGCTGATTTAAGCTGTATGTATTCAAGTCGTGCCATTTTTCACTTGATGAAGGAGGCTAATGATCCCTTATATGAGAAACTGTATGATAAAAGTTACAAGTTTCCGTCAGTGGAATCTCTTAACCAAGTTTCTTCTCGTACTCAAATGCTTTGCAAGAAGTATTTCATGAATACTGGAACCAAGGTGTACGGGAGCATGCCTTTATGAAAGCTAAGCAAAAGATGGAAAAAGTATGTTATCTATATGTGATTTTTGATTCGTTGTTTTTTCATTGTGTTTTTTTTCTTATCTGTTTTTTATTTTGTTTTGTAGCAGCTTGAAAAGAGAATTGCTTCTGATATGGAGGCAGAGAGGAGGCAAGATAGAATTGAACAAGAGAGGGCGAGGGACGATGATGCTCGTGATCATGTACTTTAGTTTGTCGTAGTTTAGATTTTAGCTTCGAGGGGTGAGGTTTTGATAATCCTTTAACGTTTTTGTAAATGTTGAACTTTGGACAGGATGAAGTTATGGTTATGTCCTTGTTAATGTGTAAAGGTAACTTTGTTGCTGAGCCTACTTTATGGTTGAAGTATGCTACTGAAGAAGTAAAATCTTCTTTTGATGTGTTTGTAAAACGTAAGCAAACATAAATTTTTTCTGTTTGTGGTTATATATATATATATACTGATTTGGACGTGATTGTTTCTTAGAATTTGAGACTGATTTCTCTATTGCTAAAAATGGGAGATATTTGCCTCGTGTTGTTGATTGCAGCAAATTTTCTTAGGTATTTGTGCTTTTGTTGTGATGTGGAGACATTTGTAAAGCGAATTTTGATGGCATTTTTCTTGTGTGTTTTCAGTCTTCTTGTTCAAGTGCTTCGTCAAGCTTTATTTCCGAAGACTATCTTAGTTCGGAGGTAGATCAAGTTTTAGATAGAGTTGTTGAAGATTTGATTGATGAAGCAGCGGTTATTGTTGCTTCAGAAAATATTTGATATGTATATTTGTTGACACAATTAAAAAAAATTTATGTGTGTATTTGTGCAGACATTTTTATGTAATATGATTTATTAAGTGAAATGAATGATGTTTCCTTATTTTTTAGCGAGAGCGAAACGCAGTTTTTTTTATTAAGCGAAGGCAACTCATATATTTTGTTATTTTGTGAAGACATAGTCTTAAGTGAAGGTAGTGTGTTGACTTCGTATTTGGTGAAGTCAAATTTTTCCTTGGTGAATCTGAAAACATCATTCTCTAATGAAGGCAATGCCTAGGCTTCGTATTTTGTGAAGTCAAACTTTGAAGTCAAAATTTATCTGACTTCATTTTTAAAGTTAAATTTTACCTTAGTGAATTTAAAAATATAATTCGATCTTTCTAGTGAAGATAACATGCAGACTTTATTTTTTAAGTCAAAATTCACCTTAGTGAATTTGAAATATTGTTCGCTCTTTTTGACGAAGATAACATGAGGACTTCATTTTTTAAATCAAAATTCACTTTAGTGAATTTAAAATATTGTTCGCTCTTTTTTATGAAGATAACATGCAGACTTCTTTTTTAAGTCAAAATTCACCTTTGTGAATTTGAAATATTATTCGCTCTTTTTAGCAAAGATAATATGCAGACTTTATTTTTGAAGTCGAAATTCACCTTAGTGAATTTGAAATATTGTTCGCTCTTTTTGGCGAAGATAATATGCGGATTTCTATTTTGAAGTCTGTCACACCCGGTTTTCTAAAGAACAAAACCAGGCTAATCATATGTGTGCCCAGGAAGTCCACACATATGCCAGAATGAAAAAGTATCAGAAATAATGTTATTATATAAAGTATACATAGCTATATTAACACTTACAGCAGAGTATCGCGGAACGGTGACTAAACTTCGGGCTCCATTCTTCTCAGGGACGGCTGACTGGGGGTAACATATGCCTAGCACTTCTACTAGTCTTCTGGAAACTCCACTACACCTTTGTCTTTTTTCCGAGTAGCATCTTATAGCACACTGGAGTATTGGGGAAATAGCAAGAGTGAGTCCATGTCGAACTCAACAAGTATAACACAGGGTTCATGAGGCTCAAAAAGGCTAGACACTGTTTAACTGCGTTTAGCTTTTAATCATCATATAATTAGCAATTGAGTAGCATCAAGGTAATCCAAATCCCATTAATGAATCAATGATCAATTGTAATAAGGATAATGAATAGCATTAACATGAGCATAATAATAATCAACAATAATTAAGCATGATATAACAATGGTGATCAACTATTCTGTAAGAATCCCCAAGGCCGCTCGTATCCGTGAGCACGGCTAGTATACCAGTTTTTAAACTCTGCGCAGAGGTGTACACTTTCACTGTGAGTCATGATTTCCAAATGCATGGGTTTGCAAGGCCCAAAACATCAGAGACCATATAAAGCCATTCAAAAGTTCGTCTAACAAGTTAGGGCCATTAGATTCACTCGGCAGGCAGATGTAGAACCCCCCTTCCCTGTGGCACAACAACCGCAGCCTATACACACTAGGCCAGGGGCTCGCACTACACCCAACGTGGCAAGCCATTCTTACGCCATTTAAGGTAACCTCTAACAAGCTAGAAAAGGTCTCTTGAACAACTAGAGCCAGAGCCATATAGCCCTCACAGCTGTACTGTATGTCCCGGTTATCACTTACAAGTAAGTCCTTACGGAGAGTAACTAGAGCATCAAAATAACCCACATGCTCTAGCCCCCTTTCAACAGAAATAACATCATCTTAATTGGTTGATTGCATAATCCATTAGTCAAATTACAAGATCATTGTTCATAATTAAGCGCTAGCAGTAGCTACCCAAATGCATAACCCATAGGTGACAAGGAAACAAGATATCAATAGCTAAGTTATAATCTCTATGGTTGTCAAGGAAGACACATGCATATGTATAATAATTTCAGTGAATAGGCAACAAGGATGGTCCCATGTTATACTTGCCTTAATCAAAGCTTTCCTGATGATACTGCTGGTCTGGCTCAAAATAATACTCCTGATCGTCAAGAAACTGCTCACCGTCTATACTCGATCATCAATCAATCAACACACATGCATCCAATCAAACATACACAAAGCAAACAAAGAGATACAATTAGAACAGTACACCAACAATAACAAAACAGTAATAAAAAGTTTATAAAACTCTTCTACACGTTACTACGATCACACAGACGCAAAGATCACCAAATTCGGAGTTAAAACGTGAAAGTTATGAATTTTCTAAGATTTCCTATAGATAAATAAATACTTAATTATAAACTCGAAAATTAAATTGTCCAAACTGACTATACAACTACACTAACATGTAGATCTCGCAAATACGAACCTAACGCAACTTGAACGGATCAAATCGGAGTTAAAACGAAGATTTTATGACCTAAATAAACCTAGTGGCAAATCTGTAAATACTAGAAAACGTATTTTCACCTAAACCGACGAAGTTTACGCTTTCAGAAGAACAACGCGTATTCGGGCTTTACGCTATGGACCGCAGGTTCAAATATACAGAAACATAGGGGCTCTTAAGTAAAAGTGGCTACGAAGGGGTATCCTGAGATCTACACCATTGGATTAGATTTGAACGGCCGAGATTTGACTGAAGGGAGAGAGGAAGGGGATCTCCGGCCGGCTACAGTGCCGAGCATGGTGGAGACATGGCCGGCGGTGAGATATTCACCGGAGTTCACCGTTTTCGGTGTTCCGGCCACCATAGATGACGGAACAAGCGCAAAAAGGAAGAGGAGATCGTTGCGGACTCACCAAGACAGTTTTTGGCAACGGAAATCGGGCACGGGTGGCGTGCGGCTTCCCCCGGTGGACGACGAGCCCCTGTTCATGACGGTGCGACACCATGAGCCATCCGAACCAAAATTCGATGAAGAAAAAGATCGAGACGACCTCGGAATCACGACGCGGAGCTTGTCAACAAACTTACAGCGATGATTGGCGCCGGGAATCGCCTCGGCGAGCTCGGCAGCGGCAGCTTGGGTGACGGCAGCTAGGGCTAGGCTTTGCAGCGTGGCTCGCTACTAAGATTAGATGGAAGGAGGCGGTGGAGACGGGCCGCTATTTATGAGGGCTAGCCGACGTGCCCTTCAAGCAAGGAGGGGTCGAGGCGGAGGCGGACTCCTCCGACCGGTGGCCGGTTCGGTTACGAGCAAGGGGGAGAAGACAACTCTTACAAGCGGGCCCGACGTGTCATAGAGACAAGAGAGAGGAGGGCGCGGCGGCCTGCGACATCAGCAGCTTGGGCCGGCCCGCAACGCAGCCCACAGCCGAGAGAGACAAGGGACGCGGCTGGGCCAAAGGAGAAGAGCGCGGGGAAACTGGGCTTTCGGCCCGAAGCTGAGAAGAAGAATATTTCCTTTTTCTTTTCTAATACTTCAAATACATTTTCAAATAATTCTTGAAATAATTTTCTTTTTGAAATAAAAACCAATCAACACAAATAATAATATGCAACGACATGTATCCACAACACGTAGCTAACCTTATATTTGATTTTATTTATTAAAAATTATTATTTCGCTAAGTTTCCATGCACACATAAATGCTTAACTAAATCAAATTCCCTATTTTAAAAATACTCAAAAATTTAGGGTGTTACAATTCTACCCCCCTTAAAATGAATCTCGTCCCGAGATTCGGACGATGCTTACTCAAACAATTGTGGGTATGCTTTTCTTAAATCTTCCTCTCTTTCCCACGTAGCCTCTGCTTCCGAATATCGGCTCCTCTGAACTTTACATATCTTTATAACTCGGCTCCTGGTAACTTTTTCCGCTGTCTCCAAAATTTTCACGGGATACTCTTCATAAGTAAGATTTTCCTTAACAGTGAGTTCTTCCAATGGTATTTGTTCTTCTGGCACACGCAAACATTTCTTTAACTGAGACACATGAAACACATCATGCACACCTGCTAAACTCTCAGGCAATTCCAACTGATATGCCACTTCGCCACGTCTCTCTAAGATCTTAAAAGGACCGACATACCTCGGTGCTAACTTTCCTTTCCGATTAAACCTTTTCACACCTCTCATAAGTGACACCTTCAGGTAAACATAATCTCCCACTTAAAAACTAGATCTCTTCTCCTATTATCAGCATAACTCTTCTGACGAGACTGTGCTACTCTCAAATTCTCACGAATCACTCGCACTTGATCTTCTGCGTTTCTAAGAACATCTGTACCAAACACCTGAGATTCACCTGTCTGATCCAAAAATAATGGAGTTCTACACTTATGTCCATACAAAGCTTCAAACGGTGCCATCTTAAGACTCTGTTGATAACTATTATTGTAAGAAAATTCTGCATAAGGCAAACTCTTATCCCAACTAGTTCCATATTACAATGCACAAGCTCTCAACATATCCTCTAATACCCGGTTGGTCCTTTCAGTCTGTCCATCTATCTGTGGATGATATGCTGTACTAAAATTCAATTTTGTTCCCAATGATTCATGTACAGCTTTTCAAAAGTGCGACGTAAACTGCGATCCTCGATCAGATACAATCTTCTTTGGAACTCCATGCAAACATACTATTCTTTCTATATACAAGGTAGCTAATTGTACTCCCGTGTAATTTAGTCTTGACTGGTATAAAATGAGCAACTTTAGTCAATCTATCCACTATCACCCAAATAGAATCATAACCTCTCTGAGTACGCGGTAACCCTATTATAAAGTCCATACCAACTTCCTCCCACTTCCATTCAGGAATCTTCATTGGTTGCACAATCCAGCAGGTCTTTGATGCTCTGCTTTCACCCTCTGACAAGTGTCACACAATACCACATACTCAGCCACATCTCGCTTTAATCCAACCCACCAATATTTCTGTTTAAGATCCAAATACATCTTAGTACTACCAGGATGAATAGAATAAGCTGACTCATGAGCTTCGCGAAGAATTGCCTGTCGAACAGCTTGATCCTCAGATACACACAGCCTCTTTCCAAACCACAAAATCCCATTATCATCCATTCGAAAACCTTGGTGACTTACCAATCACTATATCTTCTGCTATCTTCTTCAGTTTCTCATCCTTCAACTGACCCTTGTAGATTTCTTGCTCTAAGGTAGGCTCTATCACTAATTCCATTGTATTAGTAACAATTCTCAAATTCAAATATTCAAATTCAGCACATAACTCACTAGTCATAGACAACGTCCGTATCTCATTGGCATAACTTTTCCTACTAAGAGCATCAGCTACTTTATTAGCCTTACCAGGATGATAGTGTATCTCAATATCATAATCCTTAATCAACTCTAACCATCTTCGTTGCCTCAAATTCAGATCTGACTGAGTGAAAATATACTTCAAACTCTTATGATCAGTGTATATATCACTCTTATGTCCAATCAAATAATGTCTCCAAATCTTTAAAGCATGAACTACAGCTGCTAACTCTAAATCATGTGTAGGATAATTCAACTCATGCTTTCTCAACTGCCTAGATGCATAAGCCACAACTCTGCCTTCTTACATAAGAACACATCTCAAACCTTGACGAGAAGCATCACAATAAATAGAAAACTTCTTACTCAAATCTGGCAAAACCAAAACAGGCGCTGTAGTCAACCTCTTCTTCAATTCCTCAAAACTAGCTTGACATTTATCTGACCACACAAACTTGGCATTCTTCTCTAATAGAGATGTCATAGGTTTAGCAAGTTTAGAAAACCCTTTAATGAACCGTCTGTAATATCCAGCTAATCCCAAGAAATTACGAATCTCGCTAACATCAATAGGTGGTTTCCAATTCAATAGATAAGCAAAATCTGATTTCTCTGTGCAAATTCCAATTTCAGTAACTCAGTAAAACTGTTATATCTCGAGCTACAGACGTCCAATTCAGATGATCTTTACATGGTTGGAAAGCTTACAAAATTATCTACAACTTTTATTCACAACCCTTTTTCTGATTCTGTCAATAAATTGGCCAAAAACTGAACTTAACCGTAACTGTTTCAGAATTCCAGACTGTGCAGTAACTCCAACTTGGAACAGGTATATCTCTTAGCTCATAATAGATATTAAAGTGATTCTTCTGGGGTTGGAAAGATATAGAAGTCTAATTATTCTCAGTATAATTTCTTAAATTTCCCATTAATGGATTTTAAGTTATTTCTTAAACATTCCAGACTGACCTAAAAATCAGCAAAGGACAGAACTATGTTCACCTCATAACCAACTAATATATTTTGATCAAACTTAATATTCTTAACCATGGAACTTGTAGGCCTGTCTACAAAACTCCAGCACACATTACAAAGATCCAAATCACACATTATCACATTAACAATCCATCAATCACACAATTGTTCACACCATAAACTGACTCTCAAAACAATCCAACTTAAAATTGACTCGCAACTACTATCGTTCTTATTACATAGGGATTTTTCCTATTTCCTAGTTAAGCTTCTAATAAATCTTGGGACGACCTAACTCCGCCCTTAATTGGTCAATCTCCTTATAAGCTTGCTCCTTAAGTTCTTTTTCCTTCAGCAACTCTTATGCAATGATGATGCCACAAGCTCATAACCAACTTTATAAATGTCTCCTTTAGACCCTTATGATTCTTGTCAATGGTTCCAACAGGTTACCAACCCTAAGAAAAGATACTTGCGCTCGATAGTGACTTTGCAACCATGTAGCTAGCTGATGCTTCCAGGTGACGAAATAGAACATATAAACCTCCATCTTGTATCGTCTTTTAGTTCGACAAACCCTCTTAAGAAGAGATCAACTAGAGTACACCAAAGGATAGCTTGCATTTGTTTCTGAGTGATAACTACTATCGTGTCCTTCTATCATGTCAAAGAGACTCATGAGCATATGCAAGAACAAGTAACCTGCACTTCCTCGCGAGCAGAAAAATAGCAGTGCAGAAATACAGTTATATCTCGAGTTCTACGAATCCAATGATATTGTAGCTTATACCGTTGGAAAGCTTATCAAATTTACTACAACTTCCTTATAGAATTCTTCTCCAGATTCTGCAGTTAAGGTAGTCGAAAACTGTGAACAACAGAAACTATTCCAGATTACTGACAACACAGATGCGTCGCCTTGTGATTTTCATAAATCCCAAACCATAATAGATATCAGGGTGGTTCTTACGGTCAGAGAAAGATATTGAAGTCTACTATTGTCCAGAATTTATCCATGATTTTTGGGCATCCAAAACTATAGGTGTAAACTAAGAAAGACAGACTGTTCTAAAAAAACAGGATAAGGCAGAAACGAGATTCAAAGACACTAGAGAGATAGATAACACTAATCTTCAAGTCTTCATGCTTCTTTGCTTTGTGTTGATGAGATATAAGACATGGATCGAGGATAGCCAAAAGATGACAAGAAAGATAAGGTTTGATCTTTAGTTCTTCATGCCTCCTCATGCCTCGTCGCTTGAGATATTCAGGACTTGCTGTTGTTGATAGCAGATGCTACCCCACTTAACAAAGATCTTGTTTCACCTGACGATGAAGGCAACACTTTCCCTAAAGCTTGCTGCTAATGATAAGTCCTTCATGTGTTGATCATCCATTAAGATGAGATTAATAAGGTAGCATGACAACCAAGGGTAGACAGGAACGGTGTAAGAGAAAATGGCGTGAATTAGGATCGATTGAAAGATAAGTAAGATACAAGATGTCACTACCCCACTTAACATAGATCGAGCTACTTCTCAAGACTTATACCTTCCGGGCCTACCTTTGAAACACGAGAACAAGAACAACACACAAACAACACATCAAGCAAAACAAGCACACATCACATCATCGGTACTACACGTGCTTCTTCAATAATGGTGGTCATCCTATTGGCACATTGGAGATGATGAAAGGCCATCGAACTTTTAAACAAGGTAAGATCAGAAAACTTTTAGTAAAAACAACATAAAATAAAATCCAAGGGAGTAAGAAATAATAGCTCAAAGGAAGCTATCAAGGAGAGGATACAACAGGACAAGGAAGAGGAATAGTCAAAATCAATGAGTCAAGGGATGACAAAATAGTTTTATCGTAAAATAAGTTTTAGAATACGTCCAGTGCTACTTGGCATACGTCCTACAGTCAACACCGCTCTGATACCACTCTGTCACACCCGGTTTTCTAAAGAACAAAACCAGGCTAATCATATGTGTGCCCAGGAAGTCCACACATATGCCAGAATGAAAAAGTATCAGAAATAATGTTATTATATAACGTATACATAGCTATATTAACACTTACAGCAGAGTATCACGGAACGGTGACTAAACTTCGGGCTCCATTCTTCTCAGGGATGGCTGACTGGGGGTAACATATGCCTAGCACTTCTACTAGTCTTCTGGAAACTCCACTACACCTTTGTCTTTTTTCCGAGTAGCATCTTATAGCACACTGGAGTGTTGGGGAAATAGCAAGAGTGAGTCCATGTCGAACTCAACAAGTATAACACAGGGTTCATGAGGCTCAAAAAGGCTAGACACTGTTTAACTGCGTTTAGCTTTTAATCATCATATAATTAGCAATTGAGTAGCATCAAGGTAATCCAAATCCCATTAATGAATCAATGATCAATTGTAATAAGGATAATGAATAGCATTAACATGAGCATAATAATAATCAACAATAATTAAGCATGATATAACAATGGTGATCAACTATTCTGTAAGAATCCCCAAGGCCGCTCGTATCCGTGAGCATGGCTAGTATACCAGTTTTTAAACTCTGCGCAGAGGTGTACACTTTCACTGTGAGTCATGATTTCCAAATGCATGGGTTTGCAAGGCCCAAAACATCAGAGACCATATAAAGCCATTCAAAAGTTCGTCTAACAAGTTAGAGCCATTAGATTCACTCGGCAGGCAGATGTAGAACCCCCCTTCCCTGTGGCACAACAACCGCAGCCTATACACACTAGGCCAGGGGCTCGCACTACACCCAACGTGGCAAGCCATTCTTACGCCATTTAAGGTAACCTCTAACAAGCTAGAAAAGGTCTCTTGAACAACTAGAGCCAGAGCCATATAGCCCTCACAGCTGTACTGTATGTCCTGGTTATCACGTACAGGTAAGTCCTTACGGAGAGTAACTAGAGCATCAAAATAACCCACATGCTCTAGCCCCCTTTCAACAGAAATAACATCATCTTAATTGGTTGATTGCATAATCCATTAGTCAAATTACAAGATCATTGTTCATAATTAAGCGCTAGCAGTAGCTACCCAAATGCATAACCCATAGGTGACAAGGAAACAAGATATCAATAGCTAAGTTATAATCTCTATGGTTGTCAAGGAAGACACATGCATATGTATAATAATTTCAGTGAATAGGCAACAAGGATGGTCCCATGTTATACTTGCCTTAATCAAAGCTTTCCTGATGATACTGCTGGTCTGGCTCAAAATAATACTCCTGATCGTCAAGAAACTGCTCACCGTCTATACTCGATCATCAATCAATCAACACACATGCATCCAATCAAACATACACGAAGCAAACAAAGAGATACAATTAGAACAGTACACCAACAATAACAAAACAGTAATAAAAAGTTTATAAAACTCTTCTACACGTTACTACGATCACACAGACGCAAAGATCACCAAATTCGGAGTTAAAACGTGAAAGTTATGAATTTTCTAAGATTTCCTATAGATAAATAAATACTTAATTATAAACTCGAAAATTAAATTGTCCAAACTGACTGTACAACTACACTAACATGTAGAGCTCGCAAATACGAACCTAACGCAACTTGAACGGATCAAATCGGAGTTAAAACGAAGATTTTATGACCTAAATAAACCTAGTGGCAAATCTGTAAATACTAGAAAACGTATTTTCACCTAAACCGACGAAGTTTACGCTTTCAGAAGAACAACGCGTATTCGGGCTTTACGCTATGGACCGTAGGTTCAAATATACAGAAACATAGGGGCTCTTAAGTAAAAGTGGCTACGAAGGGGTATCCTGAGATCTACACCATTGGATTAGATTTGAACGGCCGAGATTTGACTGAAGGGAGAGAGGAAGGGGATCTCCGGCCGGCTACAGTGCCGAGCATGGTGGAGACATGGCCGGCGGTGAGATATTCACCGGAGTTCACCGTTTTCGGTGTTCCGGCCACCATAGATGACGGAACAAGCGCAAAAAGGAAGAGGAGATCGTTGCGGACTCACCAAGACAGTTTTTGGCAACGGAAATCGGGCACGGGTGGCGCGCGGCTTCCCCCTGTAACACTTCAAGTGTTTTGTCCTTAATTGCATTGCATTTGCATGGCATGAGCATAAGCAAGCATCATTCATTTCATGCATAAGCTTATGATATGTTTATATTTCATGTGAAGTAAGAAGTGAGTAGTGTGCAAAACATAAGTACCTTATGTGCAATTTCCTTGTGAGACATGTCAACCACTTTAGTGTAATATAACTAGCAAGTGTTGTGCAACACACTCATGCAACATGTGCAACATGGGCTTGCAACATTTGGGTGAAAGTATTGAAATACTTGTTCCAAAGAATGTGACACTAGGAACTTTGTGCAACCAATATGTAGAGTGGTTAATTAGGTCTTATAACACCTTAATTACATTTAGGGTAAGTAGTGGAGCAATGTTCATGTTGACCAAAATTACCAAATTGCCCTTTCAAATGTTGTTGACCAAGTTTGGAACCCTAGAGTGATCTGGTTTGACCAATTAAAAAGTCCAGCTTAGAAATCTTGCATGGAGGAGCAACCTTAAGCAAAGTTGTAGAGAATTTCATAAGGAACAAAAGTTCTAATATGGCCATCTCATGAAAATGATCAGAACATGCTCAAAAATGGCCCACAAGTCAGTATTAGGGGCTGTTTGGGGACTTAGCAAATTTTGCTAAGTGTTGAGCTGAAAACCGTTTCACTGTACCTCACTTTGACAACTTGTAACTCACAAACCAGGCCGAACCAGTCCTTGAGCCAATTGACAAAGTTGTTGTCCACACATAGCTCTACAACATTGTCAATATCACCATCACCTAGTTCTAAATGGTTTAGGAGATGTGGTGTCTTGAAAATAGGGTTTCAGTCGGGTTCACTGACTGAAAACACGTTTCAGTTTCCAAGTACACTACTTTGGAGCTCTGTGGTTTCAAATCCAGGCCGAACCAGTCCAAACTCCAATTGACAAACTTATAGTCCTCATGTAGCTCTACAACATTGCCAATAGCAACCATATCTGGTTCTCACCGGATTAGGAGTAAATTGAACCTAAAATCGCGCTGTCAGTTGACGCCATCGAGCTCTGAAACGAGCCTTCAGTCCCCGACAGCCGCAGATCGTCGCCGCCGCGTGTCCTCCACGCGCCGCGCGCGACCTGGCGTCTTGGCCAGCTGCCGAGCGTAGAAGGGCGCCCCTGCTGTCGTGCCGACCGCACCCCTCCATTTCCCTCCTCCTTTTTCCTCTCTCGTCGGCTGAGCGGAAGAACCGAGCCGCCTTGTCGCTCTTGCTCCGACGAGCTCGCGCACGCATTCCACCGCACCACCGCACCTCCAGTCCGGCCAACAGCTGCGCCTTGAGCCCCTCTACCCACTCATTCCGCCACTGCCCTCAGACGCACCTTGGTAAGGACGAATTGTCATTTCCGCCACCGTCAGACCTCGTCGGCGTTCTTCCGCGCGGTGGCTCACCGTGGCCGAGGTCTTCGGCGCTTCCACGGCGAGCGCTAGTAGGTGCTTTAGGATCGGGGTAGTACGGGGATGCTCACCATGGGGCTAGGAGGGGATCCCCAGGCCACCGCCGGCGGGGAGCACCACCACCGCTCCGCCGGTCCGCCATGCACGCCACCGTCCTCCATAGCCGCAGCCATTGCTCCAATTAGTAGCACCCCTAGGTTCGCATAGATGAGGCGAACGTGCCTGTGTCCTTGGTCTCGCCGGAGCTGCCGCCGGCGGCGAGCTTGCCGTCGACCGTTTCCTCCCCCGCCTTCGTCTCGATGACAAGTGGGGCCCGCTCGTCAGAGCGCGCGCGCGGGCGGGACGGCCGAGCAGGCCGCGCGCGCGAGTGTGGGCCGAGTTTTCCCGGGCCGGCCCAGTATAAATGAGATCTTTTTCATTTTATTTATATTGCTACAGAAATTTGGTTAAGTTTGGAAAATGTAGATCTAGGGTTTTACTTGCTCAAAAATCATGAGATAAATTTTGTTAGGATCTGCATGAGGTGTAGTATTTTAGAAAAATATGAGTTTGCTATATGATGTTTAGTTTTTGGAATATTTAAATAGGTCTTTGAAATGTGTTTTAAATCACATGCAAACTTGTTTAAATTATATCTCGAGTTTCAGTGTTCCAAAAATTATGAAATTTGGTGGGTAGACTAATTCATACTTGCTCTAGCTCTGGTAAAAATTTGGGCAGTAGTGCTTAAGTACTTTTCAAGTTATAATGCTATCTTGTTATTTTAAGAAATACTTAAATGAATTTTTGTAATTTTTCTACATGTGCAATGTTCATATAAATTTTTGGAGAATGTCTTGGTACCCTAGAGTGTCCAAGAAAATTAAGAAATCTGTTGTTTGACACTTTTGGCTATGCTTTGTTATTTATACAAAAATCAGCCTTTTTGGCTTGGGAATTTTGTGTAGGAAGTTCCTGTGAATAAATTGAGTTCAAAATTTTACAGTAGTCTCTTTGTGGGTCAGAGAGTCCCCTGTAAATTTTGTAGAATTTTTGGAGTAGTTTACATATATGTTTAAAATTCCACCTAATTAATTAAGTAAAATAAGAAATGGGTTTAAATAAATATTCTAGGTGGGCACACCTTACTTTCTGGTGTTTTTGTGACATTGGTGAACTTGTAGTAGTATTAGTTTGGTCTTAGAGAATGTTTGCCACATCAATAAATGTTTAACCTTTGTAATTTTAGGTTTTCTGGACAGCTAGTAGTAATTCTAAATTTGGCTTTGATAAAATTGGTTGCTAGAAAACTTGTAAATACCAAAGTTGGAATAAACTTGATGAACTAGCTTGTGTCAAAATTTGGAAGCATTTGGCTTAGTAGTTTGAGAGTTACTGTTGTTTAGAGCGGCAGTTCAAAATCTGCTACTCTCTGTTTTGAGAGGACAGATTCTGGAACTTGTGAAGTTTGACATGGAAAACTTAGGAGTTTGGAGTTGAGGTCTGAAAATGAATTGTAGTACATTTCTTAGGCTTTCCAGATTGGCTTAGATCATATCTTTTGGAATTGTAAATCTCCAGTTGTGATAAAAACAAGTAGCTGCTGTCCAGAATGCTTGCTGTGGTGTTTTGCTGATTGATATGGTGTGATATCCTAAGATATGCTACTTTTGTAATTGTTAGGTGTTAGGGCCTTAACTGAGGATGAGCAGCTTTATCTTAGGTTAAGTAGATTAGGTGAGTACTTCTCTACCGGAGAGGAAATTTGCACCTACTCTTTTGAAGTGATTTAAGTAGAGCGTTAAATTGTTGTAATACATTTCATTCCGAGCATATTGCATCTTTCATTATGCATTCATGGGATTTATTATGCACTCATGCAATAGGTGTACCGGAGGGGGTAACTCTCCTCGAATTCGAGCCGGTAATTCCGGAGGAGAACCAGGAGCAGCAGGAACCCGAGGATCCAGCAGGCGAAGGAGTGCCCGCAGACGACCTTCCTGAGTGTCCAGACCACCGGCCCGCAACCTTTCTGAAAGGCAAGCCCCGGTGCATGCTGAACCCATCGTTTTATAAATATATCTTGAGTACTTTTAATTGTTTAATGCATTAAGTTGTAGGAGTTATATGGAAACACTTGTTGCATTATACCTGTCCTTGTCCAGATATCGTACTTAATCCTATATTAGGTTTAGGCACGTGTCAATGCTTAGCCCTGCTTAGTACGGTAGAAGTCGGGTGATTTCCTGTCATCCGCGAGATGTAGGAAGGAGTCACGAGTGGCTTCATGGCTATCGTGGATGGAATCATGCTTAAAAATGAAATTTAGACCGGGCGGGAGTTCGATAGTACAGCCGCAAGACACTTCACGTCTTGGGTGTGGAGCTATGCCCGTCTGAGTCGTTTAAGGACCGATTCGCTGTACGTCCTTGAGTCATGTTGAACGCAGTCTAACACTTAGTTGGCCGGATAAGTCGTTCCGACCGCGAAGCCGAGTAATGTGATTCAGGCCGGGAATCGAATGGTAGGTTGCTTCTTGGAGGAGAGAAAGGATGTGCTTGGGGACATTGGCGTGAGACCAAGGGGGGTTAAAGTCCCTATCACCTGGCAGAGTGTCGCCCTTGGGGTCGCGACATTATTCGGACCCGCGATTCCTGAATCATATGAAACGGTGGCTTGTGCGACCCTGGCAGGGGCCTGCGCGGTGAGTGTTAGAAATACCCCTCCAGCTGGATAGGAATTCGATTCGAATCGCCGTCGCTCCCGGTTAGTGAGCACTTGACTTGAGCAGCGGCAACGTAGAACTCATTAAATGAACTGGTGGTTAAGGGAATGATACAATGTTGCCATAATGATATACCTGCTATGGATATAATAATAATGTTGTTTGATTATAATCAAGTGCATGTCTAGTACAGGTGCTAAGATAGATGACAGGTAAATGCTAAAAATAACTGCTAGTACAGGTTATAAGAGTTTCAACTACTTATGCCTTTATGCAAAATGTGGTGTCAGCTAGCCCCTTGTGTAACCCTTGCATAATCCTTGGTGTCATCTTATTTCTGGTTTTCGACGGGTAAGTCTAGCTGAGTACATTCCAGTACTCAGGGTTTATTCCCTCCTGTTGCAGATGACATGCTTTATCAGGGATTCTGCAAGACGTGTCTCCACCCTGCGGGTGATGATGACTAGATCAGAAGGGCATGATCGTCTTTATGTACTTTCCTCATGCTTTTGTGGGTTGTTGATCATCCAGACTGGCAGTATTTAAGTAACTAGTGTGTGTGTTATGCTTCCGCTACTTTCAAACTTGGTTTGTAATAATTGCTACTCCGTGGTGTAAACTTATTTCAGAACTACTTGTGAAATGTATCGTATGATGTTGTATGTTGAATGATGCGATCCTGGTTGTAAGCAGTTTGGTTTGAAATCCTTCGTGATTTCGATTGACTACCGGGATTATATGGGCTCAAGTTTGAAAATTTGAGCGCTTCGGTGCTTGTTTTCGTACTTGTGCTCTTATAATTTGGTCGGTTCTGTTACACCCCCGGTGGACGACGAGCCCCTGTTCACGACGGTGTGACACCATGAGCCATCCGAACCAAAATTCGATGAAGAAAAAGATCGAGACGACCTCGGAATCACGACGCGGAGCTTGTCAACAAACTTACAGCGATGATTGGCGCCGGGAATCGCCTCGGCGAGCTCGGCAGCGGCAGCTTGGGTGACGGCAGCTAGGGCTAGGCTTTGCAGCGTGGCTCGCTACTAAGATTAGATGGAAGGAGGCGGTGGAGACGGGCCGCTATTTATGAGGGCTAGCCGACGTGCCCTTCAAGCAAGGAGGGGTCGAGGCGGAGGCGGACTCCTCCGACCGGTGGCCGGTTCGGTTACGAGCAAGGGGGAGAAGACAACTCTTACAAGCGGGCCCGACGTGTCATAGAGACAAGAGAGAGGAGGGCGCGGCGGCCTGCGACATCAGCAGCTTGGGCCGGCCCGCAACGCGGCCCACAGCCGAGAGAGACAAGGGACACGGCTGGGCCAAAGGAGAAGAGCGCGGGGAAACTGGGCTTTCGGCCCGAAGCTGAGAAGAAGAATATTTCCTTTTTCTTTTCTAATACTTCAAATACATTTTCAAATAATTCTTGAAATAATTTTCTTTTTGAAATAAAAACCAATCAACACAAATAATAATATGCAACGACATGTATCCACAACACGTAGCTAACCTTATATTTGATTTTATTTATTAAAAATTATTATTTCGCTAAGTTTCCATGCACACATAAATGCTTAACTAAATCAAATTCCCTATTTTAAAAATACTCAAAAATTTAGGGCGTTACAAAGTCGAAATTCACCTTAGTGAATTTGAAATATTGTTCGCTCTTTTTGGCGAAAATAATATGCAGACTTCTTTTTTTGAAGTCGAAATTCACCTTAGTGAATTTGAAATATTGTTCGCTCTTTTTGGCGAAGATAATATGCAGACTTCATTTTTGAAGTCAAAATTCACCTTAGTGAATTTAAAATATTATTTGCTCTTTTTGGCGAAAATAATATGCAAACTTCTTTTTTGAAGTCGAAATTCACCTTAGTGAATTTGAAATATTGTTCGCTTTTTTTGGCGAAGATAATATGCGGACTTCTTTTTTGAAGTCAAAATTCATCTTAGTGAATTTGAAATATTGTTCGCTCTTTTTGACGAAAATAATATGCAGATTTCTTTTTTGAAGTCGAAATTCACCTTAGTGAATTTGAAATATTGTTCGCTCTTTTTGGCGAAGATAATATGCAGACTTCATTTTTGAAGTCAAAATTCACCTTAGTGAATTTGAAATATTGTTCGCTCTTTTTGGCGAAGAAATTCACCTTAGTGAATATATTTTATGATTCTTTTGATAGGTTAGCATCGTTTTTTGCTTGTTCGAAAATTGATGCTACCTACTTTAGGTGTTTTGCCAATACATGAGTATATTTAAAGTATACTCTTCGGGCGTTGATAAGATTGTTTTTTAGGGGAACTAGCTTTCTCATTTATACTTTGATGAGAATTTACAATGGAGACTGCCTCGTTAAAAAACCACTCACCCTGCGAAGGGTTCCCCTTGAGTGGAAAAATAGTGCAGCTCGTTTACATTTAAATTGAAATTTCTCAGAATGTAAAAGCTAATCTATTTTGTACAAAGATGAAAGCAAATTCTAGGGATAGTATCTTCGTAAGTCTTGAATATTGAATGTGTGATCAATTTCCTTCCCACTCATGTCTGCCAGGTGAAATGCTCCTGGTTTATTGGTTCTTATGATGAGGAACGGTCCTTCCCATTTTTGCTGAAATTTTCCGACTGTGTCTTCATTTCTTTTTCTTTTCAAGACAAAGTCTCCTGGTGATAATTGTCTTGGTTTGACTTTTTTATTGTACCAACTTTCTGTTTCCTTTTGATATTTCTCAAGGTTCTGAATCGCCTTCATTCTTTCTTCCTCTAGTAAATCTTTGCTTGTCATTTGTTGGTCTTCATCTATCATTTCAATATTTGTTCTTGGTCCTTGAAATTGTATCTTTTCAGGTGTCATCGCTTCTTCTTCATAAAGCAATTTGAAAGGAGAGAAGTTTGTTGATCTTGAAACTGTGGTGTTATGTACCCAAACAACTTTTGGTAACTCATCCACCCATTTGTCTTTTGGTAGTCCCACGAGGCATTTTGATATTCCTATGCGTATAATTCCATTTGCTCGTTCGACTGCACCATTTGGCTGTGGGTGTTTTACTGATGCGAAACATAATTGAATTCCCAGACTTTCACAATAATCTCTGAAATTTTGGCTGTCAAATTGAGTTCCATTATCTACTGTTATGTGTCTTGAAACTCCGAAATGACAAATGATGTTTTGCCAAAGAAATTTCTTCATTGTGAAAGATGACATGTTTGTCACTGGTTTAGCTTCGATCCACTTAGTGAAATATTCCACTGCTACTACTGCATATTGAAGGTTTTCTTGTGCTGTAGGTAGCTTTTCAATGATGTCAATTCCCTATCTCGCCAATGGTCAAGTTGGTTCTATTGTTTGTAAATTTTTTGCTAGAGCCTTTACTTTGCTTGCAGATATTTGACAATTATGGCAAGATTTGACAATTTCTTTGCTGTCATTTGGGGCTGATGACCAATAAAATCCCTGACGGAATGCTTTTCCTACCATTGTTCTTGCTTCAGGATGTGTGCCGCAAATTCCTTTGTGTATTTCTGATAATAGCTTTTTTTTCCTCTTCTACTGATATACATTTGAGTAATGGTGCACATATTCCTTGTTTGTATAGCTGATTGTTGATGATCTTGTAATTTCTTGTTCTTTGCTTCATTCTTATGTTGTTGACTTCATTTTCAGGCTCATAGTGCTCACGGAGGTAAGCCATAATTGGGGCTCTCCAGTTTTCACTTTGTATTATATGGATTTCTCTGGTGTAGCTTGCAATGTTTTGATGGATGCTTGTTTCAAGATTTGATAGAAAACATCTTGAGGGAGACTTGAATTTTGTGCTGCAGCTTTTGCTAGTTCGTCTGTCTCTGAATTGTCATTTCTTGAAATGTTTTTGACTGTGAAACCTTCAAAATGTTTCTCTTGATCTCTGAGAAATTGCAAGTATTTTGCTAATTCTGGATCTCTTGCTTTGTAGTCTTTTTCAATGTGTCCTGCTACAATTTGTGAATCTGTTTTGATTACCAATCTTTGGATTCCCATTGCTTTTGCTTTACGAAGTCCCAGTAAAACAGCTTCGTTTTCTGCTATATTGTTTGTGCACTGAAATTCTAGTCTTGCAGCATATTTCATCTTTATGCCTGAAGGTGAGGTGATTATTGCAGCTCCTCCAGCCCCTGCGAAGCCCTATGCGTCATCGCAATATATTGTCCATTCTGTTTGCTTCTTGTCTTCTCTTAAACTTTGGGAGGGTGTCCAATCTGCTAAGAAGTCTGCTAGGACTTGTGATTTTATTGATGTTCTTTTTTTAAATTCTATAAAATATTGAGATAATTCTGCTGCCCATTTTCCTAATCTTCCTATTGTTCTGCAACTTTGTAATACTTCTTTCAGAGGCTAATTTGTGAGAACTCTGATTTTGTGGGCCTGAAAGTAGTGCTTCAACTTTTTTGATGCTGTTAAAACTATGTATGCGATTTTCTCAATCTCAGAGTAGTATACTTTTGATCCAGATAATGCTTCTGAAACATAGTAGACTGGTACTTGATATTTTGAATGATTTGTTTCTTGTTCTTGGACTAGTACTGCACTTACTGCTATTTCTGTGACTGAGACATATAATAGCAAATCTGCTCCTGGTGTTGGTGAAATCAATGTGTTTGGCTGCAGTGGATATTTTTTTATCTCTTCAAATGCATGTTGCTGCGAAGGTCCCCATACGAAGTCTCTTTTGGATCCTTTGAGTGCTTGAAATATTGGTAAGCTTCATTCTGCTGATTTTGAGATGAATCTGTTTAAAGCTGCAAGTCTTCCAGTTAATTTTTGAACATCTTTTATATTTTCAGGAATTCTCATGTTCAAAATTGCTTGAACTTTATCTGGGTTTGGATCTATCCCTTTTGCTGATACAATGCAGCCTAAAATTTTTTGGGATTTAGTTTCAAATTTCCTTTTCTCAGATTTGAGAATGTTTCTTGAAGGTCTTGAATATGATCTTGTCTTGTCTTGCTCTTGATAACTATGTCATCGACATAAGCTAGCAAGTTTTTGCCAATCTGACTTTTAAGCACTGTTGAAGTCATCCTGACAAATGTTGTGCCTGCATTGCGAAGCCCCTCTGCCATTCTTACAAAGCAGTATGTTCCAAATGGTGTGATGAAACTTGTAAATTTTTCATCTTCTTTTCTCATCCAGATTTGATGATATCCTGAGAAGCAATCTAGGAAACTTAGCATTTCACTTCCAGCCGCTTGATCAACTAATGTGTCGATTCTTAGTAGTGGGAAATTATCTTTTGGGCATACTTTGTTGAGATCTGTAAAATCGATACACATTCGCCATTTTCCGTTCTTTTTCTTGACCATGACGATATTTGCTAGCCAAGTTGTGAATTGGACTTCTCTTATAACTTTTGCATCTAGCAACCTTTGGACTTCGGCTTTTGCAGCTTGTATTCTGTCTTCACCTAATTTTCTCAGTTTCTGCTTTTTGGGTCTGAAATTTTGATTGATGTCGAGTTTGTGCTCAATTATATCTCTACTGACTCCTCCTAAATCATTGGATGTCCATGCAAAGACATCTTTGTTACTTTGAAGAAATTCTATGAGTCTGTTTTCTTTTTCTTGAGAAAGTCCTGTCCCTATGATTACTTGTTTGTCTGGGACTAATGAGTCAAGGGGTACTTTCTTTGTTTCTTCGACTGCTTGAGCCTTTTCTTGTGGCTTCGCATTTTCTGTTTCTTCTTTCTCTTCTTCTTTGATTGTATGAATATTTTTCCGACCAGGAGTGTATTCTTTTTCAATGTTTCTTGCTTCAGTTTGATCTCCATGGACTGTGATAACTCCATTAATTGCAGGCATCTTCATACATAAGTAAGAGTAGCTTATTACTGCTTCAAATGCATTCGGAGTTCCCCTTCCAAAAAGTGTGTTATAGGGATAATAGATGTCTACCACATCAAATACAATTTGCTCTATTCTTGCATTGTTTACTGTTCCAAATGATACAGGAAGAACTATTCTTCCTATTGAGTGAATTGGCTTTCCACCGAAGCCGTAGAGTGGGTGCTCAGCTCTTCCTAAAAGTTTGCGATCAATTTTCATGGCATCAATTATTGCTGTGAATATAATATCTACAGAACTTCCACCGTCAACTAGAATTTTTGAGACAGCCCATCCATCAATATTTGCTTCAACTACCATTGCATCCATGTGTGGATAGTCTTTCAGTTGCAAATCTTTTTCTGAGAATGTGATTGGTAGATGAGACCATCTTGTCTTTTTGTATGGGCCTTCTGTTGAGATAGAGTTTACTCTTCGAAAGTAATTCTTCTTTTGATTGTTGTTTTCATGATAAATACTGTTTCCTCCGATGATTGTCATGATTCTTCCTTTGCTTGCCATTGAAGTTGATGAAGAGTTGTCTTGTTTATTGTTCCCTTGTGGGTTGCTATTTGCCACAGAGGATTCGGGCTGTATTTGAAAATTTGTTTGTTGTTGATTTTACCTCCATTGATTTGGGTCGTATATTTCCACTAGTCCATAGCTATATAATGATGAGCCTGAGATCATTGCTTGGGAATGTCCAAACTGAATTGGGTAATAAGAGTTTTGTTGGCCTTGAATCATATGATTGACAACTTTTGATTGACTTGAGATTTTGTTTTCTTATTGTATTTCTTCAATGCTTTTCTTTACTTTTGGACACATTTATGATGTGTGTCCAGCCCCTTTGCCATGAATGATGCAATACATGTCTTCTGGTCTTAGGGATGTTCTTCCTCTTCCTCGTCCTCCTCTTCCTCTTGAATTGAAGCCACCTCTTTCGAATGTCCTTTGGTTGTACTGACTGCTGTACTGATTTTGAGGTGAGAAAGTGTTTTCAGTAGTTGAATTGCTATTTTCAACTTGATTGACTTAGGTGAAGTGTCTTCGCTCAAAGTTGTTTTGCTTTGGGGGTTGAAAATTGCTGCTTTTGTTTTGATTTCTGAAGCTGTTTTCTTCCTCAATTCTTTTTCTGTAATCTTCATCGGACTTGCAGTACTTTTGGATTTCTTCGTAAAGCTGAGCCAGTAAAGTTGGCTTTTCTCAAGTAAGGTGTGCTGCACATTGTCCTGCCCGAAGTCCCTTGATTGCTGCAATTATGACAACTTCGTCTGGGATATTTGTGATTTGAGATTTGATTTGAATGAATCTCTTGTAATATTGACTTAGAGGTTCTTTGGGCTGTTGTTTGCAGTTGAATAAATCCATGTCTGTAAGACCAGTTGGTTGAAATCCTTGGAAGTCAACAAGTAGATTTGTCTTTAATTGTTCCCATGAATGTATGGATCTTGCTTTCAGAGATGAATACCAGTGTTATGCTGGACCTTTTACTGCCATGACAAATGACTTTGCAAGTGTGGTTTCGTCCCCTTCGCCTGCAATTACTGCGGCTTCAAAACTCATTAGGAATTGCCTCGGGTCTGATTCACCATCAAATATTGGTATCATGTTGAACTTGTACCCTATAGGCCATTGAGCTAGCTGCAAATTTGTTGATAGTGGGGAGCTTGTATCAATTGATATGAATGCTTTCTGAATATTTCTCTCTTGAGAGATTCTTGTTGCTGGATGCGATTCTTCTTGATTTATAACTTCATGATTTGCATTTTGCAGTTGCTCGTTTAAATTGCGAAGGGTAACTTCGGCCTCTTCTATTCTTTGTTTGAGTGTCTTTTCTCGTGCTCTTGCGCGACATTCTTCAAGTTCTTTTTGCCTTCGTAAAACTTGTTCTTCAAGTTCTTTAAGTCTTTGTTCTTCAGCTTTGGCCGTTCTTGAAGAATTTGCACCTTGAGAGACTTCTTTTGTAAGACCTCTATCTTCTCCGAGTGGTTGTTCGTCTTTAGTTTCTTCATTGACGGTTTTCTTGTTTGGTCTTGCCATTTTATTTCTTGTGGTCGTGAAGATGTTTAGATGCACGCACAAATGGTGGGCGCCAGATATTGGGTGAAAAGTTCAGGTCAGACGACACGATTCACACAATCATCAGAAAAATTTTATCCAAGGCAAAATTGCATGCAAAGTTGCATTTATTTTATAATCATACAATACATGTCAGAGGGGGTATTTATATGGCCCTAGCCTTCGTATTTTTTAAAAAATGACTTTTTTACCCCTGACTTAACTATTTACAACCCTTTATTTATGTAAGGGCGAAGTGGTCATTTTCTCCTAATTCAGTCTTCTTTTTCGCATTCGATCCTCTTTTCCTTCAATGAATTTGTTTTCTTCAGATCATCTTATGTTTCTTGTTCACTTCTCTGTCCAGCAAAGTTGAATTCTTGACGACGAAGTCGACAGTCAAAGTTAAATTTCTGACGACGAAGTCGATAGGCGAAGTTAAATTCTTGACGACGAAGTCGATATGCGAAGTTGAATTCTTGACGACAAAGTCGATAGGCGAAGTTGAATTCTTGGCGACGAAGTCGATATGCGAAGTTGAATTCTTAGTGACGAAGTCGATATGCGAAGTTGAATTCTTAGCAACGAAGTCGATAGACGAAGTTGAATTCTTGGCGACGAAGTCAAAATACATTCTTCGCTGTATTTTTTCCTGCAAGTGAATTTCATCAGAATATTTTTATATCTTTTATACTCCAAAGTTTGGGCTTGAGTTTTTTGAACGAAGTTAATTTCCCAACAAGAACTGTGGGGGATGATCGTTGTGGTACTCGCTTGACATGGGCTTGGCGCACGACGATGATGGCGGCGATGGACGTGACGCATCTAGGCGCTGGATCGCCTGGGAGTTGCTCTCAACGGCAGACTACAAAGACTTGAGGTCTCGGTGAGGGCAGCGAGCGCGGCCTTCACGTCAGTGTTGTTGGAGCCGTTGTCACCCTTGGCGGACACGTGGTGCGGGGTGGAAGCTAAGTGTGGCGCTGGTGTGGTCGGCGGCTATGGTGAGGAACGCTTGGAACGTGAGGGCATCGATGTCATAGGTAACTCGACCGCACCTACGGAGTTTGTAGCCCCGATCGCTAGGGTTGGGGCGAGGTTTTTCCCCTTGATGCCCTATTTTGGAGAAGAGGGAGAGTAGGGAATGGAGATAATTGATATTGCTTAAGAGTCTGATCACACGATGATAGCAAGTAAATAGGACCTTCCCTCTAACAACCCTAGAAGGAAACAACTAAAAAAAGGCTATATTGGCCACGCTAACAAACTGGCCGTGTAGGCTGCTGTCGTGGCGCGTCCCTGGCGTGTGTAGTGACGGGCCCACATGACAAAGTCGCATATGGAGTGAGGTGGTAACTTGGTATTTATTGCAAACTTCAAATGCTATAAATGCTACATGTTTAGTAACACCTTTGATTTTATTCTATTTATATTGGCAAAATATAAAAATTATGTGATAGCATATAGGAGAAAAAGAAAGCAAATAGCAGGATGTCTCGACCTTGTTGGAATTGCTTAATCTATTTGATAAAGAAACCAAAAAATGTCACCTGTAAAGTAACCTAGATACTCATGAAGCCTCAATTGAGTTGTTTATACTAAGAGGGTGGCTAGAGAGTGCATCCATACCCAATGCAATGCATTCACTGACAGAAACACAATCGTAATCACTGATTCTACAAGTGTGGTTTTACTTAAAATTCAAGATTTCATGGCCTGCAAACTACATATAAGAATAGTCCTAATTAACAAATAGTATATGTTGTCCTTTTCCCTAGGAAAAAAGAGCTGCAAAACATTTTCCTTTCCAGCTTCACGACAGGTACATTACTACTCAAGTAGTGTCCAGCACCTGAATCTGAAGTAGCTGTTGAAGCATTTAAGTCAGACAAAAAAAGCATTAGAACTCTAACCTATTAGAAAGGTACATGATAACTCTCTATTAGCAGAAAAACTATGAGTCATGAGTGAACAACCTTGCCTTCTTAGTTTTTTTAAGAGAGTTTTACCTCAGCTTTTATTGAAAGCCACAGAACGGTAGCAAATACTAGGGTTACCAGTTACATCGACAGAACTCACACAAAAGAACCACACTCCTTAACTCCTCTCAAGCCTATTACAACATTACATTTCGACGACATCAGACATCAGAATAGCATTCGGCTTGAATCCTTTGATCTAGGACATAACAACATTCTTCAGTTGTGCGATGCGATCCTGATCCTTCTCTTCAGATTAATGCTCCATTTCTACATCAAGGAGAGCGCAATGCAGATGACATCAGTGGGACTCTTAGGAAACTTCTTGGAGATATCCATCTCATTTCTTGAAGTCCACAGAGCCCAAGTGAACCCTGCAAACATAAAAATGATTAACTTGGATGGCAGGGGCCCTTTGTCCATCAACCAAGTCATGGTGAAATCACTCAAGGAAGAAGGGAGATTTCAATTGGAACACCTCCTTGATGACACTCCACCGTGATGTAAGGTAGATGAGACGTCATTACCTTGGTACCTTTCAAACCGTTCGTAGGCATCCATGGCCGGGTTGGGGAAAGGTTGAGACATTGAGTTATCCCGTATGAACTGACGGGTCATATGGGCGATATCCCTTGTCTTTGGTGGGTTAATGTGTATCCCTCTGTAGAGTTTCTCTTTCAAATGTTATAAGTTCTGTACTTCTAGATATGGACTAGAGTTGAATAAGAACTCATGGAAGATCGAGATCCAAATGCAAGTTGCTCATTTACTTAAACCATGCTATGCTTGTTGATGTTTAGTATAAGATTCACATTTACATTCTTGTATAAAATGCCTTTATGCAAAAAACCAAATGCATTCCTTGCTACTAACCAAATGCATTATAAACTGAGTATCTTGTGATGTAATATGACCTAGCTATGATGTGTGATGTTTCCTTTCGTTTGCATGATCCTAAATGAAGGTCGAAGATAGTACATCATGTGGGTGGGATGACCAATTAAGGCCTTGTTTAGTTGGCCAAAAATTTTTAGCCAAAATTTTTTGCCCCTTTTGCGATACATGCGTGGAGTATCAAATGTGGATGAAATAAAAAAAACTAATTGCACAGTTTGGTTCGAAATCATGACATGAATCTTTTAAGCCTAATTACTCCATGATTAGCCTCAAGTGCTACACTAACCCACATGTGCTAATGATGGCTTAATTAGGCTTAAAAGATTCGTCTCACGATTTTCAGACGAGCTATGTAATTAGTTTTTTTTATTTCGTCCACATTTGATACTCTATGCATGTACCACAAAAGAGGCAAAATGTTTTGGCCAACTAAACAAGGCCTAAGTGATATGTCTAATCTAACCTAATAGTCGGTGCAAATTAAAAGGGAGGTGATGCTGACAAAAGCTATGGTATCAATTCCAAGCAAAATGAGTCATCCTTGTTTTTTAGTACCTACACAACAAATACAAGACTTTTGGAGGTCTCTAACTCCTCTTTTTATCCATAAGAAGATGATCGCCACCCTATCTGATACAACATTTATACATAAGAAGATGATTGCCACGCTATCCGACACAACAAAGAAACCTGACCCAACAATGCGTCTGGTCGGGTTGCTCATGATTTTTGATCCATGGCCCAACTTAACTAAAAAAGATTCAACCCAAGGTTAAAAAACAAAAAAAAAACTCGAGAAATATGCTGATCTAATATGCTAGTGTGTCGGGTTGGGCTCGAGCTAAAGATTTTGACCAAGATTTTTCTCTGGCCCAACTTGAACTCAATATGATTAGATCTAGACAGTGTCAATCTGTCCGACAAGTCACACCAATATGTTACATGTTATGCAACATCTTTAGCATTATTAAGGTTCTGTTTGGGACAGCTCCAGCAGCTCCACAAAAAATAGAGTTTTTGGAGCATCTTTTTAGGTGCTTTCATAACTCATCTTTTTTACTGGAGCAGAGTCTATGGAGTTATACTTGTTTTTAGCTAAAAAAGTATGTGGAGCAAAAGTGGAAAACATGGGTAGTCCAAAACAGATGTAAAAGGGTTAAGGCCCCTTTGGAACCGAGGTGAATCACGGGAAAAATGGTAGGACTCCAATTCTTAAGGATTCAGTCCCCGTAAAACCTTTGGTTTGTAGGAACCGAGCACAGGAAAACTAAAGAAAAAATTAATTTGCCTCAGATTCCATAAGAAAAGCATAGACGGAAAAAAGAATCCACTCATACCTCATGGAAAGTTTCTTGTGCACAAGGAACGAGGACAAACAAAGAATTGATAGCTGCAATTGGTGATTACATAGGTTGAATAAGAAGTAACATGAATTTGCCCTTTAAGATTCCTTTAGAATTTCTTAGTTTTTCTTGTACCCCGCCACACACATAATTCTATATAGTTCCTTTGTTTTCAATTGGTTAGAGCATCTCCAACAGTTTGCCATCCGTCTTTTCCATCTTTAATTTTTTGACAAAATAAGAAAAAACTCTCTCCAATAATTTAGTATCTTCGCTCCCCGTCTTTGTAAGTTCACAAAAATCCTCCCCGAGCGCGCATCGAGCGGAAATTCCGCACCGCTGCTGCTCCTGGCCGGCAAAAAGCTGCATGCTGCGGCGTCCTGCGTGTGGTCCTGCTGCTCCTCGCTGCCTGATATAGAGAAGCACTGTCTGTTGTGCCGCTACGCTGCAGCTGGCCATGCTCTCGCATCTGACGATACGCAGAGGCAGCAGGGAAAGGACATGTCTATGTCTACAGGTATATATGGCCATGCAGCCTGCGGCCCGGTGGCTCGGCCCACGGCCCGCTGTTTTGGCCCCGCCCGAGCACGGCATGGCCCGGTGGTCACCGGGCCAGGGCTGGCACGGCCCGAGAGACTAGGCCGCAGCACGGCCGTGGCACGGCCCGGTAAAAAGAGAGGCCCGGTAGCGGCCCGTCATGATAATCCCTGAAATTTAGAATTTGGCCTAGCCCACATTCATTCACATATATATTGTATCCTTCTACTTAACCCTAGGATCCACTCTCTCCCAGACTCGCACGCGGGCGTCGTGCCGTCGCGGCTTCTTCCCCCACATCGCGTTGCTGCCACACTCGGACCCTCCTCTTCGCTGCACGGCGCACCACATGGCGGCGCGGCTGCACCCGCACCCTCCCCAACGCATGTGGCGGCCGAAGCTGAAGCAGAAATACCGCCATGGCGGGTGGTGGCCTCACCTGCTGCGAATCCGGCCACGAGCTCCACTCCGCTCCCTTCTCTGCTGCTCACCTCGATAGATCCGGCGTCACTCACCTCGGGGGCGAGCGCGCCGGGCGCTGGCGGTCGCCACCACCTCTGCCGCTGATCGCTCGCGGTCGCGGCCTGCCCTTCCCCACCTCTGTCCGGCTGTTGCCATCCAGTGGGCCATCGGGCCGGCCCGTCCTGCTGGAGAGGCCGTGTTTCGCGGCCGACACGGCACGACAAAACGGCCCACGGGCCGTGCCTTGGGCTGAAGGCCAGGCATGAGCACGCCGCAAGCACGACCCGTCAGCCGTGGCAGCCCGTGGCAGCACGGCGAGCACCGGGCCAGCACGGCCCGTTGGCCATGTATATCTACAGGTACGTACGCGTGCGCTGCGGTGGGGGAGCAAAGCCTCTCGCACGCCGTTCAGAGTAGGCCTCGACCATGCCATGCCATGCCAGGCCGTTCCATCTGACGCTCAGCTTATGATGTCTCTCGTCTACCGTACTTCCATTTTAAGGGTGTGTTTAGTTCGCGAAATTTTTTAGCTTTGGCTACTGTAGCACTTTCGTTTGTATTTGTTAATTAGTATCCAATTATGGACTAATTAGGCTCAAAAGATTCGTCTCGTGGTTTTCTACCAAACTGTATAATTAGTTTTTTTTCGTCTACATTTAATGCCCTATGCATGTGTCCAATCATTCGATGTGACGGGGAATCTTGAATTTTTTTTTGGCTAAACATGGCCTTATGCTCTCGCTGCCACATCTTGTCTGTTGTACGGAGATGAGCTCACGCGGGTGTACAGAGCCAGTCCTGGAGCCAGTACGCCATGGATGGACCGATTCTTATTTGTGAAGTGAATTATGCCAAACACTTGGAGATGAACTCTTTTTTTTTCTCCCTATATTATTTTAGGAGTTGGCGATTCTTATTTGCGAAGTGAATTATGCCAAACACTTAGAGATGAGCTCTTTTTTTCCTCCCTATATTATTTTAGGAGTTGACAAATACTATGATTTGCAAAACAGAAAATGCCAAACTGTTGATTGCATATGTAATCCTGTATTATTTCTGTATTTTTTCTATTCTAGTGATGTGACAAAAAATTAGCTTGGGACGTTGTATTACTAAAATATTAGGATCTTTTTTGTTAAAATGAAAGAAATCCACCGGATCTGCCGGCCGATCCCGACCACTCGTTCCTCCCCTACTTCTCTTTATTTGGTTGATGATTATTTTGCCCTCCCCACCCGTGCCACCGCCCGCCCCTCGTACCGCACCCAGAAGCTAGGTTTTAGCCGCCGCCTTCTCCCTTTTCGCCGAGGCGGCCGCAAGCACCGACCTTCTCCCCGAAGAAGCCCCAAGCAAGCGACCCTCGCTTCCTCTCGGCGCCAGATCGTTGTTTATGAGGTACGGATCGGCCCTGGATCTTTGCTTCTGCTTCTCGTAGCGCCGTGCCTAGCGGATCTGTAGAGCCTGTCGCGGCAGCTCGATCGATGGGGAGCCGGATTTTTGGTTGATCGGAGCTTAGGTGGTGGACTTTGGGTTGTTGGAAGTTAGGGTTTTGAGCGGATTCGGCGCGAGGGTCGGTTCGATAGGTCCATGATGATGGTTGCTGGATGTCGATTTGGGTTGTTGGAAGTTAAATTTGGAGTGGAGTGGATTCGGCGTCAGGGAAGGTTGGATCGAGCTGATGTTATTGTAGCCGGCTAGGTTCGTGATATTTGATGTTTTGCTTTGGGTAAATTATGGTGGCTTGATATAAGTGGTTTGAGGCCCTGGGTGAACAAGCTGTTTTGGTGTTGGTTCTTCGATGTCTTGCAATAAGATCTGACAATTAGTTGTTTTTTTGCATTGATCTGATAAAGTGCTAGATCTTCTAATTTTGCATGGTTGACTGGTCTGCTTATACATTATACAATCCAGTCTTGAAGATCTGGTTAAAAAAGTGGGTGCCTTCAAATATCATAGGATTTGGAATGTTGAGTTGGTAGTATCATGTGGCCATTTGATGTTATTGAATTTCTTCAGTGTGGTACAGGAAAATAAAAAGTTTGTTAAAGCAGGATTTTTTTGATGAACTCATTTTAATCTTTGAGTCGACAAATGAACTGAATTGTAAAAGTTTTGATAACTGTAGCATAGCTGTCGTGATTTATTTGTAGTATAAACAGAGTGTTCTTTTTAGGCGGTACATGTTACAGGTTTTAACTTATATCCTCTTCTTTTTTGTGCAGCTCGAAGGAGAAGCCCACTCTTGGGTAAGACTCTTGTGCTTATACGATTACTGAAATGTGACTTCAGTTTCCATGTTGGTCTTAAACTAGTTGGACATGTTAATAATCATTTTGGTTTGGTCAAATGTTCCCATGAGTCAGTGATTTTCCAACTGACGTCCCTGTTTAGCAATGCTTCTTTTTTCTAACTGTTGAATGGAGTGGCATGTATTTATTATTAAATACTCCCTCCGTTCAAGTTACAAGTTGTTTTGGCTATTCTAGGTACATAAATCTTGCTATGCACCTAGATATATATTATGTCTAGATACATAGCAAAAACAATGTACCTAGAAAAGCTAAAACGACTTATAATTTAGAACGGAGGGAGTACAAAGAAAGTTAACATGTATGTGTGAAATGGCATGCCTCAATTTTCCTGCATGGATTCAATATTGTCAAAAGGCGTGACTTTTGTAATTTTCTTGACACATTTTGTGTTAATTGTTGTGCCTATTCTATTTATATATTACATTAATATTATGATTATTGATATTACTGCAATAGAAGCAATTGCAGCATTCTGTTGACTGTCCTTTCTGTGTTGAGACTACCTTCTGTTGCAATCTTTTCAGTTTAACTTGCCAAGGTTCTTTATTCAGGCATGAAATTTGTTTGTCATTGTTATACTGGCAGTTCCTGCTGCCAATGATTCTACTATTATGCCTGCTGTTACTAATACCTTTCTTTGCTATTTTATCACTTCCTTTTATCATGGGCATCATCTTTAGTGTACCTTGTTTGTTGTTCTTTGTTATACTTCCATGAAATGGTTCTTATTATAAGTCTAGACTTATCAGGTTTTGGTGCTTGGCCATAACACAGAATGTTTATGTTTGTACTATATATATATTGGTAAAGCTTATTTGCAGAGTCCGCATGGCAGTATTGCATGTCAGGTAATTCACCTTGTTTTCTGCAATTATTATTGCAGAGGCACGCGGATTAAGACCCGCAAGCGGAACATTGCAGCTCCTTTGGACCCTGCATCATTCTCTGATGCAATTGTTCAGATTTATCTGGATAATGGTGGAGATCTGGTTAGGCCTTCTTTGGGTGTACCATTTGCATCTCATATGTTATTTCTGTCGTTGAGAGATATGCATTTAGATTTATGAAATATTCTTGATGTGATATGCAGTTAGATTCCCATAAAGCTTGATAAATCAAAGTATGCTTTGCATGGTGTCGACATTTTTAGGTTACACCATGAATCATGGGGCATCTCTAGCTTTACATGCGGGATTTGGAGTTTGTAGGATAAGAAGGAAAGTGGTTTATATTCTTAATAAAAAAGAATAAAATTGGTTAACTAAATACCTTTAATTTGCCCACGGCCCCAGCTCCAAGAATTTGGAGCTAGTAATAACCGGCTCCAGAAGCTCTTGGAGCTGGAGCTGTGCCAAACAGTTCCTAGTACATGTGTTGTATGAGAGTAACAGCCAATCAGAAACTAAACCAACCAAAGACTGTTTGATATTTTGCTTATACTTTCATTGATGCAAATTTTTTTTTTGCCATTCTCAATACTTTTGTTATCAGGAACTTGTCGCCAAAAGTATCGAGTCCTCAGACCTCAACTTCTCACGTTACGGTGACACCTTTTTTGAGGTACAGCCAGTGGAACAGTATATACCCTGAAATTCTCATTCGTTCTCATTGTGTTATTTTGTTGATTGTTTTAGTTTTTTTTACCCTTGTTGTAAGTTGCAAGCTTTTAATAGTGTTATTTGTGAACGGGCCTCTACCTTGGTTGGTTAGGTGGCTCTAGCACTCAGGTCCTGGGTTCAACTCCCCTTAGGAGCGAATTTCAGGCTGTTGTTAAAAAATTCCCCTCGTCTGTCCGACGCCAATGCCTCCCAGGGCTATGGTGCCGCTGTGCAGGGGTTCGAGGTTTTTTTCGACCTGCGTGAGAAGGTCTTCCTTTTAGCAAAATGACAGGGGCTGTCTTACTCCCTGCGGGTCAAGTATTTTTATTAGTGTCATTTTGCATTTGCTAGGGATGGAATTTCACTTCATTTATTTTGGGCTTTGTAAAGATATTTATCTGCATTTCAAGATTTGCACCTTGGTGCATGTATATTAACCAAATATGGATAGGGATTTCTATAATGTTATCTTTCCACATGGTGCCATTTGGGTATGGTCATGGATAGAGATTTTCTGCTAGCTGTTCCAAGTTGAAGTTGGATACATTTTTTTTTCCCATTTGTGCATGTGAGGTATTTATGGAGATTTACAATTACAATCTAAGTTCTTGTTCATCACCATTTCTGCTAGTAATTTTAGAACTTTTGGACCTGGTGTCATGCACTAGACTGATGTATGTTTGCGAAAATACAGGTGGTTTTTGTTGGAGGACGCACTCAGCCTGGCACTATAAAACCTGAAGAAGGAGACCGCCACCCTTATTCTGTGTTAGATTGTGCAGCACAGCGTGAAACAATTTTGCCTTTCGTACTCTATATCCAGAAAACATTGCGCAGGAGGCCTTTCTTAATAAAGAATCTTGAAAATGTTATGCGCAAATTCCTCCAATCTTTGGAGTTCTTTGAAGAAAATGAGAGAAAGAAACTCGCCATATTCACTGCCCTTGCATTTTCTCAGAAGCTATCAGGGCTTCCTCCTGAGACAGTGTTCCAGCCACTGCTCAAGGATAATCTTGTTGCCAAAGGGATAGTACTTTCATTCATCACTGAGTTTTTCAAGGAGTACCTTAAGGAAAACAGCTTGGATGATTTGATTGCACTTTTGAAGAAGGGCAAAATGGAGGACAATCTGTTGGACTTCTTCCCATCAGCTAAGAGATCCTCTGAGGCTTTATCTGAGCATTTCAAGTAAGATTCTTTCTCTTCCTTTTTTCTATTTTGAAGCATGGAATTTGTTGTGTTGAATCTTTGGTTTCAGTTCCATTATGTCTTCATGTGTAACTTTGTAAAGCTATTAACTTTATTTATCTTTTTGATAATATTCTTATTTGTGCATGGCCCTCAGCAAAGAAGGTCTGACTAGCCTTGTTGAGTACAATGAAAAGAAGATGTTTGAAGTTAAACTTAAGGAGATAAAGTCAACACTGACCACCATGATCAATGATGAGGCTGCAATATCTGAAGTGATCGAGACTGTCAAGCAGCAAGTTAAGGATGCTAAATTTCCTGATTTAGAGGTTATTCGCATGTTGTGGGATGTGCTCATGGAGGCTGTTCAGTGGTCTGGGAAGAACCAGCAACAAAATTCTAATGCAGCACTTCGGCAGGTAGTGTGTTTGTTTTCTTTGCAAGTCCAAGAGCTGGACATTGAATACCTAACATAAACTCTTGTTTGATGTATGACTATTACTTGTTTTGGTACCTTAAACTTGATTTAACATGGTGTCTTAAGGTTATGAATATGAAACTTGAAAAATCTGATTTTTACTGAAGATACTTGTGGTGTTTGCTTAGTTTAGTTATGGTTTAATGTGGTTGTGTTATAACATTCTTTTACATTAAAGTCTATGAGCATTGTGTTTTTAGTGTGAGTTGTGAGCTCAAACTGCACTAGCAGTAGAAACTGATACATTCCAAGTAAAAGGATTTGAAAATTCAAGAGGATTGCAATGGCTGATTTCCATTTTTCTATGATGTGGGCTGGTACTTCAGGTCTTGTAAAATTAGTGAACCTTGCAATTTTCTAGGACCTCTATTACTCTTTCAAGATGTGTTCAATTTATTTTTTCCCCATTTGCACTCAGGTGAAAGCTTGGGCTGAGCTTTTGAATGCTTTTTGCACGAGTGGCAGACTTGAACTGGAACTTATATACAAAGTTCAGACGCAGTGCTATGAGGATGCTAAGCTGATGAAGCTGTTTCCTGAAATCATAAGAACACTGTATGACCAAGATGTCCTAGCTGAAGATACTGTCCTCCTTTGGTTCCGTAAAGGTTCAAACCCGAAGGGCAGGTAACAACACAAAACTCCTGCCCATAAATGAGATGTAGCAATTAAGCATGGGGGCATGGTATTTCTTTCAGTTCCTAATGATTGTAATAACATAATGGCAGGCAATCTTTCGTGAAAGCTCTGGAGCCGTTTGTCAAATGGCTCGAGGAGGCTGAGGAGGAAGAATAAGTTCTGATTTGGAGAACGACGGAATGCTGCCCTAAGTGTTATTTGTGGAGGAATTATGGTTGCTACTTGTTATTGCTGAGCTTGTTACTGCCGAGAACTTTATGTTTGATGTTTAGCCACATGGCTCTCGGCTGCAGAATGCTATAATATGTTGCTGTTGACTTTGTTGTGGGGATTTGTTGAAACTTCTGTTATCATTACTGAAATGATTTATAATGGGACGTCAATTTACTTTGGTGTTGTACAATTACTGGATTATTCATACACTGCAGAATGCTACAAATTTGATTTCTTCCTAATGAGATATTGAGATGTTATGAATGTGACGACCGGGGATGTCTGCCGTATTTTAGAGTTAAACCTAAGTAATGTTTTTGTTGTTACACCGGCCTATTGCCTATTGTCAAACCTGAAAGTGATAACAGTAAAAATGAAACAAAATGACAAAAAAATAATATAGAAGTGAGAATGAGTAATTTTAGGCTCGTTTCGTTTTTAGCGAATTGAGTAAATTCCTCCTCCCTTCACCTAAACCTAGCGTTGGTAGCTGATTGGCTAAGGTACGGGCAGAGCATACATTCCTACACATCAAATTTTAGCCATACTCATAATTAATGGGTAAGATTTTATAACCGTACTGGTGCTGTTTGGTCCAAATTTGGGACGGTTATGTCAATGTAATCGTTTACCACCACAATCTGTTACATTGCAATACTTACGTTTTTTTGTTTGGTTTCAACGAAAGCGGGACAGAGCATACATTCGTTAGACACATCAAATTTTAGCTATACGCATAATTAATGGGTAAGACTTTATAACCGTACTGGTGTTGTTTGGTCCAAATTTGGGACGGTAATGTCAATGTAATCGTTTACCACTACAATTTGTTACATTGCAATACTTACGTTTTTTTGTTTGGTTTCAGGCGAAAGCGGTCTCACGAAGAGTTGCGCATGTAGAGGCTGAAGCACACAATGGATAATGTAACGCCAGAAAGTGGGCGACACCATCATTTTAAAGGCAGGGTATCTGATACCACGTCAGTTGATTACATAGCAACCGAACCAAACAATAAACAAAGTGATCAGGTGCCGCTGCTAACAGATAATAAGGTGAAACGTCTGAACCAAACACGCTCTTAGTTCACACAAAAACATAAGGACTCAAGTGCATCACAATTCGCACATTCATTTTCACAATCTCACTATATTTAGGTAGTCCTTCGGTGGAATTTTATATCCATACCTCACCCATCGGGTAAAAAACGTGCAAATACATCCACTGGTCCCATTGCATCGTGACCTATCCACGTAATGTCGAGAGAGGTACCAAACATTACTATATGAGTGTAAAGGACGAGAACAAGAATGGAGAACTGAGCATCAAACATAGGGTAGCTTAAATCCTCAGATTAGTGCCATGACAGTCCGGTTAACCCCCTGACTGATTCTCCTAATCAGCCAGGGGCTACGGGCTACACTCATCGGTGTGCTCATGCGCACCCTCAGCCCCACTAATGAATGGCTTGATGGGTCTCAAAAGGCCTACTGCAGGAAGAGGCCTCAATGCTTAGGAAATGAGCCAGAAGGGTAAGTCTTCGCACCGGTCACTTACACCCGAGGGCTCGGCCAGGCCGAAATGGTTCCTGACCTTGGTAGGCGGCAGCTGACCAAGGGCCGCCGTGTGCGCCTTGGCGTTACTCGAGCTACACTCCCCGTTGAAAGACCATAGTTTGGTTTTGGCAATTGAGTGACAACTTAGGTACACTAATATGTGTTTATGTTGAGATACACAGGTAATTAGCCATAGGTACACTAGTGTGAGCAACATGTGCGGTGGTGAAATGACTTGGAGTTGTTGCAACGCTCAACTAGTGTGATTAAGGAGCTCATTGCATATGAGACATGACATGGTGTCATGTGGCTAGGTGAAGAAGATCAAGGGACGTGGCTTGGCTATGAAGGACCGAGTTGCTAATGTGAAGGGCAAGTCAGAGGCTCGGGTGCGATGGCGATAAAGCTAGAGCAAGGACTTGGTGCCAATGGATCAGGTGCAACGGTGAAGAGCAAGTGAAGTTGCGATCGAGGAACCAATAAGGCCATGTGATGATATGAAGTGGATCATATCATCTATGCGAGATCAAGCCAATTGCTGATTTGTGTTGATTCACTACTACAAATCAAGCGATCACCGTCGCCATTATCGTTGTCGTTTATTACATAAGCGGTGGTGATGTAGTTCCACCGCTGGTTCAATCAATAGTGGGGCCTGGAAAAGAATCAAACGGGTGGATGAAACTTCTAGCACCGAGGACGGTTGAACGATAGATACGACTATGCTATTGGGGTTGCATTTCTCTGTCATATGGAACGCCGAGCTGACTGAGATACGCGTTATGGTCGCCAGCCCTAAATGACCATTTGGTCTACCAGGGGCAAATTTAGTGTGAGTGTTGATGTCCCAACTTCCAAAACCATACCCTCACCATTACTTCCACCGGATGTACCTAAAAAGCCACACCCACTACTCTACATATTTTTCAAGCCAGTGCCCTCTGAAACCACCCCTTGTTCATCTCATTCATCCAACCGCAACAATGTCGGGCAACCCCTTCAAGCTTCCTAGCAACCACTCATCCTTCGAGGAGCACGAGTGGCTGTTGTAACGCTCCACCTCTGACGACGCCTCCAGTGACTAGAAGGTCTCCTGACCAGAGTCCTCCATGGAGCTCCTAGGAGGAGGAGGTGGAGGAGGAGGAGGACAACGATGACTTCGATGATGATGACAACGACGACGATGACGACGAAGACGACGACGACGCGCCTCCTCCCAAGCAAAGCGAAGCGAGCATGATCTTCTCGCTTTGATAGAGAGGATCATATTTAGATTCAGTAGTTTAGATTTATTAGGTTTAATAGTTTAGGTTAATTATGTTTTTGGACGAGTACAATCATATACTCGTCTAAATTGTATTTTTTTGTTATAATGAATTAATGAAAAAAATCTATTCCGATGAATGTTTATTTCTTTTGATGTATATGAATGAAAAGAAACTGTCTTCTACTCGACAAAAAAACTCTCAGAATCTATTTATTCAGGGACATATGGAGTATGTTTCTTTTGTGTATATGAATGAAAAGAAATTGTCTTCTACTTGACAAAAAAACTATCATGATCCTCTCGCCCTAATAGAGAGGATCATATTTAGATTCAGTAGTTTAGATTTAGTAGGTTTAATAATAGTTTAGATGTAGTACTTTCCGGATGAGTACAATCATATCCTCGTCCAAATTGTATCTTGTATGTGTTATATTGAATTAGTGGAAAAATTCTATTCTGATCAATGGTTATTTCTTTTACCCATATAAGGAGTATGTTTACTCGTCCAAACTTTCTTGTACTCGATAAAAAAACTATCATGTACGGTTGCAATGGTCGTTTCTAGGAGAATCTAATAGTGCTTAGTTGTTCATTCACTGACAATCACCATATTATACCGATGTCTTAGAGTGGCAATGGTCGGCTTAATACAGACACTGTTTAACTTATTCCGTGTCTTCCGTTCTTGGTGCCGATCAATCTGGACCGTCTGTTTCGTAACAAACCTAGAATCGTCTGGCCCATTCCCGAACTCCCCTCGGCCACCAGTCAGCGCCTTGGCGGCGGTTCGTCCCACAAAAAAACCCCAATTCAAAGCGCTTAATTAGTTCTCCTCACCCAATGGTTCTCCTTCATTCTGACGCCATCATTTCTTCACCTGTACTACATCAGTTGCCCTGCCTTGTACACCTTACATTGTCGTCCTAGACAACGACCAGTGAAGGTTAGATAAATTCGATTCCCCCTTGTTTGCATTTGATTCCAATTGATTTTGGGTTGCATATTAGTTTTGTTCATATTAGTAATTTCTTCATTACAAAAAATGTATTATTTCTGATGAAGCCATTTCTAGCCTTGCCTTTTGGTAACTAGGGGTGGCACCAGGAGCCCAGCAGTTGTTGTTTGCTACTTGGGGCCATCGTATTCATCAAGAGCGAGGGTTGAATGTTCTAGTTGCTGTTCGTCACCTTCTCTGACCATAAAATTTCACAAGAATCGTTGAAGACCCTATTTGTGGAGTGATTTTTGTGCTTTGCAAGATTACATAGGAAGCAGTCCATGCTTTATAGTACAATGTGGACATCGACAAAGATGCTGCGATTCACTACCTCTGGGTTTCTGGACCACATCAACCAATTGAGTACCTTAGCGACTACCTACGCATCCCACATTAATTCCTAGAATTTGGAAACTTTTATGTTAATGAAGTTTATATGTTGTAAGGTCCTAGATGGCTAGAGGGGGGGTGAATAGCCTATAAAAAAAATCTACAAGCACCACTAAGCAAACTTGTTAGAATAACAAACGGCGTAAAGCGAGTTTTGCTTAGCCAAAGGTTGTGATGCAAGCCTCCTATCCACAAGTCTAGTAGATTATGATCTCTAGTTCACACAAGTGCTAAGTCACTAACTTACACTAGTGAGCAAGCTAACAACTACTAGAAAAGGCTACCACTAGAGCTACACAAGATAATCTAGTAAAAGTAAATGCGAAAGAGAGGATTGTGAATCTTATACCGACGGTGGAGTGAAGATGTTGCCAATCACCAAGATGATATACAATCAATTAATATTGACAACAACACAATATGTAGACCAATCACCGGGAGACAAGAGACACAATATTTTTGTTCACCCGGTGTTCACTTGTGCACCGACAAGCTACGTCACCGGTTGTGTCGACCAACACTTAGATGGTTCCTCGGTGTGACCCTCAAGTCACTTGCCCCTCAAGGCACGCCCCGCAAGGCACCGCAAGACACCACTCTCAAGTGAGGTAACTCAATGACACGCGCAATCCAATAGAGTTGCTTTTGGCGTCCCGCCGAGGAAAGCACAAGAACCTCTTACAAACAACCGGAGGTGGCCAAGAACAATCACCTTCTCTTGCCAACGCCTCCAACAATCTCCAAGCCGGCTAGGAGCGGTACTCTCCAAGAGTAACAAGAAATCCACCGGCTAAACCACCCACAAGTGCCACTAGATGCCCTCAAGCTATGCAATGCACTTTGGGATCACTCAATCTCACTTTTGATTTGCAATCAAGCAAGAGAGATGAGTGGGAGGAGTAGCTCTAGCTCAAAGGATGCACAAGAGTGTTAGAAATGCCAAGAGGCCTCCCCAAGGGCCGGCCAACGAGTATTTATAAGCACCCCAAACAAATAGAGCCGTTGCCACTCCACTGACCGTTTTTTTGGGACGACCGGACGCGCCGGTCGAAACTGACCGGACGCGCTCAACCGCGTCCGGTCGCCCTGCGACGCCCACGTGTCCCTCAAATTTCAAATGCGACCGTTAGATCCTCCAACGGTCACTGCGCACCAACGGTCAAACGTTATGACCGGACGCGCTGATCAACCGACCGGACGCGCCGGTCGCACAGCACCGCGCGCGCGAAGCAACGACCGGACGCGCTCCTTGCAATGACCGGACGCGCTGATCCGCACAGTACCCGCGCCCGCGAAACAACGACCGGACGCGCTCCTCGCAACGACCGGACGCGACAGTGCCAGCGTCCGGTCGGAGTCCAGTAAGCTCCCTCGACGACCGGACGCGTCCGATCGCGTGTGACCGGACGCGCCCCACGTCCGATCGTCCTTGCGAACCGCAGTTCCTTCTGGGCACTTGACCAGACGCGCCGGTCCCGCGAGTGACCGGACGCGCCGGTTGCAAACCCTAGCCCGTGCGCCCGATACCGCGCTGTACTGACCGGACACGTCTGGTCATACCGAGATCGCGTCCGGTGCAGCGTCCGGTCACCTCAGTGACCCCGTTCGCCTCCGTTTCTTTTCCGACTTTCGGCGTAGTGGAAAATAGGCATTTCATTTCCCTGAAATCGCCTGAATCCCGCGCTCGCACGCTCGGCGGGAGGGAGAGAGGAACCCAAACCCCTCTCTACCCGCAAACCACAGCGCGACCAACGCCACCTTTGCAAATGTGCCAACACCATCAAGTGTACATCTCCATGTGCTTGTGTGTTAGCTTTTTCTCAATCATTTTCAAAGGTTTTCCAATTAGCTCACTAGGCCCTACATGCAATGCACTTCATGAATTCACCTAGTGGCACCCGTGCATCGAATAACCGATAAGACTTCCCCTCTTAATAGTTCGGCTATCGATCCTAAACCACTCACACCCTCTATGGTGTCTTGAGTGTAAAACAAAATGGCCCTATGGTTATACCTTTGCCTTGAGCCCATTTTGTTTCTCCAAATGATATGATCCACTTCATATCATCACATGACCGTCTCGATCCATCGACCTTGACTTCACTTGCTCTTCACCGTTGCATCGGTCCGTCGGCGCTAAGTCTTGCTCAAGCTTCACCATCGCATGGTCCTTCGCTTCGAAGCCTCGACTTGCCCTTCACCTTCACAACCGGTCCATCGAGCCAAGCCTCATCTTGGTCTTCACCATCTTGGTCATATGAGTCAATGTCATGTCTCATATTCAATGACCACCTTTATCTAAATCATCCACTTAGATACAAAGGTTAGTCCTAGGTTTCATCAATTAGCCAAAACCAAACTAGGGACTTTCATATGTACTCCCTGATGAAATCCTAACATAGGGGTATTGTTATGCCTTGGGACAACCCGGGGGACCGGGGGATACACCCCTCAGGTGCGCTCGCGCGCACATCCCGGCTAAGGATTGGGCCGTGCTTGAGCATGCCCTTCACCTTTTCTCAGGGCTTGGGGGCTCGCCCGAGCCTTAGGCTCCCAATCGATAGGAGTCTGAACCCGATCCTTACCCCCTGGCCTTTGGCGCCAGCCAAGACCCATGCTAGAGACAAGCGCCCCGAGTGTCCGAGGCTCGGGGGGCTCCCCAGCGCTGGCCAGCAGGCACGACGCTGTCAACCACTCCTCCGATAGAGTCACGCACGGGGCATGACACAAGGGGACAAACCCTTCAGCTGGCTTTAGGGGCTTGGGGGCTTCTGGGCCCACTCATCAGCCCCTCAAGCCGGATGCCTTCTCCACCAAGAAGGCTCCAGAAGGTGCACATGGTGGAGACTGGTCCAAGCCGACAGAGCCTGACACTTAGCGTGTCAGAACAAAGCAGCCAGACGATGCCCAGAGTTTCTTCGGCTCCACGATAACGCCAAGGTCCTTCCATGCCGCTGCAAGACCCTCCTAGACTCTGGCGCATGTAGACCATAGGCTAAACTCTCCCAAATTGCCATGTACCCGACCTACCTCGATATATAAGGGGAGGTTGGATCCTAGAGAGGGGGATGATTCCAAACAGATCATCCGACTCCTCACCGAATAGCTTGAGCTCTCACCGAGAGCAGAGCCACCCTCGATAGGTGAAGCACCTCCTCACTGTGCAACCATGAGGGGCTACATCCATAGCACCCTCAGCCAACCAGACAAGGCTAGAAGCCTGCCTAGAAGGCTGGCGCCGCGGCAGACGACGCCTAGGACGAAGACATTGAGTTCCCCGAGGCCGAGTAGTGCCTCATGATCTTCGGGGGCTCCTAGGCATACGAGTCATGCCGGCAGCAGCGCATCACTAAGCCAGAGGTGAACGCCGTCCACACACTGGCAGCTCCGACATGGCTCCGGTAGTCATAGAAGACCATCACCTTTGATCAGGGCGATCACCCTGACCGTGTCCCCCATCCAGGGCGCTACCTGCTCGTGGTCAGCCCGATCGTGGGAACCATGCGTCTGTCCAAGGTGCTCATTGATGGAGGCAGCGACCTCAACATCCTCTACGCTAGCACTCTCGACAAGATGAGGATCCCTCGGAGCAACCTACACCCTAGCAGGGCGTTGTTCTATGGGATCATCCTACGGAAAGAAGCTATGCTCCTCGGGTGCATCCGACTTAACATCAGCTTCGGGTAGCCAGACAAGTTTCGTAAGGAGCCACTCACCTTCAAGGTGGTGGACTTCCTAGCATCTACCATGCTCTCCTCAGATGGCCATGCTTTGCCAAGTTCATGACTGTCCCCAACTACACCTACTTGAAGTTAAAGATGCCCGGCCCGAACGGAGTCATCATCGTCGAGGGCAGCTTCGAGCAGGCCTACTACTGTGATTAGGACCGTGTCACCTAGGAGGCCACGCTTTCCACCTAAAAGGTCTTGATGGCAAGGAGGGGGGGTGAATAGCCTTTTAAAAATTTCTACAAAGACAAGCTAAACAAGTTTATCAATATAACAAATAGCAAGATGCGAGTTTTGCTTAGCCTACGGGGTGTTTGCAAGCCACCTTTCCAATTCACAATTCTAGTATATTTGCACTCAACCGCACAAGTCAAACGCACAACTTAGCTTACAACTAAAGCTAACTAGCTACACAAGCTAAGAGTTACACTAACAAGCTAGCAAGGTAACTAAGAAAATAATGCAAGAGAGAGTTAGAAGGGTATCACTGAGGGGCGAAGTATAGAGCCAACCAATCAATATGATCAAGAGATGAATTCCACAATACACAACCACCGGGATCAATTAATCACAATACGAATGATGACACGAAGATTTATCCCGAGGTTCACGTGCTTGCCGGCACGCTAGTCCCCGTTGTGTCCCTCTTCACCACGTGGTTCGGTGGCTAATCGGTCTCACACCGAGCCTCTCAAAAGGCGCCATAAGAACCTACTAAATGGAAAAAGGTTGCAAATGACACGAGCAATCCACTAACGTTGCCTTTGGCGCTTTGCCGAGATAGGCACAAACCCCTCACAATCATTGGAGGTGGCCAAGAACAATCACCAACTCTTGCCAGCGCCTCCAAGCTGCTCCAAGCCGTCTAGGTGGCGGCAACCACCAAGAGAAACAAGAATCCCGCAGCAAATCAACCACCAAGTGTCAACTAGATGCAATCTCACAATGCAAATGCACTTGGATCACTTAATCTCACTTCGAATATGCAAAGAAGCAAGAGAGATGAGTGGAAGGGGAGTTGCTTAGCTCAAAGTGCTCACAAGTATGTCAAAGAATGCCAGAAGGAGAGCTTTGAGCTAGCCAATGAGTATTTATAGACGTACCCCTTTGAATATAGCCATTAGGCACTCGAAACAGCTATAGTCGCGCTGACCGGACGCGCTGGTCGCGTGGACCGGACACGCAAAGCTCGACCGGACGCGCTGGTCCCGTAATGGGCTGGACGCGCTGGTCAAACCTGAGCAGCGCTCCAATGAAACAGCGACCGGACGCGCTGGAGAACTGACCGGACGCCACAGTGCCAGCGTCTGGTTGGAGTCCAGTAAGCTCCCACAACGATCGGACGCGTCTGGTCGGTCGTGACCGGATGCACCACCGCGTCCAATCAAAAACAAAGACACGCGCAGACGCTGAACACTGACCGAACGCGTCCGGTCAAACAGAGACCGCGTCTGGTCCAGCGTTCGGTCACCTCTGTGACCTCCGTTCGCCTCCGTTTGATTCACCCTTTCACATATGAGCTAGACTAAGTATGTGTGTCACTTTAGCACATGTTTTAGCTCGTGAAATAACATGTGACAATGCCTCCAAATCTCGACATTGGCGTAAAGGAAAATAGGCGTTTCAATTCCTCAAAAATGCATGAATCCCATCTCGCAAGCTCGGCGGGAGGGAGAGAGGACCCCAACCCTCTCTACCGCTCAAACTCCAACGTCATCGCAAATGTGCTAACACCACCAAGTGATCATGTCATGTGCGAGTGTGTTAGCATTTTCACAATCATTTTTCGAGGCGTTATTAGTTCTATCCAAATGCATATGATTATGAAATGCACACCTAGAGGCACTTAGGAGTTCAATAGCCGCGTCATTCCCCTCTTTATAGTATGGCTATCTATCCTATAGTGTAACCACACCCACTAGGTGTCTTGGTTACTAAAACATAACCCTTAAACATATACATTTGCCTTGATCACGTAGGGATGCGTCCAAATCCAAGTGTGGCCATCATGATCACCATGTTCATCTTACCACCAACCTTGGAATGTACTAATCCTCATATGCTATATACAACTTAGGCATAGGATTAATACTTAGGCATTGTCACTAATTACCAACACCAAACATAGAGCTTTCAATATCCCCCTTGTTGGTAATTGGTGACAACCGTTTCACAAAGATATTATGATAAAATTTTGATTGAACCCATGTCACATTGTCCAAGAATGTTACCATGTGTAAGAATTATGGACATGTGATCATGAATTCAAATTGATAGCAATGGTTCCCCCTACATGTATGCTATTTGGATTTAGGAAGCATACATGCTGAGATAGGAAAATATAGGAGCATTGACTATCAATAGGTGCTAAGTGTTTTAGATTATAGACCTTTGAAGCGTGATACCATTGGAGTAGCGATAAACACCATCTTAGCACCTTGTGTAGTTAGATACCACTTGGAAAAGCACAAACATAACTAGAAATCTCGCGAGATCAACATTATAAGCAAGACTCTAGTACCACTTTGGAAAACATGAAGCAAGAAAAATCTAACTACTTCCTATTCATGCTAGTACTTCAATTTATCATTCAAATTATACTAGCAAGTCACCACACAAGCAATGTATCGAAGAAAAAGAAATGCATAAATATGCATCATACATATAAAGTGCACATGGAAATACAACATTCATGTTTAAGAGCTTGCTCCCCCTACTTGTGTGCTCAAAATTTTAGTTGATCCCCTTCTTTTATCAATTCTCCCCTTTAGTTTTTCTCCCCCTTTAGAATCTATCTTTATGAACAACATTTTCTCCCCCTTTGGCACCAATGACCATAAGGAGCAAATTTTAGATAGATTATCATGTTGAATTATGGGGTGAGGGTCAAGTTTGCGGTTCAACCTAGATTGCTTGCATAAGTGAAATGCTTCGGTTTGATCCAAGGGCAAGCTTCTTCACACCTCACTAGAAGGGTTATCATGCACCATGTTGAAGCAAATATTTAGACAAGTTTTCTAGATTAAACACTTAGGATCATAAGCTACTTAAACAACTTTTATGCTACCACTAGATCATACATAGCAAAGAAACAATAGTGGCACCATATAAACTTCAAATTCATTTGATTTTCATGAATGAGCCTAGAACATGTAAATTATGACTAGATGCACTAAACATGTCCTTAGTATAGACTGTATGATATGTCAACCAATTGTACCTTGCTTTGTCTTGGAGGAGAGGCATGTCATATATGGGGTGCATCAACTCATGTTGGAGAAGTCAAGTATGTTCAACTCATTCTTGAGCTTGTGAAATCTTTTCTCGTCAAGTGGCTTGGTAAATAGATCAGCTAGTTGATCTTCGGTGCCTACACTCTCAATAGCAATGTCACCCTTTTGTTGATGATCTCAAATAAAGTGATGGTGAACATCAATATGCTTTGTTCTTTGATGTTAAACCGGATTGTTGGTTAGCTTTACGACACTTTCATTGTCACATAACAATGGCACATTCTTGAAGTTGATTCCAAAATCTTTCAATGTTGCCTTCATCCACAAGATTTGTGCACAACAACTACCCGTGGCGATGTATTCGGCTTCGGCGGTAGATAGTGCAATACTATTTTGCTTCTTGGATGACCATGATACAAGTGATCTTCCCAACAATTGACAAGTCCCGGAGGTGCTCTTTCTCTCAACTTTGTCACCGGCATAGTCAGAATCCGAATATCCAACTAGCTCAAAGCTTGTACCTTTGGGATACCATAATCCAACATCTTGTGTATGCTTTAAGTACCTCAATATTCTCTTTGTTGCCTTCAAATGACTTTCTCTTGGTGAGGCTTGAAATCTTGCACACATGCATACACTAAACATTACATCGGGCCTTGATGCTGTCACATAGAGTAGACTATCAATCATTGATCTATATAGCTTTTGATCTAACATATTGCCACTCTTGTCACTATCCAAGCTCCCATTAGTGCTCATTGGAGTAGTGATTCCTTTTGTATCTTCCACACCAAACTTCTTTAGCATATCCTTTATGTATTTGGTTTGGCTCACAAATGTTCCTTCCTTTATTTGTTTGATTTGAAGTCCAAGAAAGAAACTAAGTTCACCAATCATTGACATTTCAAATTCCTTTGCCATCATTTTTCCAAACTCATCACAATAATCTTGATTGGTTGAACTAAATATGATATCATCAACATATATTTGCAACACAAACAAGTCTTTCCCAATCTTCTTGGTGAAGAGAGTAGTATCCACTTTGCCCATGATAAATCCTTTGGATAGCAAGAAGTCCCTCAATCTTTCATACCATGCTCTAGGTGCTTACTTCAATCCATACAAAGCTTTTCTTAATTTGTAGACATGATTGGGTTTCTTGTCATCTTCAAAACTGGGAGGTTGCTCCACATACACCTCCTCTTGGATGTACCCATTGAGAAATGCACTCTTCATATCCATTTGATATAGCTTGATATTGTGAGCACAAGCATAGGCTAGTAAAATCCTAATTGCTTCCAATCTTGCAACCGAGGCGTAAGTTTCACCAAAGCCAAGACCCTCTATTTATGTGTAACCTTGAGCCACTAGTCTTGCTTTGTTTCTTACTACTATTCCATCTTGATCTTTCTTGTTGCGAAAGACCCATCTTGTTCCAATGACATTGTGATTCTTAGGCCTCTCAACTAGTTCCTATACTTCATTTCTTTTGAAGTTGTTGAGCTCTTCATGCATTGCATTTACCCAATCCGGATCTCTCAATGCTTTATCAATGTCCTTAGGTTCTTCCATTGACACAAAAGAAGAGTGAGCACAAAATAATGCCAATCTTGATCTAGTTTGAACTCCCCTTTGTATGTCACCAATGATGGAATCCAATGGATGGTCTCTTGCAATGTTAGTTGGTTAAAGCACTTGGACTTGATTGCTTGGATGTTGATGTTGATCACGAGTTGGAGATGATGAACTAGCCACTTGTTGATCTTGTTGCACTTGAGATGATGTACTAGCTTGAATTTGCATTAGAGAACCACTAGCTTGTGTAATTAGACTTTGGAGCACTTGATCTTTGTTGTCATCCACATCAATCACTTGCTTAGGCCTAATATCACCAATATCCATTTCTTTCATAGCATTGGTCAGTTGAGTTCCTCTCACATCATCCAAGTTATCTTCTTCATCTTGAGAGCCATTTGTTTCATCAAATTCAACATCATGAACTTCCTCAAGTAAACCACTAGCCAAATTCCAAACTCTATAAGCTTTGCTAGTAGTGGAGTAACCAAGTAAGAATCCTTCATCATATTTCTTCTCAAACTTGCTCAATCTAGTGCCCTTCTTCAAGATATAGCATTTGCAACCAAATATCTGAAAGTATGCAATGTTGGGCTTTCTTCCATTTAAGATCTCATATGGTGTCTTCTCTAGGAATTTGTGGCAATAGAGGCGGTTGCTATAGAAGGAAGCCGTGTTGATTGCTTCAGCCCAAAATGAATGACTCACATTATACTCATTCAACATTGATCTTACCATATCAATTAAGGTTCTATTCTTCCTCTCAACTAGGCCATTTGATTGAGGTGTATACTTGGCCGAAAATTGATGTTTGATTCCAAGTTCATCACATAGCTCATCAACTCTTGTGTTTCTAAACTCACTTCCATTGTCACTTCTTACTTTCTTGATTGTGGTCTCAAACTCATTTTGCACTCTCTTGATGAACTTCTTGAATATGTCAAATACATCACTCTTGTCCACAAGAAAGAATACCCATATATATCTAGTAAAATCATCCACAATCATAAACCCATACTTGTTGCCACCAATGCTTGTGTATGTAGTTGGCCCAAATAGATCAATATGCAACAACTCAAATGCTTTGGAAGTACTCATAATGCTCTTCAATGGATGAGTATTGCCCACTTGCTTTCTGGCTTGACATGCACTACATAGCTTATCCTTCTCAAATGTGACATCCTTCAAGCCTCTAAGTCATGCTTTACTAACTTGTTCAATTGCTTCATGCCAACATGACCAAGTCTTCTATGCCATAACCAACCCATACTTGATTTGGTGAGCAAGCATGTTGAAAGTTGAGTGTCACTAGCATTGAAATCAACCAAGTATATATTCTCATATCTAAAACCCTTGAAGATCAAATTGGAGCCATCAACACTAACTATCTCCACATCATCAACACCAAATATGCACTTGAAACCAAGATCACACAATTGAGCAACCGAGAGAAGATTGAAGTTCAACTTTTCAACTAAGAGCACATTGGAAATGCTATGATCATTTGAGATTGCAATCCTTCGAAGAGCCTTTACATCACCCTTGCTATTGTCACCAAATGTGATGCTGTCAATGCCACTATCATTTGTTTTGAGAGAGTTGAACATTCTTGAATCACCGGTCATATGTTGAGAGCACCCACTATCAAGCACCTAATGCTTTCCTCCGGACTTGTAATTTACCTACAAAACAAATTAATGTCTTTTAGGTACCCATACTTGTTTGGGTCCTTGGAGGTTAGTCACTAAGCTCTTTGGTACCCAAATGGCCTTTTTCTTTGGACCCACAATCGGTGTACCAATAAACTTAGCTTGTACACCCTTCTCACCCTTGGTAAGAACATAACAAGAATCAAAAGGAATGCAATCCATTTTAGCATTAAACTTATTGTTGTTCTTGTTTATTTTATTATAATTAATCTCTAGATGCCCAACTTGCTTGCATCTATTGCAATAACGACCATTGCTCTTCACAAAGCGAGGCTTTAGAGTAGCAAAGGCCGCCTTGCCCTTCTTGGGAGTATAGCCCAAACCCTCTTTGTTAAGAGAGAACCTTTGGCTACCCAAGCATTTTAGCAAGCGGGCATCCCCACCATAGGCATTGCCTAATGCACGGGTGAGATCATCCACCTCTCTCTTGAGAGTCTCATTCTCAACCACAAGTGATGAATCACTAGTAGTAGAGATAGAGTTAGTTGTGGTGGATGATGATGAGCTACATGAAGCATTAGTAGGACCAACAAATAAATAATTATCAATAATATCACATGTTAGTCCAATATCACAAGTGACAATCACTTGCTCCTCCTTAGCTTCCTTCATGAACTTCTCCAACTTGAGGTCCTTTTCCTTGATGAGCTCAAGTAGAGTGGAGTGGGCTTCCTTAAGCCTAGTGTGAGCAACTTCAAGGTCCTTGTGGTCTTCCTTTAGACACTCACGAGAGTCCTCTAGCTCATCAAAGGATTTCCTAAGAGCTTTGAGCTCTTGTTCAATTCCTTTGCACTCCTTACTCTTTTTGAGAGCAACAAGCTCCTTCATCAAGGCATCATTTTCATTACTCTTGGCAATGAGCTCTTGCTCCAAGATTTTGCACTTCTTGGTTGTCCTCTTGTAGCCCTTGCTCATTTGATCTATTATGCCTAATAGATCATCCTTGGAGTAGTCCTCATCCTCCTCATCATCACTCCTACAACCATCACTAGCACAAGAATCATCATCACTATCATCATATTTTACCTTGGTAGGCTGGGCCATAAGGCATGTCGATGTAGTGTCAAAGGTGTCAAAGATGGATGGCTTGTTGGAGAGGGCGATGCTTGTAATGGCTCACCGAGTGATCCTTTCATCATCACTAGAGCTTGCATCATCATCACTATCGGAGTTGTCACTATCCCAAGTGACCACATAATCACCACCCTTCTTCTTCTTGTTGAATGTGAAGCTCTTCTTTGCTTTCTTCTCCTTCTCTTTCTTATCCTTCTTGTTCTTCTTGAGCTTCAAGTCCCCATTATGAAATCTCTTATCTTCATGGGGCAATCCGCCACTATTTGATCCGGACTATTACAATTGTAGCAAAGGATCTTTGCCTTTATAGTGTCTCTCCTCTTCCTTGCCCCATATCCTTTCTTCTTCATGAACCTTCCCATCTTGTGCACAAGGAGGGCCATGGTCTCATCATCGAATGGATCATCATCATCACTCTTCACCTTGCTCTTTCCCTTAGAAGATGAAGCCTTGAATGCAATGGGCTTCTCTTGCTTGACCTTGATCTACTTCTTCTCATCTTCATCTTCATCATCATCATCATCATATTGACCATAGGTCATGACATCTCCAAGCACTTGGTTTGGAGTCACCTTGTCCAAACCTTCTCTTTGGATCATCTTCCTCAAGATAGCAAACTTCTTAGGTAAGTTCATCAAGAACTTATGTGAGAAGTCCTTGTCCTTGATATCTTCTCCTAGGCTCTTGAGATCATTGACAATAACTTGTAGCCTATAGAACATCTCCGGTATGGACTCATCATCCTTCATCTTAAAGCTTGCAAACTTATCCTTGAGCATATAGAGCTTGGCACTCTTTACCATTGAAGTGCCCTCATATGTTTCCTCTAATCTTGTCCACACTTCACTTGCCATCTCAAGATCCTTGATTTGCTAAAAAACATTTGCATCAATCCCATTATATAGAGTGTTGAGAGCCATAGTATTGCATTGGTTGTAGATGCGGTCATTGTTGGTGAGGTTGTCGGGATCAATGACAGCATAATCATGATGTGTCACCTCCCAAACCTTCTCATTAATAGAGCCAAGATATTGCTTCATCTTTCTTTTCTAATGATCAAAAGATGAGACACCATCAAAGAATGGAGGCTTGCCCCCAACATGGTTGAACACAACTTGAGCCATCTTACACTGAGGTTGTTAAGCCTTACAAACGGTGACCACGGCTCTGATACCACTTGAAAGGTCTTGATGGCTAGAGGGGGGTGAATAGCCTTTTAAAAATTTCTATAAAGACAAGCTAAACAAGTTTATCAATATAACAAATAGCAAGATGCGAGTTTTGCTTAGCCTACGGTGTGTTTGCAAGCCACCTATCCAATTCATAATTCTAGTGTATTTGCACTCAACCGCACAAGTCAAATGCACAACTTAGCTTACAACTAAAGCTAACTAGCTACACATGCTAAGAGTTACACTAACAAGCTAGCAAGGTAACTAAGAAAATAATGCAAGAGAGAGTTAGAAGGGTATCACCGAGGGGCGAAGTATAGAGCCAACCAATCAATATGATCAAGAGATGAATTCCACAATACACAACCACCGGGGTCAATTAATCACAATAAGAATGATGACACGAAGATTTATCCCGAGGTTCACGTGCTTGCCGGCACGCTAGTCCCCGTTGTGTCCCTCTTCACCACGTGGTTCGGTGGCTAATCGGTCTCACACCGAGCCTCTCAAAAGGCACCACCAGAACCTACCAAATGGCAAAAGGTTGCAAATGACACGAGCAATCCACTAACGTTGTCTTTGGCGCTTTGCCAAGGTAGGCACAAACCCCTCACAATCACCGGAGGTGGCCAAGAACAATCACCAACTCTTGCCAGCGCCTCCAAGCTGCTCCAAGCCGTCTAGGGGGCGGCAACCACCAAGAGAAACAAGAATCCCGTAGCAAATCAACCACCAAGTGCCAACTAGATGCAATCTCACAATGCAAATGCACTTGGATCACTCAACCTCACTTTGAATATGCAAAGAAGCAAGAGAGATGAGTGGGAGGGGAGTTGCTTAGCTCAAAGTTCTCATAAGTATGTAAAAGAATGCCAGAGGGAGAGCTTTGAGCTGGCCAACAAGTATTTATAGACGTACCCCTTTGAATATAGCCGTTAGGCACTCAAAACAGCTGCAGTTGCGCTAACCGGATGCGCTGGTCGCGCGGACCGGACGCGCAAAGCTCGACTGGACACGCTGGTCCCGTAACGGACCGGACGCGCTGGTCAAGCCTGAGCAGCGCTCCAACGAAACAGCGATCGGATGCGCTGGTGAACTGACCGGATGCCACAGTGCTAGCGTCCGGTTGGAGTCCAGTAAGCTCCCACAACGACTGGACACGTCATTCCCCTCTTTATAGTATGACTATCTATCCTCGCCAACATATTGCCCCAACAACTAAAACCAAGATAAGTCTTGCTACTTTCTCTCTTTTGTTATTGCTTTCCTTCCCGAGAGACTTCTTGAACACTTAGCTACAGCAAGGAATGGCTATCTTATCATCGTCTGCCCTCTTTGAAGGGGTGCTATGACAGGGATGCCTCGCCACGTAGGGTCAGGATGGATGAAGTGAGCCGAGCAATGAGGGATCTGAGCGAAGGATCAGCAAGTGCTAATGACATGGCTCCGACCGCCATGTTTCCAGCTATGCCATCTTTCCCCTCTCTCGTTTCCATTTTGTTTCATTTCAATTTTATTTATATGATCTGTCGATAGATCAAGTCTCCTAGCCGCATGAAGGCGTGAGCCCCCTAGATGGGGCATCGCTAAGGGTTCAAAGGCCGGCCCATCGGGCTTCAAGGCCGCCCAAAGCACCTAAAGTGCAAGGGACGTTCACGGGTGGGCACAAGCGACCTTAGCTTGGTGCTCAGAAGCGAAACTGGCCGCCCGTCGAATGATGTCCAAGTACTAACCTAGAGCCACTCGTGGTGACCCAAGGAGGCAGCGAGCCCCCAAGCACTGATTAATCAGGCTTGGAAACTATATGAGTGGCTCTGTCAGGAAGCCAAGAATCTCCCTCCTATTGGACTGAGACCAAGGCACGGAACGACCATAAACTTGGGGTTCTCATGGACTTACCTGCTAGTAGCATAGGTGTGACACTCTTGGCCATCGAGGCTAGTGTCGTATCAAGCCCATTCCCAATGAGGGACCAAAGTCTCCGAGCACGACTCATGAGCAATGAGATTACAAATGAAAGTAATTTCATTAACAATTGGGAACAACCCAGTTACAAACTTACAATATACAGCGGCAACAACTATTACGCTGTTGTTGCAATGATGGTGGAAGCCGCGGACGCTCGATCAGGACTCCCGACCAAGCTTCCACGACACGTAGATAGGCACGGTGGAGGGTGGGCCAACCCCTGCCCCACCGATGGTCAAAAGCACACCGAGGTCAGGAGCACGATGAGGGGTAGAGCGTTGGGTTAGCCTTCGGCTCATCGCCCTCTCCCTTCTCTCACTTTCAAGTCGATCAGACTCCATGCCAAGCCAGAGGCCCTCGGCCAGGCCGCGCCCTCACCGACGTGAACACCCGCCAAGTCCCCGGGACGTTGACTATTCCACTGATAAAATGGAAGGACCCCGAGTGATCCACGTTACTGGGATCCTTCCATTTTTGAGGGAAGGACAGTGGGACAGGGACTCAGTGGACCTCAGCATCGAGGAAGCGTCGGCGCTTGAAAGCCCAAGTTTGGTTTTGGTAACTAATGACGCCAAGTTGCTAATGCCATGTGTTAAGTGTTTTGAGTTAGGCATAAGCAACTCATGTGATGAAGGTGTATGTGGCAAGGAGTGGTGGCCACAAGATCACAAAGAGATGGTGCATGAACATGAAATGATGATCATGGTGATCAAGCATGAGAAAATGGACATGGAACAAAGTGATCAAGGCAAAGGTATAATCGTAGGGTTTGCTTTTGCCGGTCTAAGATCAGTAGAGAAGTGATTGACTGGGTTATAGGATTGATAGCCGACTATCAAGAGGGGCAATCACGGTTAGCTCGTGAATCAAGTGCTACTAGGTCATCATCTTGAGCATATGAATTAGAATCTAGTAGAGAGCAAACGTAACACCTTGGAAAAAGATTGTGAAAATGCTAACACACATGCACATGGTGTTGTACACTTGGTGGTGTTAGCACATTTGTGAAGGCGGTGAAGTTTGAGCGGTAGAGAGGGGTTTGGGTTCCTCTCTCCCTCCCATCGAGCTTGCAAGGCGGGATTCGGCACTTTTTGTGGAAATGAAATGCCTATTTTCAATTACGCCGGAGGCGAGAAAAGGTGGCACAAGTTCGGAGTGTTTTCTCTAAAAAACTCCAACCGAACGCTAGACCGGATGCGGTCCAGGGTGGACCTGCGCGTCCGATCAGCTCAAGTCGAGGGCAGAGGCGCAACACGCCTAGGGTTGGCGATCGGACGCTGGTCTGACCTGACCAGCGCATTCGGTTAGTTCACCTGGGCGCAGAGGAGAAGCGCACGCAGAACGTGCGACCGCCGCGTCCGAGGGTCCCCGGGTCTGGAGCTTCCGGTTAGCATCGACTTGTGCGGCTTGGTGGCGTGATGCGAAGCGGATGCGGTGGCGCGTCCGGTCACGTGCGACCGGACGTGTCCGATCGCACGGGGAGCTCTCTAGACTCCGATCGAACGCGGGTGCAGCGCGTCCAGTCACGGCAACGGCTCTCTCTGACGCGCACTGCTGCTGTTTGTCCTGTAGTGACCGGACGCGTCCGGTCATCATGATTTTCACTGCGATGTCTTGTAACGGCTAGTTGCTTACCCCTTCGCTATAAATAGATGGTGGCCGGGTTTGGGGGGTTGGCTCTTGACTCTTTGAACACTTGAGACATACTTTGAGCTAGAGAACTTCCCCTCCACTCATCTCCTTGCTTGGTTGCATACTCTAGAGAGATTGAGTGAGATTCAAGTGTGTTGCATTGAGAGTTGCATCTAGTGGCACTTGATTCATCGAGTTGGCTGCGATTTCTTGTTACTCTTGGGTGTTTCCTGACACCCTAGATGGCTTGGAGCAGCAGTGGTGTTGAGCTCGTGATTGAAGAGTGTTTCGAGCCTCACCAAGTGATTGTGAGGGGTTCTTGAACCTTCCCCGCGGGAGTTTGTGAATTGGCAACTCTAGTGGAGCTCGTGGCTTGGAGGATCCCCATCTTGTGAGTGGATGTGCGGCAGCCATTGAGGGTTTAACTCTTGATAGTTGATTAGCTCGTGATCCATCAAGTGGGTGCATTGCCACAACGAGGAGTAGCTTGCCGGGAAGCAAGTGAACCTCGGTAAATAATCTTGTGTCATCTTATTGCCGAGGATTTCTTTTGTGTATGTGACCACGTTGATTGATTGGTACATTGGACATATCTCTTCTCATCAACGTTGGTATATCTATTCAAGCTCACTCCTTTACTTATTATTCTTTGCCTTGTTTAGCTTGAGTAGAATAGCTTTTCTCATAGGTGTTAATAGCTTAGTGACTTAGCTTTATTGGTGTAAATTAGAGATCATAGCCTTATTAACTAGAATTGTGTAGGTGGCTTGCTAAGCATAGTTGAGCTAGTGCTAGAATTAGCTTCGCCATCTTTTGTACTAACTTTGTTGTTGAGTAAAGTTTATAGATTTTTGAAAAAGCTATTCACCCCCTCTAGCCATTTAGGACCTTACAAGTGGTATCGGAGCCGAGGCACCATTTGATTAAGGCTTAACAACCTTCGGTGAAGAAATGGCTCAATTAAGTTTGCATATCAACAACACCAAGAAGGCACCATAATTTGATGGCACAAATTATCCATATTGGAAGGTCAAGATGACCGCACATCTCAAGTCAATCAATAGAGAGGTGTGGAAGGTCACCGAAACAAAGTTTGAGGTTGCCAACCCGGAAGCACCAACTCCGGTTGAAGAGAAGAAGCTATAATGCAATGACATTGCTATTAGTGCTCTTCATGAAGTGCTTGATGACAAGACCTTTGAGCAAGTGAAGAACATAGAAGTTGCTCATGATACTTGGGCAAAGCTTAAAGAAACATTTGATGGCACCAAAGGCACCAAGACCGCCAAAACCTATATTCTCCAAGAAAAGTTCTCTAGCTTAAAGATGCAAGAAGATGAGAGTGTGCCGGAGATGTTTCAAAGGTTGCAAGTCATTGTAAATGAGCTCAAGGCACTTGGAGAAGAAGTGAAGGATAATCAATTCTCTATGAAGTTCTTGAGAAGCTTACCCAAGAGATTTGACACATTGATCACTGTGCTTGTGAGAACAACCTTGAAAGATTCAACACCTCAACAAGTCTTTCAAGATGTGATGACCTGATGAGGACATCCTCTACTATTACCCGCTGGCAAAGACGCAACAAAAAAAAGGGCCAAGTGGCCTAGTTGTAGTCGGACGGCGACCGTGTGAGCCTCTGAATAATCCCACCTTGCTTAGCTTGGGAGGAGGAGACCACCTTAAAAGAGAGAGCCACCCTTCCCCTATCGGACTAGTCTTTTAGGGACATTGGGCCTTTCCCCGAGTGGGTGTGCATAAGAACTGTTGGGGTCCGGGCAACCTTAATTTATTAGGCCTCGTCCAACCCCACCTGGGCCAGATGTATCATTTGGTATCAGAGCTGGGCCCTTGTTTAAGGGGGTGGGAATGATGAGGACATCCTCCACTATTACCCGCTGGCAAAGACGCAACAAAAAGGGCCAAGTGGCCTAGCTGTAGTCGGGCGACGACCGTGTGAGCCTCTGAATAATCCCACCTTGCTTAGCTTGGGAGGAGGAGGCCACCTTAAAAGAGAGAGCCACCCTTCCCCTATCGGACTAGTCTTTTAGGGACATTGGGCCTTTCCCCGAGTGGGTGTGCATAAGAACTATTGGGGTCCGGGCAACCTTAATTTATTAGGTCTCGGCCAACCCCACCTGGGCCGGATGTATCATGACCGATGACTCATATAGAGAAGATGATGAGAAAGAGGAGTTGGTCAAGAAGAAGAAGAAGAAGGAAAGTGAGAAGAAGGATGATGAGAAGAAGAAGAGTGTGGCATTCAAAGCCACCACATCCAAGGGCAAGTCCAAGATTGAATCATCAAGTGATGAAGACTCAAGCTCTTGTGATAGTGATGATATTGATAAGAAGATGGCTCTCTTTGTCAAGCAATCTAGTAAATTCATGAAGAAGAAAGGTTATCGTGCAAGGAGGAAGAACTCATCTAAGAAGAATTAGCAAATTATGAGATGCTTTAGATGTCATAGCAAGGACCATCTCATCACCAAATGTCCTTATGATAGTGATGATGAAGATGCTATCAAGAAGAAAAGAAAGAAGCAAAAGAAGAAACAAGAGAAGAAGGAGAGCTCCCAAAAGAAGAAGAATGATTCTCATGTTTGTACATGGGATAGTGATGATTCCTTAAGTGATGATGAGGACTACAAGAAGAAGGGCATGCTAGCATTGCTATTCAAGAGAAGAGCTCCATATTTGACACTCCATCATGCTTGTATCATCCGATGATGAGAGTGATTATGATAGTGCTAGTGATAGTGATAGTGATGATGATGATCTAACTAAAGATGAATTAATCACTATGCTAGAAGATTGCACTCAACATTTTAAAGAATCTAGAAAGGAGTGCAAGGGCTTGCTTAAGGATAAGAAAAACCTTATGCAAGAACTTGATGAACTTAGGGCATCTTATGAGAGTCTAAAGGTAGACCATAAGAAACTTCAAAAGTCTCACTCTAAGCTTGAAGAAGCTCATTTCTCTCTAGTTGAAAAATGTAAAAACATGTCAACTAATGTTGAGAAAGCTAAAACTTGCAACATAGGCATATCATGTGATATAATTGATGAATCTTTTCATAAGCCTATTGTTGTTGCTCCCACTAACCCTTCATATAGCTCATCTACATCATCCTCATATAGTAGTGACAGTTTCACTTGTGACTCCACACTAATAGTTGAGAATGAAAATCTCAAGAAGGAGGTAAAAGAGCTTAATCACACCTTAGCTAAGGCTTATAGTGGTGAGGACCGCTTGCTTATGTGCTTGGGTAGCCAAAGGACTTCTCTTTATAAAGAAAGATTGGGCTATAACCCCAAGAAAGGCAAGACCGCTTTTGCTCCTCACAAGACTCGTTTTGTGAAGAACAATGGTAGCTATTGTAAAAGTTGCAAGCAAGTTGGTCACATAGAGCAACAATACATGAACAAGAAATCAAATGCTAATGTATCCTCAATTAAGCTTGACTCTTTCTATATACTTACTAAGGGTACTAATGGTGTTCATGCTAAGTTCATTGGTGCACCATGGATGGGCTCAAAGAAGAAATCCATTTGGGTACCAAAGAGCTTGGTCACTAACCTTGGAGGACCCAAACAAGTTTGGGTACCTAAAAAGAATTGATCTTATCTTGTAGGTCAATTACAAAGCCTAAGGAAGGCATTGGGTGCTTGATAGTGGGTGCACTCAATAAATGACCGGGGATTCTTGTATGTTCAAGTCAATTGATACAAGTCAAAATGGTGGTTTTGATGCTATCACTTTCGGCAACGACAAGAAAGGCAAGGTCAAGGGGCTTGGTAAAATTGCTATCTCAAATGATATGAGCATATCTAATGTATTGCTTGTTGAGAGCTTAGATTTCAATCTTTTGTCGGTGGCACAACTTTGTTATCTTGGCTTCAAGTGCATATTTGGTAGTGATGATGTTGAAGTCATTAGTGTTGATGGATCAAATTTGATATTCAAAGGATTTAGACATGGTAGCTTATACTTGGTTGACTTCAATGATAGTGAGACACAATTGACTTCATGCTTGCTTAGCAAAACTAGTATGGGTTGGTTGTGGCATAGAAGGCTTGGTCATGTTGAAATGAAACAATTGAACAAATTTTTGAGGCATGACTTAGTTAGAGGCTTGAAGGATGTCACTTTTGAGAAGGATAAACCATCTAGTGCTTGTCAAGCCGGTAAACAAGTTGGAAATGCACATCCTAGCAAGAGTGAAATGAGCACATCTAAGGCATTTGAGGTATTGCACATGGACTTGTTTGGGCCAACAACATACACTAGCATTGGTGGCAACAAGTATGGTTTTGTGATTGTTGATGACTACACTAGATACACTTGGGGTGTTCTTTCTCTATGACAAGAGTGATGTTTATGATCTATTCAAGTCTTTTGTCAAAAGGGTGCAAAATGAGTTTGAGACTACCATCAAGAAGATTAGAAGTGACAATGGTAGTGAGTTCAAGAACACAAGAATTAAAGAGTTGTGTGATGATCTCAGTATTGGACATCAATTCTCTCCAACATACACTCCTCAATCCAATGATGTAGTTGAAAGAAAGAATAGAACTTTGATTGACATGGCTAGATCAATGCTAAGTGAATACAATGTTAGTCATTCATTTTGGAGTGAAGCTATCAACATGACATGCTATTGTAGCAACTGTCTCTATTGCCATGAGAAGCTTGGGAAGACACCATATGAGCTATTAAATGGAAGAAAGCCCAACATTGCATACTTTAGAGTGTTTGGTTGCAAATGCTATATTCTCAAGAAAGGCACTAGATTGAGCAAGTTTGACAAGAAATGTGATGATGGGTTCTTACTTGGTTATTCTACTACAAGCAAAGCATATAGAGTTTGGAATCTCACAAATGGCACCTTGGAAGAAGTTCATGATGTTGAATTTGATGAAACTCAAGGATCTCAAAATGAAGCTCAAAACCTTGATGTGCGAGGAGATCAATTGTCAAATGCAATGAAGAACATGGACATTGGTGATATAAGGCCAAAGCAAGTTGATGATGATGGTGACATACATATGATTAATCAAGATGTGCAAATTGATACAAATCAAGCAAGCTCAAGTGGTACTCACGATGAAGCTCAAGATCAAGGTCAAGCAAGTGGAAGGAATCAACTCCCAATATTCCAACCTACCAACATTGCAAGAGATCATCCATTAGATCAAATCATTGGTGGAATTCAAAGTGGTGTTCAAACAAGATCAAGATTGGCATCTTTTTGTGAGCACTACTCATTTGTGTCACTTGAAGAACCTAAGAAGATAGAAGATGCATTGAAGGATTCTGATTCGGTAAATGCCATGCATGAAGAACTAAACAACTTTGCTAGAAATCAAGTTTGGGAACTTATGGAAAGACCAAAGAACTACAATGTAATTGGCACCGAGTGGGTCTTTAGAAACAAGCAAGATCAAGATGGCATGGTTGTGAGGAACAAGGCAAGATTGGTTGCACAAGGTTACACTCAAGTTGAGGGTCTTGACTTTGGAGAGACATATGCACCGGTTACAAGATTGGAGGCAATTAGAATTCTTTTAGCCTATGCTTGTGCCCACAACATCAAATTGTATCAAATGTATATGAAAAGTGCATTCCTTAATGGGTACATAAATGAGTTGGTCTATGTTAAGCAACCTTCCGGTTTTGAAGATGACAAGAAGCCCGACCATGTTTATAAGCTCAAGAAGGCATTGTATGGTTTGAAGCAAGCACCTAGAGCATGTATGAGAGGTTGAGGGACTTTCTCCTCTCTAAAGGGTTCAATATGGGAAAGGTTGACACCACTCTCTTCACCAAGTAGATAGGCATTGACTTGTTTGTATTGCAAATCTATGTGGATGATATCATTTTTGGATCAACCAATCAAGACTTTTGTGAAGAGTTTGGAAAAATGATGGCAAATGAGTTTGAGATGTCTATGATTGAAGAGCTTAGTTACTTCCTTGGACTTCAAATCAAGCAAATGAAGAATGACACTTTTGTAAGTCAAGGGAAGTACATCAAGGACATGATCAAGAAGTTTGGATTGCAAGATGCTAAGCCAATGAGTACACTAATGGGCACAAATGATCAATTGGGTATTGATGCTAGTGAAAACATGGTAGATCAAAAACTATACCGGTCTATGATTGGAAGTTTGCTCTATGTCACCGCTTCTAGGTCAGATGTGATGTTTAGTGTGTGCAAGTGTGCAAGATATCAAGCTTCACCTAGAGAAAGTTACTTGAAAGCAACCAAGAGAATATTGAGATATCTTAAGGGCACTCATGATGTTGGACTATGGTATCCCAAGGGATCTAATTTTGAGTTGATTGGATATTCGGATTCCAACTATGGTGGTTGCAAGATTGATAGAATGAGCGCAAGTGGCACTTGTGAATTACTAGGAAGGTCTCTTATTTCATGGTCATCAAAGAAATGAAATAGTGTTGCACTATCTACCGCCGAGGCCGAATACATTAGTGCCGGTAGTTGTTGTGCACAATTACTTTGGATGAAGGTTACCTTGAATGACTTTGGAGTCAAGTTCAAGAATGTGCCATTGTTTTGTGACAATGAAAGTGCAATCAAGATGACTCAAAATCCGATTCGACATTCAAGAACCAAGCACATTGACATAAGGCATCACTTCATAAGAGACCATCAACAAAAGGGTGATATTAGCATTGAGAGTATTGGCACCGAAGATCAACTAGCTGACATATTCACAAAGCCACTTGATGAGAAGAGATTTTATAAGTTGAAGAATGAATTGAACATACTTGACTTCTCCAACTTGAAATGAGTGCACCCCCACATTCTTATATGACATGCCTCCCCTTCGACAATGCAAGATAAAGTTGTTTGGTATATCATTCATACTTTACTAAGGACTTGTTTAGAACATATAGACATATTTGCATGACAAATAGACTTATTCATGAAAATCAAATGATTTTGATGTATATATGGTACCACTATTGCTTCTATATTTGTTTGATCTAGTGGTAGCATATGACATGTTTGTGCGCTTGCAAACCTAGTGTTGAATCTAGAAAATGAGCTCATGATGTGTAATTCAACATGGTCAAGATAACCCTTATACTTTGTGAGGTGTGAAGAAGCTTGTCCTTGGATCAAACCGAATTACATACTCTAGGCAAGTGATCTAGATTGAACCATAATATGACCCTCATATTCACTACCTAATTGATTGACTTAACTCACTTAAATTGGCACCTTTTTGGTGATTGTTAACAAAGGGGGAGAGAAAAGTCACAAAGATAAAAAGTTAAGTTGTAAAGGGTGAGAAAAAGCAAAGGGTGAGAGAAATCAAAGATATGACATTGGAAAGGGATCAATTAAAAAAAAGTGAGCACACAAGTAGGGGGAGGAAGCTCATGAATCATTTGTTGCATTTGTATGTGCACTAACATGATGAATTGTTGCATTGCAAAGCTTAAATTCATATTCATGCTTGTGTGGTGAATGCTAGAAATAGATCTTAAATGATGAATTGTTGAGAGTAGCTTTACAAGTGGTATCTAGACACTCTTTGCATATAATGTTGTTCTCACGGGGTATTTTAGTGTTTGTGATCTTCGCAAGTGATGCATTACAAGTGGTGTCTAGCTACATTGGTGCTAAGGAAGGTGTATATTGGCAACTCCGATTGGTATCACGCTTCAAAGGTCCATTCTATATACCTTAGCATCATTTTGGTAGTAATAACTCTCCCAAAACTCCAATTCATGCATATGTGCAAAATTGAACCAAACTCATGGAAGCACATATGTAGGGGGAGCTAGTACTACCAAAACCAAAATATGATTTCATTTCATATCTTTGTGATGGTTGTCATCAATTACCAAAAAGGGAGACATTGAAAGCCCAAGTTTGGTTTTGGTAATTATTGACGCCAAGTTGCTAATGCCCTATGTTAAGTGTTTTGAGTTAGGCATAAGCAACACATGTGATGAAGGTGTATGTGGCAAGGAGTGGTGGCCACAAGATCACAAAGAGATGGTGCATGGACATGAAATGATGATCATGGTGATCAAGCATGAGAAAATGGACATGGAACAAAGTGATCAAGGCAAAGGTATAATCATAGGGTTTGCTTTTGCTGGACTAAGATGAGTAGAGAAGTGATTGACCGGGTTTAGGATTGATAGCCGACTATCAAGAGGGGCAATCACGGTTAGTTCGTGAATCAAGTGCTACTAGGTCATCATCTTGAGCATATGAATTAGAATCTAGTAGAGAGCTAATGTAACGCCTTGGAAAAAGATTGTGAAAATGCTAACACACATGCACATGGTGTTTTACACTTGGTGGTGTTAGCACATTTGCAAAGGCGGTGGCGTTTTAGCGGTAGAGAGGGGTTTGGGTTCCTCTCTCCCTCCCATTGAGCTTGCGAGGCGGGATTCAACGCTTTTTGTGGAAATGAAATGCCTATTTTCCATTGCGCCGGAGGCGAGAAAAGGAGGCAAAAGTTCAAAGTGTTTTTCTCTAGAAACTCCAACCGGACGCTAGACCGGACGCGGTCTAGGGTGGACCTGCGCGTCCGGTCAGCTCAAGTCGAGGGCAGAGGTGCAGCACACCTAGGGTTGGTGATCGGACCCTGGTCTGACCTGACCAGCGCGTCTGGTTAGTTCACCTGGGTGTAGAGGAGAAGCGCACGTAGAACGCGCGACCGCCGCGTCCGAGGGTCCCCGGGTCTGGAGCGTCCGGTTAGCATTGACTTGTGCGGCTTGGTGGCGTGACGCGAAGCGGATGTGGTGGCGCGTCCGGTCACGTGCGGCCGAACACGTCCAATCACGCGGGGAGCTCCCTAGACTCCGATCGGACGTGGGTGCAGCGCGTCTGGTCACGACAACTGCTCTCTCTGACCCGCACTGTTGCTGTTTGTCCTGTAGTGATCGTACGCGTCCGGTCATCACGATTTTCACTGCGATGTCTTGTAACGGCTAGTTGCTTACCCCTTCGCTATAAATAGATGGTGGCCGGGTTTGGGGGGTTCGCTCTTGACTCTTTGAACACTTGAGACATACTTTGAGCTAGAGAACTTCCCCTCCACTCATCTCCTTGCTTGGTTGCATACTCTAGAGAGATTGAGTGAGATTCAAGTGTGTTGCATTGAGAGTTGCATCTAGTGGCACTTGATTCATCGAGTTGGCTATGATTTCTTGTTACTCTTGGGTGTTTCCCGACACCCTAGATGGCTTGGAGCAGCGGTGGTGTTGAGCTCATGATTGGAGAGTGTTTCGAGCCTCGCCAAGTGATTGTGAGGGGTTCTTGAGCCTTCGCCGCGGGAGTTCGTGAATTGGCAACTCTAGTGGAGCTCGTGGCTTGGAGGATCCCCATCTTGTGAGTGGATGTGCAGCACCCACTGAGGGTTTAACTCTTGATAGTTGATTAGCTCGCGATCCATCAAGTGGGTGCATCGCCACAACGAGGAGTAGCTTGCTGAGAAGAAAGTGAATCTCAGTAAATAATCTTGTGTCATCTTATTGCCAAGGATTTCTTTTGTGTATGTGACCACGTTGATTGATTGGTACATTGGACATATCTCTTCTCATCAACGTTGGTATATCTATTCAAGCTCACTCCTTTACTTATTGTTCTTTGCCTTGTTTAGCTTGAGTAGAATAGCTTTTCACATAGGTGTTAATAGCTTAGTGACTTAGCTTTGTTGGTGTGAATTAGAGATCATAGCCTTGTTAACTAGAATTGTGTAGGTGGCTTGCTAAGCATAGTTGAGCTAGTGCTAGAATTAGCTTCGCCATCTTTTGTACTAACTTTATTGTTGAGTAAAGTTTATAGATTTTTGAAAAAGCTATTCACCCCCCTCTAGCCATTTTGGACCTTACAGCGCTGGTGTTGGGTCTAGATGGCGGACTAGTGGGGGATGAATAGTCCTTTCTAAAAGTTAATCGCACGGGATAACTGTTGAAGGTCACTAACACCCGTTTTGACCATCAACATTTCAGCCAAAAGCATGATAAAGTGAGGTAAATCATCATCACATGTGTTGAATTTTGTTTATAATTCACCTAGTTCCACTTGTACTTGTAGAATTATTTGTATGCAGGAATTTTAGCAAAAATGGTGCAAAATATGGACATAGGAGGCAAGTGGACGTGGTAGGGGGGCCACGGGCTCACATGCCACGTCGGTCGGTGCCACCTAGGAACCAGCTGATGCCCCCATGGCCCCTGCCACGTCACTGATCTATGGGAGAGGTCCTCCAAGCCTTCTCCAGCGTTGATCTTATGTTAGTTTGTATCAAGGGATAGGATGGAGTGGCCTTGGATCCATGAGTCCACTGTCATGGACTTGGAGCCCTCCAACCGACCTTGGAACCACCTTACTGTCCAAATTTTGGCATGTGCTGTCTTAGTAATCACCATTGAGGAGAAACCACGATGATACGATCAAGAGGCGGTGCATCCATGGCCTGGCCGACACCCCCTAGGCGCTGCCTGATGCCCTAGGGTGGCCACCGACCTCCCTGGCTACCTACAAATACCCCCACCCTCTCTACACACTGTAAAAGGAGGTGTGGAGTTTAGTGGAGAAATGCCCCATTCATTTCAAATCTCTCCAAGCTTCTCCAAGCTCTCTAGCTTAGCGTAGCTCTAGAGTAGTAGTTTAGTAGTAGAAGTAGAGCAAGAGCGGAGCTTCTCGAAGTTCAGAAGAGTCTTCTAGGTCTGGTATAGCTCCTTTGTCATTCTTTCTTTTTGCATTTTCTTTATTGAGTACTTTACTTTCAGTACTTTATTTAGCATTATTTCTTTGCTTTGTTCGAGTGCTTGTTCATTATTGTTATCATTAGTGAGCTTTGGTGCTTGTTACTTGACATTAGTATCATAGGTAATCTTTCAATTAGTAGTCATCGTTAGTATCGGTTCCATCGTCTGGTTAGGGTGCTTTGATCTCATTTCATCAGAGCTCGGATCGAAGTAGTAAGTTTGTAGATTAAGCGAGGTGCTTAGGCTACAAATTACCTGTTGATACGGCTAGGCCTCCGGATAGATTATGGTAGTTGGCAAGTGGTGACAGCCTTGTCCATCATCTTTATTCCACCATGTTAGGTCTAGTTATTAAATCATAGGGCTCATGGCAGACCTTGTCTGTTTAACTCTCCTAGTTGGTAGGCAGGTTGTGGCCTCGAAGTACTAGCACATTTCTCCTAGTCATTTGTTTACCCTTTGTTACCGAAAGATAAATTGCTCGCTCTCCCACCTAGCTATCCTACCTCTAGTTTAGCTTGTTTATTAGTTTACTCATCAGTTTACACACAACCACCATTATCGTTTAACCACCTAGGATACAATCAGGCTTTCCTTTAGCATCCTAACAAATAAATATAAACCAGCCTTCCGCTTTCCTTTAGGAAAAATATAAATTCGACACTCGGTACTCACCGAGCGAAGTGCTACGCGATGGTTCTATGCGCTTGTGGAATTCCTCCACTAGTCGTTATGAAGTATCAACAAGCACTTCTGATGTCGTTGCTAGGGAAGGCAATTGGCTTCGAGTTTATATTTTATGTTAGCTTTGTTAACTAGGCTTTTAGTTATCCTAAGTAGTTTATCCATTTTCCCTCATATCCTATCACTACCCAACACGACCATGGGCGATAAGTCCATTAGTGATTTTTCTGCACCCTCAGGTGCTAATGTAGCCACCGGACCCAATGTTATCAATGGGGACACTAACTTTGAGCTTAAGCTAGTGTTAATTACGATGGTTCAAGTTAGTCCATTTTGTGGGAAAGCCCACGAGGATGCGAATGCTCATCTCCAACACTTTTTGGATATTTGCAGCACATTCACCATTAAGGGAGTGACCCAAGAGGCTATACGTCTTCGCCTTTTCCCCTTCTCTTTGTTAGGAAAGGCTAAGCAATGGTTTTACTCTAACAGCAATGCTGTAGACACATTGGACAAGTGTTCCAATGCTTTCCTAGTCAAGTTCTTCCCTACGGGAAAGACTAATGCTCTTCACAATAAGATCTCTAGTTTTCAACAACTAGCAGATGAGTTGATTCCTAAAGCTTGGGAATGAATGCAGAGTATGTCTCTGCATGCCCACACCATGGCATGAAAGACTAGCTTTTGATCTAGAACTTCTACCATGGGTTAGTTCCATTAGATAGGAGCCATTTAGATGGTGCTACTGGTGGAGCATTCTTTTCGCTAAGTGTTGTAGATGCTAAGACGCTAATCGAGAAGATGGTTTCCAACTAAAGATGGAGCCACCATCGACTCCAGCCCCATAAACGAGGTATGCATTCAATTAAAGAAGTTGACATGCTTGTAGCTAAGATGGATCTACTCGCAAAGCGAGTGAAACATTATGAGAAGATGAGTGCCCAAGAGACACTCAAAGCCATGGATTCCCACATGACTTGTGAAGTCTATGGAGATGTTGGACATTCGGGAAATGCCTGTCCCAAAACCCAGGAAGATCTCAACTTCATCAACAATGACAACGAGTTTTGTCCACAACAACATCAAGGATGGAATCAGCGCTCCAACAACTAAGGAGGTAACAATTATTACTCTTCTCAACATCCGAGTAATCAAGGTAATAGTTATTGAAAGGTCCAAATTGGCTAGAGGGGGGGTCAATAGCCTAAATTAAAACTCTACAAATCACTAGAGCAAGGATTAGTAACACAAATGGCGATAAATGCAGTTTGCTCTAGCTCTAAGTGTTAAGCAAGCCACATAGTTGCAATTCTAGTTACCTAATGTCTCTATGGCATACAAAAGCTAGGTTGCTACAACTACTACTACCTAGTGTGCTAGCAACAAGAACAAGCACAACTAAACAAGCTAAAACACAAGGTAAAGTTATGGTAAGTAAACAATGGGAAGAAGATTTTATACCGACGTGTAGAGGCAAGTGAACCAATGAAGAATACCAATATGAAGCCAATCACCAGGAGACAATCAATCACAATATCAAGAGAGACACCAAGATTTTCTCTCGAGGTTCACGTGCTTGCAGGCACGCTAGTCCTCGTTGTGTCGACCAACACTACGTGGTTTGGCGGCTAATTGGGAATCCACACCCAAGCTCTCCAAGAGCACCGCAAGAACCTACCACTAGTGAGGTAACTCAATGACACGCGCAATATATTAGAGCTACCTTATGGCTCTTCGCTGGGGAAGGTGCAAAACCCCTCGCAAGTCACCGGAGCCAGCCACGAACAACCTCCAACTCGTGCCGGACCTCCTCCGCTGCTCCAAGCCATCTAGGTGGCGGCAACCACCAAGAGAAATAAGAATCTCACAGCAAATGAACACCCAAGTGCCAACTAGATGCAAACTCACAAGCAAATACACTTGAGATCACTCAATCTCACTCTGATTCGGCAATCAAGCAAGGGAGATAAGTGGGAGGGGATGTGCTCAGCTCAAGAGGATGTTAAAGAGTTAAAATGTCCAAGAGAGTTCTCCCCAAACCGGCCAAACACATATGTATAAGCAGCTCCAAAGAATAGAGCTGTTAGGAACAAAGTGCTGCTGCTATCGTGCTGACCGGACGCGGACACAGCGTCCGATCACACTGCGCACCTCCGCCCGATGCTCACCACGTGTCCTATTTTTAGTTTCATTCGTTCAATCTCCAGCAGTCATGAAATGTTATCTTCTCAGTCATAGCATGACCGGACGCGACGCTAGAAATGACCGGACGCGGCACACCCGGCGTCCGATTTGACTATAGAAAGGGTCTAGAGAGCATTTTTGTCGACCGGACGCATCCGATCGTAACTGACCAGATGAGCCACCACGTCCGATCAACCCCTCGCAATCTGCTGTCCCTCTAGGTGCCTGATCGGACGCGCCGGTCCCACGAATGATTGGACGCGTCGGTGCGCGCACTCGCTGCACACGGTGTTAACTGACCGGACATGCCTAGTGCGTCTGGTCACCCCAAAATCAGCGTCTGGTCAATGTAAAATATGCATTTCACTTCCCGGTCAATGTAAAATATGCATTTCAGCCCCAAACCCATCTCTACCGCTTAAACTCTACCTCCTTTGCAAATGTGCTAACACCACCAAGTGTACATCACCATGTGCATGTGTGTTAACATTTTTCGCAATCATTTTGAAGGAGTTAGGTTAGATCTCCACTAGATCTAAATGCATATGCAAATGAATCCTCATCTAGTGGCACTTAAGTGATTAATAGCCCTAGAAATTCTCCTCTTTATAGTACAGCTATCGATCCTAAGTGTGATCACACCCTCTATGGTGTCTTGATCACCAAAAGCAAATCCTATTGATACCTTTGTCTTGCGCTCCATAGGGTTGCACTCCATCTCCTCTTCTTCTCCAAGTATTGCACCAAGTCATCATGATCAACATGCATCTTGCCATCACTTAGGAGTATACCAATCACCTTTTGCTATCAACACTCAAGCACATGTGATTAGTACTTAGGTTTCATCAATTAGCCAAAACCAAACTAGGGACTTTCAGTTATGCTTTCCTTAAAGATCTTATTTATAGCAATGATAGAATGACTGATAGCATTAATAAAAAAGTTGCATGTTCATGACAAAATGCTGGAAAATATAAATGCTAAATTGGATGAGTTTTCTTCTGCCTTAAAGAATCAACTTAGTTTCAATAAGATGATAGAAACCCAACTAGCACAAATAGCTGCTGCCATACCATCTTATGAAAAAGATTGAATTCCTGGCAAACCTGAAGGAACCATGGAGACAACCAACCTTGTCACGGCAAGGTATGACTTTTCTTTAAATGGTTGGGGATTTCCTATTAAGAAAGGTGATCATGGAAACCCCATCATTACTTGCTCCATAGGAACCCATACTTTCCATAATGCCATTTGTGATCTAGGGTCTAGTGTTAACATTATGTCTAAGGAAACTTATGATAGATTGTTCTACACTACCTTAGCTCCAACCTCAGTTTACCTACAGCTAGCCGATCAATCTACCCGTTATCCCGAGGGAGTAGCCACTGACTTGTTAGTCAAAGTGAGGAGTACTTATGTTCCTACAGATTTTATGATCTTAGACATGGGCAACGACCACCCTTTCCTTGGTCGTCCTTTCCTTAATACTGCAAATGCTTGCATATATGTGGCTTCTGGGCAAATCCAATTCCACTTTGCTAGAAGAAAGGAAATATTTTCTTTTGCCTCTGAACAACCCCTCTTTGATGTGAAATAGGAAAAGAAGCATCCGACAAAGAGAGTCAAGATGAAGAAACCAAAGCCGATTGAAGAACCGGAAAAGCCCATAAAGAAGAAGAAGAATAAGAAGAGATGGCATAAAAAGAAAGATCTGTCATCAACATTGTCATCCCCTGATCCTGACAAGGCCTCCAAGGTGGAACAAGAGGAAACACTCCCACTCAAGGAAGAATAACCTTGATACCGCCCAAAAGGTAAGTTTTCTATCCCTTGCATATTTATCGCATTTCAGTAGTTGCATCTCATGTTTAAATTTCCCAATAAGAATTTGCTTTGCATTGCATGATTAGTTAGTGCATTTAGCTACTATATGTTAATGAATAAAGTTCTGTAGTAGCTATGCATGATAGGGTAGGGTTTGCATTTAAATAAAATAAACTAATTTTTTTAATAATAATAATGAATAAATTATCTAGTAGTAATAAATAGAAGTAAGTTAGTCAGTTTTGCATCATTCTAGTAGTAGTAGTTAGTCAATAAAGAAAGAATCAAAGAGCCGCCAGAAGATGAGTCCAACCTATGCAAAAGGAAAGCTTAGGGGAGATGTCTCTTGTTACACCTGGTTTTCTAAAGAACAAAACCAAGTTAATCATAGTGTGCTAAGGAAGTCCACACATATGTTAGAATGAAAAAGTATCAGAAACAATGTTATTATATAACATATACATAGCTATATTAACACTTACATCAGAGTATCGCGGAACGGTGACTAAACTTCAGGCTCCATTCTTCTCAGAGACAGCTGACTGGTGGCTCCGTATGCCAAACACTTCCGAAAGACTTCTGGAAACTCCACTACACCCTCATCCTTCTTCTAAGTAGCACCTTACTATACATTGGAGTGTGGTGGAAATAGCAAGAGTGAGTCCATGTCGAACTCAACAAGTACAACACAGGGTTCATGAGGCACAAAAGACTAGACACTGTTTGACTGCATTTAGCTTTTATTCATCATGTAATTAGCAATTGAGTAGCATCAAGGTAATCCAAATCCCATTAATGAATCAATGATCAATTGTAATAAGAATAATGAAATAGCATTATCATTGCATAAAAATATCAACAGTAATTAAAACATGATATAATAATGGTGATCATCTATCTGTAAATGTTCCAAGGCCGCCCGTATCCGTGGGCACGACTAGTATACCAGTTTTTAACTCTGCGTAGAGGTGTACACTTTCACTGTGAGTCATTGTCACACCCATTTTTAAGGACAAAAATAGGATGTATAAAAGACTCATGTGCGCCCCAGGAACCAGTCGCACACATAAGTTGACAAATTACAAAGTATCATCACAGTGCTTATTACATAACGAATAAGTATTTAAGACATAGTCTTGAACGATAGATAATAATAACTAATAATAATTCTTCAGCGGAAACTCCACACAGGGACACGGTTGACTGGTTGACATCAAGACTAGTACTCATTCCGATAATCTTCCTCATTATCTTCATCTGTTATGGTGGAAATAGCAAGAGTGAGTTCATGTCGAACTCCACAAATATAACACAGGGTTCATGAGGCTCAAAAAGGCTAGACACTGTTTAACTGCGTTTAGCTTTTTAATCATACATTAGCAATTGAGTAGCATCAAGATAAACCACTTCCCATTAAAGAACCAATGATCAATTGTAATAAGGATAATGAATAGCATTAACATGAGCATAATAATAACCAACAATAATTAAGCATGATATAACAGTTATGATCAACTATTCCATAAGAATCCCCAAGGCCGCTCGTATCCGTGAGCACGGCTAGTATACCAGTTTTTAACTCTGCGCAGAGGTGTACACTTTCACTGTAAGTCATGATTTCCAAATGAGTGGGGAGATCAAGCCCAAACACCCGAGAACCATATAAAGCCACTCAAAAGTTCGTCTAACAAGTTAGGGCCATTAGATTTCACTCGGCAGGCAGATGTAGAACCCCCCTTCCCTGTGGCACAACAACCGCAGCCTATACACACTAGGCCAGGGGCTCGGACTACACCCAACATGGCAAGCCATTCTTACGCCATTTAAGGTAACCTCTAACAAGCTAGAAAAGGTCTCTTGAACAACTAAAGCCAGAGCCATATAGCCCTCACAGCTGTACTGTATATCCCGGTTATCACTTACAGATAAGTCCTTATGGAGAGAAACCAGAGCATCAAAATAATACACAAGCTCTAGCCCCCTTTTAACAATAATAAAATCATCTTAATAGTTGATTGCTTAATCCATTAATCAAATTACAAGATCATTGTTCTTAGTTTAAGCACTAGCAGTAGCTACCCATGTGCATTCCCAAGGTTGACAAGGAATCAAGATAACAATCACTAAGTTATAATCTCTAAGGTTGTCAAGGTAAGCACATGCATATGTATGATAATTCAATGTATAGGTAACAAGGATAGTCATGTGTTATACTTGCCTTGATCAGAGCTTTCCAAGTGATACTGCTGACTTGGCTCAAAGTAATACTCCGAATCGTCCAGATACTGCTCACCTTCTATATTCGATCATCAATCAACAACACACATGCATCCAATCAAACATACACGAAGCAAACAAAGAGATATAATTAGAACAGTACACCAACAGTAACAAAACAGTAATAAAAACTTATAAAACTCTTCTACACGTTTCTACGATCACACAGACGCAAAGATCACCAAATTCGGAGTTAAAACGTGAAAGTTATGAATTTTCTAAGATTTCCTATAGATAAATAAATACTTAATTATAACCTCGAAAAATAAATTATCAAAACTAACTGTACAACTACACTAACATGTAGAGCTCGCAAATACGAACCTAACGCAATTTGAACGGATCAAATCGGAATTAAAACGAAGATTTTATGACCAAAACAATTCTAGTGGCAAAACTGTAAATACCTGAAAACATATTTTTGACTTATCCGGGAGAAAATACGCTTTCAAAACACGAAAACGTATTTCAGACAATACGCTAAGGACTGCGGGTTCTATTATGAAGAAATCCAGGGGCTCTTTAATAAATCTACCCCGCGAAGGGGTATCTTCTAATCTTGACCGTTGACGCAAGATCGGACAATCACCATTCATTCTAGGAGAGAGAGAAAGACGACGCCGGCCATCAACCACATCTCCGGCCGACGGTCACCATGGCCGCCGCCATGAACTCGCCGGAAAAGTTCGGCCTCGTCGTTCCCGACCACCAAACATCCCCCAACTGACACCATTCAAAAGAGAAGATCCCCCCGAACTTGTCTACATAGTTTAGGAAGGCTACGATAGCGCATAATCGGGATGCGACTAGGATAGGGCGGCGGCGCCATTACCAGTTCACCGGAGCTCACCAAAACCGTGATTCAAAGCGTCTCAACACAAAAGGAGAGCACGGGAAGAAAGAGGAGGAGACAGCGAACTCACCAATGCGAAGAAAAAGAGCCCGAACCTACCCACAAGCTCCACCGGCGACCAACCGAAAGAGCCTAGGGTTCCGACCTCCTATGCTCAAAATCACGTGATGAAGCTCGGGTTTTAGATGGAAAACGAGAAATAGAGGGTCACAACTTCCTATTTGTAACCCCAAGTTGCCGTATACGGTTAGGAAGTCCCGGAAATCTCGGAACCGACCGACATGGTCGTGTTCGGTTTGGAGTCCGGAACGAATACGAGAGGTAGAAGAAGACCGACGTCCGGGCCCCACCTGTCAGCGAAACAAGGAGAGAAGGCGCGGCTAGGCGGGCTCGGCTGCTGGGCGGCCCACGCGGCAGGCGCGGCGCTGGCGCGGAGAAGGAAAACAGCGGCCCACCGTGCGGCCCAGGCGGAGAGGTAAGCGGGCCGGCGGCTGCCAGGTAAGTAGGTAAGTTGTTTTCTCTTTTTTTTTTTCTTTTGTTTCTTTTCTTTTCAAATTTTCCAAACACATTTTCAAATCAAATTTTTCTAAACCAAATCAAATAAAACAAAACCAATATAACCACACCACAAAATAAAATAAATGCAACAGCATGAATGCAACACCAAATATTTTTTTTAAAATTTTTAACTTCTCATTAATTGTTATCTAAATTATTTAAAATTTGTTAACTCTAAAATTTGGGTGTTATAAATTCTACCCCCCTTAAAAGAATCTCGTCCTCGAGATTGGACTGCTTACTCAAACAACTGCGGATATGATTTTCTCAATTCATCCTCTCTTTCCCAAGTTGCCTCTGCCTCTGAATATCGATTCCACTGCACTTTACACATCTTAATAATCCGACTTCGAGTAACTCTCTCAGCAGTTTCTAAAATCTTGATCGGAAACTCTTCATATGTAAGATCTTCCTTAACAGTCAACTCTTCTAAAGGTATCTGCTCCTCAGGCACACGCAAACACTTCTTAAGTTGTGAAACATGGAACACATCATGTACTCCAGATAAATTCTCAGGCAACTCTAATTGATAAGCAACTTCCCCACGTCTAGTAATAACTTTAAATGGTCCAACATACCTTGGTGCTAGTTTACCTTTCATGTTAAACCTCTTCACACTTTTCATAGGTGACACCTTCAAATAAACATAATCACCTACCTCAAAAACTAAATCTCTTCTTCTATTGTCAGCATAACTCTTCTGACGAGACTGTGCTACTCTCAAATTCTCACGAATCACTCGCACTTGATCTTCTGCGTTTCTAAGAACATCTGTACCAAACACCTGGGATTCACCTGTCTGATCCCAAAACAATGGAGTTCTACACTTGCGTCCATACAAAGCTTCAAACGGTGCCATCTTAAGACTCTGTTGATAACTATTATTGTAAGAAAATTCTGCATAAGGCAAACTCTTATCCCAACTAGTTCCATATTGCAATGCACAAGCTCTCAACATATCCTCTAATACCTGGTTGGTCCTTTCAGTCTGTCCATCTGTCTGTGGATGATATGCTGTACTAAAATTCAATTTTGTTCCCAATGATTCATGCACAGCTTTCCAAAAATGCGACGTAAACTGCGATCCTCGATCAGATACAATCTTCTTTGGTACTCCATGCAAACAGACTATTCTCTCCATATACAACTCTGCCAATTTTGGTCCATGGTAAGTAGTCTTAACTGGTATAAAATGAGCAACTTTAGTTAACCGATCTACTATCACCCAAATAGAGTCATAACCTTTCTGAGTACGAGGTAACCCTACTATAAAATCCATACCAACTTCCTCCCACTTCCATTCAGGAATCTTCATTGGTTGTAACAATCCAGCAGGTCTCTGATGCTCTGCTTTCACTCTCTGACAAGTGTCACACAATGCCACATACTCAGCCACATCTCGCTTTAATCCAACCCACCAATATTTCTGTTTCAGATCCAAATACATCTTAGTACTACCAGGATGAATAGAATAAGCTGACTCATGAGCTTCGCGAAGAATTGCCTGTCTAACAGTTTGATCCTCAGGTACACACAGCCTCTTTCCAAACCACAAAATTCCATTATCATCCATTCGAAAGCCTGGTGACTTACCAATCACTATATCTTCCGCTATCTTCTTTAGTTTCTCATCCTTCAACTGCCCCTTGTAAATTTCTTGCTCTAAGGTAGGCTCTATCACTAATTCCATTGTATTAGTAACAATTCCCAAATTCAAATATTCAAATTCAGCACATAATTCCCTAGTCATAGTCAATGTCTGTATCTCATTGACATAGCTTTTCCTACTAAGAGCATCAGCTACTACATTAGCCTTACCAGGATGATAGTGTATCTCAATATCATAATCCTTAATCAACTCTAACCATCTGCGTTGCCTCAAATTCAGATCTGACTGAGTGAAAATATACTTCAAACTCTTATGATCAGTGTATATATCACTCTTATGTCCAATCAAATAATGTCTCCAAATCTTTAAAGCATGAACTACAGCTGCTAATTCCAAATCATGTGTAGGATAATTCAACTCATGCTTTCTCAACTGCCTAGATGCATAAGCCACAACTCTGCCTTCTTGCATAAGAACACATCCCAAACCTTGACGAGAAGCATCACAATAAATAGAAAACTTCTTACTCAAATCTGGCAAAACCAAAACAGGCGCTGTAGTCAACCTCTTTTTCAACTCCTCAAAACTAGCTTGACATTTATCTGACCACACAAACTTGGCATTCTTCTCTAACAGAGATGTCATAGGTTTAGCAAGTTTAGAAAACCCTTCAATGAACCGTCTGTAATATCCAGCTAATCCCAAGAAACTACGAATCTCGCTAACATCAATAGGTGGTTTCCAATTTAATACATCCTTTACTTTACCTGGATCCACTGATATCCCTCCATTAGAAACAATATGACCAAGGAAAGAAACTTCCTTCAACCAAAACTCACATTTACTTCGCTTCGCATACAGTTTATGCTCTCTAAGTTTCTGCAATACCAACCTCAAATGTTCAGCATGCTCTACCTCTGTCTTGGAAAATACCAGTATATCATCAATAAACACTACCACAAACTTATCCAAATATTCCATGAACACCTTATTCATCATGTACATAAAGTATGCAGGTGCATTGGTCAATCCAAATGACATAACAGTATACTCATACAATCCATACCTTGTAGTAAAAGCTGTCTTTGGAATATCAGAAACATGAATCTTCAACTGATGATATCCAGAACGTAAATCAATCTTAGAGAACACACAAGCACCTCTCAACTGATCAAACAAGTCATCAATCCTGGGCAAAGGATACTTATTCTTGATAGTTACCTCATTTAGTGACCGGTAATCAACACACATCCTCTGACCACCATCTTTCTTATCAACAAAAATAACTGGTGCTCCCCAAGGTGATGAACTAGGTCTAATAAAACCTTTTTCTTGTAATTCTTTAATTTGTTTCTTAAGTTCTTCTAATTCATCTACTCCCATCCTATATGGTCGTTTGGCTATAGGTGCAGTTCCAGGAAGTAATTCAATAAGAAATTCAATGTCTCGGTCAGGTGGCATACCTGGCAATTCATCAGGGAAGACATCCGGAAATTCCTCAATCACTGAATTCTCCTTAATAGTATTTTCAAGCTGATTCACCACAGCGGTTGGTTGCTTCTGCACTGCTACATCCACATTGATTTTATCTCCATTAGGTGCAGTCACAACTACCACTTTTTGCTGACACTGAATCTCTGCCTGATTTTGCTTCATCCAGTCCATACCCAATATCACATCAATACCAGATGTCCTCAACACTATAGGAGTTATCTTAAACTCTACCCCCCTTAATACCATACTAATTGGAAGACAACGATTACTGGTTTGCATGGTACCTCCAGGTGAATTTACTAAGAGAGATTCTTTCATAGCTAGCATGGGTATACTATGCATTTTAACAAAAATGTTGGATATGAATGTATGAGATGCTCCAGAGTCAAAAAGAACAGTTGCGGGAGTAGAATGTACATTGAACATACCAATCATAACTTCTGGTGCATCATGAACTGTATCAGAAGACACGTGATTCACCCTTCCAGTACCAGATTGCTTCTGGTTGCTCTTCTGGCTCTGAGGAGTCTGCTGATTCTGCTTCTCAGGACAATGGTAAGACATATGCCCCTCTTTACCGCAGACTAAGCATCTAGTAGGAGTGCTGGGAGCACTATTCTTCATGGGAGTAACATTGGAATTCCCAGTGCGAGGAGTCTGTTGCCCAGTCTGCTGATACTGTTGACGTTGTGGATATGATGAACGCTGTTGTGACTGATTACCTTGCCAATTCTGGGACCATCTCTGATTCGGATTGCGATTCCATTGACTAACCGGTCCCTGAAACTTCTGATGAAAACCATGCTGAGAATTAGTGCGCTGACGGTTGTTGCTTCCTGAGCTTTGTACCTTCATCTTCCTCTTCCTGTCCATCTCTCTGCGCTCATTATCAAGCACAATAGCTTTATTTACCAGCTCTTGAAAACTAGCATAGTTGTTCCCCTTCAACTGCAAGCGAAGATCATAATAAATTCCCTTCAAGAAGAGACGTTGTCTGTCTGCATCTTCTCTTACTTCATTAGGAGCATAGCGAGCCAACTGGGTAAATCTATCATGATATTCACTAACGCTCATCTGTCCCATCCTAAGGTTTCTGAATTCTTCCTGCTTCAGCTCAATTATACCTTCAGGAATATGACGAGCTCGAAAATCTCTAACAAACTCATTCCAAGTGATAGGAGGAGCATTGTCAGGGCGTGCAGCTTGATACGACTCCCACCAAGTCTGAGCTGTCCCCTGTAACTGACCAGATGCATATAACACCTTCTCCATATCATTGCATTGAGCTATATTCAGTTGTTTCTCCACTGCCCTCACCCAATCATCTGCCTCTAAAGGATCAGCAGCATGAGAAAACACTGGAGGGCGTCCCTTTAAAAATTCCCCACGCTTATCCCTCACTTGCACAGGCGGTGGTCCTCCTGCAGCGGGATTGTTCTGCATGTGCTGCATAAACATCTGCATCATCTGGTTCTGAGTTTGCATGAGTTCCTCCATAGTAATGGGTATGTTAGCACCACCACGACCTCTGCCATGACCTCTGCCTGACATCTGTTTCCAAAAACACAGAAATTGTAATTCAGTACGATCCGAGATGATGTATTCAATAGATAAGCAAAATCTGATTTTTCTGGACAAGCTCCAATTTCAGCAACTCAGTAAAACTGTCATATCTCGAGCTACAGACGTCCAATTCAGATGATCTTTACATGGTTGGAAAGATTTCAAAATTATCTACAACTTTTATTCACAACACTTTTTCTGATTCTGTCAATAAATTGGCCAAAAACTGAACTTAACCGAAACTGTTTCAGAATTCCAGACTGTGCAGTTACTCCAACTTGGAACAGGTATATCTCTTAGCTCATAATAGATATTAAAGTGATTCTTGTGAGGTTGGAAAGATATAGAAGTCTAATTATTCCCAGTAAAATTTCTTAAATTTCTCATGAACGGATTTTAAGTTATTTCTAAAACATCCCAGACTGATCCAAAAATCAGCAAAGGACAGAACTAAATTAACCTCATATTCAACTAATATATTTTGATCAAACTTAATATTCTTAACCATGGAACTTGTAGGCATGTCTACAAAACTCCAGCACACATTACAAAGATCCAAATCACACATTATCATAATAACAATCCATCAATCACACAATTGTTCACACCACAAACTGACTCTTAAAACAATCCAAACTTAAAATTAACTCGCAACTACTATCGTTCCTATTACATAGGGATTTTTCCTATTGCCTAATTAAGCTTCTTATAAATCTTGGGACGACCTAACTCCGCTCTTAATTGGTCAATCTCCTTATAAGCTTGCTCCTTAAGTTCTTTTTCCTTCAGCAACTCATCCTTCAAATCCACCTCATGGAGAGCCAATTCTCGAGCTAATCCCACCGTAGCTTGTAAAGTCAAGGAGGAATCATCTGCAGGCGGCACCGTCCAAATACCCTTGTCATGTAAGAAACAAGGAAAATGCCGGAGTGCACCCTTTAACGTCTTGTCCGAGCGTAGACCATGGTAGTAAACAAATGCATTGAAAGCGACATCCTCCATGCTTATCTCCACAGTTGCCCGGCTCACTCTGGTAATGAACTTTGACTCCACCTTAGGCTCCTTAGTGGTAGGATCCCTTTTCTTAACCCATAACTCCGTTTCCCAATAGGAATCCATCCATGGATGACTATACTCTGCACTACGATACTCCAACGTAGCTTCCCAGTCGTAGTAGTAGTTGTCCAAAGTTCTTGTCAACATGTCATGGAAGAAAGCATCAGCTTTAGGAACCATGATATGAAACTTCGTAGTCCATCCCATAACTACATTCTCCATTGGTGTATCACCAACTCTTGATTCAGCATTAGATAGCTCTTGCTCACCATCTTCATACGGCTCCTGAGGTTTGAAACGAGCAACGTACTGTGCAGCTGACAAACGGGGATGAGGAGGCATCTATAAAATTTAGACATAGATTAGATAGAATCAATGTATTTTCGCAATAGAATAAAGTAGAGAAAGCATAAAACTTTAGTAATTAACAAGGTGAAAAGAGGAAGCATGAATTAAATGGAGTATGGATGCTATTAACGACCATTCTAACTAGGCTCGCGTCCTACAGTCAACACGGCTCCGATACCAATCTGTCACACCCATTTTTAAGGACAAAAATAGGATGTATAAAAGACTCATGTGCGCCCCAGGAACCAGTCGCACACATAAGTTGACAAATTACAAAGTATCATCACAGTGCTTATTACATAACGAATAAGTATTTAAGACATAGTCTTGAACGATAGATAATAATAACTAATAATAATTCTTCAGCGGAAACTCCACACAGGGACACGGTTGACTGGTTGACATCAAGACTAGTACTCATTCCGATAATCTTCCTCATTATCTTCATCTGTTATGGTGGAAATAGCAAGAGTGAGTTCATGTCGAACTCCACAAATATAACACAGGGTTCATGAGGCTCAAAAAGGCTAGACACTGTTTAACTGCGTTTAGCTTTTTAATCATACATTAGCAATTGAGTAGCATCAAGATAAACCACTTCCCATTAAAGAACCAATGATCAATTGTAATAAGGATAATGAATAGCATTAACATGAGCATAATAATAACCAACAATAATTAAGCATGATATAACAGTTATGATCAACTATTCCATAAGAATCCCCAAGGCCGCTCGTATCCGTGAGCACGGCTAGTATACCAGTTTTTAACTCTGCGCAGAGGTGTACACTTTCACTGTAAGTCATGATTTCCAAATGAGTGGGGAGATCAAGCCCAAACACCCGAGAACCATATAAAGCCACTCAAAAGTTCGTCTAACAAGTTAGGGCCATTAGATTTCACTCGGCAGGCAGATGTAGAACCCCCCTTCCCTGTGGCACAACAACCGCAGCCTATACACACTAGGCCAGGGGCTCGGACTACACCCAACATGGCAAGCCATTCTTACGCCATTTAAGGTAACCTCTAACAAGCTAGAAAAGGTCTCTTGAACAACTAAAGCCAGAGCCATATAGCCCTCACAGCTGTACTGTATATCCCGGTTATCACTTACAGATAAGTCCTTATGGAGAGAAACCAGAGCATCAAAATAATACACAAGCTCTAGCCCCCTTTTAACAATAATAAAATCATCTTAATAGTTGATTGCTTAATCCATTAATCAAATTACAAGATCATTGTTCTTAGTTTAAGCACTAGCAGTAGCTACCCATGTGCATTCCCAAGGTTGACAAGGAATCAAGATAACAATCACTAAGTTATAATCTCTAAGGTTGTCAAGGTAAGCACATGCATATGTATGATAATTCAATGTATAGGTAACAAAGATAGTCATGTGTTATACTTGCCTTGATCAGAGCTTTCCAAGTGATACTGCTGACTTGGCTCAAAGTAATACTCCGAATCGTCCAGATACTGCTCACCTTCTATATTCGATCATCAATCAACAACACACATGCATCCAATCAAACATACACGAAGCAAACAAAGAGATATAATTAGAACAGTACACCAACAGTAACAAAACAGTAATAAAAACTTATAAAACTCTTCTACACGTTTCTACGATCACACAGACGCAAAGATCACCAAATTCGGAGTTAAAACGTGAAAGTTATGAATTTTCTAAGATTTCCTATAGATAAATAAATACTTAATTATAACCTCGAAAAATAAATTATCAAAACTAACTGTACAACTACACTAACATGTAGAGCTCGCAAATACGAACCTAACACAATTTGAACGGATCAAATCGGAATTAAAACGAAGATTTTATGACCAAAACAATTCTAGTGGCAAAACTGTAAATACCTGAAAACATATTTTTGACTTATCCGGGAGAAAATACGCTTTCAAAACACGAAAACGTATTTCAGACAATACGCTAAGGACTGCGGGTTCTATTATGAAGAAATCCAGGGGCTCTTTAATAAATCTACCCCGCGAAGGGGTATCTTCTAATCTTGACCGTTGACGCAAGATCGGACAATCACCATTCATTCTAGGAGAGAGAGAAAGACGACGCCGGCCATCAACCACATCTCCGGCCGACGGTCACCATGGCCGCCGCCATGAACTCGCCGGAAAAGTTCGGCCTCGTCGTTCCCGACCACCAAACATCCCCCAACTGACACCATTCAAAAGAGAAGATCCCCCCGAACTTGTCTACATAGTTTAGGAAGGCTACGATAGCGCATAATCGGGATGCGACTAGGATAGGGCGGCGGCGCCATTACCAGTTCACCGGAGCTCACCAAAACCGTGATTCAAAGCGTCTCAACACAAAAGGAGAGCACGGGAAGAAAGAGGAGGAGACAGCGAACTCACCAATGCGAAGAAAAAGAGCCCGAACCTACCCACAAGCTCCACCGGCGACCAACCGAAAGAGCCTAGGGTTCCGACCTCCTATGCTCAAAATCACGTGATGAAGCTCGGGTTTTAGATGGAAAACGAGAAATAGAGGGTCACAACTTCCTATTTGTAACCCCAAGTTGCCGTATACGGTTAGGAAGTCCCGGAAATCTCGGAACCGACCGACATGGTCGTGTTCGGTTTGGAGTCCGGAACGAATACGAGAGGTAGAAGAAGACCGACGTCCGGGCCCCACCTGTCAGCGAAACAAGGAGAGAAGGCACGGCTGGGCGGGCTCGGCTGCTGGGCGGCCCACGCGGCAGGCGCGGCGCTGGCGCGGAGAAGGAAAACAGCGGCCCACCGTGCGGCCCAGGCGGAGAGGTAAGCGGGCCGGCGGCTGCCAGGTAAGTAGGTAAGTTGTTTTCTCTTTTTTTTTTCTTTTGTTTCTTTTCTTTTCAAATTTTCCAAACACATTTTCAAATCAAATTTTTCTAAACCAAATCAAATAAAACAAAACCAATATAACCACACCACAAAATAAAATAAATGCAACAGCATGAATGCAACACCAAATATTTTTTTTAAAATTTTTAACTTCTCATTAATTGTTATCTAAATTATTTAAAATTTGTTAACTCTAAAATTTGGGTGTTATAGTCATAATTTCCAAATGCATGGGTTAATTACTCCCAAAACACTAAAAATCATATAAAGTCATTCAAAAGTTCGTCTAACAAGTTAGGGCCGCTAAGGATTCTCAATTGGAAAGCATGAACCTCCCTCCAAGGGGCGACTTACAAAAGACTGCACCCACCTTGGTAGACCAAGACCATACTAGACATGACCCCTCTTGCGCCTTTTGGTAACCACTAACAAGCTAGAAAAGGTCTCTTAAACAACTAGAGCCAGAGCCATATAGCCCTCACAACTATACTGTCAATCCTGGATGATCACGTCAGATAAGTCCTTATGGAGAGAAACCAGAGCATCAAAATAACCCACATGCTCTAGCCCCCTTTTCAACAGTAATAAAATCATCTTAATGGTTGGTTGCTTAATCCATTAGTCAAATTATAATATCATTGTTCATAATTAAGCACTAGCAATAGCTACCCAAATGCATCCCCAAGGTTGACAAGGAATCAAGGTATCAATCGCTATGATAAATCTCTACGGTTGCCAAGGTAGACACATGCATATGATTAATATTGTTAGTGTATAGGTAACAAGGATAGTCCCATGTTATACTTGCCTTAAACTCTGATGCTTCTTCTAGTCCAAATGTTCAGCTGAATTCCTTCTTGATCAACACGTAAAGCTCACCGACTAGACAAGATTATAAAGCACCACACAAGCATTCATGCAATCATACACAAAGCAAACAATAGAACTAAATTAGAACAATACACCAACCAATGAAAATGTTTGAAAACTAATCTACATGTTGCTACGAACACACAGACACAAAAAGCACACTAATCGGAGCTACGGTCATAAGACTACAAGAACGACGTAGGACGGAGCTATCGTTAAAGGAACACGATTATCAAGATGATTGCAGCATAACTGAGAAGACCGAATATAAACTTGATTCATTTTAGTTATCAAAATAAAGCGTTATATATTTTAGGGAAATATACTAAAGTGGAACTAACCAAATTATGTTGAATTATAAAAGCTAGCGTTCTACCTTAGCCATATTCTACTTACCTACTCACCTAGCCATATAAAAGCTAGCGTCCAATAAGACTTTTGAGCGAATGGTACATTCGACACAAACCGCAGACCTATCTTGCGTAAAGATTAGCACTATCTCCAAACGGACACAAACAAGCTTCCACTTGAGCCTCGTCACCTAGGAGTATCATCGGGTGTGTCCAAAACGATTTCTGAGCCAATGGTACATTCGACGCAAAAACATGCACGTATATTAAACCGACACTAACACTGTCTCCAAACGGACCCAAATGAGATTCCACATGACCCACTCGTCTAGGACTTCCATCGGGGTGTTTAAGACGACTTCTGAGCCTATGGTATGTTTGGCACAAACCGCGCACCTATCTTGCGTCAAGATTAGCAGTATCTCCAAACGGAACCAAACAAGCTTCCACTTGAGCCCCGTCACCTAGGAGTATCATCGGGTGCGTCCAAAATGATTTCTGAGCCTATGGTATGTTTGGCACAAACCGTGCACCTATATTGCATCGACACTAACACTGTCTCCAAACGGACCGCAACGAGATTCCACATGACCCACTCACCTAGGAGTTCCATCAGGTGCATCCAAGATGATTTCCATTCCGATGGTACGTTCGACACAAACTGCGCATCTATCTTGCGTAAAGATTAGCACTATCTCCAAACGCACTCAAACAAGCTTCCACTTGAGCCTCGTCACCTAGGAGTATCATCAGGCGCGTACAAAATGATTTGAGAGCCAATGGTACATTCGGAGCAAACCATTTGCACCGACACTAACATAGTCCCTAAACGGACCGAAACGAGATTCCACAAGACCCACTCATCCAGGTCTTCCATCGGGTGCATTCAAGATGATTTATGAGCATATGGTACGTTGCGCACGAACCATGCACCTATCTTGCGTCAAGATTAACACTATCTCTAAACAGACTCAAACAAGCTTCCACTTGAGCCTCGTCACCTAGGAGTATCGTCTGGTGCGTCCAAAATTATTTCTGAGCCTATGGTACGTTTGTCGCAAAACCGTGCACCTATATTGCATCGACTCTAGTGTCTCCAAACGGACCGAAATGAGATTCCACATGACCCACTCACCTAGGAGTTCAATCGGGTGCGTCCAACACGACTTTCGAGCCGATTATACATTCGACACAAATCACGCACCTTTCTTGGGTCAAGATTACCACTATCTCCAAATGGACTCAAACAAGCTTCCACTTGAGCCTCATCACCTAGGAGTATCGTCGGGTGCGACCAGAATGAATTTTGAGCCTATGGTACGTTCGGCGCAAACCTCACACCTATATTGAACCGACAGTAACACTGTCCAAACGGACCGAAATGCAATTCCACATGACCCACTCGTCTAGGACTTCCATCATGTGCGTTCAAGACGATTTCCGAGCCTATGGTACGTTTGGCACAAACCGCGCACCTATCCTGCGTCAAGATTAGCACTATCTCCAAACGAACTCAAACCAGCTTCCACTTGAGCATCGTCACCTAGGACTATCGTCGGGTGCGTCCAAAATTATTTTCGAGCCTATTGTAGGTTCGGCGCAAATCATGCTCCTATATTGCACTGACACTAACACTGTCTCCAAACAGACCAAAACGAGATTCCACATGACTCACTTACCTAGGAGTTCCATCAAGTACGTCTGGCACCATTTCCAAGCTGATGGTACATTCGACATAAACCACACACCTTTCTTGCGTCAAGATTACCACTATCTCCAAACAAACTCCAAGAAGCTTCCACTTGAGCCTCGTCGTCTATGAGTATCGTCGGTTGCGTCCAAAACAATTTTTGAGCCAATGGTACATTCGGCGCAAACCGTCCACCTATATTGCATCGGCACTAACACTGTCTCCAAACGGATTGAAAAGAGATTCCACATGACCCACTCACCTAGGAGTTCCATTGGGTGTGTCCAACATGAATTCCGAGCCGATGGTACATTCGACACAAACCGCGCACCTTTCTTGCGTCAAGATTACCACTATCTCCAAACGGACTCAAACAAGCTTCCACTTGAGCCTCTTCTCCTAGGAGTATCGTCGGGTGCATCAAAAACAATTTCTGAGCCTATGGTACGTTCGGCACAAACCATGCACCTATATTGCACCGACACAAACATTGTCTCCAAATAGACAGAAATGAGATTCCACATGACCCACTCACCTAGGAGTTCCATCAGGTGCATCCAAGATGATTTCAATGCCTATGGTACGTTCGACACAAACCGCTCACCTATCTTGCGTAAAGATTAGCACTATCTCCAAACGGACTCAAACAAGCTTCCACTTGAGCCTTGTCACCTAGGATTATCATCGGGTGCGTCCAAAACGATTTCAGAGCCAATGGCGCATTCGGCGCAAACCGTGCACCTATATTGCACCAACACTAACACTGTCTCCAAATGGAGCAAAATGAGATTCCACATGACCCACTCATCTAGGACTTCCATCGGGTGCATTCAAGATGATTTCCGAGCCTATGGTACGTTTGGCACAAACCGTGCACCTATCTTGCGTCAAGATTATCACTATCTCCAAACGGACTCAAACAAGCTTCCACTCGAGCCTCGTCACTTAGGAGTATCATCGGATGCGTCCAAAACGATTTCTAAGCCAGTGGTACATTCGGCGCAAACCGTGCACCTATATTGCACCGACACTAACACTGTCTCCAAACAGACCGAAACGAGATTCCACATGGCCCACTCACCTAGGAGTTCCATCGGGTGCATCCAAGACTATTTTTGAGCCGATGGTATATTTGACACAAACCAAGCACCTGTCTTGCGACAAGATTAGTACTATCTCCAAACATACTCAAACAAGCTTCCACTTGAGCCTCGTCACCTAGGAGTATCATCGGTTGCGTCCAAAATGATTTATGATCCTTTGGTATGTTCGGCGCAAACCGTGCACCTATATTCCACCGACACTAACACTGTCTCCAAATAGACCGAAATGAGATTCCACATGACCCACTCACATAGGAGCTGAATCAGGTGCATCCAAGATGATTACCATGCCTATGGTACGTTTGACACAAACCGCACACCTATCTTGCGTAAAGATTAGCACTGTCTCCAAACAGACTCAAACAAGCTTCCACTTGAGCCTCGTCACCTAGGTGTATCGTCGGGTGCGTCCAAAAGGATTTCTTATCAAATTTTACATTAGCCACAAACCATGCACCTATATTGCATCAGAACTAACACTATCCCCAAAAGGACCAAAAAGAGATTCCACATGACCCAGTCACCTAGGTGTTCCATCGGGTGAGTCCAACATGACTTTCGAGCCGATGGTACATTCGACACAAACCGCGCACCTTTCTTGCGTCAAGATTACCACTTTCTCCAAATGAACTCAAACAAGCTTCCACTTGAGCCTCATCTCCTAGGAGTATCATCGGGTGCGTCCAAAATGAATTCTGAGCCTATGGCACGTTTGGTGCAAACCCTGCACCTATATTGCACCGATAGTAACACTGTCTCCAAACAGACCACAATGAGATTCCACATGACCCACTCACCTAGGAGTTCCATCGGGTGCGTCCAACACGACTTTCGAGCCGATGGTACACTTGACACAAACCATGCACCTATCTTGCGTTAAGATTAGCTCTATCTCCAAACGGGCTCAAACAAGCTTCCACTTGAGCCTCATCACCTAGGAGTATCGTCGGTTGTGTCCAAAACGATTTCTGAGCCTATGCTACGACACATACACTGTCTTCAAACAGACCGAAACAAGATTCCACATGACCCACTCAACTAGGAGTTCCATTAGGTGCATCCAAGATGATTTCCATGCCTATGGTACGTTCGGTGCAAACCGTACAACTATATTGCACCGACAAATACACTGTCTCCAAACAGACCGAAATGAGATTCCACATGACCCACTCACCTAGGAGTTCCATTAGGTGCATCCAAGATGATTTCCATGCCTATGTGTTCGACACAAACCGCTCACCTATCTTGCGCAAAGATTAGCACTATCCCCAAACGGACTCAAGCAAGCTTCCACTTGAGCCTCGTCACCTAGGAGTATCATCGGGTGCGTCCAAAATGATTTCTGAGCAAATTTTACATTCGCCGCAAACTGTGCACCTATATTGCATCAGAACTAACACTGTCTCCAAACGGACCGAAAAGAGATTCCACATGACCCAGTCACCTAGGTGTTCCATCAGGTGCGTCCAACATGACTTTCGAGCCGATGGTACATTCGACACAAACCACGCACCTTTCTTGCGTCAAGATTACCACTTTCTCGAAACGGACTCAAACAAGCTTCCACTTGAGCCTTATCTCCTAGGAGTATCGTCGGGTGTGTCCAAAACGATTTCTGAGCCTATGGTATGTTCGGCGCAAACCCTGCACCTATATTGCACCGCCAGTAACACTGTCTCCAGACGGACCGCAATGAGATTCCACATGACCCACTCACCTAGGAGTTCCATCGGGTGCGTCCAAGATGATTTCCATGCCTATGGTACGTTTGACACAAACCGCTCGCCTATCTTGCGTAAAGATTAGCATTATCTCCAAACAGACTCAAACAAGCTCCCACTTGAGCCTCATCTCCTAGGAGTATCATCGGGTGTGTCCAAAATGATTCCTGAGCCTATGGTACGTTTGGTGCAAACCGTGCACCTATATTGCACTGACACTTACAATGTCTCCAAATGGACCGAAATGAGATTCCACATGGCCCACTCAACCAGGACTTCCATCGGGTGCGTTCAAGACGATTTTTGAGCCTATGGTACGTTAGGCACAAACTGTACACCTATCTTGCGTTAAGATTAGCACTATCTCCAAACGTACTCAAACATGCTTCAAGTTGAGCCTCGTCACCTGGGAGTATCATCGGGTGCATCCAAAACGATTTTAGAGCCAATGGTACGTTTGGTGCAAACCATGCACCTATATTGCACCGACACTAACACTGTCTCCAAACGGACCAAAACGAGATTCCACATGACCCACTCACCTAGGAGTTCCATCAGGTGCATGCAACAAGATTTCCATTACAATGGTACGTTTGACACAAACCACATACCTATCTTGCGTGAAGATTAGCACTATCTCTAAACGGACTCAAACAAGCTTCCACTTGAGCCTCGTCACCTAGGAATATCATCGGTTGCGTCCAAAACGGTTTCTGAGCCTATGGTACGTTCAGCACAAACTGCGCCCCTCGTCAAGACTAGCACTATCTCCAAACGGACCAAAACGTGCTTCCACTTAAGCCTTGTCACCTAGGATTTCCATCAGGTGCGTCCAATACGATTCCTAAGCCTATGGTACATTCGGTGCAAACCATGCACCTATATCGCACCGACAGTACACTGTCTCTAAACGGACCGAAACGAGATTCCACACGACCCACTCACCTAGGAGTTCCATCGAGTGCGTTCAAGATGATTTCCGAGCCTATGGTACGTTTGGCACAAACTGCGCACCTATCTTGCGTCAAGATTAACACTGTCTTGAAAGAGACTCAAATAAGCTTCAAGTTGAGCCTCGTCACCTAGGAGTATCATCGGGTGCATCCAAAACGATTTCTGAGCTTATGGTACGTTCGGCTCAATCCGTGCACCTATATTGCACCGACACTAACACTATCTCCAAACAGACCGAAACGAGATTCCACATGACCCACTCACCTAGGAGTTCCATCAGGCGCGTCCAGGACGATTTCTGAGCCGCTAGTACATTCGACACAAATGGCGCACCTATCCTGCGTCAAGATTACCACTGTCTCCAAACAGACTCAGACAAGCTTCCACTTGAGCCTCGTCACCTATGAGTATCGTCGGGTGCGTCCAAAATGATTTCTGAGCCTATGGTGTGTTCGGCGCAAACCGTGCACCTATATTGCACCGACACTAACACTGTCTCCAAACAGACCGAAACGAGATTCCACTTGACCCACTCACCTAGGGGTTTCATCAGGTGCATCCAACATGATTTCCATTCCTATGGTACGTTCGACACAAACCATACACCTATCTTGCGTAAAGATTAGCACTATCTCCAAGCGAACTCAAACAAGCTTCCACTTGAGCCTCGTCACCTAGGAGTATCATCAGGCGCAACAAAATGATTTTAGAGCCAATGGTACATTCAGAGCAAACCATTTGCACCGACGCTAACACTGTCCCCAAACGGACCGAAACGAGATTTCACATGACCCACTCGTCTAGGACTTCCATCAGGTGCGTTCAAGATGATTTCTGAGCCTATGGTACGTTGGGCACAAACCACGCACCTATCTTGTGTCAAGATTTGCAGTATCTCGAAACGTACTCAAACAAGCTTCGACTTGAGCCTCATCAACTAGGAGTATCATTGGGTGCATCCAAAACGATTTCAGAGCCAATGGTACGTTTGGCACCTATATTGCACGGACACTAACACTATCTCCAAATAGACCGAAACGAGATTCCACTTGACCCACTCACCTAGGGGTTCCTTCAAGTGCATCCAACATGATTTCCATTCCTATGGTACGTTCGCCACAAACCATGCACCTATCTTATATAAAGATTAGCACTATCTCCAAGCGGACTCAAACAAGCTTCCACTTAAGCCTCGTCACCTAGGAATATCGTCGGTTGCGTCCAAAATGATTTCTGAGCCCATGGTACGTTCGGCGCAAACTGCGCACCTCGTCAAGACTAGCACTATCTCCAAACGGACCAAAACGTGCTTCCACTTAAGCCTTGTCACCTAGGATTTCCATCAGGTGCGTCCAATACGAATCCTGAGCCTATGGTATGTTTGGTGCAAACTGTGCACCTATATCGCATCGAGAGTACACTGTCTCTAAACGGACCGAAACGAGATTCCACTTGACCCACTCACCTAGGACTTCCATCGGGTGTGTTCAAGATGATTTCCGAGCCTATGGTACGTTTTGCACAAACTACGCACCTATCTTGCGTCAAGATTAGCACTATCTTAAAACAGACTCAAACAAGCTTCAAGTTGAGCCTCATGACCTAGGAGTATCGTCGGGTGCATCCAAAACGATTTCTGAGCTTATGGTACGTTCGGTGCAATCCGTGCACCTATATTGCACCGACACTAACACTATCTCCAAACAGACCGAAACGAGATTCCACATGACCCACTCACCTAGGAGTTCCATCAGGCGCGTCCAGGATGATTTCTGAGCCGCTAGTACATTCGACACAAATGGCGCACCTATCCTGCGTCAAGATTACCACTATCTCCAAACAGACTCAAACAAGCTTCCACTTGAGCCTCGTCACCTAGGAGTATCGTCGGGTGCGTCCAAAATGATTTCTGAGCCTATGGTGTGTTCCGCGCAAACCGTGCACCTATATTGCACCGACACTAACACTGTCTCCAAATAGACCGAAACGACATTCCACTTGACCCACTCACCTAGGGGTTTCATCAGGTGCATCCAACATGATTTCCATTCCTACGGTACATTCAACACAAACCATGCACCTATCTTTCGTAAAGATTAGCACTATCTCCAAGCGGACTCAAACAAGCTTCCACTTGAGCCTCGTCGCCTAGGGGTATCATCAGGCGCAACAAAATGATTTTAGAGCCAATGGTACATTCAGAGCAAACCATTTGCATCGACACTAACACTGTCCCCAAACGGACCGAAACGAGATTCCACATGACCCACTCATCCAGGACTTCCATCAGGTGCGTTCAAGATGATTTTTGAGCCTATGGTACGTTGGGCACAAACCACGCACCTATCTTGCGTCAAGATTAGCAGTATCTCGAAACAGACTCAAACAAGCTTCCACTTGAGCCTCATCACATAGGAGTATCATTGGGTGCGTCCAAAATGATTTCAGAGCCTATGGTGCGTTTGGCGCAAACCGTGCACCTATGTTGCACCGACACTAACACTATCTCCAAATAGACCGAAATGAGATTCCACTTGACCCACTCACCTAGGGGTTCCTTCAAGTGCATCCAACATGATTTCCATTCCTATGGTACGTTCGACACAAACCATGCACCTATCTTGCGTAAAGATTAGCACTATCTCCAAGCGGACTCAAACAAGCTTCCACTTAAGCCTCGTCACCTAGGAATATCGTCGGTTGCGTCCAAAATGATTTCTGAGCCCATGGTACGTTCGGCGCAAACTGCGCACCTCGTCAAGACTAGCACTATCTCCAAACGGACCAAAACGTGCTTCCACTTAAGCCTTGTCACCTAGGATTTCCATCAGGTGCGTCCAATACGAATCCTGAGCCTATGGTACATTCGGTGCAAACCGTGCACCTATATTGCACCGACAGTACACTGTCTCCAAACGGACCGAAACGAGATTCCACATGACCCACTCACCTAGGAGTTCCATCGGGTGTGTTCAAGACGATTTCTGAGCCTATGGTACGTTTTGCACAAACTACGCACCTATCATGTGTCAAGATTAGCACTGTCTTGAAACAGACTCAAACAAGCTTCAAGTTGAGCCTCGTGACCTAGGAGTATCGTCGGGTGCATCCAAAATGATTTCTGAGCTTATGGTACGTTCGGTGCAATTCGTGCACCTATATTGCACCGACACTAACACTATCTCCAAACAGACCAAAACGAGATTCCACATGACCCACTCACCTAGGAGTTCCATCAGGCGCGTCCAGGACGATTTCTGAGCCGCTAGTACATTCGACACAAATGGCGCACCTATCCTGCGTCAAGATTACCACTATCTCCAAACAGACTCAAACAAGCTTCCACTTGAGCCTCGTCACCTAGGAGTATCGTCGGCTGCGTCCAAAATGATTTATGTGCCTATGGTGTGTTTGGCGCAAACCGTGCACCTATATTGCACCGACACTAACACTATCTCCAAACAGACTCAAACGAGATTCCACTTGATCCACTCACCTAGGGGTTCATTAGGTGCATCCAACATGATTTCCATTCCTATGGTACGTTCGACACAAACCATGCACCTATCTTGCATAAAGATTAGCACTATCTCCAAGCGGACTCAAATAAGCTTCCACTTGAGCCTCGTCGCCTAGGAGTATCATCAGGCGCAACAAAATGATTTTAGAGCCAATGGTACATTTGGAGCAAACCATTTGCACCGACACTAACACTGTCTCCAAATGGACCGAAATGAGATTCCACATGACCCACTCGTCTAGGACTTCCATTAGGTGCGTTCAAGATGATTTCTGAGCCTATGGTACGTTGGACACAAACCATGCACCTATCTTGCGTCAAGATTAGCAATATCTCGAAACGGACTCAAACAAGCTTCCACTTGAGCCTCATCACCTAGGAGTATCATTGGGTGCGTCCAAAATGATTTCTGAGCCTATGGTGCGTTTGGCGCAAACCGTGCACCTATATTGCACCGACACTAACACTGTCTCCAAATAGACCGAAACGAGATTCCACTTGACCCACTCACCTAGGGGTTCCTTCAGGTGCATCCAACATGATTTCCATTCTTATGGTACATTCACCACAAACTATGCACCTATCTTGCGTAAAGATTAGCACTATCTCCAAGTGGACTCAAATAAGCTTCCACTTGAGCCTCGTCGCCTAGGAGTATCATCAGGCGCAACAAAATGATTTTAGAGCCAATGGTACATTCGGAGCAAACCATTTGCACCGACACTAACACTGTCCCCAAACGGACCAAAATGAGATTCCACATGACCCACTCGTCTAGGACTTCCATTAGGTGCGTTCAAGACGATTTATGAGCCTATGGTACGTTGGGCACAAACCGCGCACCTATCTTGCGTCAAGATTAGCAGTATCTCGAAACGGACTCAAACAAGCTTCCACTTGATCCTCATCACCTAGGAGTATCATCGAGTGTGTCCAAAATGATTTCTGAGCCTATGGTGTGTTCGGTGCAAACCGTGCACCTATATTGCACCGACACTAACGCTGTCTCCAAATAGACCGAAACGAGATTCCACTTGACCCACTCACCTAGGGGTTCCTTCAGGTGCATCCAACATGATTTCCATTCCTATGGTACGTTCGACACAAACCATGCACCTATCTTGCGTAAAGATTAGCACTATCTACAAGCGGACTCAAACAAGCTTCCACTTAAGCCTCATCGCCTAGGAGTATCATCAGGCGCAACAAAATGATTTTAGAGCCAATGGTACATTCGAAGCAAACCATTTGCACCGACACTAACACTATCCCCAAACGGACCGAAACGAGACTCCACATGACCCACTCGTCTAGGACCTCCATTGGGTGCGTTCAAGACGATTTCTGAGCCTATGGTACGTTGGGCACAAATCGCGCACCTATCTTGATATGAACCAGCAAGGGTTTGTGGTCGATCTTTCGATGAGAAGCGTGAAAAACTCGATTTGGGGATGGAGATGACGTTCATGGCCCAACTACAGCCTTCCAAGCTGTGCCTTAGCAACCGATACACCACCTCCAACAGCCGTCGTGATCTTGTGGAGCACGATCAACCAAACCACTAGGGTAATTCCTGCAAGCAATCGAGGAACAAGCAAGAACAAGTAGAACAAGAAACTCAATTGCAAATATGGAGATGAAAAACCAATCTGAACTCACAAAGTTGGGGTTCTGAATCAAGTAGAACGGATGGTCTAGTCAACACACGCGTCTACAAGGAAGTAGCAATGGCTAAACTTTCAACAAAATAAAACCCAATCTGTTTGTGGCGGATCTAATCCTTATTAATACCTAGGGGAATGACCAGGGGGGTGTTGGGGTCGTTCTCCAACCCTAGGACACATCCTTAATGGACCCAAATTGATACATGGACCATCGGCCCAAAATAGGGTGACGCAGCACCAAAGGCAGAAAAGGTCCTAGCGTTGAAATGATGATTGCGGAAGCATCGGATAAGATATAGCCATGGGTCCAGATCCATTGGAAAATAGACTTGATAAGCTTTACAAAAAGTGCTATAACGTCCCAATCGGAGTCCGTATGAAGTCGTGGTGACCGTCGCAATTTGGGACTATTTTGCAGTCCGAAATTCAACTTCCAAAACGTGTTGGACTTAGACTCTTTCTGTCCTTGGAACCAAAGTGACGTGGTGGCCTAGCGGAGGACATTAGGAATACTTGGATTTTGTCCCCAATCAAATTCATTAACCTTCCATGCTTTCCATATGCAATCAAACCTTCCCTTGATCCATGTAAGTAATTCTGAAAATGAGAATGAACACACATCATGGTGCAACATCAATTCATCAAATGCCTCAATGATAAGCCTCATATAGAATGGTTGCACCTTTGGTATAGAAGTGGTTGGCATGGTCATCTTTGAGCCAATTATGTCCTCATCATTCTCCCCTTCTTGACAGCAAACCGTCCTCGGTTTGATCTTTGTTGGAGTATGTGTTGTAGGTAAAAGTGAACCGTGCTCCCCTTCTTGATATTTATCCTGGTGCATATGGGGAAAACTAGAAAAACTTTGCAAGACATCATTAGTGTTAGTGCAGCCCTCAATTTGATCATGGTATTATGGCCCAAAAGGATATTTCAGATTAGAACAAATATAAACTTTATGCACCAAATATTCTCCTTTGCTGTCATATTTGCCAATTGCATGAAGCGAACAATGATTAAAACTCGGCAAACTAGAATCAAATTTAAGTTTCTCTTTTAGACAATTTAGATTACACAGAATATCAAATTCAATATAACCCAAAGTATTTAAAGAGGACAGTAAATTTAGTTCATCTTGTGCACATGTAATAGGATGAAAAAGCTTATCTTCAGCACATTTGTATGGTTCCAAACTAAAAGTATCACACTTATTCACTACTTGTGGCATAGGAGTAAAAGAATCATCAGCACACAACTCCTCTTTATCACAAGGAATAGCAAGTAATTCATTTTGTGATAAAGGAAAATCAGTAGTGGGTTCCACTATTTGTTGCTCTTCATTAGCATGCAGAGTGGACAAATTTTGAACATTATGGGTCACATCATTCTGGCAAGTATTCACAGATAATAGAATCTCTTTTTCAGCATTGAGAGCCAGACAAAACAATTGACCAATATGGCAATATGATTTGCTAATTAACAAGGTTTGAATTTTAGAATTGAGCCCTCTCATGAATCTACTCATAACATCTTCCATGCATTCATCCAATCCACCAAACATGATACAAATCTTAAAATTATGGTAGTATTGTTTCACAGTCTTACTACCCTGCTTCAAGTTGTCTAATTTTGCAAGTAAATAATCAACATAATATGCAGGAATGAATGCATCTCTAAAAAGAAATTTGAAGTCTTTCCAAGATTCTGGAACTTTGTTGTGCCTACAAATGCGTTTCCATTCTAGCAAAGCATTTTCAATCAAAATATTAGAGGCAATACAAATCTTTTGTTTCTCGGACAGGCCATGCTCATCAAATTCATTGTCTACTTTTAACTCCCAATCAATGTAAGCTTAGAATCAAACTTACCATCATATAACGGCAAGAGTTGAATGACATCCTGAATATGAGGGTCTAGTTTCAACAGCTCAAAAATCTCCATATCACCTGCCATGATTAGTAGAAAACAAGAAACACAAAAATAATATGTATCCTCCTATCAACTACTAGGATGTGTCGATTGTAACTCTCTCAAACTCAACTTGTTAAAACAAGCCCTTACAAGTTCTTACCAAACCAAACAGGAGGTGATGGCAACCAACAAGTCTACAACCGTGGAGTGAAGTGTATCGGCGCCGCAACAACAACACCTGTCAAGCTGTAGTCGAAATATGTGGAGCTATAGGTGGGCTAAAGCAAGGAAGTACGAGCACCACGTTAGTCACAAAAGCAAGCTGAATAATCGTTCAACGGAGGTACTATGCTGGTTCTAGGCTAAACCATGCTAGAGACGTGAGCCTAGACACAAAGGTAGTCACTAAAAAAGAACAACTAGCACAGCATGAAGAAAACAACAGATTCAGCCCCTTGTTTCTTCTCCTTCTCTTGTCTTTTTCTTCTTCTTTTTTTTTGAAGAGGCCTAAATGTTTTATTTGGTACTATGACAACCCAAACAATTAGGCTATTGCACACAACCTCTTCGAAGTTAGATTTAACAACTCTTGTTAATACCGCAGATGCGGAAATCTCTAAGATGATTGTGGAGTGCTCAGATCGAATTTTGCTGCAAGGTTAGATCCATTGGAAAGAAGACAACTTCAAGTTTCCAGATTGTATTTAAACTCCTAAATCGGACATCATATGGATCCGTGGTGGTAGAAACTTTCAACAAAACAAAACTCAATCTGTTTGTGGTGGCTCTAATCCTTATTAATACCTAGGGGAATGACCAGGGGGGTGTTAGGGTCGTTCTCCAACCCTAGGACATGTCCTTAATGGACCTAAATTGATACATGGACCATCGGCCCAAAATAGGGTGACGCAGCACCAAAGGCAGAAAAGGTCCTGGCGTTGAAACGACGATTGTGGAAGCATCGAATAAGATATAGCCATGAGTCCAGATCCGTTGGAAAATAGACTTGATAATCTTTCCAAAAAGTGCTATAACGTCCCAATCGGAGTCCGTATGAAGTCGTGGTGACCGTCGCAATTTGGAACTATTTTGAAGTCCGAATTCAACTTCTAAAACGTGTTGGACTTGGACTCTTTCTGTCCTTGGAACCAAAGTGACATGGTGGCCTAGCGGAGGACATTAGGAATACTTGGATTTGGTCCCCAATCAACTTCATTAACCTTCCATGCTTTCCATCTGCAATCAAACCTTCCCTTGATCCATGTAAGTAATTCTGAAAATGAGAATGAACACACATCATGGTGCAGCATCAATTCATCAAATGCATCAATGATAAGCCTCATATAGAATGGTTGCACCTTTGGTATAGAAGTGGTTGGCATGGTCATCTTTGAGCCAATGATGTCCTTATCATATCTTGCATCAAGATTAGCACTATCTCTAAAAGGACTCAAACAAGCTTCCACTTGAGCCTCGTCACCTAGGAGTATCATCGGGTGCGTCCAATACGATTCCTGATCCTATGGTACGTTCGGTGCAAACTGTGCACCTATATTGCACCGACAGTACACTGTCTCCAAATGGACCAAAACAAGATTCCACATGACCCACTCACCTAGGAGTTTCATCGGGTCCATTCAAGACGATTTCTGAACCGATGGTACATTTGGCACAAACTGCACACCTATCTTGTATCAAGATTAGCACTGTCTCGAAATAGACTCAAACAAGCTTCAAGTTGATCCTCGTCACCTGGGGTATCATCGGGTGCATCCAAAACAAGTTTTGATCCAATGGTACGTTCGGTGCAAATCGTGCACCTATATTGCCCCGACACTAACACTATCTCCAAACAGACCAAAACGAGAATCCACTTGACCTACTCACCTAGGGGTTCCATCAGGTGTATCCAACAAGTTTTCCATTCCTATGGTACGTTCAACACAAACCACGCACCTATCTTGCGAAAAGATTAGCACTATCTCCAAGCGAACTCAAACAAGCTTCCACTTGAGCCTCGTCACCTAGGAGTATCGTCGGGTGTGACCAAAATGAATTCTGAGCCTAGGAGTATCATCAGGCGCGTCGAAAATGATTTCAGAGCCAATGGTACATTCGGAGCAAACCAGTTGCACCGACACTAAGACTGTCCCCAAATGGACCAAAACAAGATTCCACATGACCCACTCATCTAGGACTTCCATCGGGTGTGTTCAAGACGATTTCTGAGCCTATGGTACGTTGCGCACAAACCGCGCACCTATCTTGCGTCAAAATTAGCACTATCTCCAAACGGACTCAAACAAGCTTTCACTTGAGCCTCGTCACCTAGGAGTATCGTCGGGTGCGTCCAAAATGATTTCTGAGCATATGGTATGTTCGTTGCAAACCGTGCACCTATATTGCATCGACTCTAACCCTATCTCCAAACAGACGGAAACGAGATTCCACATGACCCACTGACCTAGGAGTTCCATTGAGTGCGTCCAACACCATTTCCAAGCCGATGGTACATTCGACACAAAACCACGCACCTTTCTTGCGTCAAGATTACCACTATCTCTAAATAGACTCAAACAAGCTTCCACTTGAGCCTCGTCACCTAGGAGTATCGTCGGTTGCGTCCAAAATAATTTCTGAGCCTATGGTATGTTCGGCGAAAACCATGCACCTATATCGCACCGACACTAACACTGTCTCCAAACGTACCGAAATGAGATTCCACATGACCCGCTCACCAAGGAGTTCCATTAGGTGCATCCAAGATGATTTCCAACCCTATGGTACGTTCGACACAAACCACGCACCTATCTTGCGTCAAGATTGGAACTATCTCCAAACGGATCTCAAACAATCTTCCACTTGAGCCTCGTCACCTCAAAGTATCGTTGGGTGCACCCAAAACGATTTCTAAGCCTATGGTACGTTTGGCGCAAACTACGTGTAACACCTTAGGTGTTTGGCTTCCATAATTGCATTGCATTTCATAAGCATGAGCATCGTCCGTCTCATTCATGTCTTTATTTTGCATGCAACATGAGTATGCCACATACCCTAATATGCTTGTTTCATAATTTACTTGCTTATGAAATGTGAGTGGTGCAACTTGTAGATACAACATGGGGTCTCATACTTTGAAACATGACAATGTTATTAGTATACCATGATAAGCTTAATTGATGCAACAAGGTCTTGAAACATGTGCAACATGGTAATGCAACATTTTGGTGGAAAAATTGTTTTGCTTGTTTCAACTTAGGTGGCACTAGGAATTTTGTGTAACCAAGGTGTAGAGTGGCTAATTATATCTTATAACACCTTAATTACATTTAGGGTAAATAGTGGAGCAATGTTCATGTTGACGAAAATGACCAAATTGCCCTTCTAAATGTTGTTGACTAGGTTTTGACCCTAGAATGCATTGGTTTGACTATTTAAAAAGTATAGCTTAGAGATCTTGCATGGAGAAGCAACCTTAAGCAAAGTTGTAGAGAATTTCCTAAGGAACAAAAGTTCTAATATGGCCATCTCATGAAAATTACCAGAACATGCTCAAAAATGGCCCACAAGTCAGTTTGAGGGGCTGCCCACACTTAGAAAACTTCCAAGTCTGAAAATTTGAAATTTCAGTTTCAATGTACCTCACTTCAACGCCATGTAACTCACAAACCAGGCCAAACCAGTCCAAGCTCTAATTAACAAAGTTGTAGTCCTCACTTAGCTCTACAACTTTGCTGTTATCACCTCTTGCTAAATCGGGCCATATGAGGAGATAATCAACGGCGAAACTGTCCCGTCACTCACCGTTTCCGGCTTTGATTCAGACATTCAGAGCACTGGGTGGCCGACCGGCCACAGGCCCGTGCCGCCGCGTGGGTGCGCCGTGGCAGGCGTACGCCGGCCGTGGCCCCATCGATCAGTCCGCGACGCTCTCAAAGACGTCACGGGCGCGGCTGCTGCTCACATTCTTTCCTCCTCGCTCTCCCTCCTGGCAGAGAAAACTGAGCTGCCATTGCCACCGCCCACTCTGACGTGCTCGCGGGCGCTCGCCATCGCATCACCATCGGCCAAACTACATCCCTCACTCCGCCTTAAGCCCCGCTACCTCCTCGTCCTCCTTGCGCATCAAGCCAAGCCGTGGTAAGGCGACATTTTTGATGCAATCACCGTGGGAGGCTCGCCGGAGCTCCGCCGTGCTTGAGCTCATCGTGGCCGACCCCGCTGGCGCCTCCATCTCTCTCTTCTTAGTAGCATAGTGAGTTGCCTAGGTCACCGTGATGCTCATGCCAGCCTTAGGCCGGGCCGCCGTGGTCAGAGTTGGCCGACGCACACCGCACAGCGCCGTCGCAACCGCCATTACGACGGCGTGCCCTCCTGGCTATAGGGTCACCGTAGTACCTCACCCGGTTTGGGATCACGTGGAGAGCACGACGATGGTCTCGGCTTCGCCGACTGACCCACCGGCGGTGAGCTCTGCCGGCACCGACGCTCCCCTACTCCCTGTCCCTCTGACTAGCGGGCCCCGCCTGTCAGCACGCACGCGGGAGGGAGCGCGAGCAGGCGACGATCGCGGGCCGCGCGCACTTGTGGGCCACGTTGCCCGGGTAAAGCCGTGCGCGGGGTAAACGGGCCGCGCGTGGTTGAGCCGGCCCGGTAGATCTTTAGGGTTTTGAAATTTTGGTTTTTCTTTATTTATTTCACAGATTTTTTGCTACATTGTAAAATTCATATCTCATGCAATATAGATCCAAATGAGGTGATTCCAATTGTGTTTAGTTCTAGATAAAGTGTAGTATTTAGGAAAAATATCAAATGCACATGTGATGTTTAGTTTCTGGAAGATTTAAATAGGCCTATGAAATGTGTTTTAAAATGAAGGCAAACTTGTTAAATAGATAACTTGAGTTGTATTGTTCCAAAAATTATGAAATTTGGTGGGTATGTTATTTCATGTATATACTAGCATTGGTAAAAAGTTGGGTACTAATGCTTGAGTACTTTTCAAGTTATGATGTTGTCATATTCTATTAGAAGTTACTTGAATGAATTTTAATATTTTTTCTGTATGTGCAATGTTCATGAAATTTTATGGAGAGTGTCCTAGTAGCCTAAGGTTGCTAAGAACAATATGGTTTCTATTGTTTGATACTTTTCAATGTGATTTATTAATTATGCAAAAATCAGCCTTTTTGGCTTTTGAATTTTGTGTAGGGAGTTTATGTGAATAACTTTAGTTCAAATTTTTACAGTAGCCTCCTAGTAGGGCAGAGAGCCTCCTATAATTTTTATAGAATTTTCTAAGTAGATTGCATGTAAGTTTAATTTCCCACTTAATTAAGTAAATTAAGAAAGGAGTTGAAATAAATGTCTTAGGTTGGCACGCCCTACTTTCTGGTGGTTTCATGACATGTGTGAACTAGTAGTATCATTAGTTTGGTCATAAGGGTAGTTTGACACATGAATAAATATTTAATTTTCACATTTCTAGGTTCTCTGGACAGCTGGTAGTATTTTTGGGTTTAAACCTTGATAAAGGTGCTTGCTGGGAAACTTGTGAATACCAAAGTGGTAGTAAATTTGTTAACTAGTTTGTGTCAAAATTTGGTGGCATTTGGCCTAGTAGTCTAGGAGTTGCAGCTATTTTAAGTGGTTGTCCAGAAATGGCTGCTCTCTGTTTGGGAAGGACAAATTTCTGGAACTTTAGAATTTCGACTAGGTAAACTTTGTAATTAAGTGTTGAGGTCTGAAAATGAATTGTAGGGCATTTTGTAAGCTTTCTAGATTGTCTTATATCATGCCATTTGGATTTTTGAATCTACAGTTGTGATGGAAATACTTAGTTGTTGTCTAGAATGTGTTGTTGCGATATTTTGTGCTTGGTTGGTGGTAACCTTGAGTAATGTTATTCTTGTTGATTGTTAGGTGTTAGGGCCTTAACTGAGGAGGAACACTTATATATTAGGTTGTGTAGATTAGGTAAGTACTTCTCTACCGGAGAAGAGATTTGCACTTATTATTGAAGTGATTTGAATAGAACACTAGGATTGTTGTAGTGCATTCCATTCCAAGCATGCTGCATTCCTTCTTATGCATCCATGAGATTTATTGTGCATTCATGCAATAGGTGTACCGGAGGGAGTAACACTCCTCGAGTTTGAGGGAGCGATTCCGGAGGAGGTTCAGGAGCAGCCGGGAGAACCCGAAGAGGCAGCCAACGAAGGAAACGCCATTGATGAGCTACCGGAGTGTCCGGATCATCGCCCTTTCTCGTTCCTGAAAGGCAAGCCCCAGTGTATGCTGACCCAATTGTTTTATATATCAATTTTGAGTACTTTTACTTATTTACTGCATTAAGTTGTAGGAGTTGTGTGAAAATACTTGTTGCATTATACCTGTCCTTGTCCAGATATCATACTTGAATCCTAAATTAAGTTTAGGCACGTGTCAATGCTTAGCCCTACTTAGTCCGGTAGAAGTCGGGTGATTTTTGGTCATCCGCGAGATGTAGGAATGGGTCATAAGTGGCTATGTTGGCTATCGTGGATGGAACCATGCCTTAAAATGAAATCGAGACCGGGCGGGAGTTCGATAGTGCAGCCGCAAGACACTTCACGTCTTGGGTGTGAAGCTATGCCTGTCTGAGTCGTTTAAGGACCGATTCGCTGTACGTCCTTGAGTCATGTTGAATGCAGTCTAACACTTAGTTGGCCGGATAAGTCGTTCCGACCACGAATCCGAGTAATACAGTTCAGGCCGGGAATCGAATGGTAGGTCGCATCTTGGAGGTAGTAAGGATGTGCTTGGGGACATTGGCGTGAGACCAAGGGCCAGAGTCCCTAGCACCTGGCAGAGTGTCACCCTTGGGGACGCGGCATCAGTCGAACCCGCGGGTCCTAAACTGTACCAAAGGTGACCTGAGCAGCCCTCACCAGGCGTGACTCGGTGAGTGTTAGAAATACCCCTCCAGCTGGATAGGAATTCGATTCGAATCGTCGTCGCTCCCGGTTAGTGAGCACTTGACTTGAGCAGCGGCAACGTAGATCTCATTAAATTGAACGGATAGTTAAGCGAATGATATAATGATGCCGCAATTTATACTTGCTATGGATATAATAATATTATTGTTTGATTATAATCAAGTGAATGTTTAGTACAGGTGCTAAGATAGATGATAGGTTAATGTTAAAAATAATTGCTAGTCTAGGTTAAAAGAGTTCCAATTACTTATGCTTTTCCGCAAATGTAATGTCAACCAGCTCCACTTATGAAAGCCTTGCATAATCCTTGGTGTTTCTTATTTTCCGTTCGACAGGTAAGTCTAGCTGAGTACATTCCAGTACTCAGGGTTTATAACCTCCTGTTGCAGATGACATGCTTTATCAGGGCTTCTGCAAGAACTGCCTCCACCCCACGGGTGATGAGGACTAGATCACTCGGGCGTGATCGTCTGTTAGTTACTTACCTTAATGCTTTTGTGGGATGTTGATCTATAAGACTGACAGTGGTATTTGAACAAAGTGTGAGTGTGTTATGCTTCCGCTACTTTATGAACTTGGTTTGTAATAATTTGCGACTCCATGTGTTGTAAGCGAACTTCCCAACTACTTGTGAAATGTATCATGTCATGTGTTATGTCGAATGATCTGATCTTGGTTGTAAATGAGTTGGTTTGAAATCCTTCGTGGTTTCGATTGACTACCGGGATTATATGGGCTCAAGTTCGAAAATTTGAGCGTTTTGGCGCTTGTTTTCGTACTTATGCTCTTATAATTTGGTCGGTTCTGTTACACTACGCACCTCGTCAAGACTAGCACTATCTCCAAACGGACCAAAATGTGCTTCCACTTAAGCCTTGTCACCTAGGATTTCTATCAGGTGCATCCAATACGATTCCCGAGCCTACGGTACGTTCTGTGCAACCCGTGCACCTATATTGCATCGACAGTACACTGTCTCCAAATGGACCGAAATGAGATTCGACATGACCCACTCACCTAGGAGTTCCATCGGGTCCGCTCAAGACAATTTTCGAGCCTATGGTATGTTTGGCACAAACTGCGCACCTATCTTGCGTCAAGATTAACACTATCTCGAAACAGACTCAAACAAGCTTCAAGTTGAGCCTCATCACCTTGGAGTATCGTCGGGTGCATCCAAAATGATTTCTGAGCTTATGGTACGTTCGGCGCCATCCGTGAACCTATATTGCACCGACACTAACACTGTCTCCAAACGGACCGAAATGAGATTCCACATGACCCACTAACCTAGGAGTTCCATCAGGCGCGTCCAAGACGATTTCTGAGCCGATGGTACGTTTGACACAAATGACGCACCTATCTTGCGTCAAGATTACCACTATCTCCAAACGGACTCAAACAAGCTTCCATTTGAGCCTCGTCACCATGAGTATCATTGGGTGTATCCAATTTGATTTCTGAGCCTATGGTACATTTGGCGCAAACCGTGCACATATATTGCACCAAAACTAGCACTGTCTCCAAACGGACCGAAACGAGATTCCACATGACCCAATCACCTAGGAGTTCCATCGGGTGCGTCCAACACGACTTCCGAGCCAACGGTACATTCAACACAAATCGCGCACCTTTCTTGCGTCAAGGTTACCACTATCTCCAAATAGACTCAAACAAGCTTCGACTTGAGCCTTGTCACCTAGCAGTATCATCAGGTGCTTCCAAAATGATTTCTGAGCCTATGGTACGTTCGGCGCAAATCGTGCAATTGTATTGCATCGACACTAACACTGTCTCTAAACAAACCGAAATGAGATTCCACATGGCGCACTCACCTAGAAGTTCCATCAGGTGCACTCAAGATGATTTCCGTGCCCATAGTACGTTTGACACAAACCGCTCAGCTATCTTGCGTAAAGATTAGCACTATCTCAAATAAACTCAAACAAGCTTTCACTTGAGCCTCGTCACCTAGGAGTATCATTGGGTGCATCCAATATGATTCCTAAGCCTATGGTACGTTCGGTGCAAACCGTGCACCTATATTGCACCGAGAGTACATTGTCTCCAAATGGACTAAAACAAGATTTCACATGACCCACTCACCTAGGAGTTCCATCGGGTGTGTTCAAGATGATTTCTGAGCCTATGGTACGTTTGGCACAAACTGCACACCAATCTTGCATCAAGATTAGCACTATCTCGAAACAGACTCAAACAAGCTTCGAGTTGAGCCTCATCACCTAGGAGTATCATCGGGTGCATCCAAAACGATTTTAGATCCAATGGTACGTTCGGCGCAAACCGTGCACATATATTGCACCGACACTAACACTATGTCCAAACGGACCGAAATGAGATTCCACTTGACCCACTCACGTAGGAGTTCCATCAGGGGCATCCAACATGATTTCCATTCCTATGGTACGTTCGACACAAACCACACACATATCTTGTGTAAAGATTGGCACTATCTCCAAGCGGACTCAAACAAGCTTCCACTTGAGCCTCGTGGCCTAGGAGTATCATCAGGCGCAACAAAATGATTTTAGAGCCAATGCTACATTCGGAGCAAACTATTTGCACCGACACTAACACTGTCCCCAAACAGACCGAAACGAGATTCCACATGACCCACTCATCTAGGACTTCCATCGGGTGCGTTTAAGACGATTTCTGAGCCTATGGTACGTTGGGCACAAACCACGCACCTATCTTGCGTCAAGATTAGCAGTATCTCAAAACGGACTCAAACAAGCTTCCACTTGAGCCTCATCACCTAGGAGTATCGTCGAGTGCGTCCAAAATGATTTCTAAGCCTATGGTACATTCGTCGCAAACCGTGCACCTATATTGCATCGACTCTAACACTGTCTCGAAACGGACCGAAACGAGATTCCACATGTCCCACTCACCTAGGAGTTCCATCGGGTGCGTCCAACATGACTTTCGAGCCGATAGTACATTCGACACAAATTGCGCACCTTTCTTGCATTGAGATTACCGCTATCTCCAAAAGGACTCAAACAAGCTTCCACTTGAGCCTCGTCACTTAGGAGTATCATCGGGTCCATCCAATATGATTCCTGAGCCTATGGTACATTCGGTGCAAACCGTGCGCCTATATTGCACGGACAGTACACGGTCTCCAAACGGACCGAAATGAGATTCCACATGACCCACTCATGTAGGAGTTCCATCAGGTGCATGCAACAAGATTTCCATTACAATGGTACGTTCGACACAAACCGCGTACCTATCTTGCGTGAAGATTAGCACTATCTCCAAACGGACTCAAACAAGCTTCCACTTGAGCCTCGTCACCTAGGAATATCATCGGTTGCGTCCAAAACGATTTCTGAGCCTATGGTACGTTCAGCACAAACTGTGCCCCTCGTCAAGACTAGCACTATCTCCAAACAGACCAAAACGTGCTTCCACTTAAGCCTTGTCACCTAGGATTTCCATCAAGTGCGTCCAATACGATTCCTGAGCCTATGGTATGTTTGGTGCAAACCATGCACCTATATCGCACCGACAGTACACTGTCTCCAAACGGACCAAAATGAGATTCCACATGACCCACTCACCTAGGAGTTCCATTGGGTGCGTTCAAGACGATTTCTGAACCTATGGTACGTTTAGCACAAACTGCGCACCTATCTTGCGTCAAGATTAACACTGTCATGAAACAGACTCAAACAAGCTTCAAGTTGAGCCTCGTCACCTAGGAGTATCGTCGGGTGCATCCAAAATGATTTCTGAGCTTATGGTACGTTCGGCATAATCCGTGCACCTATATTGCACCAACACTAATACTGTCTCCAAACAGGCCAAAACGAGATTCCACATGACCCACTCACCTAGGAGTTCCATCAGGCACGTCCAGGACGATTTCTAAGCCGCTAGTACATTCAACACAAATGGCACACCTATCCTGCGTCAAGATTAGCACTATCTCCAAACAGACTCAAACAAGCTTCCACTTGAGCCTCGTCACCTAGGAGTATCGTCGGGTGCGTCCAAAATGATTTCTGAGCCTATGGCGCGTTCGGCGCAAACCGTGCACCTATATTGCACCGACACAAACACTGTCTCGAAACGGACCGAAATGAGATTCCACATGGCGCACTCACCTAGGAGTTTCATCAGGTGCATCCAAGATGATTTCCATGCCCATGGTACATTTGACACAAACCACGCACCTATCTTGTGTAAAGATTAGCACTACCTCCAAACGGACTCAAACAAGCTTTCACTTGAGCCTCGTCACCTAGGAGTATCATCGGGTGCATCCAATACGATTCCTGAGCCTATCGTACGTTCAGTGCAAACCGTGCACCTATATTGCACCGACAGTACACTGTCTCCAAACGGACCGAAACGAGATTCCAGATGACCAAATCACCTAGGAGTTCCATCAGGTGCGCTCAAGACGATTTTTGAGCCTATGGTACGTTTGGCACAAATTACACAACTATCTTGCGTCAAGATTAGCACTATCTTGAAACAGACACAAACAAGCTTCAAGTTGAGCCTCGTCACCTGGGAGTATCATCGGGTGCATCCAAAATGATTTCAGAGCCAATGGTATGTTCGGCGCAAACCATTCACCTATATTGCACTGACAGTAACACTGTCTCCAAACAGACCGAAACGAGATTCCACATGACCCACTCACCAAGGAGTTCCATCGAGTGCTTTCAAGACGATTTCTGAGCCTATGGTACGTTTGGCACAAACTGCACACCTATTTTGCGTCAAGATTAGCACTGTCTTGAAATAGACTCATACAAGCTTTAAGTTGAGCCTCATCACCTGGCGGTGTCATCGGGTGCATCCAAAATGATTTTAGAGCCAATGTTACGTTCGGCGCAAACCGTGCACCTATATTCCGTCCAACAATATTTCCATTCCTATGGTACGTTCGACACAAACCACACACCTAGGGGTTCCATCAGGTGCATCCAACATGATTTCCATTTCTATGGTATGTTCGACACAAACCACGCACCTATCTTGCGTAAAGATTAGCACTATCTCCATGTGGACTCAAACAAGCTTCCACTTGAGCCTCGTTGCCTAGGAGTATCATCAGGCGCAACAAAACGATTTCAGAGCCAATGGTACATTCGGAGCAAACCATTTGCACTGACACTAACACTGTCCCCAAACGGACCGAAATGAGATTCCACATGACCCACTCATCTAGGACTTCCATCGGGTGCGTTCAAGATGATTTCTGAGCCTATGGTACGTTCGTTGCAAACCGTGCGCCTATATTGCATTGACTCTAACATTGTCTCCAAACAGACCAAAATGAGATTCCACATGTCCTACTCACCTAAGAGTTCCATTGGGTGCGTCCAACACGACTTTCGAGCCGATGGTACATTCGACACAAATCGTGCACCTTTCTTGCGTCAAGATTACCACTATCTCCAAAAGGACTCAACAAGCTTCCACTTGAGCCTCATCACCTAGGAGTATCATCGGGTGCATCCCATACGATTCCTGAGCCTATGGTACGTTCGGTGCAAACCGTGCACCTATATTGCACCGACAGTACACTGTCTCCAATTGGACCAAAACGAGATTCCACATGACCCACTCACCTAGGAGTTCCATCGGGTGCGTTCAAGACGATTTCTGAGCCTATGGTACGTTTGGCACAAACTGCACACCTATCTTGCGTCAAGATTAGCACTATCTCGAAATAGTGTCAAACAAGCTTCAAGTTGATCCTCGTCACCTGGGGGTATCATCGGGTGCATCCAAATCCATTTTTGAGCCAATGGTACGTTTGGCGCAAACCGTGTACCTATATTGCACCGACACTAACACTATCTCCAAACGGACCGAAACGAGATTCCACTTGACCCACTCACCTAGGGGTTCCATCAGGTGCATCCAACATGATTTCCATTCCTATGGTACGTTCAACACAAACCACACAACTATCCTGCGAAAAGATTAGCACTATCTCCAAGCGGACTCAAACAAGCTTGCACTTGAGCCTCGTCACCTAGGAGTATCATTAGGCGCGTCCAAAATGAATTCAGAGCCAATGGTACATTTGGAGCAAACCAGTTGCACCAGAACTAACACTGTCCCCAAACGGACCGAAACGAGATTCCACATGACCCACTCGTCTAGGACTTCCATCAGGTGCGTTCAAGATGATTTCTGAGCCTATGGTACGTTGGGCACAAACCACGCACCTATCTTGCGTCAAAATTAGCACTATCTCCAAACGGACCCAAACAAGCTTCCACTTGAGCCTCGTCACCTAGGAGTATCATCAGTTACATCCAAAATGATTTCTGAGCCCATAGTACGTTCGTCACAAATCGTGCACCTATATTGCATCGACTCTAACACTATCTCCAAACGAACCGAAACGAGATTCCACATGACCCACTCACCTAGGAGTTCCATCGAGTGCGTCCAACACCATTTCCGAGCCGATGGTATATTCGACACAAACCGCGCACCTTTCTTGCGTCGAGATTACCACTATCTCCAAACAGACTCAAAGAAGCTTCCACTTGAGCCTCATCACCTAGGAGTATCGTCGGTTGCATCCAAAATGATTTCTAAGCCTATGGTACGTTCGGTGAAAACCGGGCACCTATATCGCACTGACACAAACACTGTCTCCAAACGGACCGAAACGAGATTCCACTTGACCCACTCACCCAGGAGTTCCATTAGGTGCATCCAAGACGATTTCCAACCCTATGGTACGTTCGAGACAAACCACGCACCTATCTTGCATCAAGATTAGAACTATCTCCTAACGGATCTGAAACAAGCTTCCACTTGAGCCTCGTCACCTCAAAGTATCGTCGGGTGCGTCCAAAATGATTTCTGAGCCTATGGTACGTTCAACGCAAACTGCGCACCTCGTCAAGACTAGCACTATCTCCAAACGGACCAAAATGTGCTTCCACTTAAGTCTAGTTAGCTATGATTTCCATCAGGTGCGTCCAATACGATTCTGAGCCTATGGCGCGTTCAGCGCAAACCGTGCACCTATATTGCACTGACACTAACACTGTCTCCAAACGGGCCGAAATGAAATTCCACACGGCGCACTCACCTATGAGTTCCATTAGGTCCATCCAAGATGATTTCCATGCCCATAGTACATTTGACACAAACCGCTCACCTATCTTGCGTAAAGATTAGCACTACCTCCAAACGGACTCAAACAAGCTTCCACTTGAGCCTCGTCACCTAGGAGTATCATCGGGTGCATCCAATACGATTCCTGAGCCTATGGTACGTTCAGTGCAAACCGTGCACCTATATTGCACCGACAGTACACTGTCTCCAAACGGACCGAAACGAGATTCCAGATGACCCACTCACCTAGGAGTTCCATCGGGTGCGTTCAAGATAATTTCCGAGCCTATGGTACGTTTGGCACAAATTGCACACCTATCCTGCGTCAAGATTAGTACTGTCTCAAAACAGACTCAAACAAGCTTCAAGTTGAGCCTCGTCACCTGGGAGTATCATCGGGTGCATCCAAAATGATTTCAGAGCCAATGGTACATTCGGCGCAAACCATGCACCTATATTGCACCGACAGTAACACTGTCTCCAAACGGACCGAAACGAGATTCCACATGACCCACTCATCTAGGAGTTCCATCGAGTGCTTTCAAGACGATTTCCGAGCCTATGGTACATTTGGCACAAACTGCACACCTATTTTGCGTCAAGATTAGCACTGTCTTGAAATAGACTCATACAAGCTTCAAGTTGAGCCTCGTCACCTGGGGGTGTCATCGGGTGCATCCAAAACGATTTTAGAGCCAATGTTACGTTGGGCGCAAACCGTGCACCTATATTGTGTCCAACATGATTTCCATTCCTATGGTACGTTCGACACAAACCACGCACCTAGGGGTTCCATCAGGTGCATCCAACATGATTTCCATTCCTATGGTACGTTCGACACAAACCACGCACCTATCTTGCGTAAAGATTAGCACTATCTCCATGTGGACTCAAACAAGCTTCCACTTGAGCCCCGTTGCCTAGGAGTATCACCAGGCGCAACAAAATGATTTTAGAGCCAATGGTACATTCGGAGCAAACCATTTGCGCTGACACTAACACTGTCCTCAAACGGACCGAAACGAGATTCCTCATGACCCACTCGTCTAGGACTTCCATCGGGTGTGTTTAAGACGATTTCTGAGCCTATGGTACGTTCGTTGCAAATCGTGCACCTATATTGCATCGACTCTAACACTGTCTTCAAACGGACCAAAACGAGATTCCACATGTCCTACTCACCTAGGAGTTCCATCAGGTGCGTCCAACACGACTTTCGAGCCGATGGTACATTCGACACAAATCACGCACCTTTCTTGCGTCAAGATTACCACTATCTCCAAAAGGACTCAAACAAGCTTCCACTTGAGCCTCGTCACCTAGGAGTATCATCAGGTGCATCCCATACCATTCCTGAGCCTATGGTACGTTCGGTGCAAACCGTGCACCAATATTGCACCGACAATACACTGTCTCCAAACGGACCGAAATGAGATTCCACATGACCCACTCACCTAGGAGTTCCATCGGGTGCGTTCAAGATGATTTCCGAGCCTATAGTACGTTTGGCACAAACTGCACACCTATCTTGCGTCAAGATTAGTACTATCTCGAAACAAAGTCAAACAAGCTTCAAGTTGATCCTCATCACCTGGGGGTATCATCGGGTGCATCCAAATCCATTTTAGAGCCAATGGTACGTTTGGCGCAAACCATGTACCTATATTGCACCGACACTAACACTATCTCTAAATGAACCAAAACGAGATTCCACTTGACCCACTCACCTAGGGGTTCCATCAGGTGCATCCAACATGGTTTCCATTCCTATGGTACGTTCGACACAAACCACGCACCTATCCTGCGAAAAGATTAGCACTATCTCCAAGCGGACTCAAAACAAGCTTCCACTTGTGCCTCGTCACCTAGGAGTATCATCAGGCGCGTCCAAAATGAAGTCAGAGCCAATGGTACATTCGGAGCAAACCAGTTGCACCGGCAACAAAACTGTCCCCAAACGGACCGAAACAAGATTCCAGATGACCCACTCGTCTAGGACTTCCATCGGGTGCGTTCAAGATGATTTCTGAGCCTATGGTACATTGGGCACAAACCACACACCTATCTTGTGTCAAAATTAGCACTATCTCCAAACAGACTCAAACAAGCTTCCACTTGAGCCTCGTCACCTAGGAGTATCATCGGTTGCGTCCAAAATGATTTCTGAGCCTATGGTACGTTCGTTGCAAACCGTGCACCTATATTGCATCGACTCTAACACTATCTCCAAACGGACCGAAATAAGATTCCACATGACCCACTCACCTAGGAGTTCCAACGAGTGCGTCCAACACCATTTCCGAGCCGATGGTACATTCGACACAACCCACGCACCTTTCTTGCGTTGAGATTACCACTATCTCCAAACAGACTCAAACAAGCTTCCACTTGAGCCTTGTCACCTAGGAGTATCGTCGGTTGCATCCAAAATGATTTCTGAGCCAATGGTATGTTCGGCGAAAATCGTGCACCTATATCGCACTGACACTAACACTGTCTCCAAACGGACCGAAACTAGATTCCACTTGACCCACTCACCAAGGAGTTCCATTAGGTGCATCCAAGACAATTTCCAACCCTATGGTACGTTCGAGACAAACCATGCACCTATCTTGCATCAAGATTACAACTATCTCCTAACGGATCTCAAACAAGCTTCCACTTGAGCCTCGTCACCTCAAAGTATCGTCGGGTGCGTCCAAAATGATTTCTGAGCCTATGGTACATTCAGCGCAAACTGTGCACCTCGTCAAGACTAGCACTATCTCCAAAAGGACCAAAATGTGCTTCCACTTAAGCCTTGTTAGCTATGATTTCCATCAGGTGCGTCCAATACGATTTCTGAGCCTATGGCGCGTTCGGCGCAAACCGTGCACCTATATTGCACCGACACTAACACTGTCTCCAAACGGACCAAAATGAGATTCCACATGGCGCACTCACCTAGGAGTTCCATCAGGTGCATCCAAGATGATTTCCATGCCCATGGTACATTTGACACAAACCGATCACCTATCTTGTGTAAAGATTAGCACTACCTCCAAACGGACTCAAAAGCTTCCACTTGAGCCTCATCACCTAGGAGTATCATCGGGTGCATCCAATCCGATTCCTGAGCCTATGGTACGTTCAGTGCAAACTGTGCACCTATATTGAACCGACAATACACTGTCTCCAAATGGACCGAAACGAGATTCCAGATGACCCACTCACCTAGGAGTTCCATCGGGTGCGTTCAAGAAGATTTCTGAGCCTATGGTACGTTTGGCACAAATTGCACACCTATCTTGCATCAAGATTAGCACTGTCTCAAAACAGACTCAAACAAGCTTCAAGTTGAGCCTCGTCACCTGGGAGTATCATCGGGTGCATCCAAAATGATTTCAGAGCCAATGGTATGTTCGGCGCAAACCGTGCACCTATATTACACCAACAGTAACACTGTCTCCAAACGGACCAAAACGAGATTCCACATGACCCACTCACCTAGGAGTTCCATCGAGTGCTTTCAAAATGATTTCCGAGCCTATGGTACGTTTGGCACAAACTGCACACCTATTTTGCGTCAAGATTAGCACTGTCTTGAAATGGACTCATACAAGCTTCAAGTTGAGCCTCGTCACCTGGGGGTGTCATCGGGTGCATCCAAAACGATTTTAGAGCCAATGTTACGTTCGGCGCAAACCGTGCACCTATATTGCGTCCAACATGATTTCCATTCCTATGGTACGTTTGACACAAACCACGCTCCTAGGGGTTCCATCAGGTGCATCTAACTTGATTTCCATTCCTATGATACGTTCGACACAAACCACACACCTATCTTGCATAAAGATTAGCACTATCTCCATGTGGACTCAAACAAGCTTCCACTTGAGCCTCGTTGCCTAGGAGTATCATCAGGCGCAACAAAATGATTTCAGAGCCAATGGTACATTTGGAGCAAACCATTTGCACTGACACTAACACTGTCCTAAAACGGACCGAAATGACATTCCACATGACCCACTCGTCTAGGACTTCCATCGGGTGCGTTCAAGACGATTTCTGAGCCTATGGTACGTTCGTTGCAAACCATGCACCTATATTGCATCGACTCTAACACTGTCTCCAAACGGACCAAAATGAGATTCCACATGTCCTACTCACCTAGGACTTCCATCAGATGCGTCCAACACGACTTTCGAGCCGATGGTACATTCGACACAAATCGCGCACCTTTCTTGCGTCAAGATTACCACTATCTCCAAAAGGACTCAAACAAGCTTCCACTTGAGCCTCGTCACCTAGGAGTATCATCAGGTGCATCCCATACGATTCCTGAGCCTATGGTACATTCGGTGCAAACCGTGCACCTATATTGCACCGATACTACACTGTCTCCAAACGGACCGAAACGAGATTCCACATGACCAACTCACCTAGGAGTTCCATCGGGTGCGTTCAAGACGATTTCTGAGCCTATGGTATGTTTGGCACAAACTGCACACCTAGCTTGTGTCAAGATTAGCACTATCTCGAAACAGAGCAAACAAGCTTCAAGTTGATCCTCGTCACCTGGGGGTATCATCGGGTGCATCCAAATCCATTTTTGAGCCAATGGTACGTTTGGCGCAAACCGTGTACCTATATTGCACCGACACTTACACTATCTCCAAACGGACCGAAACGAGATTCCACTTGACCCACTCACCTAGGGGTTCCCTCAGGTGCATCCAAATGATTTCCATTCCTATGGTACGTTCGACACAAACCATGCAATTATCCCGCGAAAAGATGAGCACTATCTCCAAGCAGACTCAAACAAGCTTCCACTTGAGCCTCGTCACCTAGGAGTATCATCAGGCGCGTCCAAAATGAATTTAGAGCTAATGGTACATTTGGAGCAAACCAGTTGCACCAGCACTAACACTGTCCCCAAACGGACCGAAACGAGATTCTACATGACCCACTCGTCTAGGACTTCCATCGGGTGCGTTCAAGACGATTTCTGAGCCTATGGTACGTTGGGCACAAACCACGCACCTATCTTGCGTCAAAATTAGCACTATCTCCAAACGGAGTCAAACAAGCTTTCACTTGAGCCTCGTCACCTAGGAGTATCATCGGTTGCGTCCAAAATGATTTCTAAGCCTGTGGTACGTTCGTCGCAAACCGTGCACCTATATTGCATCGACTCTAACATTATCTCCAAACGGACCGAAACGAGATTCCACATGACCCACTCACCTAGGAGTTCCATCGAGTGCGTCCAAAACCATTTCCGAGCCAATGGTACATTCGACACAAACCGCGCACCTTTCTTGTGTCGAGATTACCACTATCTCCAAACAGACTCAAACAAGCTTCCACTTAAGCCTCGTCACCTAGGAGTATCATCGGTTGCGTCCAAAATGATTTTTGAGCCTATGGTACATTCGGTGAAACCGTGCACCTATATCGCACTGACACTAACACTGTCTCCAAACGCACCAAAACGAGATTCCACTTGACCCACTCACCAAGGAGTTCCATTAGGTGCATCCAAGATAATTTCTAACCCTATGGTACGTTCGAGACAAACCACGCACCTATCTTGCATCAAGATTAGAACTATCTCCTAACGGATCTGAAACAAGCTTCCACTTGAGCCTCGTCACCTCAAAGTATCATCGGGTGCATCCAAAATGATTTCTGAGCCTATGGTACGTTCGGCGCAAACTGCGCACCTCGTCAAGACTAGCACTATCTCCAAACAGACCAAAATATGCTTCCACTTAAGCCTTGTCAGCTATGATTTCCATCAAGTGCGTCCAATACGATTCCTGAGCCTATGGTACGTTCGGTGCAAACCGTGCACCTATATTGCACCGACAGTACACTGTCTCCAAATGGACCGAAATGAGATTCAAAATGACCCACTCACCTAGGAGTTCCATTGGGTGCGTTCAAAATGATTTCCGAGCCTATGGTACGTTTGGCACAAACTGCGCACCTATCTTAAGTCAAGATTAGCACTGTCTCGAAACAGACTCAAACAAGCGTCAAGTTGAGCCTCGTCACCTGGGAGTATCGTCGGGTGCATCCAAAATGATCTCTGAGCTTATGGTACGTTAGGTGCAATGCGTGAACCTATATTGCACCGACACTAACACTATCTCCAAACGGACCAAAACGATATTCCACATGACCCACTCACCTAGATGTTCCATCAGGCACGTCCAAGATGATTTTTGAGCCGATGGTATATTCGACACAAATGGCGCACCTATCTTGGGTCAGATTACCACTATCTCCAAATGGACTTAAACAAGCTTCCACTTGAGCCTCGTCACCTAGGAGTATCGTCGGGTGTGTCTAATTCGATTTCTGAGCCTATGGTACGTTTGGCGCAAACTGTGCACATATATTGCACCGAAACTAACACTGTCTCTAGACGAACTGAAATAAGATTCCACATGACCCACTCACCTAGGAGTTCCATCAAGTGCGTCCAACATGACTTCCGAGCCGACGGTACATTCGACACAAATCACGCACCTTTCTTGCGTCAAGGTTACCACTATCTCCAAATAAACTCAAACAAGCTTCCACTTGAGCCTTGTCACCTAGCAGTATCATCGGGTGCGTCCAAAACAATTTCTGAGCCTATGGTACGTTCAGCGCAAACCATGCACCTATATTGCACCGACACTAACACTGTCTCCAAACAGACCGAAACGAGATTCCACATGGTGCACTCACCTAGGAGTTCCATGAGGTGCACCGAAGATGATTTCCATGCCCATGGTACGTTTGACACAAACCGCTCACCTATCTTGCGTAAGGATTAGCACTATCTCCAAACGGACTCAAACTAGCTTCCACTTGAGCCTCGTCACCTAGGAGTATCATCAGTTGCGTCCAATACGATTTCGGAGTGTATGGTACGTTTGGTGCAAACCGTGCACCTATATTGCACTAACAGTACACTGTCTCCAAATGGACAAAGACGAGATTCCACATGACTCACTCACCTAGGAGTTCCATCGGTTGCGTTCAACATGATTTCCGAGCCAATGGTACAATTGGCACAAACTGCACACCTATCTTGTGTCAAGATTAGCACTATCTCGAAACAGACTCAAACAAGCTTCGAGTTGAGCCTCATCACCTAGGAGTATCATCGGGTGCATCCAAAACGATTTTAGAGCCAATGGTACGTTCGGCACAAACCGTGCACCTATATTGCACCGACACTAACACTATCTCCAAACGGACCGAAATGAGATTCCACTTGACCCACTCACCTAAGGGTTCCATCAGGTGCATCCAACATTATTTCCATTCCTATGGTACGTTCGACACAAACCACACACCTATCTTGTATGAAGATTAGCACTATCTCCAAGCGGACTCAAACAAGCTTCGACTTGAGCCTCGTCACCTGGGAGTATCATCAGGTGCAACAAAATGATTTCAGAGCCAATGGTACATTCGGAGCAAACCAGTTGCACCATCGCTAACACTGTCCCCAAATGGACCGAAACGAGATTCCACATGACCCACTCGTCAAGGACTTCCATCGGGTGCGTTCAAGATGATTTTTGAGCCTATGGTACGTTGGGCACAAATCGCACACCTATCTTACGTCAAGATTAGCACTATCTCGAAATGGACTCAAACAAGCTTCTACTTGAGCCTCGTCACCTAGGAGTATCGTCGGGTGCATCCAAAATGATTTCTGAGCCTCTAGTACGTTTGTCGCAAACCGTGCACCTATATTGCATCGACTCTAACACTGTTTCCAAACGGACCGAAACGAGATTCCACAAGTCCCACTCACCTAGGAGTTCCATCGGGTGTGTCCAACCCGACTTTCGAGCCGATGGTACATTCGACAGAAATCACGCACTTTCTTGCGTCAAGATTACCACTATCTCCAAAAGGACTCAAACAAGCTTCCACTTGAGCCTCGTCACCTTGGAGTATCATCGGGTGCATCTAATATGATTCCTGAGCCTATGGTACGTTCGGCACAAACTGTGCACCTATATTGCACCGATAGTACACTGTCCCCAAACAGATCGAAACAAGATTCCAGATGACCCACTCACTAGGAGTTCCATCGGGTGCGTTCAAGACGATTTCTGAGCCTATGGTACATTTGGCACAAACTGCACACCTATATTGCATGAAGATTAGCTTCAAGTTGATCCTAGTCACCTGGGGGTATCATCGGGTGCATCCAAAACGATTTTAAAGCCAATGGTACGTTCGGTGCAAACCGTGCACCTATATTGCGCCGTCATTAACACTGTCTCCAAACGGACCGAAATGAGATTCCACTTGACCCACTCACCTAGGGCTTCCATCATGTGCATCCAACATGATTTCCATTCCTATGGTATGGTTGACACAAACCACGCACCTATCTTGCGAAAAGATTAGCACTATCTCCAAGCGGACTCAAACAAGCTTTCACTTGAGCCTTGTCACCTAGGAGTATCATCAGGCGCAACAAAATGATTTCAGAGCCAATGGTACATTCAGAGCAAACCATTTGCACCGACACTAACACTGTCCCCAAATGGACCAAAACGAGATTCCACATGACCCACTCGTCTAGGACTTCCATCGGGTGCGTTCAAGATTATTTTCGGAGCCTATGGCATGTTGGGCACAAAACGCGCACCTATCTTGCGTCAAGATTAGCACTATCTACAAACGGACTCAAACAAGTTTCCACTTGAGCCTCATCACCTAGGAGTATCATCGGGTGTGTCCAAAATTATTTCTGAGCCTATGGTCTGTTCATCGCAAACTGTGGACCTATATTGCATCGACTCTAACACTGTCTCCAAATGAGATTCCACATGGCCCACTCACCTAGGAGTTCCATCGGGTGCGTCCAACACGACTTTCGAGCCGATGGTACATTCAACACAAATCACGCACCTTTCTTGTGTTAAGATTACCACTATCTCCAAACGGACTCAAACAAGCTTCCACTTGAGCCTCATCACCTAGGAGTATCGTCCGGTGTGACCAAAATGAATTCTGAGCCTATGGTACGTTCGGTGTAAACCTCGCACCTATATTGAACCGACAGTAACACTGTGTCCAAACGGACCATAATGAGATTCCACGTGACCCACTCGTCTAGGACTTCCAACGGGTGCATTCAAGATGATTTCCGAGCCTATGCTACGTTTGGCACAAACTGCTCACCTATCCTACGTCAAGATTAGCACTAACTCCAAACGGACTCAAACAACCTTCCACTTGAGCCTCGTCAGCTAGGACTATCGTCGGGTGCGTCCAAAATGATTTCTGAGCCTATTGTACATTTGATGCAAATCATGCTCCTATATTGCACCGATACTAACATTGTCTGCAAACAGACCAAAACAAGATTCCAAATGACTCACTCACCTAGGAGTTCCATCGAGTGCGTCCGACACCATTTCCGAGCCGATGGTATATTCGACACAAACCACACACCTTTCTTGCATCAAGATTACCACTATCTCCAAACATACTCAAATAAGCTTCCACTTGAGCCTCGTCACCTAGGAGTATCATCGGTTGCGTCCAAAACGATTTCTGAGCCTATGGTACGTTCAGCGAAAACCGTGGACCTATATCGCACCGACACTTACACTATCTCCAAACGGACCGAAATGAGATTTCACATGACCCACTCACCAAGGAGTTCCATTAGGTGCATCTAAGATGATTTCCAAGCCTATGTTACGTTCGACACAAACCACGCACCTATCTTGTGTCAAGATTAGCACTATCTCCAAATATCATCGGGTGCGTCCAAAATGATTTCTGAGCCTATGGTACGTTCGGCGCAAACTGCGTACCTCAAGACTAGCACTATCTCCAAACGGTCCAAAACGTGCTTCCACTTAAGCATTGTCACCTAGGATTTCAATCAGGTGGGTCCAATACTGTAACACCCTAGGTGTTTGGCTTCCTAAAGTGCATTGCATTTCATGAGCATTAACATTAATCATCTCATTCATGAGTGGGAGCATCATTCATTTCATGCATGAGCTTATAATATGTGAAACATGCTTTGGAAACATTGCCACATATGTTTATATTTCATGTGAAGTAAGAATTGAGTAGTGTGCAACACATAAGTACCTTATGTGCAATTTCCTTTTGAGACATGTCAACCACTTTAGTGTAACATAATTAGCAAGTGTTATGCAACACACTCATGCAACATGTGCAACATGAGCTTGCAACATTTGGGTGAAAGTATTGAATTACTTGTTCCAAAGTATGTGACACTAGGAAATTTGTGCAACCAATGTGTAGAGTGGCTAATCAGGTCTAATAACACCTTAATTACATTTAGGGTAAGTAGTGGAGCAATGTTCATGTTGACAAAATTACCAAATTGCCCTTCCAAATGTTGTTGACTAAGTTTGGACCCCTAGAGTGATCTGGTTTGACCAATTAAAAAGTCTAGCTTACAAATCTTGCATGGAGGAGCAACCTTAAGCAAAGTTGTAGAGAATTTCATAAGGAACAAAAGTTCTAATATGGACATCTCATGAAAATGACCAGAACATACTCAAAAATGGCCCACAAGTCAGTTTTAGAGGCTGTTTTGGGACTTAGCATTTTTGGCTAAGTGTGAAGCTGAAAACCGTTTCACTGTACCCCACTTTGGCACCTTATAACTCACAAACCAGGTTGAATCAGTCCTTGAGCCAATTTACAAAGTTGTAGTCCTCATGTAGCTCTACAATTTTGGTACTGTCATCTTCTGCTAACTCGAGATGGATTAGGAGATAATCTGCATCAAACTTGCTCTGTCAGTCGCTGAATGCCGGTTTCGTTTCAGTCTGTCAGAGCAGCGTGGCCGACCTGCCGTAGGCCATCGTCGACGCGTGGCCACACGGTGGCAGCCGTACGCCGGCCGAGGCCCCACCAGTCCGACCGCGAGGGCTTCAAGGGCGCCACGATGCCGCCCCAACCTCATTCGCGCCTCTGCCCTCTCTCTTGCTCCTCCCAAGCTCAGGCGGATGCCCCGAGCCGCATCGCCGTCGCGTGCCTTGTCGCGGCCGTGAGAGCTCGCCGCCACACTCCTACCGGCCAAATCAACACCCCTCACTCCACCACACTGCCCTGCACCTCCTCGACCAACCCGTGACATCCAAGGTGAGCCGCATTGTCGCCTCCGCCCGTTCCAAATGTCACCGGAGCTTTGCCGTGGTTGAGAGTCACCATGGCCAGCACCACACCGCACTCCTCCATTTTCCCTCGCTCACGTCCCCTCTTCCCCTGCACACCTAGATGCTCGGGTGATGATGCTACCGCCAGTCTCGGTTCGATCAAGCCGGAACACGGCCACGTACTGCCCGCCATGGCCGATGGCCAGGTGCTCACGCGGCCAAGCTGCTCCACCCCATCCCAATCCATTTGAGTAGCCTCAGAAAGTCCGCCAGGGTTCCAGGAAGCGGGTGCACCCCTCTGCCGGCCATCTAGCGGCCGGAGCACGCCGGCGTACCGCCACGCGTTCGCTGCCGTCCGCCCTCACCGTCGGCAAGGGTGCTCCGGTGCGGTAGCATTGGGGAAAAGTACATGCCTAGGTGCGGTTTTGTGTGGAGAGCCCGGTGGTGTGCTCGGCTTGGCCAAGGGAGCCACCGGCGGCGTGAATCCGCTCGCCGGAGCTCTCGGCTCGCCGCTCCCCTGTCCCTCTCTCGCTGACACCGGGCCCCCCCTGGCAGACGCACGCGCGCGGGCAGGAGGCCGAGAGCAGGCCGCGCGCGGGGAGCGGGCCGCGCCGCTCGAGCTGGGCCGCGTTGGCGGGTTGGCAGGCCCAGTGCCCTTTTTTATTTTTGAAAAATCCAGTTTATTTATCATTTTCACAGATTTGATTGATGTTTGTGATTTTCATATCTAGGGTTTGGTAGATCCAAAAATGGTGATCCAAATTTTGTTGGGCTCCAAATAAAGAGTAGATTCTAGGAAAAATATCAAATGCTTATGTGATGTTTATTTTCTAGAAGATTTAATTAGGGTTTTTAAATGTCTTTTAAATTACATGCAAACTTGTTTAAATCATATCTTGAGCTTATGTGTTCCAAAAATTATGAAATTTGGTGAGTATGTGATTTCATATATATACTAGCTCTGGTAAAACTTTGGATCCTATTGCTTGAGTAGTTTTCAAGTTATGATGTTGTCATTTTATTTTAGGAGATACTTGAATGAATTTTCATAATTTTTCTATAGTTCCAGTAAAGGTAAATTTTGGGAGTGTTGTTCTTAGGGTATAATGGTACTAGGAAAAATATGAAATCTGTTGTTTAACACTTTTCAATAGGGTTTCCTATTTATGCAAAAATCAGCCTTTTTGGCTTGTGAATTTTGTGTAGGGAGTTTCTTTGAGTAAATTTAGTTCAAATTTTTACAGTAGCCTCCTGGTAAGCTAGGGAGCCTCCTGTAATTTTTATAGAATTTTCTAAGCAGTTGGAATATAAGTTTAATTTCTCACTTAATTAATTAAGTAAATTAAGAAAAGGGGTTAAAATAAATGTTCTAGGTTGGCACCCCTTACTTTATGGTGTTTTTATGATATGTGAGAACTATTGGTATCATTGGTTTAGTCATAGAGGAAGTTGGACACATAAATAAATATCTAATCTTCTTATTTCTAGGTTTGCTGGACAGCTAGTAGCATTTTTGGGTTTGACCCTTAATAAAAGTGGTTGCTAGAAAACTTGTGAATGTCAAAGTTGTAGTAAACTTGATAAACTAGCTTGTGTCAAAATTGGGAGGCATTTGGCCTAGTAGTCTAGGAGTTATAGCTGTTTAAAGTGGCTATCCAGAAATGGCTGCTCTCTGTGTGAAGAGGACAGATTTCTGGAACTATAGAAATGCGACTAAGAAAACTTAGGAATCAAATGTTGAAGTTTAAAAAGGAATTGAAGAGCATTTTATAAGCATTCTAGATTATCTTGGATTATGTCTTTTGGAGTTAGGAACCTCCAGTTACGTTAGAAACATTAAGCTGCTATCCAGAATGTCTTGCTATGATATTTTGTGCTTGGATTTGGTAACTTAAGTAAAATTGTTCTTGTGATTGTTAGGTGTTAGGACCTTAACAGAGGAGGAACAACTATACCTTAGGTTGTATAGATTAGGTAAGTACTTCTCTACTGGAGAAGAGATTTGCACGTAAGATTGAAGTAAATTGAATAGAATACTTAAATTTGCTGCAATGCATTCCATTCCGAGCATATTGCATTCATTATGCATCCATGAGATTTATTGTGCATTCATGCAATAGGTGTACCAGAGGGGGTGACACTCCTTGAGTTCGAGGGGGCGATTCCGGAGGAGGACCAGGAGCAGCAGAGGGAGCCCGAGGATCCAGCAGGCGAAGGAGTGCCCGCAGATGACCTACCTGAGTGCCCGGATCACCGCCCGTCTTCTTTTCTGAAAGGCAAGCCCCGGTGCATGCTGACCCAATCATTTGAAATATAATTCTTGAGTACTTTTACTTGTTTACTGCATTAATTTGTAGGAGTTGTATGGAAACACTTGTTGCATGACACCTGTCCTTGTCCAGATATCATACTTAAACCCTAAATTAGGTTTAGGCCCGTGTTAATGCTTTGCCCTGCTTAGTCTGGTAGAAGTCAGGTGATTTTCGGTCATCCGCGAGATATAGGAATGGGTCACAAGTGGCTATGTTGGCTATCGTGGATGGAACCATGCCTAAAATGAATTTAAGACCGGGCGGGAGTTTGATAGTGCAGCCGCAAGACACTTCACGTCTTGGGTGCGGAGCTATGCCCGTCTGAGTCGTTTAAGGACCGATTCGCTGTACATCCTTGAGCCATGTTGAACGCAGTCTAACACTTAGTTGCCCGGATAAATCGTTCCGACCGTGAAGCCGAGTAATTCGGTTCAGACCGGGAGTCGAATGGTAGGTCGCATCTTGGAGGAGAGAAACGTTGTGCTTGGGGACATTGGCGTGAGACCAAGGGGGGGTTAGAGTCCCTAGCACCTGGCAGAGTGTCACCCTTAGGGATGCGGCATCATTCGAACCTGCGACTCCTGAATCGTACGAAAGGTGGCTTGTGCGACCCTGGCAGGGGCCTGTGCGGTGAGTGTTAGAAATACCCCTCCAGCTGGATAGGAATTCGATTCGAATCGCCGTCGCTCCCGGTTAGTGAGCACTTGACTTGAGCAGCGGCAACGTAGATCTCATTAAATTGAACAGATGGTTAAGTAAAGGATATAATGTTGCCGCAATGTATACCTGCTATGGATATAATAATATTATTGTTTGATTATACTCAAGTGAATGTTTAGTACAGGTGCTAAGATAGATGACAGGTTAATGCTAAAAATAAATGCTAGTACAGGTTAAAAGAGTTTAAATTATTTATGCTTTTTCGCAAAAGGTAATGTCAGCCAGCTCCACTTATGAAAGCCTTGCATAATCCTTGGTGTCTCTTATTTTCCGTTTCGACGAGTAAGTCTAGCTGAGTACATTCCCGTACTTAGGGTTTATTCCCTCCTGTTGCAGATGACATGCTTTATCAGGGCTTCTGCAAGACCTGCCTCCACCCTGCGGGTGACGAGGACTAGATCACTCGGGCGTGATCGTCTGTTATGTACTTTGCTTAATGCTTTTGCGGGATGTTGATCATTAAGACTGGCAGTAGTATGTGAACTAATACGTGTGTTATGCTTCCGCTACTTTATGAACTAGGTTTGTAATAATTTGTGACTCCGTGTGTTGTAAAAGAACCTCCGCTCTATTTATAAAATGTAACGTGTGATGTGTATGTTGAATGATGTGATCTTGGTTGTAAAAGAGTTGGTTTGAAATCCTTCGTGGTTTCGATTGACTACCGGGATTATATGGGCTCAAGTTTGAAAATTTGAGCGTTTCGGCGCTTGTTTTTGTACTTGTGCTCTTATAATTTGGTCGGTTCTGTTACAGCTGGTACCGGAGCAGAATTCAATATTAAACACATCATACGTGTATTTGAAAACAAAAGGGTGTGTTTGTGAAAAGTGTTAAAATCTGAAAGTTATTTCTATAAGTATGCCAGTGATCACATCCCTTAGCCCAAATAAGGACTCTTAGGTGGCTTATTAAAAGACTAACTTGGGGGTCTTGTTTGTTTTTGTTTCGTCATCCATACGGCGTGATATTGTATGGATGCCATCCTTTTTGGGTGGTAATGTATGGACAAACACCTCGACGCTCTGGTAAGGGTGAGCTGTGAGAGCATGATCGTCCAACCGGCGGTCTAGGGGAGAGTAGTTGTGGTTACTTGCATACTTACATGTTCAAACCATGTAATTATGAAAGTACTTAATTGCGGTATATCTGTCGGGTAGTTGTGATACTGAAGTATATACATCAGGGATGTGTATATGGAAAGTATTTAGTTTACTGCTTACTTGTGTGCTTATAATGGGAAACTGTTGGGCTGAAATGAGATTTTCTGCAGGTACACTAACAGCGCAAACGAGTAGACCGATAGTTTCGCCTATATGAGAGAATGTATGTATGCCACCGCCTAGCGTTAGAAGTTTATGGTTCTACTAGGATGAGAGGGTGTACGGAACGTGCATGCATCATGTTTAATTCATGTCATACATTTCATTTTACTCCCTCCTTAACAAATTCCGATGATCCCGACTAAATTAAATTTCGTATCCATAAAATACCCTCACTTTAAGTCATGTCTTGTTGCTACAGATGGCTCGCACCAAGAGGACCGCTCGCAAGTCCACTGGAGGCAGGGCACCTCGTCATCAGCTCGCTCCACGTGAGCCCCGCCCTGAGCCCACCGAGGTGGAAAGGTTGAGGGCTGAGTTGGCGGAGGTGACTGCTGCTAGAAATGCGGCTCAGCAACAGCTGGAGCAAGTGATACATGATAGAGATTAGGAGACACTTGCGGTCCAGCGGTTGACTGTGGCGAATCGCAACTGTCAGCGCATGCTGGCCCACGTGATGAACCAGCGGGATGAAGCCTGGCACGAAGAGAACGTTCTGAGAGCTCATCAGGTGGAGCTTGAGCAACGGATTGAAGCTGCAGAAGAGTACAATGACAATCTCCATGAGGAAGTGCACCGCCTCAACAACCAGCTCAATCCTATGCTCCCTCATAACAATAACGAGGATGAGGAGATGGGCTCGGGTGTCTTCATGGCTGAAGACGACGACGGCGTGGAGGTCAATGGACCACCGGATGTTCCACCAGAAGAAGAAGAAGAAGATGAGGAGTTAGAGCCTGTTAGTGACGAGGATGGTGGGGAGATCTTTGACACTGACTCCGAGGATGATGCTTAGAGTAGTCATCACGTAGCTATGATGCTGAAGTTATCTTTTGTGCCCTCCTTGTGTGGGAGTGAGGCTTTGTAATAATTTAGCTTTTGGCATGTAACATCGAACCCTATGTATCCTGGATGTTAGTTTGAACGTGTTAAATTTCGGTCACAATTGGATGTCTCATTGTGTTGGGTTCGGTGATGGTGTCACGATTAGCACCCTTCGGTGCCGCGACGAAACCGAGGGTCTCCTGTGGCGCGCGACATAAGGCTGTGCTGCTTGGCACGTGCTGGTATCGAGGTGGCTAGTCATGATCCACCATGGAACTCTACCCATGGGATGTCTTCTTGTGGTCATTTCTTGGTTAGCCTTCCTAGTTGGCTAGAAGCTTAGAGTGAATCCGGACACCCGTTACGTAAGGTCAAAAATTCCGTGATATTAATGTAACCTATCTAGTCACATTTGTGCTCCCTACATGCGAGCCTTTAATAAATTCCATCTTTTCATTGGAAGATATCTGGTTGTTATGACCATCGCATAATTGCGTCAATTGATGCACTTGATGGGTTCGTGTGGTTGTGATGAATTACTGTGCCTCGATTATTTGTGAATTCATTTTTAATGAAATCAGTTGGCATATTTACACCATTCATCTATAAATTTCCCACAGCGTCAGTGCTCATTGGCTATGCATTTTACAGATGGCGTACAACCTCCGTCGTGGTCGTGGCATTGAGGATGAGGAACAGCCACCCCCTCCTCCACCACCCACTCCGGCAGAATTGATGCAAACGGTGGTTGAAGGTCAGCGCATGTTAGCTGAAGCTATGCGCCAGCTGGTCGACCGAGATGCTCGCCAGAGTCTTCAAGGACCGGCACCAAACCAGCATAGTGATTTGAAGGAGTTTCTGGATACCAAGCCCCTGCTCTTTAAGGAGGCGGAGGAACCTCTACAGGCTGATGAGTGGTTGAATACCATTGAACAGAAGTTCCGTCTGCTTCGTCTGACTGAGGAGCTAAAAACTGAGTATGCTTCCCACCAACTGCATGGCCCGGCTGGTATCTGGTGGAGTCACTACCGCTCCACGTTGCCTCCTAATGTCCCGATCACTTGGGACCAGTTTAAAACGGCTTTCCGTGGGAACTACATTCCTCTAGGTTTGATGGCTATAAAGCATACTGAGTTCATGAGGTTAACCCAGGGCAATAAGAGTTTGATGGACTACCTGCAAGCCTTTAACAATCTTGCAAGGTATGCGACTGAGTTTGTAGATACTGATGCAAAGAAGATTGCTAGCTTCAAGCGTGGCCTCGGTCCAAAGCTGATGAAAACCATGGGCACTAGCAAATGTGCTACTTTCAATGATTTTATCAGTGATGCTCTGACTCAAGAGAACAATAACTCTATCTATGCTGCTTCTAAGAGCCACAAGAGGGCACTTGAGGCAGGCGCTTCACAGTCTCGAGCTCCAGCTGCCCCGAGGGCTCCTCCTCGCCCTCCTGCCACAAGTGCTGAGTTCTGTCCTCCGCAAAGGAAGGCGCCAGTGAAGACTGGGTTTCGCAAGGCATATACAGTGGCTCTGCCAAAGGGTAATTCGGGCCAAGGCAGCTCCAGTGTCCCTCCTAGCAACATGCCTTGCTGGAACTGCAACAAACCAGGTCATTGGTCTAGGAATTGTCCATATCCTAAGAAGAATACTAATCAAGGTGGTCGTCAGGGGAATGTTCATTATAATAGTATTGAAGAAATTCCATCTGGTGAGGTAGTCACTGCTGGTAAGTTTCTAGTTGATCAACATTCTGCAGTGGTGCTATTTGATTCAGGTGCTTCGCATTCCTTTATCAGTCCTATGTTTGCATTGAAGTTTGCACACAAATTGCATACTGTTGAAGATGGGGGTTATTGCATTAGAGCGACGAGTGGGAATATTTCCACAAATCAAGTAGTAAGAGATCTAGAGTTTGAAATTGAAGAACGAAAGTACCCGCTTACCTTAGTGGTTTTGCCTGGATTAGGCATAGATGTTATTTTGGGCATGAATTGGATGAGTCAGAATGGGGTACTCATTAATACATCCACCCGGGTAGTTATGCTCAGAGATCCTACGGATCAGAAAGGTTTTCTAGTGCAACTTCCCAAGCAAATTGACCTTTCTAGGGAAGTTCATGCGGTGCAAGCGAAAACATTAGCTGATATTCCCGTAGTGAGTGAGTTTCCTGACGTTTTTCCCGATGATTTGCCAGGACTGCCTCCGGATCGGGATGTGGAGTTTAAAATCGAGTTGTTGCCTGGCACGGCACCTATCTCTAGGAGACCCTATAGGATGCCTCCGAATGAACTGGCTGAACTTAAGGTGTAGTTGAATGAACTTTTGAAGAAGGGGTTGATTCGTCCTAGTTCGTCTCCGTGGGGATGTCCTGCTATCTTTGTAAAGAAGAAGGATCAGTCATTGCGAATGTGCGTAGATTATAGACCTCTGAATGCAGTCACTGTCAAAAATAAGTACCCTCTACCACGCATCGACATCTTGTTCAATCAGTTGTCTAAAGCTAAAGTCTTCTCCAAGATTGATCTAAGATCTGGCTATCATCAAATTAAAATCCGTCCGAAAGATGTTCCAAAAACCGCCTTCTCTACCAGATACGGTCTTTATGAGTATCTTGTTATGTCCTTCGGCTTGACCAACGCCCCCGCACACTTCATGTACTTGATGAATTCGGTGTTTATGCCCGAATTGGACAAGTTTGTGGTGGTATTTATTGATGACATCCTGATATATTCTGAAAATGAGGAAGACCATGTTGAACATCTACGTATAGTCCTCACCAGACTGCGTGAACATCAAATATATGCAAAGTTCAGTAAGTGCGAATTCTGGCTTCGAGAAGTACCTTTCCTTGGGCATGTGTTGTCCGATGGAGGAATTATGGTGGATCCTGCCAAGGTACAAGAAGTACTGAACTGGAAGGCTCCTATCTCGGTTCACGAGGTCCGGAGTTTTCTTGGTTTGGCTGGCTATTATCGTCGCTTCATTCTGGATTTCTCAAAAATAGCCAAGCCAATGACTCGGCTGCTGCAAAAAGACACCAGGTTTGTCTGGACTCCTGAGTGTGATGCTTTTTTCACAAATTGCGAACTCTCCTAACCTCGGCTCCAATTTTGGCGCAACCGGATATCGAGAAACCTTTTGATGTGTATTGTGATGCCTCAGGCATAGGTTTGGGAGGTGTTCTGATGCAGGAAGGCCGAGTAATTGCATATACCTCTCGGCAACTTCGGAAGCATGAGGTGAATTATCCAACGCATGACTTAGAACTCGCCGCAGTTGTTCATGCTTTGAAATCCTAGCGGCACTACCTGTTGGGCAATATTTGCAACATCTATACCGACCATAAAAGCCTCAAGTATATCTTCACCCAACCTGAGTTGAATATGCGTCAAAGAAGATGGCTTGAGTTGATTAAAGATTATAATCTCCAAGTGCACTATCATCCTGGCAAGGCAAATGTGGTTGCCGATGCTTTAAGCCGTAAGTCTCATTGTCACTCCTTAGTGGAAGGTGATTTTCATCTGTCTCGCCTTCTACACCCAGCAATTCTGTACAACGTCACTGTCAGTTGCACTCTTAAGAGTAGAATTATTGAGCTCCAAAAGACTGACACTGGTATATTCCACATCAAGCGTAAGCTGAAAGAGCGAGAAACTACACAGTTCAGGGTAGATGAAGAGGGTGTACTATGGTTCAAAGATAGGTTAGTTGTGCCTAAGGACAGAGGGCTTAGAAATGATATCATGTCTGAAGCACACTCCTCTAAGTTGTCCATCCATCCTGGTAGCAATAAGATGTATTACGATTTGAAGCCATACTATTGGTGGACCAAAATGCAGAAAGAAATAGCTGCATATGTTGCCAGGTGTGACACCTGCTGTAGGGTTAAGGCTGTGCACATGAAAGCTGGATTGCTTCAACCACTTTCTATCCCAGGGTGGAAATGGGAAGAGATAAGCATGGATTTCATTGTTGGACTTCCTCCTACCGTCAAGAACCATAACTCTATTTGGGTAATTGTAAATCGCCTAACCAAGTCGGCTCACTTCATTCCTGTTCGAGTAGACTATCGTCCTACTGATTATGCTGAGTTGTACTTCAACCAGATAGTCCGACTCCATGGGATACCTCGTACTATCATTTCTGACCGTGGTCCATAGTTCACTGCTCGTTTTTGGGAGCACTTGCACCATCTTTTGGGAACCAAGTTAGTGAGAAGCTCTGCTTATCACCCCCAGACATCGGGTCAGACTAAACGAGTCAACCAAATCTTGGAAGACCTGTTACGGGCTTGTGTTATTTCGTCCATGGGTTCATGGGAGAAATGGTTGCCTCTAGCTGAGTTTTCATATAATAATAGTTATCAAGAGAGCATTAAGATGGCCCCCTTCGAAGCATTGTACGGTCGTAAGTGTAGAACCCCACTAAATTGGATAGAAGCTGGTGAGAGAAGGTATTACGGTATTGATTTTGTTAAGGAAGCTGAGAAACAAGTTCATACCATCAAAATTCATATGGCTGCAGCTCCAGCTAGACAGAAAAGTTACACTGATCGCCGTAGAAAACCGATCGAGTTTGAGGTTGGAGACTTCGTATATCTGAAGGTTTCCCCTATGAAGAGTGTACAACGTTTTGGTGTGAAGCGGAAGCTTGCACCAAGATACGTGGGTCCTTTCCAGATCATAGGAAAGAGTGGCGCTGTCGCATATAAGATCCAGTTACCCCCTAAAATGAGCGCCATTTTCAATGTTTTCCATGTATCCCAGTTAAAGAAGTGTCTTCGAGTTCCGGAAGAAAGGGTTCCATTAGGAGATATCAGGCTAGAATCCGATTTAACTTATGAAGAAAAGCTAGTCCGTGTGGTTGACACCCAAGAGCGGGTAACTAGAAGTCGAGTGGTCAAGTTTTATAAAGTAATGTGGAGTAATCAGGGTAGTGAGAGTGATGCTACGTGGGAGCGAGAAGACTATTTACGTGATGGTTATAAGGAATTCTATCAACAATGGTACGCTTTCCAAATCTCGGGACGAGATTTTTATAAGGGGGGAGGGCTATAACACCCTAGGTGTTTGGCTTCCTAAAGTGCATTGCATTTCATGAGCATTAACATTAATCATCTCATTCATGAGTAGGAGCATCATTCATTTCATGCATGAGCTTATAATATGTGAAACATGCTTTGGAAACATTGCCACATATGTTTATATTTCATGTGAAGTAAGAATTGAGTAGTGTGCAACACACAAGTACCTTATGTGCAATTTCCTTTTGAGACATGTCAACCACTTTAGTGTAACATAATTAGCAAGTGTTATGCAACACACTCATGCAACATGTGCAACATGAGCTTGCAACATTTGGGTGAAAGTATTGAATTACTTGTTCCAAAGTATGTGACACTAGGAAATTTGTGCAACCAATGTGTAGAGTGGCTAATTAGGTCTAATAACACCTTAATTACATTTAGGGTAAGTAGTGGAGCAATGTTCATGTTGACAAAATTACCAAATTGCCCTTTCAAATGTTGTTGACTAAGTTTGGACCCCTAGAGTGATCTGGTTTGACCAATTAAAAAGTCCAGCTTACAAATCTTGCATGGAGGAGCAACCTTAAGCAAAGTTGTAGAGAATTTCATAAGGAACAAAAGTTCTAATATGGCCATCTCATGAACATGACCAAAACATACTCAAAAATGGCCCACAAGTCAGTTTTAGAGGCTGTTTTGGGACTTAGCATTTTTTGCTAAGTGTGAAGCTGAAAACCGTTTCACTGTACCCCACTTTGGCACCTTATAACTCACAAACCAGGTTGAATCAGTCCTTGAGCCAATTGACAAAGTTGTAGTCCTCATGTAGCTCTAAAATTTTGGTATTGTCATCTTCTGCTAACTCGAGATGGATTAGGAAATAATCTGCATCAAACTTGCTTTGTCAGTCGCTGAATGCCGGTTTCGTTTCAGTCTGTCAGAGCAGCGTGGCCGACCGGCCGTAGGCCGTCGTCGACGCGTGGCCACGCGATGGCAGCCGTACGCCGGCCGAGGCCCCACCAGTTCGACCGTGAGGGCTTCAAGGGCGCCACGATGCCGCCCCAACCTCATTCGCGCCTCTGCCCTCTCTCTTGCTCCTCCCGAGCTCAGGCGGACGCCCCGAGCCGCATCGCCGCCGCGTGCCTTGTCGCGGTCGTGAGAGCTCGCCGCCACACTCCTACCGGCCAAATCAACACCCCTCACTCCACCACACTGCCCTGCACCTCCTCGACCAACCCGTGACATCCAAGGTGAGCCGCATTATCGCCTCCGCGCGTTCCAAATGTCACCGGAGCTCGCCGTGGTTGAGAGTCACCGTGGCCAGCACCGCACCGCACTCCTCCATTTTCCCTTGCTCACGTCCCCTCTTCCCCTGCACACCTAGATGCTCGGGTGATGACGCTACCGCCAGTCTCAGTCTGGTCAAGCCGGAACATGGCCACGCACTGCCCGCCACGGCCGACGGCTAGGTGCTCACGCCGCCAAGCTGCTCCACCCCATCCCAATCTGTTTGAGTAGCCTCAGAAAGTCCGCCAGGGTTCCAGGAAGCGGGTGCACCCCTCTGCCGGCCATCTAGCGGCAGGAGCACGCCGGCGTACCGCCATGCGTTCGCTGCCGTCCGCCCTCACCATCGGCAAGGGTGCTCTGGTGCGGTAGCATTGGGGAAAAGTATATGCCTAGGTGTGGTTTTGTGTGGAGAGCCCGGTGGTGTGCTCGGCTTGGCCAAGGGAGCCGCCGACGGCGTGAATCCGCTCGCCGGAGCTCTCGGCTCGCCGCTCCCCTGTCCCTCTCTCGCTGACAGCGGGCCCCCCTGGCAGACGCACGCGCGTGGGCGGGAGGCCGAGAGCAGGCCGCGCGCGTGGAGCGGGCCGCGCCGCTCGAGCTAGGCCGCGCTGGCGGGTCGGCAGGCCCAGTGCCCTTTTTGATTTTTGAAAAATCCAGTTTATTTATCATTTTCACAGATTTGATTGATGTTTATGATTTTCATATCAAGGGTTTGGTAGATCTAAAAATGGTGATCCAAATTTTGTTGGGCTCCAAATAAAGAGTAGATTCTAGGAAAAATATCAAATGCTTATGTGATGTTTATTTTCTGGAAGATTTAATTAGGGTTTTAAAATGTGTTTTAAATTACATGCAAAATTATTTAAATCATATCTTGAGCTTATGTATTCCAAAAATTATGAAATTTGGTGAGTATGTGATTTCATATATATACTAGCTCTGGTAAAACTTTGGATCCTATTGCTTAAGTAGTTTTCAAGTTATGATGTTGTCATTTTATTTTAGGAGATAATTGAATGAATTTTTATAATTTTTCTATAGTTCCAATAAAGGTAAAATTTTGGGAGTGTTGTTCTGAGGGTAGAATGGTACTAGGAAAAATAGAAAATATGTTGTTTGACACTTTTCAATAGGGTTTCCTATTTATGCAAAAATCAGCCTTTTTGGCTTGTGAATTTTGTGTAGGGAGTTTTTGTGAGTAAATTTAGTTCAAAGTTCTACAGTAGCCTCCTGGTAGGCCAGGGAGCCTCCTGTAATTTTTATAGAATTTTCTAAGTAGTTGGAATATAAGTTTAATTTCTCACTTAATTAATTAAGTAAATTAAGAAAAGGGGTTAAAATAAATGTTCTAGGTTGGCACCCCTTACTTTCTGGTGTTTTTATGATATGTGAGAACTATTGGTATCATTGGTTTAGTCATAGAGGAAGTTGGACACATAAATAAATATTTAATCTTCTTATTTCTAGGTTTGCTGGACAGCTAGTAGCATTTTTGGGTTTGACCCATAATAAAAGTGGTTGCTGGAAAACTTGTGAATACCAAAGTTGTAGTAAACTTGATAAACTAGCTTGTGTCAAAATTGGGAGGGATTTGGCCTAGTAGTCTAGGAGTTATAGCTGTTTAAAGTGGCCATCCAGAAATGGCTGCTCTCTGTGTGAAGAGGACAGATTTCTGGAACTCTAGAAATTCGACTAGGAAAACCTAGGAATCAAGTGTTGAAGTCTAAAAAGGAATTGAAGAGCATTTTATAAGCTTTCCAGATTATCTTGGATTATGTCTTTTGGAGTTAGAAACCTCCAGTTACGTTAGAAACATTAAGCTGCTGTCCAGAATGTCTTGCTATGATATTTTGTGCTTGGATTTGGTAACTTAAGTAAAATTGTTCTTGTAATTGTTAGGTGTTAGAACCTTAACAGAGGAGGAACAATTATACCTTAGGTTGTATAGATTAGGTAAGTACTTCTCTACCGGAGAAGAGATTTACACGTAAGTTTGAAGTAAATTGAATAGAATACTTAAATTTGCTGCAATGCATTCCATTCCGAGCATATTGCATTCATTATGCATCCATGAGATTTATTGTGCATTCATGCAATAGGTGTACCGGAGGGGGTGACACTCCTCGAGTTTGAGGGGGTGATTCCGGAGGAGGACCAGGAGCAGCAGAGGGAGCCCGAGAATCCAGCAGGCGAAGAAGTGCCCGCAGACGACATACCTAAGTGCCCGGATCACCGCCCGTCTTCTTTTCTGAAAGCTAAGCCCCGGTGCATGCTGACCCAATCATTTGAAATATAATTCTTGAGTACTTTTACTTGTTTACTGCATTAAGTTGTAGGAGTTGTATGGAAACACTTGTTGCATGACACCTGTCCTTATCCAGATATCATACTTAAACCCTAAATTAGGTTTAGGCCCATGTTAATGCTTAGCCCTGCTTAGTCCGGTAGAAGTCGGGTGATTTCCGGTCATCCGCGAGATATAGGAATGGGTCATGAGTGGCTGTGTTGGCTATCGTGGATGGAACCATGCCTAAAATGAATTTGAGACCGGACGGGAGTTCGATAGTGCAGCCGCAAGACACTTCACGTCTTGGGTGCGGAGCTATGCCCGTCTGAGTCGTTTAAGGACCGATTCGCTGTACGTCCTTGAGTCATGTTGAACGCAGTCTAACACTTAGTTGGCCGGATAAGTCGTTCCGACCGCAAAGCCGAGTAATTCGGTTCAGGCCAGGAGTCGAATGGTAGGTCGCATCTTGGAGGAGAGAAACGTTGTGCTTGGGGACATTGGCATGAGACCAAGGGGGGGTTAGAGTCCCTAGCACCTGGCAGAGTGTCACCCTTGGGGATGCAACATCATTCGAACCCGCGACTCCTGAATCATACGAAAGGTGGCTTGTGCGACCCTAGCAGGGGCCTGCGCGGTGAGTGTTAGAAATACCCCTCTAGCTAGATAGGAATTCGATTCGAATCGCCGTCGCTCCCGGTTAGTGAGCACTTGACTTGAGCAGCGGCAACGTAGATCTCATTAAATTGAACAGATGGTTAAGTGAAGGATATAATATTGCCACAATTTATACCTGCTATGGATATAATAATATTATTGTTTGATTATACTCAAGTGAATGTTTAGTACAGGTGCTAAGATAGATGACAGGTTAATGCTAAAAATAAATGCTAGTACAGCTTAAAAGAGTTTAAATTATTTATGCTTTTCCGCAAAAGGTAATGTCAGCCAGCTCCACTTATGAAAGCCTTGCATGATCCTTGGTGTCTCTTATTTTTTGTTTTGACGGGTAAGTCTAGCTGAGTACATTTCCGTACTCAGGGTTTATTCCCTCCTGTTGTAGATGACATGCTTTATCAGGGCTTCTGCAAGACCTGCCTCCACCCTACGGGTGACGAGGACTAGATCACTCGGGCATGATCGTCTGTTATGTACTTTCCTTAATGCTTTTGCGGGATGTTGATCATTAAGACTGGCAGTAGTATGTGAACTAATGCGTGTGTTATGCTTCCGCTACTTTATGAACTTGGTTTGTAATAATTTGCGACTCCGTGTGTTGTAAAAGAACCTCCGCTCTATTTATGAAATGTAACGTGTGATGTGTATGTTGAATGATGCGATCTTATTTGTAAAAGAGTTGATTTGAAATCCTTCGTGGTTTTGATTGACTACCGGGATTATATGGTCTCAAGTTCGAAAATTTGAGCGTTTCGGCGCTTTTTGTACTTGTGCTCTTATAATTTGGTCGGTTCTGTTACAAATATGATTCCTGAGCCTATGGTACGTTCGGTGCAAACCGTGCACCTATATTGCACCGACAGTACACTGTCTCTAAATGAACCGAAACGAGATTCGACACGACCCACTCACCTAGGAGTTCCATCGGGTGCGTTCAAGACGATTTCTGAGCCTATGGTACGTTTGGCACAAACTGCGCACCTATCTTGCGTAAAGATTAGCACCGTCTTGAAGCAGACTCAAACAAGCTTCAAGTTTAGCCTCATCACCCAGGAGTCTCATCGGGTGCATCCAAAACGATTTCTAAGCTTATGGTACGTTAGGCGCAATCTGTGAGCCTATATTGCACTGACACTAACACTGTCTCCAAACGGACCGAAATGAGATTTCACATGACCCACTCACCTAGGAGTTCCATCAGGCGCGTCCAAGATGATTTCTAAGCCGATGGGACTTTCGACACAAATGGCACACCTATCTTGCGTCCAGATTACCACTATCTCCAAACAGACTCAAACAGGCTTCCACTTGAGCATCGTCACCTAGGATTATCATCGGGTGTGTCCAATTCGATTTCTGAGCCTATGTTACGTTTGGCGCAAACCGTGCACATATATTGCACCGACACTAACACTATCTCCAAATGGACCGAAATGAGATTCCACACGACCCACTCACCCAGGAGTTCCATCGGGTGCGTTCAAGACGATTTCTGAGCCTATGGTATGTTTGGCACAAACTGCACACCTATCTTGCATCAAGATTAGCACTGTCTCGAAACAGACTCAAACAAGCTTAAAGTTGATCCTCATCACCTAGGGGTATCATCGGGTGCAACCAAAACGATTTTAGAGCCAATGGTATGTTCGGCGCAAACCGTGCACCTATATTGCACTGACACTAACACTGTCTCCAAACGGACCGAAACGAGATTCCACTTGACCCACTCACCTAGGGCTTCCATCAGGTGCATCCAACATGATTTCCTTTCCTATGGTACGGTTCACACAAACCACGCACCTATCTTGAGAAAAGATTAGCACTATCTCCAAGTGGACTCAAACAAGCTTCCACTTGAGCCTCATCACCTAGGAGTATCATCAGGTGCAACAAAATGATTTCAGAGCCAATGGTACATTCGGAGCAAACCAGTTGCACCATCGCTAACACTGTCCCCAAATGGACCAAAACAAGATTCCACATGACCCACTCGTCTAGGACTTCCATTGGGTGGGTTCAAGATGATTTCTGAGCCTATGGTATGTTGGGCATAAACCGCGCACCTATCTTGCGTCAAGATTAGAACTATCTCCAAATGGACTCAAACAAGCTTCAACTTGAGCCTCATCACCTAGGAGTATCATCAGGTGCGTCCAAAATGATTTCTGAGCCTATGGTACATACGTCGCAAACCGTGCACCTATATTGCATCGACTCTAACACTGTCTCTAGACGGACCGAAACGAGATTCCACATGACCCACTCACCTAGGAGTTCCATCGGGTGTGTCCAACACGACTTTCGAGCCAATGGTACATTCAACACAAATCGCGCACCTTTCTTGCGTCAAGATTACCACTATCTCCAAACAGACTCAAACAAGCTTCCACTTGAGCCTCATCACCTAGGAGTATCGTCGGGTGTGACCAAAATGAATTCTGAGCCTATGGTACGTTCGGCGTAAACCCCGCACCTATATTGAACCAACAGTAACACTGTGTCCAAATGGACCAAAACGAGATTCCACATGACCCACTCGTCTTGGACTTCCATCGGGTGCGTTCAAGACGATTTCTGAGCCTATGCTATGTTTGGCACAAATCGCTCACCTATCCTGCGTCAAGATTAGCACTAACTCCAAATGGACTCAAACAAGCTTCCACTTGAGCCTCGTCACCTAGGACTATCATCGGGTGCATCTAAAATGATTTCTGATCCTATTGTATGTTCGACGCAAATCATGCTCCTATATTGCACCGAGACTAACACTGTCTCCAAACAGACCAAAACAAGATTCCACATGACTCACTCTCCTAGGAGTTCCATCGAGTGCGTCCAACACCATTTCCGAGCCGATGGTACATTCGACACAAACCGCGCACCTTTCTTGCGTTAAGATTACTACTATCTCCAAACAGACTCAAACAAGCTTCCAATTGAGCCTCATCACCTAGGAGTATCGTTGGTTGTGTCCAAAACGATTTCTAAGCCTATGGTACGTTCGGCGAAAACCGTGCACCTATATCGCACCGACACTAACACTATCTCCAAACGGACCGAAACGAGATTCCACATGACCCACTCACCAAGGAGTTCCATTAGGTGCATCTAAGACGATTTCCAAGTCTATGTTACGTTCGACACAAACCACGCACCTATCTTGTGTCAAGATTAGCACTATCTCCGAATGGACTCAAACAAGCTTCCACTTGAGCCTCGCACCTCAAAGTATCATCGGGTGCGTCCAAAATGATTTCTAAGCCTATGGTACATTCGGCGCAAACTGCGTACCTCGTCAAGACTAGCACTGTCTCCAAATGGACCAAAACGTGCTTCCACTTAAGTGTTGTCACCTAGTATTTCAATCAAGTGGGTCCAATACGATTCCTGAGCCTATGGTACGTTCGGTGCAAACCGTGCACCTATATTGCACCGATAGTACACTGTCTCCAAATGGACCGAAACGAGATTCAACACGACCCACTCACCTAGGAGTTCCATCAGGTGCGTTCAAGACGATTTCCGAGCCTATGGTATGTTTGGCACAAACTGCGCACCTATCTTGCGTCAAGATTAGCACTGTCTTAAAACAGACTCAAACAAGCTTCAAGATTAGCCTCGTCACCCAGGGGTATCGTCGGGTGTATCCAAAATGATTTTTGAGCTTATCGTACGTTCGGCGCAATCCGTGAACCTATATTGCACCGACACTAACACTGTCTCCAAACGGATCGAAACAAGATTTCACATGACCCACTCACCTAGGAGTTCCATCAGACGCGTCTAAGACGATTTCTAAGCCGATGGGACATTCGACACAAATGGCGCACCTATCTTGCGTCATGATTACCACTATCTCCAAACAGACTCAAACAAGCTTCCACTTGAGCCTCGTCACCTAGGAGTATCATCGGGTGTGTCTAATTCGATTTCTAAGCCTATGGTACGTTTGGCGCAAACCATGCACATATATTGCACCGACACTAACACTATCTCCAAACGGACCGAAACGAGATTCCACATGACCCACTCACCTAGGAGTTCCATCGGGTGCGTTCAAGACGATTTCTGAGCCTATGGTATGTTTGGCACAAACTGCACACCTATCTTGCATCAAGATTAGCACTGTCTCGAAACAGACTCAAACAAGCTTCAAGTTGATCCTCGTCACCTGGGGGTATCATCGGGTGCAACCAAAACGATTTTAGAGCCAATGGTATGTTCGGTGCAAACCGTGCACCTATATTGCACTGACACTAACACTGTCTCCAAATGGACCGAAACGAGATTCCACTTGACCCACTCACCTATGGCTTCAATCAGGTGCATTCGACATGATTTCCATTCCTATGGTACGGTTGACACAAACCACACACCTATCTTGAGAAAAGATTAACACTATCTCCAAGCGGACTCAAACAAGCTTCCACTTGAGCCTCATCACCTAGGAGTATCATCAGGCGCAACAAAATGATTTCAGAGCCAATGGTACATTCGGAGCAAACCAGTTGCACCATCGCTAACACTGTCCCCAAATGGACCAAAACAAGATTCCACATGACCCACTCGTCTAGGACTTCCATTGGGTGGGTTCAAGATGATTTCTGAGCCTATGGTATGTTGGGCACAAACCGCGCACCTATCTTGCGTCAAGATTAGAACTATCTCCAAATGGACTCAAACAAGCTTCAACTTGAGCCTCATCACCTAGGAGTATCATCAGGTGCGTCCAAAATGATTTCTGAGCCTATGGTACATACGTCGCAAACCGTGCACCTATATTGCATCGACTCTAACACTGTCTCTAGACGGACCGAAACGAGATTCCACATGACCCACTCACCTAGGAGTTCCATCGGGTGTGTCCAACACGACTTTCGAGCCAATGGTACATTCAACACAAATCGCGCACCTTTCTTGCGTCAAGATTACCACTATCTCCAAACAGACTCAAACAAGCTTCCACTTGAGCCTCATCACCTAGGAGTATCGTTGGGTGTGACCAAAATGAATTCTGAGCCTATGGTACGTTCGGCGTAAACCCCGCACCTATATTGAACCAACAGTAACACTGTGTCCAAATGGACCAAAACGAGATTCCACATGACCCACTCGTCTTGGACTTCCATCGGGTGCGTTCAAGACGATTTCTGAGCCTATGCTATGTTTGGCACAAATCGCTCACCTATCCTGCGTCAAGATTAGCACTAACTCCAAATGGACTCAAACAAGCTTCCACTTGAGCCTCGTCACCTAGGACTATCATCGGGTGCATCTAAAATGATTTCTGATCCTATTGTATGTTCGACGCAAATCATGCTCCTATATTGCACCGAGACTAACACTGTCTCCAAACAGACCAAAACAAGATTCCACATGACTCACTCTCCTAGGAGTTCCATCGAGTGCGTCCAACACCATTTCCGAGCCGATGGTACATTCGACACAAACCGCGCACCTTTCTTGCGTTAAGATTACTACTATCTCCAAACAGACTCAAACAAGCTTCCAATTGAGCCTCATCACCTAGGAGTATCGTTGGTTGTGTCCAAAACGATTTCTAAGCCTATGGTACGTTCGGCGAAAACCGTGCACCTATATCGCACCGACACTAACACTATCTCCAAACGGACCGAAACGAGATTCCACATGACCCACTCACCAAGGAGTTCCATTAGGTGCATCTAAAACGATTTCCAAGTCTATGTTACGTTCGACACAAACCACGCACCTATCTTGTGTCAAGATTAGCACTATCTCCGAATGGACTCAAACAAGCTTCCACTTGAGCCTCGCACCTCAAAGTATCATCGGCTGCGTCCAAAATGATTTCTAAGCCTATGGTACGTTCGGCGCAAACTGCGTACCTCGTCAAGACTAGCACTGTCTCCAAATGGACCAAAACGTGCTTCCACTTAAGTGTTGTCACCTAGGATTTCAATCAGGTGGGTCCAATACGATTCCTGAGCCTATGGTACGTTCGGTGCAAACCGTGCACCTATATTGCACCGATAGTACACTGTCTCCAAATGGACCGAAACGAGATTCAACACGACCCACTCACCTAGGAGTTCCATCAGGTGCGTTCAAGACGATTTCCGAGCCTATGGTATGTTTGGCACAAACTGCGCACCTATCTTGCGTCAAGATTAGCACTGTCTTAAAACAGACTCAAACAAGCTTCAAGATTAGCCTCGTCACCCAGGGGTATCGTCGGGTGTATCCAAAATGATTTTTGAGCTTATCGTACGTTCGGCGCAATCCGTGAACCTATATTGCACCGACACTAACACTGTCTCCAAACGGATCGAAACGAGATTTCACATGACCCACTCACCTAGGAGTTCCATCAGACGCGTCTAAGACGATTTCTAAGCCGATGGGACATTTGACACAAATGGCGCACCTATCTTGCGTCAAGATTACCACTATCTCCAAACAGACTCAAACAAGCTTCCACTTGAGCCTCGTCACCTAGGAGTATCATCGGGTGTGTCTAATTCGATTTCTAAGCCTATGGTACGTTTGGCGCAAACCGTGCACATATATTGCACCGACACTAACACTATCTCCAAACGGACCGAAACGAGATTCCACATGACCCACTCACCTAGGAGTTCCATCGGGTGCGTTCAAGACGATTTCTGAGCCTATGGTATGTTTGGCACAAACTGCACACCTATCTTGCATCAAGATTAGCACTGTCTCGAAACAGACTCAAACAAGCTTCAAGTTGATCCTCGTCACCTGGGGGTATCATCGGGTGCAACCAAAACGATTTTAGAGCCAATGGTATGTTCGGCGCAAACCGTGCACCTATATTGCACTGACACTAACACTGTCTCCAAATGGACCGAAACGAGATTCCACTTGACCCACTCACCTATGGCTTCAATCAGGTGCATCCGACATGATTTCCATTCCTATGGTATGGTTGACACAAACCACACACCTATCTTGAGAAAAGATTAACACTATCTCCAAGCGGACTCAAACAAGCTTCCACTTGAGCCTCATCACCTAGGAGTATCATCAGGCGCAACAAAATGATTTCAGAGCCAATGGTACATTCGGAGCAAACCATTTGCACCGACACTAATACTTTCCCCAAACGGACTGAAACAAGATTCCACATGACCCACTCGTCTAGGACTTCCATCGGGTGCGTTCAAGATGATTATTGAGCCTATGGTATGTTGGGCACAAACTGCGCACCTATCTTGCGTCAAGATTAGAACTATCTCCAAATGGACTCAAACAAGCTTCCACTTGAGCCTCATCACCTAGGAGTATCATCAGATGCATCCAAAATGATTTCTGAACCGATGGTACGTTCATCACAAACCGTGGACCTATATTGCATCGACTCTAACACTATCTCCAGACGGACCGAAACGAGATTCCACATGACCCACTCACCTAGGAGTTCCATCGGGTGTGTGCAACACGACTTTCGAGCCGATGGTACATTCAACACAAATTGCGCACCTTTCTTGCGTCAAGATTACCACTATCTCCAAACGGACTCAAACAAGCTTCCACTTGAGCCTCATCACCTAGGAGTATCGTCGGGTGTGACCAAAATGAATTCTGAGCCTATGGTACGTTCGGCGTAAACCCCGCACCTATATTGAACTGACAGTAACACTGTGTCCAAGCGGACCAAAACGAGATTCCACATGACCCACTCGTCTAGGACTTCTATCGGGTGCGTTCAAGACGATTTCTGAGCCTATGCTACGTTTGGCACAAACCGCTCACCTATCCTGCGTCAAGATTAGCACTAACTCCAAACGGACTCAAACAAGCTTCCACTTGAGCCTCGTCACCTAGGAGTATCGTCGGGTGCGTCCAAAATGATTTCTGAGCCTATTGTACGTTCGATGCAAATCATGCTCCTATATTGCACCGACACTAACATTGTCTCCAAATAGACCAAAATGAGATTCCACATAACTCACTCACCTAGGAGTTCCATCGAGTGCGTCCAACACCATTTCCGAGCCGATGGTACATTCGACACAAACTGCACACCTTTCTTGCGTCAAGATTACCACTATCTCCAAACAGACTCAAACAAGTTTCCACTTGAGCCTCGTCACCTAGGAGTATCGTCGGTTGCGTCCAAAACGATTTCTGAGCCTATGGTACGTTCGGCGAAAACCGTGCACCTATATTGCACCGACACTAATACTGTCTCCAAACGGACCGAAACGAGATTCCATATGACCCACTCACCAAGGAGTTCCATTAGGTGCATCTAAGACGATTTCCAAGTCTATGTTACGTTCGACACAAACCACGCACCTATCTTGTGTCAAGATTAGCACTATCTCCGATTGGAGTCAAACAAGCTTCCACTTGAGCCTCGTCACCTCAAAGTATCGTCGGGTGCGTCCAAAATGATTTATGAGCCTATTGAACGTTCGGCGCAAATCATGCTCGTATATTGCACCAACACTAACACTGTCTCCAAACAGACTGAAAAGAGATTCCCCATGACCCACTCACCTAGGAGTTCCATCGAGTGCGTCCAACACCATTTCCGAGCTGATGGTACATTCGACACAAACCGCGCACCTTTCTTGTGTCAAGATTACCACTATCTCCAAACAAACTCAAACAAGCTTCCACTTGAGCCTCGTCACCTAGGAGTATCGCCGATTGCGTCCAAAACGTTTTCTGAACCCATGGTATGTTCGGCGAAAACCGTGCACCCATATCGCACAGACACAAACACTGTCTCCAAATGGACCAAAATAAGATTCCACATGACCCACTCGTCTAGGACTTCTATTGGGTGCGTTCAAGACGATTTTCGAGCCTACGTTACGTTGGGCACAAACCACACACCTATCTTGTGTCAAGATTAGCACTATCTCCAAACGAACTCAAACAAGTTTGACCTTGAGCCTCGTCACCTAGGAGTATCGTCGGGTGCATCCAAAACGATTTCTGAGCCTATGGTACATTCGGCGTAAACTGTGCACCTATATTGTACCGACACCAACACTGTCTCCAAACAGACTGAAACGAGATTCCACATGACCCACTCACCTAGGAGTTTCATCAGGTGCATCCTATATGATTTCCATGCCTATGGTACGTTCAACACAAGCCGCTCACCTATCATGCTAAAGATTAGCACTATCTCCAAACGGACTCAAACAAGCTTCCACTTGAGCCTCGTCACCTAGGAGTATCATCGGGTGTGTCCAAAATAATTTCAGAGGCAATGGTACATTCGGCGCCAATCATGCACCAATATTGCACCGACTCTAACACTATGTCCAAACGGACCGAAACGAGATTCTACATGACCCACTCGTCTAGGACTTCCATCAAGTGCATTCAAGATGATTTCTGAGCCTATGGTACATTGGTCACAAACCACGCACCTATCTTGCATCAAGATTAGCACTATCTCCAAATGGACTCCAACCAGCTTGACCTTGAGCCACGTCACCTAGGAGTATCGTCGGGTGCGTCCAAAATGATTTCTGAGCCAATGGTACATTCAGCGCAAACCGTGCATGGTGCACATATATTGCATCGGAACTAACACTATTTCCAAACGGACCGAAAAGAGATTCCACATGACCCACTCACCTAGGAGTTCCATCGGGTACGTCCAACATGCTTCCGAGCCGATGGTATATTTGACACAAACCGCACACCTTTCTTGCGTCAAGATTACCACTATCTCCAAACGGACTCAAACAAGCTTCGACTTGAGCCTCATCTCCTAGGAGTATCATCGGGTGCGTCCAAAATGAATTCTGAGCCTATGGTACGTTCGGCGCAAACCCTGCATCTATATTGCACTGACACTAACACTGTCTCCAAACGGACCGAAACAAGATTCCACATGACCCACTCAACTAGGAGTTCCATCGGGTGCGTCCAAGATTATTTCTGAGCCGATGGTACATTCGGAGCAAACGGCGCACCAATCTTGCGTCAAGATTACCACTATGTCCAAACGGACTCAAACAAGCGGCGCACCAATCTTGCGTCAAGATTACCACTATGTCCAAACGGACTCAAACAAGCTTCCACTTGAGTCTCGTCACCTAGGAGTATCATCAGGCGCGTCCAAAATGATTTAAGAGCCAATGGTACATTCGGAGCAAACCATTTGCACCGACACTAACACTATCTCCAAATGGACCGAAACGAGATTCCACATGACCCACTCACCAAGGAGTTTCATTAGGTGCATCCATAACGATTTCTGAGCCTATGGTACGTTCGACACAAACAACACACCTATCTTGTGTCAAGATTAGCACTATCTCCAAACAGATTCAAACAAGCTTCCACTTGAGCCTCATCACCTAGGAGTATCGTCAGGTGCATCCAAAATGATTTCTGTGCCTATGGTACGTTCGGCGCAAACCGTGCACCTATATTACACCGAAACTAACACTGTCTCCAAACCAACTGAAACAAGATTCCACATGACCCACTCACCAACGAGTTTGATCAGGTGCATCCAAGATGATTTTTGAGCCTATGGTATGTTCGGAGCACACCGTGCACCTATGTAGCATCAAGATTAGCACTATGTACAAACAGAACTAATCGTGCTTCCACTTGAGCCTCGCCGCCCCGGAGTACCATTGGGTGCGTCCAAATCAATTTCTGATCCTATGGTACGTTTGGCGCAAACTGTGCACCCATCTTGCATCGACACTAATACTGTCTCCAAATGGACCGAAACGAGATTCCACATGACACACTCGTCAAGGAGTTCCATCGGGTCCGTTCAAGATGATTTCTGAGCCTATGGTACGTTGGGCACAAACCACGCATCTATCTTTCGTCAAGATTAGCACTATCTCCAAATGGACTCAAACAAGCTTCCACTTGAGCCTCGTCACCTTGGAGTATCGTCGGGTGCGTCCAAAATGATTTCTAAGCCAATGGTACATTCAGTGCAAACCGTGCACCTATATTGCATCGGCACTAACAGTTTCTCCAAATAGACTGAAAAGAGATTCCACACGACCCACTCACCTAGGAGTTCCATCGAGTGCGTCCAACACGACTTCCGAGCCGATGGTACATTCGACACAAACTGCGCACCTTTCTTGCGTCAAGATTACCACTATCTCCAAACGGACTCAAACAAGCTTCCACTGGAGCCTCATCTCCAAGGAGCAGCGTCGGGTGTGTCCAAAACAAATTCTGAGCCTATGGTACGTTCGGTGCAAACCCTGCACCTATATTGCACCGACAGTAACACTGTCTCCAAACAGACCTTAACGAGATTCAACGTGATCCACTCACCTAGAAGTTGCATCGGGTGCATCCAAGATGATTTTTGAGCCGATGGTACATTGAACACAAACTATGCACCTATCTTGCGTCAAGAATAGCACTATCTCCAAACAGACTCAAACAAGCTTCCACTTGAGCCTCGCACCTAGTAGTATCATCAGGCGCGTCCAAAATGATTTCAAAGACAATGGCACATTCGGAACAAACCATTTGCACTGACAGTAACACTATCCCCAAACGGACCGAAACCAGATTCCACATGGCCCACTCGTCTAGGACTTCCATCAGGTGCGTTCAAGATGATTTTTGAGCCTATGGTATGCTGGGCACAAACCACGCACCTATCTTGTGTCAAGATTAGCACTATCTCCAAACAGACTCAAACAAGCTACCACTTGAGCCTCGTCACCTAGGAGTATCATCGGGTGCGTCCAAAACGATTTCTGAGCCTATGGTACATTCGGCGCAAATCGTGCTCCTATATTGTGCCGACACTAACACTATCTCCAAATGGACCGAAACGAGATTCGACATGACCCACTCACCTAGGAATTCCATCAGGTGCATCCAAGATGATTTCCATGCCTATGGTACGTTCGACACAAACTGCTCACCTATCTTGCATAAAGATTAGCACTATCTCCAAACGGGTTCCAACAAGCTTCCACTTGAGCCTCGTCACCTAGGAGTATCATCAAGTGCGTCCAAAACGATTTTCAGAGCCAATGGTACGTTCGGCGCAAACCGTGCCCCTATATTGTACCGACACTAACACTGTCTCCAAACAGACCGAAATGAGATTCCACATGATGCACACACCAACGAGTTTGATCAGCTACATCCAAAATGATTTTTGAGCCTATGGTACGTTCGGAGCACACCGTGCACCTATGTAGCATCAAGATTAGCACTAAGTACAAACATAACTAATCGTGCTTCCACTTGAGCCTCGCCACCACGGAGTACCATCATGTGCGTCCAAATCGATTTCTAATCCTATGGTACGTTTGGCGCAAACTGTGCACCCATCTTGCACCGACACTAATACTGTCTCTAAATAGACCGAAACGAGATTCCACATGACCCACTCATCTAGGAGTTCCATCGGGTCTGTTCAAGATGATTTCTGAGCCTGTGGTACGTTGGGCACAAACCACGCACCTATCTTGCGTCAAGATTAGCACTATCTCCAAACGGACTCAAACAAGCTTCCACTTGAGCCTCGTCACCTAGCAATATCATCGTGTGTGTCCAAAATGATTTCTTAGCCTATGGTACGTTCGGCGCAAACCGTGCACCTATATTGTACCGACACTAACATTGTCTCCAAACGGACCGAAACGAGATTCCACATGACCCACTCACCTAGGAGTTCCATCAGGTGCATCCAAGATGATTTCCATGCCTATGGTATGTTCGACACAAACCGCTCACCTATCTTGCGTAAAGATTAGCACTATCACCAAACGGACTCCAACAACCTTCCACTTGAGCCTCGTCACCTAGGAGTATCATCGGGTGTATCCAAAATGATTTCAGAGCCAATGGTACATTTGGGCCAAATCGTGCAGCTATATTGCACCGACACTAACATTGTCTCCAAACGGACCGAAACGAGATTCCACGTGACCCACTCGTCAAGGACTTCCATCGGGTGCGTTCAAGACGATTTCCGAGCCTATGGTACATTGGGCACAAACCACGCACCTATCTTGCGTCAAGATTAGCACTATCTCTAAACAGACTCAAACAAGCTTCCACTTGAGCCTCGTCACCTAGGAGTATCACCGGGTGCGTCCAAAATGATTTCTGAGCCTATGGTATGTTCGGCGCAAACCATGCACCTATATTGTACTGACACTAACATTGTCTCCAAACGGACCGAAACGAGATTCCACACGACCCACTCACCTAGGAGTTCCATCAGGTACATCCAAGACGATTTCCATGCCTATGGTATGTTCGACACAAACTGCTCACCTATCTTGCGTAAAGATTAGCACTATCTCCAAATGGACTCCAACAACCTTCCACTTGAGCCTCGTCACCTAGGAGTATCATCGGGTGGGTCCAAAATGATTTCAGAGCCAATGGTACATTCGGCGCAAATCGTGCAGCTATATTGCACTGACACTAATATTGTCTCCAAACGGAGCGAAACGAGATTCCACATGACCCACTCGTCAAGGACTTCCATCGGGTGCGTTCAAGACGATTTCCGAGCCTATGGTACGTTGGGCACAAACCACGCACCTATCTTGCGTCAAGATTAGCACTATCTCCAAACGGATTCAAACAAGCTTGACCTTGACCCTCATCACCTAGGAGTATCGTCGGGTGCGTCTAAAATGATTTCTGAGCAAATGGTACATTCGGCACAAACCGTGCACCTATATTGCATCGGCAATAACACTGTCTCCAAACGGACCGAAAAGAGATTCCACATGACCCACTTGTATAGGACTTCCATCGGGTGCGTTCAAGATGATTTCCGAGCCTATGATACGTTCGGCACAAAACGTGCACCTATCTTGCGTAAAGATTAGCACTATCTCCAAACTGACTCAAACAAGCTTCCACTTGAGCCTCGTCACCTAGGACTATCGTCGGCTGCGTCCAAAATGATTTTTGTGCCTATGGTACGTTCGGCGCAAATTGTGCACCTATATTGCACCGAAACTAACACTGTATCCAAACGGACCGAAACGAGATTCCACATGATGCACTCACCCACGAGTTCGATCAGGTGCATCCAAAATGATTTTCGAGCCTATGATACATTCGGAGCACACCGTGCACCTATCTAGCGTGAAGATTAGCACTATGTACAAACAGAACTAATCGTGCTTCCACTTGAGCCTCGCCACCTTGGAGTACCATCGGGTGCGTCCAAAATAATTTCTGAGCCAATGGTACGTTCGGCGAAAACAGTGCACCTATATCACACCGACACTTGCACTGTCTCCAAACAGACCGAAACAAGATTCTACATGACCCACTCACCAAGGAGTTCCATTAGGTGCATCCATAACGATTTCCGAGCCTATGGTACGTTCAACACAAACCACACACCTATCTTGCGTCAAGATTAGCACTATCTCCAAACGGACACAAACAAGCTTCCACTTGAGCCTCGTCACCTAGGAGTATCGTCGGGTGTGTCCAAAACAATTTCTGAGCCAATGGTACATTCGACACAATCCGTGCACATATATTGCACCGACACTAACACTATCTCCAAATGGACCGAAACAAGATTCCACATGACCCACTCGTCTAGGACTTCCGTCGGGTGCGTTCAAGACGAATTCCGAGTCTATTGTACGTTTGGCACAAACCGCGCACCTATCTTGTGTCAAGATTAGCACTATCTCCAAACGGACTCAAACAAGCTTCCACTTGAGCCTCGTCACCTAGGACTATCGTCGGGTGCGTCCAAAATTATTTATGAGCCTATTGTACGTTCGGCGCAAATCATGCTCCTATATTGCACCAACACTAACACTATCTCCAAACGGACCAAAACGAGATTCCACATGACCCACTCATCTAGGAGTTCCATCGGGTGCGTCCAACATGATTTCCAAGCCGTGGTACATTCGACACAAACCGCGCACCATTCTTGCGTCAGGATTACCACTATCTCCAAACAGACTCAAACAAGCTTCCACTTGAGCCTCGTCACCTAGGAGTATCGTCGGTTGCGTCCAAAATGATTTCTAAGCCAATGGTATGTTCAGCGAAAACCGTGCACCTATATCGCACCAACACTAACACTGTCTCCAAACGGACCAAAACGTGCTTCCACTTAAGCCTTGTCACCTAGGATTTCATCAGGTGCGTCCAATACGATTCCTGAGCCTATTGTACGTTCGGTGAAAACCATGCACCTATATTGCACCGATAGTACACCATCTCCAAACGTACCGAAATGAGATTCCACATGACCCAGTCACCTAGGAGTTCCATCGGGTGCGTTCAAGGCGATTTCCAAGCCTATGGTACGTTTAGCACAAACTACGCACCTATCTTGCGTAGAGATTAGCACTGTCTCGAAACAGACTCAAACAAGCTTCAAGTTGAGCCTCATCACCTGGGAGTATCATCGGGTGCATCCAAAATGATTTTATGAGCTTATGGTACGTTCAGCGCAATCCGTGCACCTATATTGCACCGACACTAACACTGTCTCCAAACGGACCGAAACGAGATTCCACATGACCACCTAGAAGTTCCATCAGGCGCGTCCAAGATGATTTCTGAGCCGATGGTACATTCGACACAAACGGCGCACCTATCTTGCGTCAAGATTACCACTATGTCCAAACGGACTCAAACAAGCATCCACTTGAGCCTCGTCACCTAGGAGTATCGTCGGGTGCGTCGAAAATGATATCTGTGCCTATGGTACATTCGGCGCAAACCGTGCACCTATATTGCACCGAAACTAACACTGTCTCCAAACAGACCGAAACGAGATTCCACATGATGCACTCAAAAACGAGTTCGATCAGGTGCATGCAAAATGATTTTTGAGCCTACGGTACGTTCGGAGCACACCGTGCACCTATCTAGCGTCAAGATTAGCACTATGTACAAACAGAACTAATCGTGCTTCCACTTGAGCCTCGCCACCTCGGAGTACCATCGGGTGCGTCCAAATCGATTTCGGAGCCTATGGTACGTTTGACACAAACCGTGCACTCATCTTGCACCGACACTAATACTGTCTCCAAACGGACCGAAACGAGATTCCACATGACCCACTCGTCTAGGAGTTCCATCGGGTGCGTTCAAGACAATTTCTGAGCCTATGGTACGTTGGGCACAAACCACGCACCTATCTTGCGTCAAGATTAGCACTATCTCCAAACGGACTCAAACAAGCTTCCACTTGAGCGTCATCACCTAGGTGTATCATCGGCTGCCTCCAAAACAATTTCTGAGCGTATGGTACATTGGGCGCAAACTGCACACGTCATCAAGATTAGTATTATCTCCAAACAGACAAAAACGTGCTTCCAGTTGAGCCTCAACAACTAGGAGTGTCGTCGGGTGCGTCCAAAACGAATTCTAAGCCTTTGGTACGTTCAGCGCAAACCTTGCACCTATATTACCCCGATAGTAACACTATCCCCAAACAGACCAAAATGAGATTCCACATGACCCACTCATCTAGGACTTCCATCGGGTGCGTTCAAGACGAATTCCGAGTCTATTGTACGTTTGGCACAAACCGCGCACCTATCTTGTGTCAAGATTAGCACTATCTCCAAACGGACTGAAACAAGCTTTTACTTGAGCCTCGTCACCTAGGACTATCGTTGGGTGTGTCCAAAATTATTTATGAGCCTATTGTACGTTCAGCACAAATCGTGCTCCTATATTGCCCCAACACTAACACTGTCTCCAAACGGACCGTAATGAGATTCCACATGACCCACTCACCTAGAAGTTCCATCGAGTGTGTCCAACATGATTTTCGAGCCGATGGTAGATTCAAAACAAACCACGCACCTTTCTTTCGTCAGGATTACCACGATCTCCAAACAAATAGAAACAAGCTTCCGCTTAAGCCTATGGTATGTTCGGTGCAAACCGTGCACCTATACTGCACCGATAGTACACAGTCTCCAAACAGACTGAAATGAGATTCCACATGACCCACTCACCTTGGAGTTCCATCGGGTGCGTTCAAGATGATTTCCAAGCCTATCGTACGTTTGGCACAAACTGTGCACCTATCTTGCGTCAAGATTAGCACTGTCTCGAAACAGACTCAAACAAGCTTCAAGTTGAGCCTCGTCACCAGGGAGTATCATTAGGTGCATCCAAAATGATTTATGAGCTTATGGTACGTGTGGCGCAATCCGTGCACCTATATTGCGCCGACACTAACACTATCTCCAAACGGACCGAAATGAGATTCCACATGACCCACTCACCTAGAAGTTCCATCAGGCGCGTCCAAGATGATTTCTGAGCCGATGGTACATTCGACACAAACGGCGCACCTATCTTGCGTCAAGATTACCACTATGTCCAAACGGACTCAAACAAGCATCCACTTGAGCCTCGTCACCTAGGAGTATCGTCGGGTGCGTCGAAAATGATATCTGTGCCTATGGTACATTCGGCGCAAACCGTGCACCTATATTGCACCGAAACTAACACTGTCTCCAAACAGACCAAAACGAGATTCCACATGATGCACTCAAAAACGAGTTCGATCAGGTGCATGCAAAATGATTTTTGAGCCTACGGTACGTTCGGAGCACACCGTGCACCTATCTAGCGTCAAGATTAGCACCATGTACAAACAGAACTAATCGTGCTTCCACTTGAGCCTCGCCACCTCGGAGTACCATCGGGTGCGTCCAAATCGATTTTGGAGCCTATGGTACGTTTGGCACAAACCGTGCACTCATCTTGCACCGACACTAATACTGTCTCCAAACGGACCGAAACGAGATTCCACATGACCCACTCGTCTAGGAGTTCCATCAGGTGCGTTCAAGACAATTTCTGAGCCTATGGTACGTTGGGCACAAACCACGCACCTATCTTGCGTCAAGATTAGCACTATCTCCAAACGGACTCAAACAAGCTTCCACTTGAGCGTCATCACCTAGGTGTATCATCGGCTGCCTCCAAAATAATTTCTGAGCGTATGGTACATTGGGCGCAAACTGCACACCTCATCAAGATTAGCATTATCTCCAAACAGACAAAAACATGCTTCCAGTTGAGCCTCATCAACTAGGAGTGTCGTCGGGTGCGTCCAAAACGAATTTTGAGCCTTTGGTACGTTCGGCGCAAACCTTGCACCTATATTGCCCCGATAGTAACACTATCCCCAAACAGACCGAAATGAGATTCCACATGACCCACTCATCTAGGACTTCCATCGGGTGCGTTCAAGACGAATTCCGAGTCTATTGTACGTTTGGCACAAACCGCGCACCTATCTTGTGTCAAGATTAGCACTATCTCCAAACGGACTGAAACAAGCTTTCACTTGAGCCTCGTCACCTAGGACTATCGTTGGGTGTGTCCAAAATTATTTATGAGCCTATTGTACGTTCAGCACAAATCGTGCTCCTATATTGCCCCAACACTAACACTGTCTCCAAATAGACCGTAATGAGATTCCACATGACCCACTCACCTAGAAGTTCCATCGAGTGTGTGCAACACGATTTTCGAGCCGATGGTAGATTCAAAACAAGCCACGCACCTTTCTTTCGTCAGGATTACCACGATCTCCAAACAAACTGAAACAAGCTTCCGCTTAAGCCTATGGTATGTTCGGTGCAAACCGTGCACCTATATTGCACCGATAGTACACAGTCTCCAAACAGACTGAAATGAGATTCCACATGACCCACTCACCTAGGAGTTCCATCGGGTGCGTTCAAGATGATTTCCAAGCCTATCGTACGTTTGGCACAAACTGCGCACCTATCTTGCGTCAAGATTAGCACTGTCTCGAAACAGACTCAAACAAGCTTCAAGTTGAGCCTCGTCACCAGGGAGTATCATTGGGTGCATCCAAAATGATTTATGAGCTTATGGTACGTGTGGCGCAATCCGTGCACCTATATTGCACCGACACTAACACTGTCTCCAAACGGACCGAAACGAGATTCCACATGACCCACTCACCTAGAAGTTCCATCAGGCGCGTCCAAGATGATTTCTGAGCCGATGGTACATTCGACACAAACGGCGCACCTATCTTGCGTCAAGATTACCACTATGTCCAAACGGATTCAAACAAGCATCCACTTGAGCCTCGTCACCTAGGAGTATCATCGGGTGCGTCAAAAATGATATCTGTGCCTATGGTACATTCGGTGCAAACCGTGCACCTATATTACACCGAAACTAACACTGTCTCCAAACAGACCGAAACGAGATTCCACATGATGCACTCAAAAACGAGTTCGATCAGGTGCATGCAAAATGATTTTTGAGCCTACGGTACGTTCGGAGCACACCGTGCACCTATCTAGCGTCAAGATTAGTACTATGTACAAACAGAACTAATCGTGCTTCCACTTGAGCCTCGCCACCACGGAGTAGCATCGGGTGCGTCCAAATCGATTTCGGAGCCTATGGTACGTTTGGCACAAATCGTGCACTCATCTTGCACCGACACTAATACTGTCTCCAAACGGACCGAAACGAGATTCCACATGACCCACTCGTCTAGGAGTTCCATCGGGTGCGTTCAAGACAATTTCTGAGCCTATGGTACGTTGGGCACAAACCACGCTATCTTGCGTCAAGATTAGCACTATCTCCAAACGGACTCAAACAAGCTTCCACTTGAGCGTCATCACCTAGGTGTATCATCGACTGCCTCCAAAACAATTTCTAAGCGTATGGTACATTGGGCGCAAACTGCACACCTCATCAAGATTAGCATTATCTCCAAACAGACAAAAACATGCTTCCAGTTGAGCCTCATCAACTAGGAGTGTTGTCGGGTGCGTCCAAAACGAATTCTGAGCCTTTGGTACGTTTGACGCAAACCTTGCACCTATATTGCCCCGATAGTAACACTATCCCCAAATAGACCAAAATGAGATTCCACATGACCCACTCATCTAGGACTTCCATCGGGTGCGTTCAAGACGAATTCCGAGTCTATGGTACGTTTGGCACAAACCGCGCACCTATCTTGTGTCAAGATTAGCACTATCTCCAAACGGACTGAAACAAGCTTTCACTTGAGCCTCGTCACCTAGGACTATCGTTGGGTGTGTCCAAAATTATTTATGAGCCTATTGTACGTTCAGCACAAATCGTGCTCCTATATTGCCCCAACACTAACACTGTCTCCAAACGGACCGTAATGAGATTCCACATGACCCACTCACCTAGAAGTTCCATCGAGTGTGTCCAACACGATTTTCGAGCCGATGGTAGATTCAAAACAAACCACGCACCTTTCTTTCGTCAGGATTACCACGATCTCCAAACAAACTGAAACAAGCTTCCGCTTAAGCCTATGGTATGTTCGGTGCAAACCGTGCACCTATATTGCACCGATAGTACACAGTCTCCAAACAGACTGAAATGAGATTCCACATGACCCACTCACCTAGGAGTTCCATCGGGTGCGTTCAAGATGATTTCCAAGCCTATCGTACGTTTGGCACAAACTGCGCACCTATCTTGCGTTAAGATTAACACTGTCTCGAAACAGACTCAAACAAGCTTCAAGTTGAGCCTCGTCACCAGGGAGTATCATTGGGTGCATCCAAAATGATTTATGAGCTTATGGTACATGTGGCGCAATCCGTGCACCTATATTGCACCGACACTAACACTGTCTCCAAACGGACCGAAACGAGATTCCACATGACCCACTCACCTAGAAGTTCCATCAGGCGCGTCCAAGATGATTTCTGAGCCGATGGTACATTCAACACAAACGGCGCACCTATCTTGCGTCAAGATTACCACTATGTCCAAACGGACTCAAACAAGCATCCACTTGAGCCTCGTCACCTAGGAGTATCGTTGGGTACGTCGAAAATGATATCTGTGCCTATGGTACATTCGGCGCAAACCGTGCACCTATATTGCACCGAAACTAACACTGTCTCCAAACAGACCGAAACGAGATTCCACATGATGCACTCAAAAACGTGTTCGATCAGGTGCATGCAAAATGATTTTTGAGCCTACGGTACGTTCGGAGCACACCGTGCACCTATCTAGCGTCAAGATTAGCACTATGTACAAACAGAACTAATCGTGCTTCCACTTGAGCCTCGCCACCTCGGAGTACCATCGGGTGTGTCCAAATCGATTTCGGAGCCTATGGTACGTTTGGCACAAACCGTGCACTCATCTTGCACCGACACTAATACTGTCTCCAAACGGACCGAAACGAGATTCCACATGACCCACTCGTCTAGGAGTTCCATCGGGTGCGTTCAAGACAATTTCTGAGCCTATGGTACGTTGGGCACAAACCACGCACCTATCTTGCATCAAGATTAGCACTATCTCCAAACGGACTCAAACAAGCTTCCACTTGAGCGTCATCACCTAGGTGTATCATCGGCTGCCTCCAAAACAATTTCTGAGCGTATGGTACATTGGGCGCAAACTGCACACCTCATCAAGATTTGCATTATCTCCAAACAGACAAAAACAAGCTTCCAGTTGAGCCTCATCAACTAGGAGTGTCGTCGGGTGCGTCCAAAACGAATTCTGAGCCTTTGGTACGTTCGGCGCAAACCTTGCACCTATATTGCCCCGATAGTAACACTATCCCCAAACAGACCGAAATGAGATTCCACATGACCCACTCATCTAGGACTTCCATCGGGTGCGTTCAAGATGAATTCCGAGTCTATGGTACGTTTGGCACAAACCACACACCTATCTTGTGTCAAGATTAGCACTATCTCCAAACGGACTGAAACAAGCTTTCACTTGAGCCTCGTCACCTAGGACTATCGTTGGGTGTGTCCAAAATTATTTATGAGCCTATTGTACGTTCAGCACAAATCGTGCTCCTATATTGCCCCAACACTAACACTGTCTCCAAACGGACCGAAATGAGATTCCACATGACCCACTCTCCTAGGAGTTCCATCGGGTGTGTCCAACACGATTTTCGAGCCGATGGTACATTCAAAACAAACCACGCACCTTTCTTTTGTCAGGATTACCACTGTCTCCAAAGAAACTGAAACAAGCTTCCACTTAAGCCTATGGTACGTTTAGTGCAAACCGTGCACCTATATCGCACTGACAGTACAATGTCTCCAAACGGACCAAAACGAGATTCCACAAGACCCACTCACCTAGGAGTTCCATCGGTTGCGTTCAAGATGATATCCAAGCCTATGGTACGTTTGGCACAAACTGCACACCTATCTTGCATCAAGATTAGCACTGTCTCAAAACAGACTCAAACAATCTTCAAGTTGAGAATCGTCACCTGGGAGTATCATTTGGTGCATCCAAAATGATTTCTGAGCTTATGGTACGTTTGGCGCAATCGGTGCACCTATATTGCACTGACACTAACACTGTCTCTAAACAGACCGAAACGAGATTCCATATGACCCACTCACCTAAGAGTTCCATCAGGCGTGTCCAAGATGATTTCTTGGCCGATGGTACATTCGACATAAATTGTGCACCTTTCTTGCGTCAAGATGAGCACTATGTCCAAACGGACTCAAACAAGCTTCCACTTGAGCCTCGTCACCTAGGAGTATCGTTGGGTTCGTCCAAAATGAGTTCTGTGCCTATGGTATGTTGGGCGCAAATCGTGCTCCTATATTGCATCGAAACTAACACTGTCTCCAAACGGACAGAAATAAGATTCCACATGATGCACTCACCAACGATATCGATCAGGTTTATCCAAAATGATTTTCGAGCCTATGGTACGTTCGGAGCACACCGTGCACCTATCTGGTGTCAAGATTAGCACTATGTACAAACAGAACTAATCATGCTTCCACTTGAGCCTCGCCACCTCGGAGTACCATCGGGTGCTTCCAAATCGATTTATGAGCCTATGGTACGTTTAGCGCAAACCGTGCACCCATCTTACACCGACACTAATACTATCTCCAAACGGACCGAAACGAGATTCCTCATGACCCACTCGTCAAGAAGTTCCATTGGGTGCGTTCAAGACGATTTCTGAGCCTATGGTCCGTTGGGCACAAACCATGCACCTATCTTGCGTCAAGATTAGCACTATCTCTCCAAACGGACTCAAACGAGCTTCCACTTGAGCCTCATCATCTAGGAGTTTCATCGTGTGCGTCCAAAATGATTTCTGAGCCAATGGTACATTTGGCGCAAACCGTGGACCTATATTGCATCGGCACTAACACTATCTCTAATCGGACCGAAAAGAGATTGCACATGACCCACTCACCTAGGAGTTCCATTGGGTGCGTCCAACACGATTTCTGAGCTGATGGTACAATCGACACAAACCGCGCACCTTTCTTGCGTCAAGATTACCACTAAGCTTCCACTTGAGCCTCATTTCCAAGGAGTATCGTCGGGTGCGTCCAAAACAAATTCTGAGCCTATGGTACGTTTGGCACAAACCATGCACCCATCTTACACCAACACTAATACTGTCTCCAAACGGACCGCAACGAGATTCCACATGATCCACTCACCTAGGAGTTCCATTGAGTGCGTCCAAGACGATTTTCGAGCTAATGGTACATTCAACACAAACCATGCACCAATCTTGCGTCAAGATTAGCACTATCTCCAAACGGTCTCAAACAAGCTTCCACTGGACCCTCGTCACTCAGGAGTATCATCAAGCGCATCCTAATCGATTTCGGAGCCAATGGTACATTTAGAGCAAACCATTTGCACTGACACTAACACTGTCCCCAAACGGACCAAAACGAGATTCCACATGACCCACTCACCAAGGAGTTCCATCGGGTGCGTTCAACACGACTTCCGAGCCGATGGTACATTCGGTACAAATCGCACACCTTTCTTGCGTCAAGATTACCACTATCTCCAAACGAACTCAAACAAACTTCCACTTGAGCTTTGTCACCTAGGAGTATCGTCGGGTGCAACCAATACGAATTCTGAGCCTACGGTACGTTCGGAGAAAACCATGCACCTATATCGCACCGATAGTAACACTGTCTCCAAACGGACCGAAATAAGGTTCCACATGACCCACTCGTCTAGGACTTCCATCGGGTGCGTTCAAGACGATTTCCGAGATTATGGTACGTTTAGCACAAAACACACACCTATCTTGCGTCAAGATTAGCACTATCTCCAAACAGACTCAAACAAGCTTCCACTTGAGCCTCGTCACCTTATACTATCATCGGGTGCGTCCAAAATGATATCTGAGCCTATTGTACGTTCGGCACAAATCGTGCCCCTATATTGCACTAACACGAACACTGTCTCCAAACAGAGCGAAACGAGATTCCACATGACCCACTCACCTAGAAGTTCCATCGGGTGCGTTCAAGACGATTTCCGAGCCTATGGTACGTTTGGAACAAATTACGCACCTATCTTACGTCAATATTAGCACTGTCTCGAAATAGACTCAAACAAGCTTCAAGTTGAGCATCATCACCCGGGAGTATCGTCGGGTGCATCCAAAATGATTTTTGAGCTTATGGTACGTTCGGCGCAATCCGTGCACCTATATTGCACCAACACTAACACTGTCTCCAAACGGACTGAAACGAGATTCCACAAGACCCACTCACCTAGGAGATCCATCAGGCGCGTCCAAGACGATTTCTGAGCCGATGGTACATTCGACACAAATCGCGCACCTTTCTTGCGTCAAGATTAGCACTATGTACAAACGGACTCAAACAAGCTTCCACTTGAGCCTCGTCACCTAGGAGTATCATCGGGAGCGTCCAAAATGATTTCTTTGCCTATGGTACGTTTGACGCAAACCGTGCACCTATACTGCACCGAAACTAACACTGTCTCTAAACGGACCAAAACGAGATTTCACATGATGCACTCACCAATGATATCGATCAGGTTTATCCAAAATGATTTTTTGGCCTATGGTGTGTTCGGAGCACACCGTGCACCTATCTAGCATCAAGATTAGCACAATGTACAAACAGAACTAATCGTGCTTCCACTTTAGCCTCGCCACCTCGGAGTACCATCGGGTGCGTCGAAATCGATTTATGAGCCTATGGTACGTTTGGCGCAAACCGTGCACCCATCTTGCACCGACACTAATACTGTCCTCAAACGGACCGAAACAAGATTCCACATGACCCACTCGTCTAAGACTTCCATCCGGTGCATTCAAGATGATTTTAGAGCTTATGGTACGTTTGGCACATACCGTGCACCTATCTTGCGTCAAGATTAGCACTATCTCCAAACAGACTCAAACAAACTTCCACTTGAGCCGCGTCACCTAGGAGTATCGTCGGGTGCGTCCAAAATGATTTCTGAGCCTATTGTACGTTCGGCGCAAACCATGCTCCTATATTGCACCAACACTAAAACTGTCTCCAAATGGACCAAAACGAGATTCCACATGACCCACTCACCTAGGAATTCCATTGGGTCCGTCCTACATGACTTCCGAGCCGATGGTACATTCGACACAAACCGCGCACCTTTCTTGCGTCAAGATTACCACTATCTCCAAACAGACTCAAACAAGCTTCCACTTGAGCCTTGTCACCTAGGAGTATCGTCGGGTGCGTCCAAAATGATTTCTGAGCCTATGGTACGTTCGGCGAAAACCGTGCAGCTATATCGCACCGACACTAACACTGTCTCCAAACGGACCAAAACGTGCTTCCAATTAACCCTTGTCACCAAGGATTTCCATCAGGTGCGTCCAATACGATTCCTAATCCTATGGTACGTTCGATGCAAACCGTGCACCTATATTGCACCGACTGTACACTGTCTCCAAACGGACCAAAACGAGATTCCACATGTTCCACTCACCTAGGAGTTCCATCGGGTGCGTTCAAGACGATTTCTGAGTCCATGGTATGTTTGGCACAAACTGCGCACCTATCTTGTGTGAAGATTAGCATTGTCTCGAAACAGAATCAAACAAGCTTCAAGTTGAGCCTCGTCACCTGGGAGTATCGTCAGGTGCATCCAAAATGATTTCTAAGCTTATGGTACGTTCGGTGTAATCGGTGCACCTATATTGCAACGACACTAACACTGTCTCCAAACGGACCAAAATGAGATTCCACATGACCCACTCACCTAGGAGTTCCTTCAGGCGCGCCCAAGACGATTTCTGAGCCAATGGTACATTCGACACAAATCGTGCAACTTTCTTGCGTCAAGATTACCACTATGTCCAAACAGACTTAAACAATCTTCCACTTGAGCCTCGTCACCTAGGAGTGTTGTCGGGTGCGTCCAAAATGATTTATGTGCCTATGGTACATTTGGCGCAAACCGTGCACCTATGTTGCACCGAAACTAACACTGTCTCCAAACGGACCGAAATGAGATTCCACATGATGCACTCACCAACGAGTTCGATTAGGTGCATCCAAAATGATTTTCGAGCCTATGGTACGTTCAGAGCACACCGTGCACCTATCTAGCGTCAAGATTAGCGCTATGTACAAACAGAACTAATCGTGCTTCCACTTGAGCCTTGCCACCTTCGGAGTACCATCGGGTGCGTCCAAATCGATTTATGAGCCTATGGTACGTTTGGCGCAAACCATGCACCCATCTTACACCAACACTAATACTGTCTCCAAACGGACCGAAACGAGATTCCACATGACCCACTCGTCTAGGAGTTCCATCGGGTGCGTTTAAGACGAATTCTGAGCCTATGGTACGTTGGGCACAAACCACGCACCAATCTTGCGCAAGATTAGCACTATCTCCAAATAGACTCAAACTAGCTTCCACTTGAGCCTTGTCACCTAGGAGTATCGTCGAGTGCGTACAAAATGATTTCTGAGCCAATGGTACATTCGGCGCAAACCGTTCACCTATATTGCATCGACACTAACACTATCTCCAAACGGACCGAAAAGAGATTCCACTTGACCCACTCACCTAGGAGTTCCATCGGGTGCGTCGAACACGACTTCTGAGCCGATGGTACATTCGACACAAACTGCGCACCTTTCTTGCGTCAAGATTACCACTATCTCCAAACGTACTCAAACAAGCTTCCACTTGAGCCTCATCTCCAAGGAGTATCGTCGGGTGCGTCCAAAACGAATTCTGAGCCTATGGTACGTTCGGGGCAAACCCTGCACCAATATTGCACCGATAGTAACACTGTCGCCAAACGGACCGCAATGAGATTCCACATGATCTACTCACCTAGGAGTTCCATCTGGTGCGTCCAAGAGGATTTTCGAGCCGATGGTACCTTCAACACAAACCACCCACCTATCTTGCGTCAAGATTAGCACTATCTCCAAACAGACTCAAACAAGCTTCCACTTGAGCCTCATCACCTAGGAGTATCATCAAGAGCGTCCAAATTGATTTCAGAGTACATTTGGAGCAACCATTTGCACCGACACTAACACTGTCCCCAAACAGACCAAAATGAGATTCCACATGACCCACTCACCTAGGAGTTCTATCGGGTGTGTCCAACACAACTTCTGAGCCGATTGTACATTCGACACAAATCACGCACCTTTCTTGTGTCAAGATTACCACTAACTCCAAACGGACTCAAATAAGCTTCCACTTGAGCTTCATCACCTAGGAGTATCGTCGGGTGCGACCAAAACGAATTCTAACCCTATGATTCGTTTGGCGCAAACCCTGCACCTATATTGCACCGACAGTAACATTGTCTCCAAACGGACCGAAACGAGATTCCACATGACCCACTCGTCTAGGACTTCCATCGGGTGCGTTAAAGATGATTTCCAAGCTTATGGTACGTTGGGCATAAACCACGCACCTATCTTGCGTCAAGATTAGCACTATCTCCAAACGGACTCAAACAAGCTTGACCTTGAGCCTCGTCACATAGGAGTATCGTCGGGTGCGTCTAAAATGATTTCTAAGCCAATGGTTCATTCGGCGCAAACTGTGCACCTATACTGCATCGGAACTAACACTATCTCCAAACGGACCGAAAAGAGATTCCACATGACCCACTCACCAACGAGTTCCATCGGGTGCGCCCAACATGACTTCTGAGCCGATGGTACATTCGACACAAACCTCGCACCTTTCTTGCATCAAGATTACCACTATATCCAAACGGACTCAAACAAGCTTCCCCTTGAGCCTCATCTCCAAGGAGTATCATTGGGTGCGTCTAAAACGAATGCTGAGCCTATGGTACGTTCGACCAAACCCTACTCCTATATTGCATCGATAGTAACTCTATCTCTAAACAGACCGCAATGAGGTTCCACATGATCCACTCACCTTGGAGTTCCATCGGGTGCGTCCAAGACGATTTTTGAGCCGATGGTACATTCAACACAAACCGCGCACCTATCTTGCGTCAAAATTAGCACTATCTCAAAACAGAGTCAAACAAGCTTCCACTTGAGCCTCGTCACCTAGGAGTATAATTAGGCGCGTCCAAATTGATTTCAGAGCCAATGGTACATTTGGAGCAAACCATTTGCACCGACACTAACACTGTCCCCAAACGGACCGAAATGAGATTCCACATGACCCACTCACCTAGGGAGTTCCATCGGGTCCGTCCTACATGACTTCCGAGCCGATGGTACATTCGACACAAACCGCACACCTTTCTTGCGTCAAGATTACCACTATGTCCAAACGGACTCAAACAAGCTTCCACTTGAGCCTCGTCACCTAAGAGTATTGTCGGGTGGGTCCAAAATGATTTCTGTGCCTATGGTACGTTCGGCGCAAACCGTGCACCTATATTGCACTGAAACTAACACTGTCTCCAAACAGACCGAAATGAGATTCCACATGATGCACTCAGCAACGAGTTCGATCAGGTGCATCTAAAATAATTTTCGAGCCTATGGTACGTTCAGAGCACACCGTGCACCTATCTAGCGTCAAGATTAGCACTATGTACAAACTGCGCACCTTTCTTGCGTCAAGATTACCACTATCTCCAAACACACTCAAACAAGCTTCCACTTGAGCCTCATCTCCAAGGAGTATCGTCGGGTGCGTCCAAAATGAATTCTGAGCCTATGGTACCTTTGGCGCAAACCCTGCACCAATATTGCTGCAACAGTAATTCTGTCTCCAAATGGACCGCAATGAGATTCCACATGATCCACTAACCTAGGAGTTCCATCGGGTGCGTCCAAGAGGATTTTTGAGCCGATGGTACATTCAACACAAACCACCCACCTATCTTGCGTCAAGATTAGCACTATCCCCAAACGGACTCAAACAAGCTTCCACTTGAGCCTCGTCACCTAGGAGTATCATCAAGAGCGTCCAAATTGATTTAAGAGCCAATGGTACATTCGGAGCAACCATTTGCACTGACACTAACACTGTCCCCAAACAGACCAAAATGAGATTCCAAATGACCCACTCACCTAGAAGTTCCATCGGGTGCGTCCAACACGACTTCCGAGCCAATTGTACATTCGACACAAATCATGCACCTTTCTTGCGTCAAGATAACCACTAACTCCAAACGGACTCAAACAAGCTTCCACTTGAGCCTCATCTCCAAGGAGTATCGTCGGGTGCGTCCAAAACGAATTCTAAGCCTATGGTACGTTCGGCGCAAACCCTGCACCTATATTGCACCGACACTAACACTGTCTCCAAATGGACCGCAATGAGATTCCACATGATCCACTCACCTAGGAGTTCCATCGGGTGCGTCCAAGACGATTTTCGAGCCGATGGTACATTCAACACAAACCACGCACCTATCTTGCGTCAAGATTAGCACTATCTCCAAACAGACTCAAACCAGCTTCTACTTGAGCCTCATCACCTAGGAGTATCATCAGGCGCGTCCAAATTGATATCAGAGCCAATGGTACATTTGGAGCAAACCGTTTGCACCGACACTAACACTATCCTCAAACGGACCGAAATGAGATTCCACATGACCCACTCACCTAGGAGTTCCATCGGGTGCATCCAACACGACTTCCGAGCCGATTGTACATTCGACACAAATCGCGCACCTTTCTTGCATCAAGATTACCACTACCTCCAAATGGACTCAGGCAAGCTTCCTCTTGAGCCTCATCACCTAGGAGTATCGTCGGGTGCGACCAAAACAAATTTTGAGCCTATGGTACGTTCGGAGCAAACCATTTGCACCGACACTAACACTGTCCCCCAAACGGACCGAAACGAGATTCCACTTGAACCATTCGTCTAGGACTTCCATCGGGTGCGTTCAAGACGATTTCTGAGCCTATGGTACGTTTGGCACAAACCGCGCACCTATCTTGCGCCAAGATTAACACTATCTCCAAACAGACTCAAACAAGCTTCCACTTGAGCCTCGTCACCTAGGACTATCGTCGGGTGCGTCCAAAATGATTTCTGAGCCTATTGTACGTTTGACGCAAATCGTGCTCCTATATTGCACTAACACTAACACTGTCTCCAAGCAGACCGAAACAAAATTCCATATGACCCACTCACCTAGGAGTTCCATCTGGTGCATCAAACATGATTTCCGAGCTGATGGTATATTCGACACAAACCTAGGAGTATCGTCGGGTGCGTCCAAAATGATTTCTGAGCCTATGGTACGTTCGGTGAAAACAGTGCACCTATATCGCACCGACGCTAACACTGTCACCAAACGGACCAAAACGTGCTTCCACTTAAGCCTTGTCACCTAGGATTTCCATCAGGTGCATCCAATACGATTCCTGAACCTATGGTACGTTCGGTGCGAACCATGCACCAATATTGCACCGACAGTACACTGTCTCCAAACGGACCGAAACGAGATTCCACATGACCCACTCACCTAGGAGTTCCATCGGGTGCGTTCAAGACGATTTCCGAGCCAATGGTACGTTTGGCACAAACTGCGCACCTATCTTGCGTCAAGATTAGCACTGTCTCGAAATAGACTCAAACAAGCTTCAAGTTGAGCCTCGTCACCTAGAAGTATCGTCGGGTGCATCCAAAATGATTTCTGAGCTTATGGTAGGTTCGGCGCAATCCGTGCACCTATATTGCACCGACACTAACACTATCTCCATATGGACCGAAAGGAGATTCCACATGACCCACTCACCTAGGAGTTCCATCAGGCGCGTCCAAGACGATTTCTGAGCCGACGGTACATTCGACACAAATCGTGCACCTTTCTTGCGTCAAGATTAGCACTATGTCCAAATGGACTCAAACAAGCTTCCACATGAGCCTCATCACCTAGGAGTATTATTGGGTGCGTCCAAAATGATTTTTGTTTCTATTGTACATTCGGCGCAAACCATGTACCTATATTGCACCGAAACTAACACTGTCTCCAAACGAACCAAAACGAGATTCCACATGATGCACTCACCAATGAGTTTGGTCAGGTGCATCCAAAATGATTTTCGAGCCTATGGTACGTTCGGAGCACACCGTGCACCTATCTAGCGTCAAGATTAGCACTATGTACAAATAGAACTAGTCGTGCTTCCAATTGAGCCTTGCCACCTCAGAGTACCATCGGGTGCGTCCAAATCGATTTATGAGCCTATGGTACGTTTGGCGCAAACCGTGCACCCATCTTGCACCGACACTAATACTGTCTCCAAACGGACCGAAACAAGATTCCACATGACCCACTTGTCTAGGAGTTCCATTGGGTGCGTTCAAGATGATTTCTGAGACTATGGTACGTTGGGCACAAACCACGCACCTATCTTGCTTCAAGATTAGCACTATCTCCAAACGGACTCAAACAAGCTTCCACTTGAGCCTCGTCACCTAGGAGTATCGTCGGGTGCGTCCAAAATGAATTTCTAAGCCAATGGTACATTCGGCGCAAAACATGCACCTATATTGAATTGGCACTAACACTATCTCCAAATAGATCAAAAAGAGATTCCACATGACCCACTCACCTTGGAGTTCCATCGGGTGCGTCCAACACGACTTCTGAGCCAATGGAACATTCGACACAAACCGTGCACCTTTCTTGCGTCAAGATTACCACTATCTCCAAACGGACTCAAACAACCTTCCACTTGAGCCTCATATCCAAGGAGTATCGTCGGGTGCGTCCAAAATGAATTCTGAGCCTATGGTACGTTCGGCGCAAACCCTGCCCCTATATTGCACGACGGTAAGACTACCTCCAAACGGACCGCAACGAGATTCCACATGATCCACTAACCTAGAAGTTCCATCGGGTGCGTCGAAGATGATTTTCGAGCCGATGGTACATTCAACACAAACCGTGCACCTATCTTGCATCAAGATTAGCACTATCTCCAAACAAACTCAAACAAGCTTCCACTTGAGCCTCGTCACCTAGGAGTATCATCAGGCGCGTCCAAATTGATTTCAGAGCCAATGGTACATTTAGAGCAAACCATTTGGACCGACACTAACACTGTCCCCCCAAACGGACAGAAACGAGATTCCACATGACCCACTCACCTAGGAGTTCCATCAGGTGCGTCCAACAAGACTTTCGAGCCGATCGTACATTCGACACAAATCACCCACCTTTCTTGTGTCAAGATTACCACTATCTCCAAACGGACTCAAACAAGCTTCCACTTGAGCCTCATCACCTAGGAGTATCGTCGGGTGCGACCAAAATGAATTATGAGCCTATGGTTCGTTCGGCCCAAACCCTGCACCTATATTGCACCGACAGTAACACTGTCTCCTAACGGACCGAAACGAGATTGCACATGACCCACTCGTCTAGGACTTCCATCGGGTGCGTTAAAGACGATTTCCAAACCACACACCTATCTTGCGTCAAGATTAGCACTATATCCAAATGGACTCAAACAAGCTTTCACTTGAGCCTCGTCACCTAGGAGTATCATTAGGCGCATCCAAATTGATTTCAGAGCCAATGGTACATTCGGAGCAAACCATTTGCACCGACACTAACACTGTCCCCCAAACGGACCGAAACGAGATTCCACATGACCCACTCACCTAGGAGTTCCATCGGGTGCGTCTAACATGACTTTTGAGCCGATCGTCCATTTGATACAAATCGCACACCTTTCTTGCGTCAAGATTAATACTATCTCCAAACGGACTCAAACAAGCTTCCACTTGAGCCTCATCACCTAGGAGTATCGTCGGGTGCGGCCTAAATGAATTTTGAGCCTATGGTACATTCGGCGCAAACCCTGCACCAATATTGCACCGACAGTAACACAGTCTCCAATCGGACCGAAACGAGATTCCACATGACCCACTCGTCTACTACATCCATCGGGTGCGCTAAAGACGATTTCCATGCCTATGGTACGTTGGGCCCAAACCACGCACCTATCTTGCGTCAAGATTTGCACTATCTCCAAACGGACTCAAACAAGCTTGACCTTGAGCCTCGTCACCTAGGAGTATCATCAGGCGCGTCCAAATTGATTTCAGAGCCAATGGTACATTCAGAGCAAACCATTTGAACCGACACTAATACTGTCCCCAAACGGACCGAAACGAGATTCCACATGACCCACTCACCTAGGAGTTCCATCGGGTGCGTCCAACACGACTTTCGAGCCGATTGTACATTCGACACAAATCATGCACCTTTCTTGCGTCAAGATTACCAATATCTCCAAACGGACTCAGACAAGCTTCCACTTGAGCCTCGTCACCTAGGACTATCGTCGGGTGTGTCCAAAATGATTTCTGAGCCTATTGTATGTTCGGCACAAATCGTGCTCCTATATTGCACTAACACTAACACTGTCTCCAAACAGACCGAAATGAGATTCCACATGACCCACTCACCTAGGAGTTCCATCGGGTGCGTCCAACATGATTTCCGAGCCGATGGTACATTCGACACAAACCGCACACCTTTCTTGCGTCAGGATTACCACTATCTCCAAACAGACTCAAAGAAGCTTCCACTTGTGCCTTGTCACCTAGGAGTATCGTCGGGTGCGTCCAAAACGATTTCTGAGCCTATGATACATTCGGTGAAAACAGTGCACCTATATCGCACCGACACTAACAATGTCTCCAAATGGACCAAAACGTGCTTCCACTTAAGCCTTGTCACCTAGGATTTCCATCAGGTGCGTCCAATACAATTCCTGAGCCTATGGTACGTTGGTGCAAGCCGTGCACCTATATTGCACCAACACTACACTGTCTCCAAACAGACCAAAACGAGATTCCACATGACACACTCACCTAGGAGTTCCATCGGGTGCTTTCAAGATGATTTCTGAGCCTATAGTACGTTTGGCACAAACCGTGCACCTATCATGCGCCAAAATTAGCACTATCTCCTAACGGACTCAAACAAGCTTCCACTTGAGCCTCGTCACCTAGGACTATCGTCGAGTGCGTCCAAAATGATTTCTGAGCCTATTGTATGTTCGACACAAATCGTGCTCCTATATTGCACTGACACTAAAACTGTCTCTAAACAGACCGAAACGAGATTCCACATGACCCACTCACCTAGGAGTTCCATCGGGTGCTTCCAACATGATTTTCGAGCCGATGGTACATTCAACAGAAACCGCACACCTTTCTTGCGTCAGGATTACCACTATCTCCAAACAGACTCAATAAGCTTCCACTTGAGCCTTGTCACCTAGGAGTATCGTCGGGTGTGTCCAAAATGATTTCTGAGCCTATGGTACATTCAGCGAAAACAGTGCACCTATATCGCACCGACACTAACACTGTCTCCAAATGGACCAAACCGTGCTTCCACTTTAGCCTTGTCACCTAGGATTTCCATCAGGTGCGTCCAATACGATTTCAGAGCCTATGGTACGTTCGGTGCAAACCATGGACCTATATTGCACCGACAGTACTCTGTCTCCAAATGGACCGAAACGAGATTCCACATGACCCACTCACCTAGGAGTTCCATCGGGTGCATTCAAGACGATTTCCGAGCCAATGGTACGTTTGGCACAAACTGCGCACCTATCTTGTGTCAAGATTAGCACTGTCTCGAAATAGACACAAACAAGCTTCAAGTTGAGCCTCGTCACCTGGGAGTATCGTCGGGTGCATCCAAAATGATTTCTGTGCTTATGGTAGGTTCGGGGCAATCCGTGCACCTATATTGCACTGACACTAACACTGTCTCCAAATGGACCGAAACGAGATTCCACATGACCCACTCACCTAGGAGTTCCATCAGGCATGTCCAAGATGATTTCTAAGCCGATGGTACATTCGACACAAAATCACGCACCTTTCTTGCGTCAAGATTAGCACTATGTTCAAACGGACTCAAACAAGCTTCCACTTGAGCCTCGTCACCTAAGAGTATTATCGGGTGCGTCCAAAATGATTTCTGTGCCTATGGTACATTCGGCGCAAACCGTGTACGTATATTGCACCGAAACTAACACTGTCTCCAAATGGACCGAAATGAGATTCCACATGATGCACTCACCAACGAGTTCGATGAGGTGCATCCAAAATGATTTCTGAGCCTATGGTACATTCGGCGAAAACAGTGCACCTATATCGCACCGACACTAACACTGTCTCCAAATGGACCAAACCGTGCTTCCACTTTAGCCTTGTCACCTAGGATTTCCATCAGGTGCGTCCAATACGATTTTAGAGCCTATGGTACGTTCGGTGCAAACCATGGACCTATATTGCACCGACAGTACTCTGTCTCCAAATGGACCGAAACGAGATTCCACATGACCCACTCACCTAGGAGTTCCATCGGGTGCATTCAAGACGATTTCCGAGCTAATGGTATGTTTGGCACAAACTGCGCACCTATCTTGCGTCAAGATTAGCACTGTCTCGAAAAAGACCCAAACAAGCTTCAAGTTGAGCCTTGTCACCTAGGAGTATCGTCGGGTGCATCCAAAATGATTTCTGAGCTTATGGTATGTTCGGCGCAATCTGTGGACCTATATTGCACCGACACTAACACTGTCTCCAAACGGACCGAAACGAGATTCCACATGACACACTCACCTAGGAGTTCCTTCGGGTGCTTTCAAGACAATTTCTGAGCCTACGGTATGTTTGGCACAAATTGCGCACCTATCTTGCACCAAGATTAGCACTATCTCCAAACGGACTCAAACAAGCTTCCACTTGAGCCTCGTCACCTAGGACTATCGTCAGGTGCGTCCAAAATGATTTCTGAGCCTATTGTACGTTCGGCGCAAATCATGCTCCTATATTGCACTAACACTAAGACTGTCTCCAAACAGACCGAAACGAAATTCCACATGACCCACTCACCTAGGAGTTCCATCGGGTGCATCCAACATGATTTCCAAACCGATGGTACATTCGACACAAACCGCACACCTTTCTTGCGTCAGGATTACAACTATCTCCAAATAGATAGAAAGAAGCTTCCGCTTGAGCCTTGTCACCTAGGAGTATCGTCAGGTGCGTCCAAAACGATTTTTGAGCCTATGGTACGTTCTGCGAAAACAGTGCACCTATATCGCACCGACACTAACACTGTCTCTAAATGGACCAAAACGTGCTTCCACTTAAGCCATGTCTCCTAGGATTTCCATCACGTGCGTCCAATATGATTCCTGAACCTATGGTACGTTCGGTGCAAACCATGCACCTATATTGCACCGACAGTACATTGTCTCCAAACGGACCGAAATGAGATTCCACATGACCCACTCAGCTAGGAGTTCCATCGAGTGCGTTCAAGACAATTTCCGAGCCAATTGTACGTTTGGCACAAACTGCGCACCTATCTTGTGTCAAGATTAGCACTGTCTCGAAATAGACACAAACAAGCTTCAAGTTGAGCCTCGTCACCTGGGAGTATCGTCGGGTGCATCCAAAATGATTTCTGTGCTTATGGTAGGTTCGGGGCAATCCGTGCACCTATATTGCACTGACACTAACACTGTCTCCAAATGGACCGAAACGAGATTCCACATGACCCACTCACCTAGGAGTTCCATCAGGCACGTCCAAGATGATTTCTAAGCCGATGGTACATTCGACACAAAATCACACACCTTTCTTGCGTCAAGATTAGCACTATGTTCAAACGGACTCAAACAAGCTTCCACTTGAGCCTCGTCACCTAAGAGTATTATCGGGTGCGTCCAAAATGATTTCTGTGCCTATGGTACATTCGGCGCAAACCGTGTACGTATATTGCACCGAAACTAACACTATCTACAAATGGACCGAAATGAGATTCCACATGATGCACTCACCAACGAGTTCGATGAGGTGCATCCAAAATGATTTTCGAGCCTATGGTACATTCGGAGCACACCGTGCACCTATCTAGCGTCAAGATTAGCACTATGTACAAACAGAACTATTCGTGCTTCCACTTGAGCCTCACCACCTCGGAGTACCATCGGGTGCGTCTAAATCGATTTATGAGCCTATGGTACGTTTGGCACAAACCATGCACCCATCTTGCATCGACTCTAATGCTATCTCCAAACGGACCGAAATGAGATTCCACATGACCCACTCGTCTAGGAGTTCCATCAGGTGCGTTCAAGACGATTTCTGAGCCTATGGTACGTTGGGCACAAACCACGCACCTATCTTGCGTCAAGATTAGCACTATCTCCAAACAGACTCAAACAAGCTTCCACTTGAGCCTCATCACCTAGGAGTATCGTCGGGTGTGTCCAAAATGATTTCTGAGCCAATTGTACATTCGGCGCAAACCGTGCACCTATATTGCATCGGCACTAACACTATCTCCAAATAGACCGAAAAGAGATTCCACATGACCCACTCACCTAGGAGTTCCATCAGGCGCGTCCAACATGACTTCTGAGCCGACGGTACATTCGACACAAACCGCACACCTTTCTTGCATCAAGATTACCACTATCTCCAAACAGACTCAAACAACCTTCCACTTGAGCCTCATCTCCAAGGAGTATCGTCGGGTGCGTCCAAAACGAATTTTGAGCCTATGGTACGTTCGGCGCAAACCCCGCACCTATATTGCACCGATAATAACACTGTCTCCAAATAGACCGCAACGAGATTCCACATGATCCACTCACCTAGAAGTTCCATCGGGTGCCTATGGTGAATTCAACCCAAACCACGCACCTATCTTGCGTCAAGGTTAGCACTATCTCCAAACGGACTCAAACAAGCTTCCACTTGAGCCTCGTCACCTAGGAGTATCATTAGGCGCATCCAAATTGATTTCAGAGCCAATGGTACATTCGAAGCAAACCATTTGCACCGACACTAACACTGTCTCCAAACAGACCGAAACGAGATTCCACATGACCCACTCATCTAGGACTTCCATCGGGTGCATCCAACACGACTTTCGAGCCGATGGTACATTCGACACAAATCGTGCACCTATCTTGCGTCAAGATTAGCACTATCTCCAAACGGACTCAAACAAGCTTCCACTTGAGCCTCGTCACCTAGGAGTATCATCAGGCGTGTCCAAATTGATTTCAGAGCCAATAGTACATTCAGCGCAAACCGTGCACCTAGATTGCACCGACACTAACATTGTCTCCAAACGGACCGAAACGAGATTTGACACGACCTAATCACCTAGGAGTTCATCTAGGTGCATCCAAGATGATTTCCACGCCTATGGTACGTTCGACACAAACCGCTCACCTATCTTGCGTAAAGATTACCTCTATCTCCAAACGGACTCAAACAAGCTTCCACTTGAACCTCGTCACCTAGGAGTATCATCGGGTGCGTCCAAAATGATTTCAGAGCCAATGGTACATTCAGCGCAAACGATGCACCTATATTGCACCGACACTAACACTGTCTCCAAACGGACCAAAATGAGATTCCACATGATCCACTCGTCTAGGACCTCCATCGGGTGCATACAAGATGATTTCAAAGCCTATGGTACGTTTGGCACAAACTGTGCACCTATCTTGCGTCAAGATTAGCACTATCTCCAAACAGACTCAAACAAGCTTCCACTTGAGCCTCGTCACCTAAGACTATCGTCGGGTGCGTCCAAAATGATTTCTGAGCCTATTGTACGTTTGGCGCAAATTGTGCTCCTATATTGCACCGACACCAACACAGTCTCCAAACAGACCAAAATGAGATTCCACATGACCCACTCACCTAGGAGTTCCATCGAGTGTGTCCAACATGATTTTTGAGCCGATGGTACATTCGACTCAAACCACGCAACTTTCTTGCGTCAGGATTACCACTATCTCCAAACAGACTCAAACAAGCTTGCACTTGAGCCTTGTCACCTAGGAGTATCGTCGGGTGCGTCCAAAACAATTTCTAAGCCTATGGTACGTTCGGCGAAAATCGTGCACCTATATTGCACCGACACTAACATTGTCTCCAAACGGACCAAAACGTGCTTCCACTTGTGCCTTCTCACCTAGGATTTCCATCAGGTGTGTCCAATACGATTCCTGAGCCTATGGTATGTTCGGTGCAAACCGTGCACCTATATTGCACCAACTATACACTGTCTCTAAACAAACCGAAACGCGCTTCCACTTGAGCCTTGTCACCTATGAGTATCGTCGGGTGCGTCCAAAATGATTTCTGAGCCTATGGTACGTTTGGTGAAAACCATGCACCTATATGGCACCGACACTAACACTGTCTCCAAACGGACCAAAACATGCTTCCACTTGTGCCATGTCACCTAGGATTTCCATCAGGTGCGTCCAATACGATTCCTCAGCCGATGGTACATTTGCTGCAAACCGTGCACCTATATTGCACCGATAGTACACTATCTCCAAACGGACCGAAACAATATTCCACTTCACCCACTCACTAGGGAGTTACAACAGGTGCGTTCCAGATGATTTCCGAGCCTATGGTACGTTTGGCACAAACTACGCACCTATCTTGTGTCAAGATTAGCACTCTCTCGAAACAGACTCAAACAAGCTTCAAGTGGAGCCTCATCACCTGGGAGTATGGGGTGCATCCAAAATGATTTATGAGCTTATGGTACGTTCGGCGCAATCCGTTCACCTATATTGCACTGACACTAACACTGTCTCCAAATAGACCTAAACGAGACTCCACATGATCCACTCACCAAGGACTTCCATTAGGCGCATCCAAGACGATTTTATGAGCCGATGGTATATTCGACACAAACGACGCACCTATCTTGCGTCAAGATTACCACTATCTCCAAACGGACTCAAACAAGCTTTCACTTGAGCCTCGTCACCTAGGAGTATCGTCGGGTGCCTCCAAAATGATTTCTGTGCCTATGGTACGTTCGGTGCAAACCGTGCACCTATATTGTACCAAAACTAACACTGTCTTCAAATGAACTAAAACGAGATTCCACATGATGCACTCACCAATGAGTTCGATCAGGTGGATCAAAAATGATTTTTGAGCCTATGGTACGTTCGGAGCACACCGTGCACCTATCTAGCGTCAAGATTAGCACTATGTACAAACAGAACTAACTGTGCTTTGACTTTAGCCTCACCACCATGGAGTACCATCAGGTGTGTCCAAATGGATTTTTGAGCCTAAGGCACGTTTGGCGCAAACCGTGCACCCATCTTGCACCGACACTAATACTGTCTCCAAATGGACCGAAAAGAGATTCCACATGACCCACTCGTCTAGGAGTTCCATCGGGTGCGTTCAATACGATTTCTGAGCCTATGGTACGTTAGGCACAAACCGCGCACCTATCTTGCGTCAAGATTAGCACTATCTCCAAACGGACTCAAACAAGCTTCCACTTGAGCCTCGCCACCTAGGAGTATCGTCGGGTGTGTCCAAAATGATTTCTAAGCCTATAGTACGTTCGGTGCAAACCATACACCTATATTGTACTGACACTAACACTGTCTCCAAACGGACCGAAACGAGATTCCACACGACCCACTCACCTAGGAGTTCCATCAGGTGCATCCAAGATGATTTCAATGCCTATGGTACGTTCGACACAAACCGCTCACCTATCTTGCGTAAAGATTAGCACGATCTCCAAATGGACTCAAACAAGCTTCCACTTGAGGCTCGTCACCTAGGAGTATCATCGGGTGCATCCAAAACAATTTCAGAGCCAATGGTAAATTCGGCGCAAACCGTGCACCTATATTGCACTGACACTAACACTGTCTCCAACCGGACTGAAACAAGATTCCACATGACCCACTCGTCTAGGACTTCCATCGGGTGCATTCAAGACGATTTCCAAGCCTATGGTACATTGGGCACAAACCACCCACCTATCTTGCGTCAAGATTAGCACTATCTCCAAACGGACTCAAACAAGCTTGACCTTGTGCCTTGTCGCCTAGGAGTGTCGTCGGGTGCATCCAAAATGATTTATGAGCCAATGGTACATTTGGCGCAAACCGAGCACCTATGTTGCATCAGAACTAACACTATCTACAAACAGACCAAAAAGAGATTCCACACGACCCACTCACCTAGGAGTTCCATCGGGTGCGTCGAACACGACTTTCGAGCCGATGGTACATTCGACACAAACCGCACACCTTTCTTGCGTCAAGATTACCACTATCTCCAAACGGACTCAAACAAGCTTCCACTTGAGCCTCATCTACTAGGAGTATTGTTGGGTGCGTCCAAAATGAATTCTGAGCCTATGGTACGTTCGGCGCAAACCCTGCACCTATATTGCACCGACAGTAACACTGTCTCCAAACGGAATGCAACGAGATTCTACATGACCCACTCACCTAGGAGTTCCACCCGATGCGTCCAAGATGATTTTTGAGCCGATGGTACATTCAACACAAACCGCGCACCTATCTTGCATCAAGATTAGCACCATCTCCAAACGGACTCAAACAAGCTTCCACTTGAGCCTCGTCACCTAGGAGTATCATCAGGCGCGTCCAAACAGATTTCATAGCCAACGGTACATTCGGAGCAAACCATTTGCACCGACACTAACACTGTCTCCAAATGGACCGAACCGAGATTTCACATGACCCACTCGTCTAGGACTTTCATCGGGTACGTTCAAGACGATTTATGAGCCTATGGTACGTAGGGCACAAACCACGTGCCTATCTTGCGTCAAGATTAGCACTATCTCCAAACGGACTTAAACAAGCTTGACCTTCAGCCTCATCACCTAGGAGTATCGTCGGGTGCTTCCAAAATGATATCTGAGCTAATGGTACATTCAGCGCAAACCGTGCACCTATATTGCATCGATACAAGCACTGTCTGCAACCGGACCAAAAAGAGATTCCACATGACCCACTCACCTAGGAGTTCCATCGTGTGCGTCCAACATGACTTCCAAGCCGATGGTACATTCGACACAAACCGCGCACCATTCTTGCGTCAAGATTATCACTATCTCCAAACGAACTCAAACAAGCTTCCACTTGAGCCTCATCTCCTAGGAGTATCATCGAGTGCTCCAAAACGAATTCTGAGCCTATGGTACGTTCGGCGCATGCCATGCACCTATATTGCACCAACAGTAACACTGTCTACAAATAGACCGCAATGAGATTCCACATGACCCACTCACTAGGAGTTCCATCGTGTGCGTCCAAGACGATTTTCGAGCAGATGGTACATTCGACACAAACCACGCACCTATCTAGCGTCAAGATTAGCACTATCTCCGAACGGACTCAAACAAGCTTCCAATTGAGCCTCATCACCTAGGAGTATCGTCGGTTGCGTCCAAAATGATTTCTGAGCCTATAGTACGTTTGGTGCAAACCATGCACCTATATTGCACCGACACTAACACTGTCTTCAAACGGACCAAAACGAGATTCCACATGACCCAATCACCTATGAGTTCCATTAGGTGCATCCAAGATGATTTCCACACCTATGGTACATTCGACACAAACCGCTCACCCATCTTGCATAAAGATTAGCACTATCTCTAAACGGACTCAAACAAGCTTCCACTTGAGCCTCGTCGCCTCGGAGTATCATCGGGTGCGTCCAAAACAATTTCAGAGCCAATGGTACATTCGGCGCAAACCGTGCAGCTATATTGCACCGACACTAACACTGTCTCCAAACGGACCGAAACGAGATTCCACATGACCCACTCGTCTAGGAGTTCAATCGGGTGCGTTCAAGACGAAGTCCAAGCCAATGGTACGTTGGGCACAAACCACGCACCTATCTTGCATAAAGATTAGCACTATCTCCAAACGGACACAAACAAGCTAGACCTTGAGCCTTGTCACCTAGGATTATCGTCAGGTGCATCCAAAATGATTTATGAGCCAATGGTACATTCGGCGCAAACCGTGCACCTATATTGCATCAGCACTAACACTGTCTCCAAATAGACCGAAAAGAGATTCCACATGACCCACTCACCTAGGAGTTCCATCGTGTGCGCCCAACACGACTTTCGAACCGATGGTACGTTCGACACAAACCGCGCACCTTTCTTGCGTCAAGATTGCCACTGTCTCCAAACAGACTCAAACAAGCTTCCACTTGAGCCTTGTCACCTAGGAGTATCGTTGGGTGCGTCCAAAATGATTTCTGAGGCAATGGTATATTTGGTGCAAACCGTGCACCTATATTGCATCGATACTAACACTGTCTGCAACCGGACCGAAAAGAGACTCCACATGACCCGCTCACCAAGGAGTTCCATCGTGTGCGTCCAACATGACTTCCGAGCCGATGGTACATTCGACACAAACCGTGCACCATTCTTGCGTCAATATTACCACTATCTCCAAACGAACTCAAACAAGCTTCCACTTGAGCCTCATTTCCTAGGAGTATCGTCGGGTGCGTGCAAAACGAATTCTGAGCCTACAGTACATTTGGCGCAAACCCTGCACCAATATTGCACCGACAGTAACACTGTCTCCAAACGGACCGCAACGAGATTCCACATGACCCACTCACCTAGGAGTTCCATCAGGCGCGTCTAAGACAATTTCTGAGCCGATGGTACATTCGACACACACGACACACCTATCTTGCATCAAGATTACCACTATCTCCAAACAGACTCACACAAGCTTCCACTTGAGCCTCATCACCTAGAAGTATCGTCGGGTGTGTCCAAAATGATTTCTGAGCCAATGGTAGATTCAGAGCAAACCGTGCACCTATATTGCATCGATACTAACACTGTCTGCAAACGGACCGAAAAGAGATTCCACATGACCCACTAACCTAGGAGTTCCATCGTGTGCGTCCAACATGACTTCCGAGCCGATGGTACATTCGACACAAACCGCGCACCTTTCTTGTGTCAAGATTACCACTATCTCCAAACGGACTCAAACAAGCTTCCACTTGAGCCACATCTCGTAGGAGTATCGTCAGGTGCGTCCAAAATGAATTCTAAGACTATGGTACGTTTGGTGCAAACCCTGCACCTTTATTGCACCGACAGTAACACTATCCCCTAACGGACCGCAATGAGAATTCAGATGACCCATCCCCTAGGAGTTCCATCGGGTGCGTCCAAGACGTTTTTTGAGCCGATGGTACATTCAACACAAACCACACACCTATCTTGCGTGAAGATTAGCACTATGTATTTAGCTAAGTGTTTTCTTACCTACCTATTTACTTATTTTTACTTTGATATATGAAATAAAAAAATGCATAACCTATAGAAACCCAAATAAATGTTTTCTTATACATATATATGTTTTATGTATGATCTTTAAGTTTGCTAAATAAATATAGGAAAGTGTGCAAAGTTTTACCTTGCTAAAGTGAACACCTAGAATAATCTTTTGCATGGAAATGATGAATAGTTGCTCTGCCGTAATTCCTATCAAGTACCTAGTTTTCAACCTCGAACTCTCTAGAGTTTTAGACACAATTATTTTGATCTAAGATTTGCTCTGAACTAGAAACTTGTGGGTAGCAAATGCTTGATCTAAGTCTAGGTAGTTGGCAGATATGATATGGGAAGGTCTGAGCTACTGTTTATCTTGTTCCTTGAGATACTAGAGTTCTGGAGATTTTATCTTTTGAAAAACATAAAAAAATGCTGCATGATGAGTTCCTGTATGACGAGAGCTTGAATTCCTACCACAGCCATATGTACATGCTTGTAGACTAGGAAAACTTCCACTTATATTTACTGCTTGTAAGCATTGAGTGTGGTCAGTCTGTGTTGACCCTAGGGGATTAGTCATGCGGTTAAAATCAAGATTCACGTGCACTCCACATAGTTATGCTGCTTCTAACTTGGAAGTATGCATCTAAATATTTTCCATTAGACACAACCCAACAAGTTGTTCTGCTCCTACACTAGGAGTGAACAAAACCCTTCATCCATTTCTAGCCCCTTTTGTTATGCAATAAAGCTCCAAGTATCCCTTTTACTACTACCTCTATCCATATATCCAAAAGGAGGCTTGGGTGCTCTAAAAAAAGAGAAAGAAAAAAAGGGAAGAAAAGAGAGAGGAAAAAGAAAAATAAAAGAAAGAGGACAAATGTCCCGACATAGAGAGATTTTTGAGCAGTCCAACTTCTCCCCAAAATTCATCAAAGTTCAAGAGAGGTATGTGTTTCTTCAAAGGAGCAAAAGTAGAATTAGGTATTCACCATCCCTTTAACCCTTCATTCCTACATACATCTACCATCATCACCATTTTCCACTACCACCATATATCCACTCAAACCATATACTTAGGACCACACACATGCACATCTTGATTTGACTGTATGGCTGGACTCATTCCCCTAGATCTATGGTTTGACTATGCAATAAATGTTTGCAAGTATGTATTAGTGTCTCCCCACCTATGAGCTCCACATAAGCCTATTAGTTGTTGGGTGAGAGAGAGAAGGCACAATGTTACTCTGCCTTATGCCAAAAATACCAAATATCTTGAGAGAGGAGAGAAGGCATACACCATTAATGCCTTGGTGAGGATTCACAAATACCACAAATGAGAGACTTGAGAGGGTCATACAAAGGAATCTCTGAGTTTTATTTAAAAATCTACAAAAACTCTAGAATAATGGTTGATCAAATAACTCGAGACATAGTGCTTGACTTGACTGTTCTGTCTTTCAAATGCTCAAGACCCAAGCGATGGCTACAAGCTCCATGGTGGAAGGTAATATGGGTAAATTTGAAAGTCAGAATAGTTCACTCTATACCGGAGAAGAGTTCTTATTTGAACGCATGTGTACTTTTGAGGTGTGAAAGCATTGAAGCAACTCCTGATCTATCACTGAGTTTATCTTTGCTCAGGGACGAGCAAAGGGTAAGCTTGGGGGAGTTTGTTGATGGTAGATAAGTACCATTTTTTAACCATCAACATAGCATGAAAAAGGACTAAATAATAATTACCACTTAGATATAGGGGGTTTACTGACATAATTCCATGAGTTTTGGTGAATGTCTGTTTCTTTAGGGTGTCAGCTGAAAAGAACCAAGGAAGGCCCACATGTCAGGTTTACATAGAGATAACAGGGCCATGCATAACTTTTCTGTAATCTAGAAGGTACGAGAAGACTCTGGAAACAAACGGGAGGCAAAACGGGCCCGGAAGTGGGGCGCCCACCCCCCTCCTTGGGCGCCCGCCCCACCTACAGAGCCAATCAGGCTCTGTCTCGCTGATCATACCTCCACCGCCTTTGAGGATTAATAAAAAGTCATTGATCAAGGTCGGTTTGATCCAAGGGCTGTGGTGCTTCCTATTGGGCTATATAAGCAAGGGCCCTGGCCCCTGGAGGAGGCATCCCATAAACCCTAATTTCATTATCTCTCAACGGGGATCAGAGGTAGAGGTGTCCCATGAAAGGATGACCTCTGCTCCCTGAGAATTAGGGCTATACATTCCAATGTAGTAGATTAGATCTAGATGGGAGTTAGGGAGAGCGGAGCTACGCTCTGGTTCTAGAGAAGTCTTCATAGATTTGGTATGTCTTTGTATCTATTCTTTACAAGACTTATGCTTTATATATTTCCATCTTCTCTATTTACTTTATGCCTTTATTATGTATGGTTAGTATAGTTGTTATACCTTGGCATGGAATCTTAGCTCGTATTGAGTGCTTTAGTTATTGCGCATAGATAGAGTAGTAATCGATAGTTTAGGCATGGTGTCTAGGCTATAGGTTACCTGAGGTTGCGCTCAACCCCACGTATAGTTGTGGTAGCCCCAGAGGTGACAGCTCTGTAAGGCCTTCGTAATCCACCACGTTCGAGTTGATGTTCATAGAGCTTTTGGCAGCCTTCCCCCGACTACTTTCTTCCCAGTCTCTTTCGAGAGTCGGAAAGGTACTGTTGCTCCAAAGTGTCATGTGTATGATCGCTGTATCTATTCATGCTTTAGTTATTAAAGAACCAAAGTAATAGAGAAGTACATAGGAACCTTGATCTCTCCCGTTGTCCTCTCACTTTAGCTAGCTACTCATTTATCATAGAATTCTCCTATGTGTGCTTTTATTCATATACCTATCATATATCATTTACCCCCTGATTTAGTCTAGTTGGTTTACTAAGTTAGTAGATACATGATGGTGAATTATCATATTCTTTAACCCTTGCTTCCCTGTGGTAAAATATAAATAATGATACCTGGTTTACTCCCGGTAAAATGCTACAATGGTATATTCTGTGCGCTTGCGGAATCCTTCATATTTTAGTTGCCCTTAATTTATACCAACAAGCATTTTTGGCGCCGTTGCCAGGGAAGCAATGTGGCGTAAAGATTTTGATAATGATCTTGATGTCTGCTAATTTAGTGTATCATTAGCTTTAGTAGGATTACCCCTTGTTCTATTGAGTGTGGAATAGACAGGACAAAAGATGTCATTTCGACCTTCCGACAAGTTTCCTCGAGATTGAAGAACCCAGGCTACCTCAACATTCATCAACATTGGAACCCTGCCAGGTTTGCATATACATATATGTTATTCTAACCATGTGTAGATTGGAGACAAGGTCGTCGTCACAAGAATTCAACTCACATCTCAAGTGACGAAATTAGAAGCTACACCACTCACAACCATTTTATGAGTCATGGTAAGTATGATCAAGAAAGGTGAGATTGTCTTGCTCATAGACTTTAAAATTGATGAGTAGTTATCTTTTAAATTCTTGTATCTCACAGCTGTTTACTTTCAACAATTCATGCATTCACTCCATTTAGTTTATAATGTTTTCTCATCCATTGCATGATTAGTTCCTTGCATACAATCCATGTTGCATGTATCTTTATATATAAAAATAATAATTCTCACCATGATCATGCTCTTTCATCTCCACTTGAGTAAAATCTCTATAGTGCTTTCATGCTACCTTTGTTTGCTAAAGTATGTTTTGGTTTGGAAGTACTAGCTATACTTCTAGAGGCTTTTAAATTAAGCATAGTTCTTAGGTTAAATAGTCTTCCTTAATCCAATTAGACATGGAGTCTAGTTTGGTTATTGAACTAAAATTGTGCTTTAGTAGATATTGGTTATTTTGTCGGACTAACCCTTGCAAAAATTTACAAATCCAATTTGGGTAAGACAACATACGAGAGGTGAAGCAAGGCATATGATGAACTCCAATAACTTCGCACAAAAGACATAGCTCATTCATCGTGCAAGAAAGAATTGTAAGTATCAAATATCATTCACATTGTCTTTTGCTGCATGTTACCCTTGCCTTGAACCATGTTAAAGTGCCATAAAAAAATTGTTAGAAAACATGATAAATAAATCTTATGCTAAAGTAACTCGAAAACCATCTCTTTGTTAGCATAGATGAAATTCAAATAGATAGTGGATAATAGCCCATAGCTTGAAATTGTTGCAATCCTTCGGGTATGTGTCCACAAACATTTTGTAGGAAAGAATTGATGATGTGCCTATTCATGGTTTGTCATGAACCTGCCAAATCACCACTTCGGTGATGGAACAAAGAAGGAGACAAGAGTGCCATAAGAAGGATCAACATCTTGAACTCACTCAAAAGAAGTGGATGAACAAGGCGACAAGCTATGAGCAACCTTGGAGACATCATAGCATTAAGCCCAAAACTCGAGCTGGGGTGCCAATGAGGAGCAGGGCTCAACTAACCTCATTTTAGCTAACCAAAGACATGCTCTCATTGTTCTTGAAGACACCATCTTGTACGTTGGCGACGAGGACAAGGATGACATGATAGCATGCATCCTTGTGTCAACCAATCACCAATCAAGGGTTGACTACCGACCAAGCCTTGAAAGACCATGACTATGGTTGCAAGATGATGTCCCTAAGCTATTGGAGATGAAGCCTGCATGCAAATATTAATGAAGCTCCTTCCATGATCATCAAGACAGATGGTGTATCATTAACTGAACAACTCTTTGCCATGCCGCTAGAACACAAGACCATCAAGGAAGAACTCGAGTCTATATCTCTAATGAACATCGATTCGTCAACCAAGATTCAATAAAAAAATCAAGAGTGGTTGATGAAAGAAGATCATGCAACTATCTATATCCTCATCTCCTGGATTGGACAGTCCAAAGAAAAGCATAATGCAAAGGAGAGATCTTTGCTCAACGGACCTAGAATCAAGAGCTCTCTCTAACAGATTGAAGAACAGAGGATGAATAGTGTCTAAGGGCATGGAGTTATAACACACTTTGAGGGATGATTCAACACTCACACTTGGCTTCAAGTGACGAGCGACAGCAAGACTCAAGCTTGGGGGAAAAAGGCCACCGACTCCTCTAATGATGATCTAGCAATGCTCTTTCTCTTCTCAAGCCCCCGTCACTCTAGCACGCTGGTTTGCAATCCCTCCACTCATAATTACTTTCTCTCTATAAATGTTTCTATAGATGTCATATATGCAAATCAAACTTAAGACAAAGTAAAATCAATCCTTAAGAGAAGAAGTAATGGTGAGTAAATGTTCTATGCTATGTAAAATGTTCAAACCAACTTTTTATAGCAATTAGAATATGACCTCTAGCTCTATGACCTTGTTATTCCTTTGGGTATGTGTTGTCCACTAATACTCTGTAGAGAAGAAACAATGAGTGGAGCCAAAGGTCTGGACATAAAAAAATAAAGAAGAGGGAGGGGAAAGGAGTGTAAATCTAGAAGACAAGATGCTCATGAACAAGTCAAGGAGAGAGGTGCACCGAGCGAGGCAAAATCCAAAAAGGAAAAGACCACTAGAAGCATCTTCTCTTCATCACATGGTGCTCTAGTTATAAAGGTAACATCCTAAGGTAAGTGGTCATTATTTATAAAGCTTTACCATGACTTTGGTATGCACCTAAAGAAAAGAATAAACATGTTCGGGTTACAACTTGCTTGATTCAATCTGACTAAACATGTCTTGTTTCTTAAGCTTGTTCATAAGATCACTATCTTGATTTCATAGACATAATTAAAAGAGCTAAATGTTGCATCTTTGGGAGATGATTGTCTTAATCCTAAAAATGTTTGATACATAAATGTAAAGTTGACAATTCTTCCATTGGTTAAGCAATTCCACTCTTTTTGATAAAAGTATTTAAATGCTACATTCATGCCTGTCCTTCTAATCTTGCCACCCATAAAATGAACAACACACATCAATCTCATCATGTTCAATGTGCCTAAGGTTAAAGAAGAATAAATAGGGTTATGGTTCTGTTGGTGTTTTCCACCAATAGGACCTATGCACTTGATCTCTACCTTGTCTTTGCAAGCAGGACACACTTCAAGAAAAATGAAGGGGAATTAGTTGATTTCCCAAACCCTATAATTTTAGTTCAAACTGCTGGAAAAAAACATGGGTAACACCTTCCTTAGAGTTATCATCTCAAGAGGTGCGGTTATCAAGGTCTCTACCTTTGGGATCAGATGGTGCACCTAAGGAGTGAACATGACGAGAAGTCCTGTTCAAAGGGCCTAAGTCACCGAACACTCGCCAGGGAGGTAAACTTGGTAGTTATCCATATTTCCCTTTTTGGCATTGCATTCTCATTAAGCATATCTACTTCCCACATTATCATAATCAATTTAGGTTGCATATTCACTTTGCTAGATCTGCATTAGAAAATAAAATAAATGTCTTTCATTGCATCTTAAACTACTAAGCCCCATGTGAATAAATTTGTGGCATAAAACCCATAAGTCTATTTGCTGTGGTGGCATAAAAATAAAAAAATAAATTTACATTCATCATTCTTTATAATTTCTTGCATAGTGTAAAAGTACAAAAATATTGCCACAGAGATCATGTTAGAAAGATACATATTTTAAGAGGTTCTAGATGTTCAAGGCTTAGAGGTTTATCACTAACACTTAATCAAGTTCCACAAGCTTTGTTGTCTATTTGAGCTTCACATAATTTGAAGGATCAAGGAAAGCAAACAGATAGAAGGACAATCTATCCCCTGTCGGAGTGCTGTCTCAACAATCATCATCATGAGCACTCTAATAAGGGAAGTACAACTTCACTGTCTACCAGCTTCATCAAGCAAGACTATGTCAACATCTAGCTTGGGGGAGAGCATCCCCCATGTATTCAGCTAAGTGTTTTCTTACCTAACTATTTACTTATTTTTGCTTTGATATATGAAATAAAAAAATGCATAACCTATAGAAACCCAAATAAATGTTTTCTTATACATATATATGTTTTTTGTATGATCTTTAAGTTTCCTAAATAAATATAGGAAAGTGTGCAAAGTTTTACCTTGCTAAAGTGAACCCCTAGAATAATCTTTTGCATGGAAATGATGAATAGTTGCTCTGCCGTAATTCCTTTCAAGTACCTAGTTTTCAACCTCGAACACTCCTGAGTTTTCGACACAATTATTTTGATCTAAGATTTGCTCTGAACCTAAAACTTGTGGGTAGCAAACGCTTGATCTAAGCCTAGGTAGTTGGCAGATATGATATGGGAAGGTCTGAGCTACTGTTTATCTTGTTCCTAGAGATACTAGAGTTTTGGAGATTTTATCTTTGGAAAAACATAAAAAATGATGCATGATGAGTTCCTGTATGATGAGAGCTTGAATTCCTACCACAGCCATATGTACATGCTTGTAGACTAGGAAAACTTCCACTTATATTTACTACTTGTAAGCATTGAGTGTGGTCAGTCTGTGTTGACCCTAGGGGATTAGTCATGCGGTTAAAATCAAGATTCACGTGCAGTCCACCTACTTATGCTGCTTCTACCCTAGAAGTACGCATCTAAATATTTTCCATTAGACACAACCCAACAAGTTGTTCTGCTCCTACACTGGGAGTGAACAAAACCCTTCATCCACTTCTAGCCCCTTTTGTTACGCAATAAAGCTCCAAGTATCCCTTTTACTACTATCTCTATCCATATATCCAAAAGGAGGATTGGGTGCTCTAAAAAAAGAGAAAGGAAAAAAGGGGAAGAAAAGAGAGGAAAAAGAAAAATAAAAGAAAGAGGACAAATGTCCCGACATAGAGAGATTTTTGAGCAGTCCAACTTCTCCCCAAAATTCATCAAAGTTCAAGAGAGGTATGTGTTTCTTCAAAGGAGCAAAAGTAGAATTAGGTATTCACCATCCCGTACCCCTTCATTCCTACATACATCTACCATCATCACCATTTTCCACTACCACCATATATCCACTCAAACCATATACTTAGGACCACACACATGCACATCTTGATTTGATTGTATGGCTGGACTCATTCCTCTGGATCCATGGTTTGACTATGCAATAAATGTTTGCAAGTATGTATTACCTGTCTCCCCACCTATGAGCTCCACATAAACCTATTAGTTGTTGGGTGAGAGAGAGAAGGCACAATGTTACTCTGTCTTATGCCAAAAATACCAAATATCTTGAGAGAGGAGAGAAGGCATATACCATTAATGCCTTGGTGAGGATCCACAAATACCACAAATGAGAGACTTGAGAGGGTCATACAAAGGAATCTCTGAGTTTTATTTGAAAATCTACAAAAACTCTGGAATAATGGTTGATCAAAGACTCGAGACATAGTGCTTGACTTGACTGTTCTGTCTTTCAACTGCTCAAGACCCAAGTGATGGCTACAAGCTCTATGGTGGAAGGTAATATGGGTAAATTTTAAAGTCATAATAGTTCATTCTATACCGGAGAAGAGTTCTTGTTTGAACGCATGTGTACTTTTGAGGTGTGAAAGCATTGAAGCAACTCCTGATCTATCACTGAGTTTATCTTTGCTCAGGGACGAGCAAAGGGTAAGGTTGGGGGAGTTTGTTGACGGTAGATAAGTATCATTTTTTAACCGTCAACATAGCATGAAAAAGGACTAAACAATAATTACCACTTAGATATAGGTGGTTTACTGACATAATTCCATGAGTTTTGGTGAATGTCTGTTTCTGTAGGGTGTCAGCTGAAAAGAACCAAGGAAGGCCCACATGTCAAGTTTACATAGAAACAACAGGGCCACGCATAACTTTTTTGTAATCTAGAAGGTACGAGAAGACTCTGGAAACAAACAGGAAGCAAAACGGGCCTAGAAGTGGGCGCCCACCCCCCTCCTTAGGCGCCCGCCCCACCTACAGAGCCAATCAGGCTTCGCCTCGCGGATCATGCCTCCACCGCCTTTGAGGATTAATAAAAAGTCATTGATCAAGGTTGGTTTGATCCAAGGGTTGTGGTGCTTCCTAGAGGGCTATATAAGCAAGGCCCCTGGCCCCTAGAGGAGGCAACCCATAAACCCTAATTTCATTATCTCTCAGCGGGGATCAGAGGTAGAGGTGTCCCATGAAAGGATGACCTCTCCTCCCTAGAGAATTAGGGCTAGACATTCCAATATAGTAGATTAGATCTAGATGGGAGTTAGGGAGAGCGGAGCTGCGCTCCGGTTCTAGAGAAGTCTTCAGAGATTTGGGATGTCTTTGTATCTATTCTTTACAATATGTTAGCATTATTATTTACACTGACACTAACACTATCTCCTAATGGACAGAAACGACATTCCACATGATCACTCGTCTAGGACTTCCATCGGGTGCGTTCAAGATGATTTCCGAGCCTATGGTATGTTTGGCACAAACCGCACACCCATCTTGTGTCAAGATTAGCACTATCTCTAGACGGACTCAAATAAGCTTCCACTCGAGCCTCGTCACCTAGGAGTATCATCGGATGCGTCCAAAATGATTTTTGAGCCGATGGTACATTCGGTGCAAACCGTGCACCTATATTGCACCGACACTAACACTGTCTCCAAACGGACCAAAACGAGATTCCACATGCCCCACTCGTCTAGGACTTCCATCGGGTGCGTTCAAGATGATTTCCAAGCCTATGGTACATTTGTCATAAACCGCGCACCTATCTTGCGTCAAGATTAGCACTATCTCCAAACAGACTCAAACAAGCTTCAACTTGAGCCTCGTCTCCTTGGAGTATCGTCGGGTGCGTCCAAAATGATTTCGGAGCCTATGATACGTTCGGCTCACACTGTGCACATATATTGCATGGACACTAACACAGTCTCCAAACAGATTGAAACGAGATTCCACATGACCCACTCACCTAGGAGTTCTATCAGGTGCGTCCAACACGACTTCCGAGCCGTTGGTACATTCGACACAAACCGTGCACCTTTCTTGCGTCAAGATTACCACTATCTCCAAATAGACTCAACCAAGCTTCCAGTTGAGCCTCATCATCTAGGAGTATCGTCGGGTGCGTCCAAAACAATTTCTGAGGCGATGGTACGTTCGGCGCAAACCATGCACCTATATTGCACCGACACTAACACTATCTCCAAACGGATCAAAATGAGATTCCACTTGACCCACTCGTATAGGACTTCCATCGGGGGCGTTTAAGACGATTTCTGAGCCTATGGTACGTTTGTCACAAACCGCACACCTATCTTGCGTCAAGATTAGCACTATCTCCAAACGGACTCAAAGAAGCTTTAACTTGAGCCTTGTCACCTTGGAGTATCGTCGGGTGCATCCAAAACGATTTCTGAGCCAATGGTACATTCGGCGCAAACCATGCATCTATATTGCACCGACACTAACACTAACTCCAAACGGAACGAAACGAGATTCCACATGACCCACTCACCTAGGAGTTCCATGGGGTGCGTCCAACATGACTTCTGAGCCGATGGTACATTCGACACAAACCGCACACCTTTCTTGCATCAAGATTACCACTATCTCCAAACGGACTCAAACAAGCTTCCAATTGAGCCTCATCACCTAGGAGTATCGTCGGGTACATCCAAAATGAATTCTGAGCCTATGGTACGTTCGGCGCAAACCCTACACCTATATTGCACCGATAGTAACACTGTCCCCAAACGGACCGAAATGAGATTCCACATGACCCAATCACCTAGGAGTTCCATCGGGTGCGTCCAAGATGATTGTTGAGCCGATGGTACATTCAACACAAATTGCACACCTATCTTGCATCAAGGTTAGCACTATCTCCAAACAGACTCAAACCAGATTCCACTTGAGCCTCTTCACCTAGGAGTATCCTCGGATGCGTCCAAAACAATTTCTGAGCCGATGGTATGTTCGGCGCAAACCGTGCACCTACATTGCACCGACACTAACACTATCCCAAAACGGACCGAAATGAGATTCCACATGACCCACTCATCTAGGACTTCCATCGGGTGCGTTCAAGACGATTTTCTAAGCCTATGGTACGTTTGACACAAACTGCGCACCTATCTTGGGTCAAGATTAGCACTATCTCCAAACGGACTCAAACAAGCTTCCACTTTAGCCTCGTCACCTAGGAGTATCATCGGGTGCGTCCAAAACAATTTCTGAGCCAATGGTACATTCGGCGCAAACCATGCACCTATATTACACTGACACTAACACTGTCTCCAAACGGATCGAAACGAGATTCCACATGACCCACTCGTCTAGGACTTCCATTGGGTGCGTTCAAGATGATTTCTGAGCCTATAGTACGTTTGGCACAAACTGTGCACCTATCTTGCGTCAAGATTAGCACTATCTCCAAACAGACTTAAACAAGCTTCCACTTGAGCCTCATCACCAAGGAGTATCATCGGGTGCATCCAAAACGATTTCTGAGCCAATGGTACATTCGGCGCAAACCGTGCACCTATATTGCACGGACACTAACACTGTCTCCAAACGGACCAAAATGGGATTCCACATGACCCACTCGTCTAGGACATCCATCGGGTGTGTTCAAGACGATTTTCGAGCCTATGGTATGTTTGTCACAAACCGTGCACCTATCTTATGTCAAGATTAGCACTATCTCTAAACGGACTCAAACAAGCTTTAAATTGAGCTTTGTCACCTTGGAGTATTGTCGGGTGCGTCCAAAATGATTTATGAGCCTATGGTACATTCGGCGCAAACCGTGCACCTATATTGCATCGACACTAACACTGTCTCCAAACAGATTGAAACGAGATTCCACTTGTCCCACTCACCTAGGAGTTCCATTGGGTGCGTCCAACATGACTTCTGAGCCGATTGTACATTCGACACAAACCGCGCACCTTTCTTGCGTCAAGATTACCACTATCTCCAAACGGACTCAAACTAGCTTCCACTTGAGCCTCATCACCTAAGAGTATCATCGGGTACATCCAAAATAAATTCTGAGCCTATGGTACGTTCAGCGCAAACCCTCCACCTATATTGCAGCGGCAGTAACCCTGTCTCCACACGGACCGAAACGAGATTCCATATGACCCACTCACCTAGGAGTTCCATCGGTTGCGTCCTAGACAATTTTTGAGCCGATGGTACATTCGACACAAACCATGCACCTATCTTGCATGAAGATTAGCACTATCTCCAAACAGACTCAAACTAACTTCCACTTGAGCCTCATCACCTAGCAGTATCGTCGGGTGCATCCAAAACAATGTCTGAGCTGACGGTACGTTCGGCGCAAACCGTGCACCTATATTGCACCAACACTAACACTGTCTCCAAACGGACCAAAACGAGATTCCACATGATCCACTCTTCTAGGACTTCTATCGGGTGCGTTCAATACGATTTCCGAGCCTATGGTACGTTTGGCACAAACCGCACACCTATCTTGAGTCAAGATTAGCACTATCTCCAAACGGACTCAAACAAGCTTCCACTTGAGCCTCGTCACCTAGGAGTATCATCGGGTGTGTCCAAAATGATTTCTGAGCCAATGGTACATTCGGCATAAACCGTGCACCTATATTGCACCGACACTAACAATATCTCCAAATGGATCGAAATGAGATTCCACATGACCCACTCGTCCAGGACTTCCATCGGGTGCGTTCAAGACAATTTTCGAGCCTAGAGTATGTTTTGCACAAACCGTGCACCTATCTTGCGTCAAGATTAGCACTATCTCTAAACGGACTCAAACAAGCTCTCACTTGAGCCTCGTCACCAAGGAGTATCATTGGGTGTGTCCAAAACAATTTTCTGAGCCAATGGTACATTCGGCGCAAACCGTGCACCTATATTGCACAGACAGTAACACTGTCTCCAAATGGACCGAAACGAGATTCCACATGACCCGCTCACCTAGGAGTTCCATCGGGTGTGTCCAAGATGATTTTTGAGCCGATGGTACATTCGACTCAAACCGAGCACCTATCTTGCGTCAAGATTAGCACTATCTCTAAATGGACTCAAACAAGATTCCACTTGAGCCTCATCACCTAGGACTATCGTCAGGTGCGTCCTAAACAATTTTTGAGCCGATGGTACGTTCGGCGTAAACCGTGCCGCTATATTGCACCGATACTAACACTGTCTCCAAACGGATCGAAACGAGATTCCACTTGACCCACTCGTCTAGGACTTCCATCGGGTGCGTTCAAGATGATTTCCAAGCCTATGGTACGATTGGCACAAACCGCGCACCTATCTTGCATCAAAATTAGTACTATCTCCAAACGGACTCAAACAAGATTCCATTTGAGCCTCGTCACCAAGGAGTATCATCGTGTGCGTCCAAAACGATTTTTGAGCCAATGGTACATTCGGCGCAAACCGTGCACCTATATTGCACCGACACTAACACTATCTCCAAACGGACCGAAATGAGATTCCACATGACCCAATCATCTAGGACTTCCATCGGGTGCGTTCAAGACGATTTCCGAGCCTATGGTACGTTTGGCATAAACCGCACACCCATCTTCTGTCTAGATTAGCACTATCTCTAGACGGACTCAAACAAGCTTCCACTCGAGCCTCGTCACCTAGGAGTTCATCAGATGCGTTCGAAATGATTTCTGAGAAGATGGCACATTCGGTGTAAACCGTGCACCTATATTGCACCGACACTAACATTGTCTCCAAACGGATCGAAACGAGATTCCACACAACCCACTCGTCTAGGCTTCCATCGGGTGCGTTCAAGATGATTTCTGAGCCTATGGTACGTTTGGCACAAACCACACACCCATCTTGCGTCAAGATTAGCATATCTCCAAACGAACTCTGTCTCCTTGGAGTATCGTCGGGTGCGTCCGAAATGATTTTGGAGCCTATGGTATGTTCGGCTCAAACCATGCACATATATTGCATGGACACTAACAGTCTCAAAACAGATTGAAACGTGATTCCACATGACCCACTCACCTAGGAGTTCCATCGGGTGCGTCGAACATGACTTCTGAGCCGTTGGTACATTCGACACAAACCGTGCACCTTTCTTGCGTCAAGATTACCACTATCTCCAAATAGACTCAACCAAGCTTCCAGTTGAGCCTCATCATCTAGGAGTATCGTCGGGTGCGTCCAAAACAATTTCTGAGGCGATGGTACGTTCGGCGCAAACCATGCACCTATATTGCACCGACACTAACACTATCTCCAAACGGATCAAAATGAGATTCCACTTGACCCACTCGTCTAGGACTTCCATCGGGGGCGTTTAAGACGATTTCTGAGCCTATGGTACGTTTGTCACAAACCGCACACCTATCTTGCGTCAAGATTAGCACTATCTCCAAACGGACTTAAAGAAGCTTCAACTTGAGCCTTGTCACCTTGGAGTATCGTCGGGTGCATCCAAAACGATTTCTGAGCCAATGGTACATTCGGCGCAAACCATGCATCTATATTGCACCGACACTAACACTAACTCCAAACGGAACGAAACGAGATTCCACATGACCCACTCACCTAGGAGTTCCATGGGGTGCGTCCAACATGACTTCTGAGCCGATGGTACATTCGACACAAACCGCACACCTTTCTTGCATCAAGATTACCACTATCTCCAAACGGACTCAAACAAGCTTCCAATTGAGCCTCATCACCTAGGAGTATCGTCGGGTACATCCAAAATGAATTCTGAGCCTATGGTACGTTCGGCGCAAACCCTACACCTATATTGCACCGATAGTAACACTGTCCCCAAACGGACCGAAATGAGATTCCACATGACCCAATCACCTAGGAGTTCCATCAGGTGCGTCCAAGACGATTGTTGAGCCGATGGTACATTCGACACAAATTGCACACCTATCTTGCATCAAGGTTAGCACTATCTCCAAACAGACTCAAACCAGATTCCACTTGAGCCTCTTCACCTAGGAGTATCCTCGGATGCGTCCAAAACAATTTCTGAGCCGATGGTACGTTCGGCGCAAACCGTGCACCTACATTGCACCGACACTAACACTATCCCTAAACGGACCGAAATGAGATTCCACATGACCCACTCGTCTAGGACTTCCATCGGGTGCGTTCAAGACGATTTTCTAAGCCTATGGTACGTTTGACACAAACTGCGCACCTATCTTGGGTCAAGATTAGCACTATCTCCAAACGAACTCAAACAAGCTTCGACTTTAGCCTCGTCACCTAGGAGTATCATCGGGTGCGTCCAAAACAATTTCTGAGCCAATGGTACATTCGGCGCAAACCATGCACCTATATTACACTGACACTAACACTGTCTCCAAACGGATCGAAACGAGATTCCACATGACCCACTCGTCTAGGACTTCCATTGGGTGCGTTCAAGATGATTTCTGAGCCTATAGTACGTTTGGCACAAACTGTGCACCTATCTTGCGTCAAGATTAGCACTATCTCCAAACAGACTTAAACAAGCTTCCACTTGAGCCTCATCACCAAGGAGTATCATCGGGTGCATCCAAAACGATTTCTGAGCCAATGGTACATTCGGCGCAAACCGTGCACCTATATTGCACGGACACTAACACTGTCTCCAAACGGACCAAAATGGGATTCCACATGACCCACTCGTCTAGGACATCCATCGGGTGTGTTCAAGACGATTTTCGAGCCTATGGTATGTTTGTCACAAACCGTGCACCTATCTTATGTCAAGATTAGCACTATCTCTAAACGGACTCAAACAAGCTTTAAATTGAGCTTTGTCACCTTGGAGTATTGTCGGGTGCGTCCAAAATGATTTATGAGCCTATGGTACATTCGGCGCAAACCGTGCACCTATATTGCATCGACACTAACACTGTCTCCAAACAGATTGAAACGAGATTCCACTTGTCCCACTCACCTAGGAGTTCCATTGGGTGCGTCCAACATGACTTCTGAGCCGATTGTACATTCGACACAAACCGCGCACCTTTCTTGCGTCAAGATTACCACTATCTCCAAACGGACTCAAACTAGCTTCCACTTGAGCCTCATCACCTAAGAGTATCATCGGGTACATCCAAAATAAATTCTGAGCCTATGGTACGTTCAGCGCAAACCCTCCACCTATATTGCAGCGGCAGTAACCCTGTCTCCACACGGACCGAAACGAGATTCCATATGACCCACTCACCTAGGAGTTCCATCGGTTGCGTCCTAGACAATTTTTGAGCCGATGGTACATTCGACACAAACCATGCACCTATCTTGCATGAAGATTAGCACTATCTCCAAACAGACTCAAACTAACTTCCACTTGAGCCTCATCACCTAGCAGTATCGTCGGGTGCATCCAAAACAATGTCTGAGCTGACGGTACGTTCGGCGCAAACCGTGCACCTATATTGCACCAACACTAACACTGTCTCCAAACGGACCAAAACGAGATTCCACATGATCCACTCTTCTAGGACTTCTATCGGGTGCGTTCAATACGATTTCCGAGCCTATGGTACGTTTGGCACAAACCGCACACCTATCTTGAGTCAAGATTAGCACTATCTCCAAACGGACTCAAACAAGCTTCCACTTGAGCCTCGTCACCTAGGAGTATCATCGGGTGTGTCCAAAATGATTTCTGAGCCAATGGTACATTCGGCATAAACCGTGCACCTATATTGCACCGACACTAACAATATCTCCAAATGGATCGAAATGAGATTCCACATGACCCACTCGTCCAGGACTTCCATCGGGTGCGTTCAAGACAATTTTCGAGCCTAGAGTATGTTTTGCACAAACCGTGCACCTATCTTGCGTCAAGATTAGCACTATCTCTAAACGGACTCAAACAAGCTCTCACTTGAGCCTCGTCACCAAGGAGTATCATTGGGTGTGTCCAAAACAATTTTCTGAGCCAATGGTACATTCGGCGCAAACCGTGCACCTATATTGCACAGACAGTAACACTGTCTCCAAATGGACCGAAACGAGATTCCACATGACCCGCTCACCTAGGAGTTCCATCGGGTGTGTCCAAGATGATTTTTGAGCCGATGGTACATTCGACTCAAACCGAGCACCTATCTTGCGTCAAGATTAGCACTATCTCTAAATGGACTCAAACAAGATTCCACTTGAGCCTCATCACCTAGGACTATCGTCAGGTGCGTCCTAAACAATTTTTGAGCCGATGGTACGTTCGGCGTAAACCGTGCAGCTATATTGCACCGATACTAACACTGTCTCCAAACGGATCGAAACGAGATTCCACTTGACCCACTCGTCTAGGACTTCCATCGGGTGCGTTCAAGATGATTTCCAAGCCTATGGTACGATTGGCACAAACCGCGCACCTATCTTGCATCAAAATTAGTACTATCTCCAAACGGACTCAAACAAGATTCCATTTGAGCCTCGTCACCAAGGAGTATCATCGTGTGCGTCCAAAACGATTTTTGAGCCAATGGTACATTCGGCGCAAACCGTGCACCTATATTGCACCGACACTAACACTATCTCCAAACGGACCGAAATGAGATTCCACATGACCCAATCATCTAGGACTTCCATCGGGTGCGTTCAAGACGATTTCCGAGCCTATGGTACGTTTGGCATAAACCGCACACCCATCTTCTGTCTAGATTAGCACTATCTCTAGACGGACTCAAACAAGCTTCCACTCGAGCCTCGTCACCTAGGAGTTCATCAGATGCGTTCGAAATGATTTCTGAGAAGATGGCACATTCGGTGTAAACCGTGCACCTATATTGCACCGACACTAACATTGTCTCCAAACGGATCGAAACGAGATTCCACACAACCCACTCGTCTAGGCTTCCATCGGGTGCGTTCAAGATGATTTCTGAGCCTATGGTACGTTTGGCACAAACCACACACCCATCTTGCGTCAAGATTAGCATATCTCCAAACGAACTCTGTCTCCTTGGAGTATCGTCGGGTGCGTCCGAAATGATTTTGGAGCCTATGGTATGTTCGGCTCAAACCATGCACATATATTGCATGGACACTAACAGTCTCAAAACAGATTGAAACGTGATTCCACATGACCCACTCACCTAGGAGTTCCATCGGGTGCGTCGAACATGACTTCTGAGCCGTTGGTACATTCGACACAAACCGTGCACCTTTCTTGCGTCAAGATTACCACTATCTCCAAATAGACTCAACCAAGCTTCCAGTTGAGCCTCATCATCTAGGAGTATCGTCGGGTGCGTCCAAAACAATTTCTGAGGCGATGGTACGTTCGGCGCAAACCATGCACCTATATTGCACCGACACTAACACTATCTCCAAACGGATCAAAATGAGATTCCACTTGACCCACTCGTCTAGGACTTCCATCGGGGGCGTTTAAGACGATTTCTGAGCCTATGGTACGTTTGTCACAAACCGCACACCTATCTTGCGTCAAGATTAGCACTATCTCCAAACGGACTTAAAGAAGCTTCAACTTGAGCCTTGTCACCTTGGAGTATCGTCGGGTGCATCCAAAACGATTTCTGAGCCAATGGTACATTCGGCGCAAACCATGCATCTATATTGCACCGACACTAACACTAACTCCAAACGGAACGAAACGAGATTCCACATGACCCACTCACCTAGGAGTTCCATGGGGTGCGTCCAACATGACTTCTGAGCCGATGGTACATTCGACACAAACCGCACACCTTTCTTGCATCAAGATTACCACTATCTCCAAACGGACTCAAACAAGCTTCCAATTGAGCCTCATCACCTAGGAGTATCGTCGGGTACATCCAAAATGAATTCTGAGCCTATGGTACGTTCGGCGCAAACCCTACACCTATATTGCACCGATAGTAACACTGTCCCCAAACGGACCGAAATGAGATTCCACATGACCCAATCACCTAGGAGTTCCATCAGGTGCGTCCAAGACGATTGTTGAGCCGATGGTACATTCGACACAAATTGCACACCTATCTTGCATCAAGGTTAGCACTATCTCCAAACAGACTCAAACCAGATTCCACTTGAGCCTCTTCACCTAGGAGTATCCTCGGATGCGTCCAAAACAATTTCTGAGCCGATGGTACGTTCGGCGCAAACCGTGCACCTACATTGCACCGACACTAACACTATCCCTAAACGGACCGAAATGAGATTCCACATGACCCACTCGTCTAGGACTTCCATCGGGTGCGTTCAAGACGATTTTCTAAGCCTATGGTACGTTTGACACAAACTGCGCACCTATCTTGGGTCAAGATTAGCACTATCTCCAAACGAACTCAAACAAGCTTCGACTTTAGCCTCGTCACCTAGGAGTATCATCGGGTGCGTCCAAAACAATTTCTGAGCCAATGGTACATTCGGCGCAAACCATGCACCTATATTACACTGACACTAACACTGTCTCCAAACGGATCGAAACGAGATTCCACATGACCCACTCGTCTAGGACTTCCATTGGGTGCGTTCAAGATGATTTCTGAGCCTATAGTACGTTTGGCACAAACTGTGCACCTATCTTGCGTCAAGATTAGCACTATCTCCAAACAGACTTAAACAAGCTTCCACTTGAGCCTCATCACCAAGGAGTATCATCGGGTGCATCCAAAACGATTTCTGAGCCAATGGTACATTCGGCGCAAACCGTGCACCTATATTGCACGGACACTAACACTGTCTCCAAACGGACCAAAATGGGATTCCACATGACCCACTCGTCTAGGACATCCATCGGGTGTGTTCAAGACGATTTTCGAGCCTATGGTATGTTTGTCACAAACCGTGCACCTATCTTATGTCAAGATTAGCACTATCTCTAAACGGACTCAAACAAGCTTTAAATTGAGCTTTGTCACCTTGGAGTATTGTCGGGTGCGTCCAAAATGATTTATGAGCCTATGGTACATTCGGCGCAAACCGTGCACCTATATTGCATCGACACTAACACTGTCTCCAAACAGATTGAAACGAGATTCCACTTGTCCCACTCACCTAGGAGTTCCATTGGGTGCGTCCAACATGACTTCTGAGCCGATTGTACATTCGACACAAACCGCGCACCTTTCTTGCGTCAAGATTACCACTATCTCCAAACGGACTCAAACTAGCTTCCACTTGAGCCTCATCACCTAAGAGTATCATCGGGTACATCCAAAATAAATTCTGAGCCTATGGTACGTTCAGCGCAAACCCTCCACCTATATTGCAGCGGCAGTAACCCTGTCTCCACACGGACCGAAACGAGATTCCATATGACCCACTCACCTAGGAGTTCCATCGGTTGCGTCCTAGACAATTTTTGAGCCGATGGTACATTCGACACAAACCATGCACCTATCTTGCATGAAGATTAGCACTATCTCCAAACAGACTCAAACTAACTTCCACTTGAGCCTCATCACCTAGCAGTATCGTCGGGTGCATCCAAAACAATGTCTGAGCTGACGGTACGTTCGGCGCAAACCGTGCACCTATATTGCACCAACACTAACACTGTCTCCAAACGGACCAAAACGAGATTCCACATGATCCACTCTTCTAGGACTTCTATCGGGTGCGTTCAATACGATTTCCGAGCCTATGGTACGTTTGGCACAAACCGCACACCTATCTTGAGTCAAGATTAGCACTATCTCCAAACGGACTCAAACAAGCTTCCACTTGAGCCTCGTCACCTAGGAGTATCATCGGGTGTGTCCAAAATGATTTCTGAGCCAATGGTACATTCGGCATAAAACCGTGCACCCATATTGCACCGACACTAACAATATCTCCAAATGGATCGAAATGAGATTCCACATGACCCACTCGTCCAGGACTTCCATCGGGTGCGTTCAAGACAATTTCCGAGCCTAGAGTATGTTTTGCACAAACCGTGTACCTATCTTGCGTCAAGATTAGCACTATCTCTAAACGGACTCAAACAAGCTCTCACTTGAGCCTCGTCACCAAGGAGTATCATTGGGTGTGTCCAAAACGATTTTCTGAGCCAATGGTACATTCGGCGTAAACCGTGCACCTATATTGCACAGACAGTAACACTGTCTCCAAATGGACCGAAACGAGATTCCACATGACCCGCTCACCTAGGAGTTCCATCGGGTGTGTCCAAGATGATTTTTGAGCCGATGGTACATTCGACTCAAACCGAGCACCTATCTTGCGTCAAGATTAGCACTATCTCTAAATGGACTCAAACAAGATTCCACTTGAGCCTCATCACCTAGGACTATCGTCAGGTGCGTCCTAAACAATTTTTGAGCCGATGGTACGTTCGGCGTAAACCGTGCAGCTATATTGCACCGATACTAACACTGTCTCCAAACGGATCGAAACGAGATTCCACTTGACCCACTCGTCTAGGACTTCCATCGGGTGCGTTCAAGATGATTTCCAAGCCTATGGTACGATTGGCACAAACCGCGCACCTATCTTGCATCAAAATTAGTACTATCTCCAAACGGACTCAAACAAGATTCCATTTGAGCCTCGTCACCAAGGAGTATCATCGGGTGCGTCCAAAACGATTTTTGAGCCAATGGTACATTCGGCGCAAACCGTGCACCTATATTGCACCGACACTAACACTATCTCCAAACGGACCGAAATGAGATTCCACATGACCCAATCATCTAGGACTTCCATCGGGTGCGTTCAAGACGATTTCCGAGCCTATGGTACGTTTGGCATAAACCGCACACCCATCTTCTGTCTAGATTAGCACTATCTCTAGACGGACTCAAACAAGCTTCCACTCGAGCCTCGTCACCTAGGAGTTCATCAGATGCGTTCGAAATGATTTCTGAGAAGATGGCACATTCGGTGTAAACCGTGCACCTATATTGCACCGACACTAACATTGTCTCCAAACGGATCGAAACGAGATTCCACACAACCCACTCGTCTAGGCTTCCATCGGGTGCGTTCAAGATGATTTCTAAGCCTATGGTACGTTTGGCACAAACCACACACCCATCTTGTGTCAAGGTTAGCATATCTCCAAACGAACTCTGTCTCCTTGGAGTATCGTCGGGTGCGTCCGAAATGATTTTGGAGCCTATGGTATGTTCGGCTCAAACCATGCACATATATTGCATGGACACTAACAGTCTCCAAACAGATTGAAACGTGATTCCACATGACCCACTCACCTAGGAGTTCCATCGGGTGCGTCGAACATGACTTCTGAGCCGTTGGTACATTCGACACAAACCGTGCACCTTTCTTGCGTCAAGATTACCACTATCTCCAAATAGACTCCAACAAGCTTCCACTTGAGCCTCATCACCTAGGAGTATCGTCGGGTGCGTCCGAAACAATTTCTGAGGCGATGGTACGTTCGGCGCAAACCGTGCACCTATATTGCACCGTCACTAACACTATCTCCAAATGGATCGAAACGAGATTCCACTTGACCCACTCGTCTAGGACTTCCATCGGGTGCGTTCAAGACGATTTCCGAGCCTATGGTACGTTTGGCACAAACCGCGCACCTATCTTGCATCAAAATTAGCACTATCTCCAAACGGACTCAAACAAGCTTCCTCCTGAGACTCGTCACTTAGGAGTATCCTCGGGTGCGTCCAAAATGATTTCTGAGCCTATGGTACGTTCGGCGCAAACCATGCACCTATATTGCACTGACACTAACAATATCTCCAAACGGACCAAAACGAGATTCCACATGATCCACTCGTCTAGGACTTCCATCGGTTGCGTTCAAGACGATTTCTGAGCCTATGGTATATTTGGCACATACCGCGCACCTATCTTGTGTCAAGATTAGCACTATCACAAAACGGACTCAAACAAGCTTCCACTTGAGCCTCGTCATCTAGGAGTATTATCAGATGTGTCCAAATCGATTTCTGAGCCAATGGTACATTCGACGCAACCCATGCACCTATATCGCAATGACAATAACACTGTCTCCAAACGGACCAAAACGAGATTCTACAAGACCCACTCACCTAGGAGTTCCATCGGGTGCGTCCAAGACGATTTTTGAGCCGATGGTACGTTTGTCACAAACCACGCACCTATCTTGCATCAAGATTAGCACTATCTCCAAACGGACACAAACAAGCTTCCACTTGTGCTTCATAACCTAGGAGTATCGTTAGGTGCGTCCAAAACGAGAGCCTATCGTACGTTCAGCGCAAACCCTACACCTATATTGCACCGATAGTAACACTGTTTCCAAATGGACCGAAACGAGATTCCATATGACCCACTCACCTAGTAGTTCCATCGGGTGCGTCCAAGACGATTTTTGAGCCGATGGTACATTCGAAACAAACAAGATTCCACTTGAGCCTCATCACCTACGAGTATCATCGGGTGCGTCCAAAACAATTTTTGAGCCGATGCTACATTTGGCGCAAACCATGCACCTGTATTGCACCAACACTAACATTGTCTCCAAATGGACCGAAACGAGATACCACATGACCCCCTCATCTTGGACTTCCATCAGGTGCGTTCAAGACGATTTTCCGAGTCTATGGTACGTTTGGCACAAACCGCGCACCTATCTTGCGTCAAAATTAGCACTATCTCCAAACGGACTCAAACAATCTTCCACTTGAGCCTCGTCACCTAGGAGTATCATCAAGTGTGTCCAAAACAATTTCTGAGCCTATGGTATGTTCGGCGCAAACCGTGCACCTATATTGCACCGACACTAACACTGTCTCCAAATGGATCAAAACGAGATTCCACTTGACCCACTCATCTAGGACTTCCATCGGGTGCGTTCAAGACGATTTCCGAGCCTATGGTACGTTTGGCACAAACCACACACTCATCTTGCGTCAAGATTAGCACTATCTCCAAACGGACTCTGTCTCCTTGGAGTATCGTCAGGTGCGTCCAAAATGATTTTGGAGCCTATGGTACGTTCGCCTCAAACCGTGCACATATATTGCATGGACACTAACAGTCTCCAAACAGATTGAAACGAGATTCCACATGACCCACTCACCTAGGAGTTCCATCGGGTGCGTCCAACACGACTTCTGAGCCATTGGTACATTCGACACAAACCGTGCACCTTTCTTGCATCAAGATTACCACTATCTCCAAATCGACTCCAACAAGCTTCCACTTGAGCCTCATCACCTAGGAGTATCGTCGGGTGCGTCCAAAACAATTTCTGAGGCGATGGTACGTTCGGCGCAAACCGTGCACCTATATTGCACTAATACTAACACTATCTCCAAACGGATCGAAACGAGATTCCACTTGACCCACTCGTCTAGGACTTCCATCAGGCGCGTTCAAGACGATTTCCGAGCCTATGGTACGTTTGGCACCAAGCGCGCACCTATCTTGCGTCAAAATTAGCACTATCTCCAAACGGACTCAAACAAGCTTCGACTTGAGTCTCGTCACCTAGGATTATCATCGGATGCATCCAAAATGATTTCTGAGCTGATGGTACATTCGGTGCAAACCTTGCACCTATATTGCACCGACACTAACACTGTCTCCAAACGGACCAAAACAAGATTCCACATGACCCACTCGTCTACGATTTCCATCAGGTGCGTTCAAGACGATTTCGGAGCATATGGTACGTTTGTCACAAACCGCGCACCTATCTTGCTTCAAGATTAGCACTATCTCCAAACGGACTCAAACAAGCTTCAACTTGAGCCTCGTCACCTTGGAGTATCGTCGGGTGCATCCAAAATGATTTATGAGCCTATGGTACGTTCGGCTTAAATCGTGCACATATATTGCATGGATACAAACATAGTCTCCAAACAGATTGAAACGAGATTCCACATGACCCACTCACCTAGGGGTTCCATTGGGTGCGTCCAACATGACTTCCGAGCCGATGGTACATTCAACACAAACCACGCACCTTTCTTGCGTCAAGATTACCACTATCTCCAAATAGACTCTAACAAGCTTCCACTTGAGCCTCATCACCTCGGAGTATCGTCGGGTGTGTCCAAAACAATTTCTGAGCCGATGGTATGTTCGGCGCAAATCATGCACCTATATTGCACCGACAATAACACTGTCTTCAAATGGACCAAAACGAGATTCCACATGACCCACTCACCTAGGAGTTCCATCGGGTGCGTCCAAGACGATTTTTGAGCCGATGGTACATTCGACTCAAACTGCGCACCTATCTTGCGTCAAGATTAGCACTGTCTCCAAATAGACTCAAACAAGCTTCCACTTCAGCCTCATCACCTAGGAGTATCGTCGGGTGCGTCCAAAACAATTTCGGAGCCGATGGTACGTTTGGCGCAAATCGTGCACCTATATTGCACCGACAATAACACTGTCTCCAAACGGACCAAAACGAGATTCCACATGACCCACTCACCTAGGAGTTCCATCGGGTGCGTCCAAGACAATTTTTGAGCCGATGGTACATTGAACTCAAACCGCGCACCTATCTTGCGTCAAGATTAGCAGTATCTGCAAACGGTCTCAAACAAGCTTCCACTTGTGCCTCATCACCTAGGAGTATCGTTAGGTGCATCCAAAACGAGAGCCTATGGTATGTTCAGCGCAAACCCTACACCTATATTGCATCGATAGTAACACTGTCTCCAACTAGACCGAAACGAGATTCCACATGACCCACTCACCTAGTAGTTCCATCGGGTGCATCCAAGACGATTTTTGAGCCGATGGTACATTCGACACAAAATCGCGCACCTATCTTGCGTTAAGGTTAGCACTATCTCCAAACAGACTCAAACAAGATTCCACTTGAGCCTCATCACCAAGGAGTATCGATGGGTGTGTCCAAAACAATTTCTGAGCCGATGGTATGTTTGGCACAAACCGTGCAACTATATTTCACCAACACTAACATGGTCTCCAAATGGATCGAAACGAGATTCCACTTGACCCAATGGTCTAGGACTTGCGTTCAAGACGATTTCTAAGCCTATGGTACGTTTGGCACAAACAGCACATCCATCTTGTGTCAAGATTAGCACTATCTCCAAACGGACTCAAACAAGCTTCCACTTGAGCCTCGTCACCTAGGAAAATCATCGGGTGCATCTAAAACGATTTCTGAGCCGATGGTACATTCGGTTCAAACCGTGCACCTATATTGCACCGACACTAACACTGTCTCCAAATGGATTAAAATGAGATTCCACATGACCCACTCGTCTAGGACTTCCATCGGGTGCGTTCAAGATGATTTCTGAGCCTATGGTACGTTTGGCACAAACCGCGCACCTATCTTGTGTCAAGATTAGCACTATCTCAAAACGGACTCAAACAAGCTTCCACTTGAGCCTCGTCATCTAGGAGTATTATCAGATGCGTCCAAATCGATTTCTGGGCCAATGGTATATTCGACGCAAACCGTGCACCTATATTGCACCAACACTAACACTGTCGCCAAACGGACCGAAACGAGATTCCACACGACCCACTCGTCTAGGACTTGCATCGGGTGCGTTCAAGACGATATACGAGCCTATGATACGTTTGGCACAAACCGCACACCCATCTTGTGTCAAGATTAGCACAATCTCTAGACGGACTCAAACAAGCTTCAACTCGAGCCTCGTCACCTAGGAGTATCATCGGATACGTCCAAAATGATTTTCTGAGCCGATGGTACATTCGGTGCAAACCGTGCACCTATATTGCACTGACACTAACACTGTCTCCAAACGGACCAAAACGACATTCCACATGACCCACTCGTCTAGGACTTCCATCAGGTGCGTTCAAGACGATTTCAGAGCCTATGGTACGTTTGTCACAAACCGCGCACCTATCTTGCGTCAAGATTAGCACTATCTCCAAACGGACTCAAACAAGCTTCCACTTGAACCTCATCACCTAGGAGTATCGTCGGGTGCGTCCAAAACAATTTCTGAGCCGATTGTTCGTTCGGCGCAAACCGTGCACCCATATTGCACTGACACTAACACTATCTCCAAATGGATCGAAACGCGATTCCACTTGACCCACACGTCTAGGACTTCCATCGGGTGCGTTCAAGACGATTTCTGACCCTATGGTATGTTTGGCACAAACTGCGCACCTATCTTGCATCAAAATTAGCACTATCTCCAAATGGACTCAAACAAGATTCCACTCGAGCCTCGTCACCTAGGAGTATCATCAGATGCGTCCAAAATGATTTCTGAGCCGATGGTACAATTGGTGCAAACCGTGCACCTATATTTCACCGACACTAACACTATCTCCGAACGGACCAAAACTAGATTCCACATGACCCACTTGTTTAGGACTTCCATCGGGTGCGTTCAAGATGATTTCTAAGCCTATGGTACGTTTTTCACAAACCGCGCACCCATCTTGCGTAAAGATTAGCACTATCTCCAGACGGACTCAAACAAGCTTCCACTTGAGCCTCGTCACCTAGGAGTATCATAAAATGCGTCCAAAATGATTTCTTTGTCGTTGGTACATTTGGTGCAAACCGTGCACCTATATTTCACCGACACTAACACTGTCTCCAAACGGACCAAAACTAGATTCCACATGACCCACTCGTTTAGGACTTCCATCGGGTGCGTTCAAGACGATTTCTGAGCCTATGGTACATTTTTTACAAACCGCGCACCTATCTTGCGTCAAGATTAGCACTATCTCCAAACGGACTCAAACAAGCTTCAACTTGAGCCTCGTCACCTTGGAGTATCATCAGGTGCGTCCAAAATGATTTCTGAGCCTATGGTACGTTCGGCTCAAACCGTGCACATATATTGCATGGACACTAACACAGTCGCTAAACAGATTGAAAGGAGATTCCACATGACCCACTCACCAGGAGTTCCATCAGGTGCGTCCAACACGACTTCTGAGCCGATGGTACATTCGACACAACCGCGCACCTTTCTTGCGTCAAGATAACCACTATCTCCAAATAGACTCAAACAAGCTTCCACTTGAGCTTCATCCTAGGAGTATTGTTGGGTGCGTCCAAAACAATTTCTGAGCCAATGGTACGTTCGGCGCAAACCATGCACCTATATTGCACCGACACTAACACTGTCTCCAAACGGATCGAAACGAGATTCCACTTGACCCACTCGTCTAGGACTTCCATCGGGTGCGTTCAAGACGATTTTCTGAGCCTATGGTACGTTTGGCACAAACCGCGCACCTATCTGGCGTCAAAATTAGCACTATCTCCAAACGGACTCAAACAAGCTTCCACTTGAGCCTCGTCACCTAGGAGTATCATCGGGTGCGTCCAAAATGATTTCTGAGCCTATGGTACAATCGGCGCAAACCGTGCACCTATATTGCACTGACACTAACACTATCTCCAAACGGATCGAAACGAGATTCCACATGACCCACTCCTCTAGGAGTTCCATCGGGTGCGTTCAAGACAATTTCCGAGCCTATGGTACGTTCGGCACAAACCGCACACCCATCTTGCGTTAAGATTAGCATAATCTCTAGACGGACTCAAACAAGCTTCCACTTGAGCCTCGTCACCTAGGAGTATCATCGGGTGCGTCCAAAATGATTTCTGAGCTGATCATACATTTGGTGCAAACCGTGCACCTATATTTCACCGACACTAACATTGTCTCCAAACAGACCAAAACTAGATCCCACATGACCCACTCGTCTAGGACTTGCATCGGGTGCGTTCAAGATGATTTCTGAGCCGATGGTACGTTTGGCTCAAACCGCACACCCATCTTGTGTCAAGATTAGCACTACTCAAAATGGACTCAAACAAGCTTCAACTCGAGCCTCGTCACCTAGGAGTATCATCTGATACGTCCAAAATGATTTTCTGAGCCGATGGTACATTCGGTGCAAACCGTGCACCTATATTGCACTGACACTAACACTGTCTCCAAACGGACCAAAACGACATTCCACATGACCCACTCGTCTAGGACTTCCATCAGGTGCGTTCAAGACGATTTCAGAGCCTATGGTACGTTTGTCACAAACCGCGCACCTATCTTGCGTCAAGATTAGCACTATCTCCAAACGGACTCAAACAAGCTTCCACTTGAGCCTCATCACCTAGGAGTATCGTCGGGTGCGTCCAAAACAATTTCTGAGCCGATGGTTCGTTCGGCGCAAACCGTGCACCCATATTGCACTGACACTAACACTATCTCCAAACGGATCGAAACGCGATTCCACTTGACCCACACGTCTAGGACTTCCATCGGGTGCGTTCAAGACGATTTCTGAGCCTATGGTATGTTTGGCACAAACTGCGCACCTATCTTGCATCAAAATTAGCACTATCTCCAAATGGACTCAAACAAGATTCCACTCGAGCCTCGTCACCTAGGAGTATCATCAGATGCGTCCAAAATGATTTCTGAGCCGATGGTACAATTGGTGCAAACCGTGCACCTATATTTCACCGACACTAACACTATCTCCGAACGGACCAAAACTAGATTCCACATGACCCACTTGTTTAGGACTTCCATCGGGTGCGTTCAAGATGATTTCTAAGCCTATGGTACGTTTTTCACAAACCGCGCACCCATCTTGCGTAAAGATTAGCACTATCTCCAGACGGACTCAAACAAGCTTCCACTTGAGCCTCGTCACCTAGGAGTATCATCAGATGCGTCCAAAATGATTTCTTTGTCGTTGGTACATTTGGTGCAAACCGTGCACCTATATTTCACCGACACTAACACTGTCTCCAAACGGACCAAAACTAGATTCCACATGACCCACTCGTTTAGGACTTCCATCGGGTGCGTTCAAGACGATTTCTGAGCCTATGGTACATTTTTTACAAACCGCGCACCTATCTTGCGTCAAGATTAGCACTATCTCCAAACGGACTCAAACAAGCTTCAACTTGAGCCTCGTCACCTTGGAGTATCATCAGGTGCGTCCAAAATGATTTCTGAGCCTATGGTACGTTCGGCTCAAACCGTGCACATATATTGCATGGACACTAACACAGTCGCTAAACAGATTGAAAGGAGATTCCACATGACCCACTCACCAGGAGTTCCATCAGGTGCGCCCAACACGACTTCCGAGCCGATGGTACATTCGACACAACCGCGCACCTTTCTTGCGTCAAGATAACCACTATCTCCAAATAGACTCAAACAAGCTTCCACTTGAGCTTCATCCTAGGAGTATTGTTGGGTGCGTCCAAAACAATTTCTGAGCCAATGGTACGTTCGGCGCAAACCGTGCACCTATATTGCACCGACACTAACACTGTCTCCAAACGGATCGAAACGAGATTCCACTTGACCCACTCGTCTAGGACTTCCATCGGGTGCGTTCAAGACGATTTTCTGAGCCTATGGTACGTTTGGCACAAACCGCGCACCTATCTGGCGTCAAAATTAGCACTATCTCCAAACGGACTCAAACAAGCTTCCACTTGAGCCTCGTCACCTAGGAGTATCATCGGGTGCGTCCAAAATGATTTCTGAGCCTATGGTACAATCGGCGCAAACCGTGCACCTATATTGCACTGACACTAACACTATCTCCAAACGGATCGAAACGAGATTCCACATGACCCACTCCTCTAGGAGTTCCATCGGGTGCGTTCAAGACAATTTCCGAGCCTATGGTACGTTCGGCACAAACCGCACACCCATCTTGCGTTAAGATTAGCATAATCTCTAGACGGACTCAAACAAGCTTCCACTTGAGCCTCGTCACCTAGGAGTATCATCGGGTGCGTCCAAAATGATTTCTGAGCTGATCATACATTTGGTGCAAACCGTGCACCTATATTTCACCGACACTAACATTGTCTCCAAACAGACCAAAACTAGATCCCACATGACCCACTCGTCTAGGACTTCCATCGGGTGCGTTCTAGACAATTTCTGAGCCGATGGTACGTTTGGCACAAATCGCGCACCTATCTTGTGTCAAGATTAGCACTACCTCAAAATGGACTCAAACAAGCTTCCACTTGAGCCTCGTCATCTAGGAGTATTATCGGATGCGTCCAAATGGATTTCTGAGCCAATGGTACATTCGACGCAAACCGTGCACCTATATTGCACCAACACTAACACTGTCTCCAAACGGACCGAAACGAGATTCCACACGACCCACTCGTCTAGGACTTGCATCGGGTGCGTTCAAGACGATTTCTGAGCCGATGGTACGTTTGGCACAAACCGCACACCCATCTTGTGTCAAGATTAGCACAATGTCTAGACGGACTCAAACAAGCTTCCACTCGAGCCTCGTCACCTAGGAGTATCATCGGATGCGTCCAAAATGATTTCTGAGCCGATGGTACATTCGGTGAAAACCGTGCACCTATATTGCACTGACACTAACACTGTCTCCAAACGGACCAAAACGAGATTCCACATGACCCACTCGTCTAGGACTTCCATCAGGTGCGTTCAAGACGATTTCCGAGCCTATGGTACGTTTGTCACAAACCGCGCACCTATCTTGCGTCAAGATTAGCACTATCTCCAAACGCACTCAAACAAGGTTCAACTTGAGCCTCGTCACCTCGGAGTATCGTCAGGTGACACCAAAATGATTTCATAACCTATGTTACGTTCCGCTCAAACCCTGCACATATATTGCATTGACACTAACACAGTCTCCAAACAGATGGAAACGAGATTCCACATGACCCACTCACCTAGGAGTTCTATCGGGTGCGTCCAACACGACTATCTCCAAATAAACTCAAACAAGCTTCCACTTGAGCCTCATCACCTAGGAATATCGTCGGGTGCGTCCACAACAATTTCTGAGCCGACGGTACGTTCGGCGCAAACCGTGCACCCATATTGCACCGACACTAACACTGTCTCCAAACAGATCGAAACGCGATTCCACTTGACCCACACGTCTAGGACTTCCATCGGGTGCGTTCAAGACGATTACCGAGCCTATGCAATGTTTGGCACAAACCGCGCACCTATCTTGCATCAAAATTAGCACTATCTCCAAATGGACTCAAACAAGATTCCACTTGAGCCACATCACCTAGGAGTATCATCGGGAGCGTCGAAAACGATTTCTGAGCGTACGGTACGTTCGGCGCAAACCGTGCACCTGTATTGCACCAACACTAACACTATCTCCTAACGGACCGAAACGAGATTCCACATGACCCACTCATCTAGGACTTCCATCGGGTACGTTCAAGACAATTTCCGAGCCTATGGAACATTTGGCACAAACCGCAGACCCATCTTGCGTCAAGATTAGCACTATCTCCACACGGACTCAAACAAGCTTCCACTCGAGCCTCGTCACCTAGGAGTATCATCAGATGCGTCCAAAATGATTTCTGAGCTGATGGTACATTTGGTGCAAACCGTGCACCTATATTTCACCGACACTAACATTGTCTCCAAACAGACCAAAACTAGATTCCACATGACCCACTCGTTTAGGACTTCCATCGGGTGCGTTCAAGACGATTTCTGAGCCTATGGTACGTTTTTCAAAAACTGCGCACCTATTTTGCGTCAAGATTAGCACTATCTCCAAACGGACTCAAACAAGCTTCAACTTGAGCCTCGTCACCTTGGAGTATCATCAGGTGCGTCCAAAATGATTTCTGAGCCTATGGTACGTTCGGCTCAAACTGTGCACATATATTGCATGGACACTAACATAGTCTCCAAACAGATTGAAAGGAGATTCCACATGACCCACTCACCAGGAGTTCCATCGGGTGCGTCCAAGACGACTTCCGAGCCGATGGTACATTCGACACAACCGCGCACCTTTCTTGCGTCAAGATTACCACTATCTCAAAATAGACTCAAACAAGCTTCCACTTGAGCTTCATCCTAGGAGTATCGTTCGGTGCGTACAAAACAATTTCTGAGCCAATGGTACGTTCGGCGCAAACCGTGCACCTATATTGCACCGACACTAACACTATCTCCAAACGGATCGAAACGAGATTCCACATGACCCACTCCTCTAGGAGTTCCATCGGGTGCGTTCAAGACGATTTCTGAGCCTATGGTATGTTTGGCACAAACCGCACACCCATCTTGCATCAAGATTAGCATAATGCCTAGACGGACTCAAACAAGCTTCCACTTGAGCCTCGTCACCTAGGAGTATCATCGGGTGCGTCCAAAATGATTTCTGAGCCGATCATACATTTGGTGCAAACCGTGCACCTATATTTCACCGACACTAACATTGTCTCCAAATGGACCAAAACTAGATTCCACATGACCCACTCGTCTAGGACTTCCATCGGGTGCGTTCAAGACGATTTCTGAGCCTATAGTACATTTGGCACATACCGCGCACCTATCTTGTGTCAAGATTAGCACTATCACAAAATGGACTCAAACAAGCTTCCACTTGAGCCTCGTCATCTAGGAGTATTATCAGATGTGTCCAAATCGATTTCTGAGCCAATGGTACATTCGACGCAACCCATGCACCTATATTGCACCAACACTAACACTGTCTCCAAACGGACCAAAACGCGATTCCACTTGACCCACTCGTCTAGGACTTCCATCGGGTGCATTCAAGATGATTACCGAACCTATGGTATGTTTGGCACAAACCGCGCACCTATCTTGCATCAAAATTAGCACTATCTCCAAATGGACTCAAACAAGATTCCACTTGAGCCTCGTCACCTAGGAGTATCATCGGGTTCCAAAACGATTTCTGAGCCTACGGTACGTTCGGCGCAAACCGTGCACCTGTATTACACCAACACTAACAATATCTCCTAACAGACCGAAATGAGATTTCACATGACCCACTCGTCTAGGACTTCCATCGGGTACGTTCAAGACAATTTCCAAGCCTATGGAACATTTGGCACAAACCACACACCCATCTTGCGTCAAAATTAGCACTATCTCCAAACAGACTCAAACCAGCTTCCACTTGAGCCTCGTCACCTAGGAGTATCATCGGGTGCGTCCAAAATGATTTATGAGCCGATGGTACATTTGGTGCAAACCGTGCACCTATATTGCACCGACACTAACACTATCTCCAAACAGATCGAAACGAGATTCCACATGACCCACTCCTCTAGGAGTTCCATCGGGTGCGTTCAAGACGATTTCCGAGCCTATGGTACGTTTGGCACAAACCGCACAGCCATCTTGCGTCAAGATTAGCATAAGCTCTAGACGGACTCAAACAAGCTTCCACTTGAGCCTCGTCACCTAGGAGTATCATCGGGTGCGTCCAAATTGATTTATGAGCCGATCATACATTTGGTGCAAACCATACACCTATATTTCATCGACACTAACACTGTCTCCAAACGGACCAAAATTAGATTCCACATGACCCACTCGTCTAGGACTTGCATCGGGTGCGTTCAAGATGATTTCCGAGCCAATGGTACGTTTGGCACAAACCGCACACCCATCTTGTATCAAGATTAGCACAATGTCTAGACGGACTCAAACAAGCTTCCACTCGAGCCTCGTCACCTAGGAGTATCATCGGATGTGTCCAAAACGATTTCTGAGCCGATGGTACATTCGGTGCAAACCGTGCACCTATATTGCACTGACACTAACACTGTCTCCAAATGGACCAAAACGAGATTCCACATGACCCACTCGTCTAGGACTTCCATCAGGTGCGTTCAAGACGATTTTCGAGCCTATGGTACGTTTGTCACAAACCGCGCACCTATCTTGCGTCAAGATTGGTACTATCTCCAAACGGACTCAAACAAGGTTCAACTTGAGCCTCGTCACCTCGGAGTATCGTTGGGTGCGACCAAAATGATTTCAGAACCTATGGTACGTTTGGCTCAAACCGTGCACATATATTGCATTGACACTAACACAGTCTCCAAATAGATTGAAACGAGATTCCACATGACCCACTCACCTAGGAGTTCCATCAGGTGCGTCCAACACGACTATCTCCAAATAGACTCAAACAAGCTTCCACTTGAGCCTCATCACCTAGGAATATCGTCGGGTGCGTCCAAAACAATTTCTGAGCCGATGGTACATTCCGCGCAAACCGGGCACTCATATTGCACCGACACTAACACTGTCTCCAAATGGATCGAAACGCGATTCCACTTGACCCACTCGTTTAGGACTTCCATCGGGTGCGTTCAAGACTATTACCGAGCCTATGGTATGTTTGGCACAAACCGCGCACATATCTTGCATCAAAGTTAGCACTATCTCCAAATGGACTCAAACAAGATTCCACTTGAGCCTCGTCACCTAGGAGTATCATCGGGTGCGTCCAAAACGATTTCTGAGCCTACGGTACGTTCGGCGCAAACCGTGCACCTGTATTGCACCAACACTAACACTATCTCCTAACAGACTGAAATGAGATTCCACATGACCCACTCGTCTAGGACTTCCATCGGGTACGTTCAAGACAATTTCTGAGCCTATGGAACATTTGGCACAAACCGCACACCCATCTTGCGTCAAGATTAGCACTATCTCCAGACGGACTCAAACAAGCTTCCACTCAAGCCTCGTCACCTAGGAGTATCATCAGATGCGTCCAAAATGATTTCTGAGCCGATGGTACATTTGGTGCAAACCGTGCACCTATATTTCACCGACATTAACACTGTCTCCGAATAGACCAAAACTACATTCCACATGACCCACTCGTTTAGGACTTCCATCGGGTGCGTTCAAGACGATTTCTGAGCCTATGGTACGTTTTTCACAAACCGCACACCTATCTTGCGTCAAGATTAGCACAATCTCCAAACGGACTCAAACAAGCTTCAACTTGAGCCTCGTCACCTTGGAGTATCGTCAAGTGCGTCCAAAATGATTTCTAAGCCTATGGTACGTTCGGCTCAAACCGTGCACATATATTGCATGGACACTAACACAGTCTCCAAACAGATTGAAAGGAGATTCCACATGACCCACTCACCAGGAGTTCCATCGGGTGCGTCCAACACGACTTCCGAGCCGATGGTACATTCGACACAACCGCACACCTTTCTTGCGTCAAGATCACCACTATCTCCAAATAGAGTGAAACAAGCTTCCACTTGAGTTTCATCCTAGGAGTATCGTCGGGTGCGTCCAAAACAATTTCTGAGCCAATGGTATGTTCGGCGCAAACCGTGCACCTATATTGCACTCACACTAATACTGTCTCTAAACGGATCGAAACGAGATTCCACTTGACCCACTCGTCTAGGACTTCCATCGGGTGCGTTCAAGACGATTTTCGAGCCTATGGTACGTTTGGCACAAACCGCGCACCTATCTTGCATCAAAATTAGCACTATCTCCAAACGGACTCAAACAAGCTTCCACTTGAACCTCGTCACCTAGGAGTATCATCGGGTGCGTCCAAAATGATTTCTGAGCCTATGGTACAATTGGCGCAAACCGTGCTCCTATATTGCACCGACACTAACACTATCTCCAAACGCATCGAAACGAGATTCTACGTGACCCACTCGTCTAGGACTTCCATCGGGTGCGTTCAAGATGATTTTCGAGCCTATGGTATGTTTGGCACAAACCGCACACCCATCTTGTGTCAAGATTAGAACAATCTCTAGACGGACTCAAACAAGCTTCCACTCGAGCCTCGTCACCTAGGAGTATCATCAGATGCGCCCAAAATGATTTATGAGCTGATGGTACATTTGGTGCAAACCGTGCACCTATATTTCACAGACACTAACACAGTCTACAAACTGACCAAAACTAGATTCCACATTACCCACTCGTTTAGGACTTCCATCAGGTGCGTTCAAGACGATTTCCGAGCCTATGATACGTTTTTCACAAACCGCGCACCTATCTTGCTTCAAGATTAGCACTATCTCCAAACGGACTCAAACGAGCATCAACTTGATCCTCGTCACCTTGGAGTATCGTCAGGTGCGTCCAAAATGATTTCTGAGCCTATGGTACGTTCGGCTCAAATCGTGCACATATATTGCATGGACACTAACACAGTCTCCAAACAGATTGAAAGGAGATTCCACATGACCCACTCACCAGGAGTTCCATCGGGTGCGTCCAACATGACTTCCGAGCCGATGGTACATTCGACACAACCGCGCACCTTTCTTGCGTCAAGATTACCACTATCTCCAAATAGACTCAAACAAGCTTTCACTTGAGCTTCATCCTAGGAGTATCGTCGGGTGCATCCAAAACAATTTCTAAGCCAATGGTACGTTCGGCGCAAACCGTGCACCTATATTGCACCGACACTAACAGTGTCTCCAAATGGATCGAAAAGAGATTCCACTTGACCCACTCGTCTAGGACTTCCATCGGGTGCGTTCAAGACGATTTTCGAGCCTATGGTACGTTTGGCACAAACCGCGCACCTATCTTGCATCAAAATTAGCACTATCTCCAAACGGATTCAAACAAGCTTCCACTCGAACCTCGTCACCTAGGAGTATCATCGGGTGCGTCCAAAATGATTTCTGACCCTATGGTACAATTGGTGCAAACCGTGCTCCTATATTGCACCAACACCAACACTATCTCCAAACGGATCGAAACGAGATTCCACATGACCCACTCGTCTAGGACTTCCATCGGGTGCGTTCAAGACGATTTTCGAGCCTATGGTACGTTTGGCACAAACCGCACACCCAACTTGCGTCAAGATTAGCACAATCTCTAGACGGACTCAACAAGCTTCCACTCGAGCCTCGTCACCTTGGAGTATCATCAGATGCGTCCAAAATGATTTCTGAGCCGATTGTACATTCGGTGCAAACCATGCACCTATATTGCACTGACACTAACACTGTCTCCAAATGGACCAAAACAAGATTCCACATGACCCACTCGTCTAGGACTTCCATCGGGTGCGTTCAAGACGATTTCTGAGCCTATGGTTCGTTTGTCACAAACCGCGCACCTATCTTGCGTCAAGATTAGCACTATCTCCAAACGGACTCAAACAAGGTTCAACTTGAGCCTCGTCACCTTGGAGTATCGTCGGGTGCATCCAAAATGATTTCGAAACCTATGGTACGTTCGGCTCAAGCCATGCACATATATTGCATTGACACTAGCACAGTCTCCAAACAGATTGAAACGAGATTCCACATGACCCACTCACCTAGGAGTTCCATCGGGTGCGTCCAACACGACTTCCGAGCGATGGTACATTCGACACAACCGCACACCTTTCTTGCGTCAAGATTACCACTATCTCCAAATAGACTCAAACAAGCTTCCACTTGAGCTTCATCCTAGGAGTATCGTCGGGTGCGTCCAAAACAATTTCTGAGCCAATGGTATGTTTGGAGCAAACCGTGCACCTATATTGCACCGACACTAACACTGTCTCCAAACGGATCGAAACACGATTCCACTTGACCCACTCGTCTAGGACTTCCAACGGGTGCGTTCAAGACGATTTCCGAGCCTATGGTACGTTTGGCACAAACCGAGCACCTATCTTGCATCAAAATTAGCACTATCTCCAAACAGACTCAAACAAGCTTCCACTTGAGCCTCGTCACCTAGGAGTATCATCGGGTGCGTCCAAAACGATTTCTGAGCCTATGGTACATTCGGCGCAAACCGTACTCCTATATTGCACCGACACTAACACTATCTCCTAACGGACCGAAACGAGATTCCACATGACCCACTCGTCTAGTACTTCCATCAGGTGCGTTCAAGACAATTTCCGAGCCTATGTTACGTTTGGCACAAACCGCACACCCATCTTGCGTCAAGATTAGCACTATCTCCAGACGGACTCAAACAAGCTTCCACTCGAGCCTTGTCACCTAGGAGTATCATCAGATGCGTCCAAAATGATTTATGAGCTGATGGTACATTTGGTGCAAACCGTGCACCTATATTTCACCGACACTAACACTGTCTCCAAACGGACCAAAACGAGATTCCACATGACCCACTCGTTTAGGACTTCCATCGGGTGCGTTCAAGACGATTTCTGAGCCTATGGTACGTTTTTCACAAACCGCGCACCTATCTTGCGTCAAGATTAGCACTATCTCCAAATGAACTCAAACAAGCTTCAACTTGAGCCTCGTCACCTTGGAGTATCGTCGGGTGCGTCCAAAATAATTTCTGAGCCTATGGTACGTTCAGCTCAAACTGTGCACATATATTGCATGGACTCTAACACAGTCTCCAAACAGATTGATAGGAGATTCCACATGACCCACTCACCAGGATTTCCATCGGGTGCATCCAACACAACTTCCGAGCCGATGGTACATTCGACACAAACCGCGCACCTTTCTTGCGTCAAGATCACCACTATCTCCAAATAGAGTGAAACAAGCTTCCACTTGAGCCTTATCCAAGGAGTATCGTCGGGTGCGCCCAAAACAATTTCTAAGCCGATGGTACGTTCGGCGCAAACTGTGCACCTATATTGCACCGACACTAAACTATCTCCAAACGGATCGAAACGAGATTCCACTTGACCCACTCGTCTAGGACTTCCATCGGGTGCGTTCAAGATGATTTTCGAGCCTATGGTATGTTTGGCACAAACCGCGCACCTATCTTGCGTCAAAATTAGCACTATCTACAAGCGGACTCAAACAAGCTTTCACTTGAGCCTCTTCACCTAGGAGTATCATCGGGTGCGTCCAAAATAATTTCTGAGCCTGTGGTACATTCGGCACATACCGTGCACCTATATTGCACCGACACTAACACTATCTCCTAACAGACCGAAACGAGATTCCACATGGCCTACTCATCTAGGACTTCCATCGGGTGCGTTCAAGACGATTTTCTGAGCCTATGGTACGTTTGGCACAAACCGCACACCCATCTTGCGTCAAGACTAGCACAATCTCTAGACGGACTCAAACAAGCTTCCACTCGAGCCTCGTCGCCTAGGAGTATCATCGGATGCGTCCAAAATGATTTCTGAGCCGATGGTACATTCGGTGAAACCGTGCACCTATATTGCACTGACACTAACACTGTCTCCAAATGGACCAAAATGAGATTCCACATGACCCACTCGTCTAGGACTTCCATCAGGTGCGTTCAAGATGATTTCCATGCCTATGGTATGTTTGTCACAAACCGCGCACCTATCTTGCGTTAAGAGTAGCACTATCTCCAAACGGACTCAAACAAGGTTCAACTTGAGCCTCGTCACCTTGGAGTATCGTCGGGTGCGTCCAAAATGATTTTGGAACCTATGGTACGTTTGGCTCAAACCGTGCACATATATTGCATTGACACTAACACAGTCTCCAAACAGATTGAAACGAGATTCCACATGATCCACTCACCTAGGAGTTCCATCGGGTGCGTCCAACACGACTTCCGAGCCGATGGTACATTCGACACAAATTGCGCACCTTTCTTGTGTCAAGATTACCACTATCTCTAAATAGACTCAAACAAGCTTCCACTTGAGCCTCATCACCTAGGAGTATCGTCGGGTGCGTCCAAAACAATTTCTGAGCCAATGGTACGTTCGGCGCAAACTGTGCACCTATATTGCACCGACACTAACACTGTCTCCAAACGGATCGAAACGTGATTCCACTTGACCCACTCGTCTAGGACTTCCATCGGGTGCGTTCAAGATGATTTTCTGAGCCTATGGTATGTTTGGCACAAACCACGCAGCTATCTTGCATCAAAATTAGCACTATCTCCAAACGGACTCAAACAAGCTTCCACTTGAGCCTCGTCACCTAGGAGTATCATCGGGTGCGTCCAAAACGATTTCTGAGCCTATGGAACATTCGGCGCAAACCGTGCACCTATATTGCACCGACACTAACACTATCTCCTAACGGACCGAAACGAGATTCCACATGACCCACTCGTCTAGGACTTCCACCAGGTGCGTTCAAGACAATTTTCGAGCCTATGGTACGTTTGGCACAAACCGCACACCCATCTTGCATCAAGATTAGCACTATCTCCAAACGGACTCAAACAAGCTTCCATTCGAGCCTCGTCACCTAGGAGTATCATCAGATGCGTCCAAAATGATTTATGAGCTGATGGTACATTTGGTGCAAACCGTGCACCTATATTTCACCAACACTAACACTGTCTCCAAACGGATCAAAACAAGATTCCACATGACCCACTCGTTTAGGACTTCCATCGGGTGCGTTCAAGACGATTTCCGAGCCTATGGTACGTTTTTCACAAACCGCGCACCTATCTTGTGTCAAGATTAGCACTATCTCCAAATGGACTCAAACAAGCTTCAACTTGAGCCTCGTCACCTTGGAGTATCGTCGGGTGCGTCCAAAATGATTTCTGAGCCTAGGGTACGTTCGGCTCAAACCGTGCACATATATTGCATGGACTCTAACACAGTCTCCAAACAGATTGAAAGGAGATTCCACATGACCCACTCACTAGGAGTTCCATCGGGTGCGTCCAACACGACTTCCGAGCCGATGGTACATTCGACACAAACTGCGCACCTTTCTTGCGTCAAGATTACCACTATCTCCAAATAGAGTGAAACAAGCTTCCACTTGAGCCTTATCCTAGGAGTATCGTCGGGTGCGTCCAAAACAATTTCTGAGCCGATGGTACGTTCGGAGCAAACTGTGCACCTATATTGCACTGACACTAATACTATCTCCAAACGGATCGAAACGAGATTCCACTTGACCCACTCGTCTAGGACTTCCATCGGGTGCGTTCAAGATGATTTTTCGAGCCTATGGTACGTTTGGCACAAACCGCGCACCTATCTTGCGTCAAAATTAGCACTATCTCCAAACAGACTCAAACAAGCTTTCACTTGAGCCTCTTCACCTAGGAGTATCATCCGGTGCGTCCAAAATGATTTCTGAGCCTATGGTACATTCAGCGCATACCGTGCACCTATATTGCACCGACACTAACACTATCTCCTAACAGACTGAAACGACATTCCACATGGCCTACTCGTCTAGGACTTCCATCGGGTGCGTTCAAGACGATTTTCCGAGCCTATGGTACGTTTGGCACAAACCGCACACCCATCTTGCGTCAAGATTAGCACAATCTCTAGATGGACTCAAACAAGCTTCCACTCGAGCCTCGTCACCTAGGAGTATCATCGGATGCGTCTAAAATGATTTCTGAGCCGATGGTACATTCGGTGAAACCGGGCACCTATATTGCACTGACACTAACACTGTCTCCAAACGGACCAAAACGAGATTCCACATGACCCACTCGTCTCGGACTTCCATCAGGTGCGTTCAAGATGATTTCCATGCCTATGCTACGTTTGTCACAAACGTCGCACCTATCTTGCGTCAAGATTAGCACTATCTCCAAACGGACTCAAACAAGGTTCAACTTGAGCCTCGTCACCTTGGAGTATCGTCGGGTGTGTCCAAAATGATTTCGGAACCTATGGTACGTTTGGCTCAAACCGTGCACATATATTACATTGACACTAACACAGTCTCCAAACAGATTGAAACGAGATTCCACATGACCCACTCACCTAGGAGTTCCATCGGGTGCGTCCAACATGACTTCCGATCCGATGGTACATTCGACACAAACTGCGCACCTTTCTTGTGTCAAGATTACCACTATCTCCAAATAGACTCAAACAAGCTTCCACTTGAGCCTCATCACCTAGGAGTATCGTCAGGTGCGTCCAAAATAATTTCTGAGCCAATGGTACGTTTGGCGCAAACCGTGCACCTATATTGCACCGACACTAACACTGTCTCCAAACGGATCGAAACATGATTCCACTTGACCCACTCGTCTAGGACTTCCATCGCGTGCGTTCAAGATGATTTCTGAGCCTATGGTGCGTTTGGCACAAACCACGCAGCTATCTTGCATTAAAATTAGCACTATCTCCAAATGGACTCAAACAAGCTTTCACTTGAGCCTCGTCACCTAGGAGTATCATCGGGTGCGTCCAAAACGATTTCTAAGCCTAGGAGTATCATCGGGTACATTTGGCGCAAACTGTGCACCTATATTGCACGGACACTAACACTATCTCCTAATGGACCGAAACGAGATTCCACATGACCCACTCGTCTTGGACTTCCATCAGGTGCGTTCAAGACAATTTCCGAGCCTATGGTGCGTTTGGCACAAACCACACACCCATCTTGCGTCAAGATTAGCACTATATCCAGACGGACTCAAACAAGCTTCCACTCGAGCCTCGTCACCTAGGAGTATCATCAGATGCGTCCAAAATGATTTATGAGCTGATGGTATATTTGGTGCAAACCGTGCACCTATATTTCACCGACACTAACACTATCTCCAAACGGACCAAAACAAGATTCCACATGACCCACTCATTTAGGACTTCCATCGGGTGCGTTCAAGACGATTTCCGAGCCTATGGTACGTTTTTCACAAACCGCGGACCTATCTTGCGTCAAGATTAGCACTATCTTCAAATGGACTCAAACAAGCTTCAACTTGAGCCTCGTCACCTTGGAGTATCGTCGGGTGCGTCCAAAATGATTTCTGAGCCTATGGTACGTTCGGCTCAAACCGTGCACATATATTGCATGGACTCTAACACAGTCTCCAAATAGATTGAAAGGAGATTCCACATGACCCACTCACTAGGAGTTCCATCGGGTGCGTCCAACACGACTTCCGAGTCGATGGTACATTCGACACAAACCGCGCACCTTTCTTACGTCAAGATTACCAATATCTCTAAACAGAGTGAAACAAGCTTCCACTTGAGCCTTATCCTAGGAGTATCGTCGGGTGCGTCCAAAAGAATTTCTGAGCCGATGGTACGTTCGGCGCAAACTGTGCACCTATATTGCACCGACACTAACACTGTCTCCAAACGGACTGAAACGAGATTCCACTTGACCCACTCGTCTAGGACTTCCATCGGGTGCGTTCAAGACGATTTTTCAAGCCTATGGTACGTTTGGCACAAACCGCGCACCTATCTTGCGTCAAAATTAGCACTATCTCCAAACGGACTCAAACAAGCTTTCACTTGAGCCTCTTCACCTAGGAGTATCATCGGGTGCGTCCAAAATAATTTCTGAGCCTATGGTACATTCGACGCATACCGTGCACCTATATTGCACCGACACTAACACTATCTCCTAACAGACCAAAACGAGATTCCACATGGCCTACTCGTCTAGGACTTCCATCGGGTGCGTTCAAGACGATTTCCGAGCCTATGGTACGTTTGGCACAAACCGCACACCCATCTTGCGTCAAGATTAGCACAATCTCTAGACGGACTCAAACAAGCTTCCACTCGAGCCTCGTCACCTAGGAGTATCATCGGATGCGTCCAAAATGATTTCTGAGCCGATGGTACATTCGATGAAACCGTGCACCTATATTGCACTAACACTAACACTGTCTCCAAACAGACCAAAATGAGATTCACATGACCCACTCGTCTAGGACTTCCATCAGGTGCGTTCAAGACGATTTCCAAGCCTATGGTACCATTGTCACAAACCGCGCACCTATCTTGCGTCAAGATTAGCACTATCTCCAAACGGACTTAAACAAGGTTCAACTTGAGCCTCGTCACCTTGGAGTATCGTCGGGTGCATCCAAAATGATTTTGCAACCTATGGTACGTTTGGCTCAAACCGTGCACATATATTGCATTGACACTAACATAGTCTCCAAACAGATTGAAACGAGATTCCACATGACCCACTCACCTAGGAGTTCCATCGGGTGTGTCCAACACGACTTCCGAGCCGATGGTACATTTGACACAAACTGCACACCTTTCTTGTGTCAAGATTACCACTATCTCCAAATAGACTCAAACAAGCTTCCACTTGAGCCTCATCACCTAGGAGTATCATCGGGTGCGTCCAAAACAATTTCTGAGCCAATGGTACGTTCAGCGCAAATCGTGCACCTATATTGCACCAACACTAACACTGTCTCTAAACGGATCAAAACGGGATTCCACTTGACCCACTTGTCTAGGACTTCCATCAGGTGCGTTCAAGATGATTTCTGAGCTTATGGTACGTTTTTCACAAACCACGCAGCTATCTTGCATCAAAATTAGCACTATCTCCAAACGGACTCAAACAAGCTTCCACTTGAGCCTCGTCACCTAGGAGTATCATCGGGTGCGTCCAAAACGATTTCTAAGCCTATGGTACATTCGGCGCAAACTGTGCACCTATATTGCACCGACACTAACACTATCTCCTAATGGACCAAAACGAGATTCCACATGACCCACTCGTCTAGGACTTCCATCAGGTGCGTTCAAGACAATTTCCGAGCCTATGGTACGTGTGGCACAAACCGCACACCCATCTTGCGTCAAGATTAGCACTATCTCTAGACGGACTCAAACAAGCTTCCACTCGAGCCTCGTCACCTAGGAGTATCATCAGATGTGTCCAAAATGATTTATGAGCTGATGGTACATTTGGTGCAAACCGTGCACCTATATTTCACCGACACTAACACTGTCTCCAAACGGACCAAAACGAGATTCCACATGACCCACTCGTTTAGGACTTCCATCGGGTGCGTTCAAGACGATTTCCGAGCCTATGGTACGTTTTTCACAAACCGCGCACCTATCTTGCGTCAAGATTAGCACTATCTCCAAATGGACTCAAACAAGCTTCAACTTGAGCCTCGTCACCTTGGAGTATCGTCGGGTGCGTCCAAAATGATTTCTGAGCCTATGGTACGTTCGGCTCAAACCGTGCACATATATGGCATGGACTCTAACACAGTCTCCAAACAGATTGAAAGGAGATTCCACATGACCCACTCACTAGGAGTTCCGTCGGGTGCGTACAACATGACTTCCGAGCCGATGGTACATTCAACACAAATCACACACCTTTCTTGCGTCAAGATTACCACTATCTCCAAATAGAGTGAAACAAGCTTCCACTTGAGCCTTATCCAAGGTGTATCGTCGGGTGCGCCCAAAACAATTTCTGAGCCGATGGTACGTTCGGCGCAAACTGTGCACCTATATTGCACCGACACTAACATTGTCTCCAAACGGATCGAAACAAGATTCCACTTGACCCACTCATCTAGGACTTCCATCGGGTGCGTTCAAGACGATTTTCAAGCCTATGGTACGTTTGGCACAAACCGTGCACCTATCTTGCGTCAAAATTAGCACTATCTCCAAACAGACTCAAACAAGCTTTCACTTGAGCCTCTTCACCTAGGAGTATCATCGGGTGCGTCCAAAATAATTTCTGAGACTATGGTACATTCGGTGCACCTATATTGCACCGACTCCAACACTATCTCCTAACGGACCGAAACGAGATTCCACATGGCCTACTCGTCTAGGACTTCCATCGGGTGCGTTCAAGACGATTTCCGAGCCTATGGTACATTTGGCACAAACCGCACACCCATCTTGCATCAAGATTAGCACAATCTATAGACGGACTCAAACAAGCTTCCACTCGAGCCTCGTCAACTAGGAGATAATCGGATGCGTCCAAAATGATTTCTGAGCCGATGGTACATTCGGTGAAACTGTGCACCTATATTGCACTGACACTAACACTGTCTCCAAACGGACCAAAATAAGATTCCACATGACCCACTCGTCTAGGACTTCCATCAGGTGCGTTCAAGACGATTTCTGAGCCTATAGTACGTTTGGCACAAACCGCGCACCTATCTTGCGTCAAAATTAGCACTATCTCCAAACGGACTCAAACAAGCTTTCACTTGAGCCTCTTCACCTAGGAGTATCATCGGGTGCGTCCAAAATGATTTCTGATCCTATGGTACATTCGGCGCATACCGTGCACCTATATTGCACCGACACTAACACTATCTCTTAACGGACCGAAACGAGATTCCACATGGCCTACTCATCTAGGACTTCCATCGGGTGCGTTCAAGACGATTTCCGAGCCTATGGTACGTTTGGCACAAACCGCACACCCATCTTGCTTCAAGATTAGCACAATCTATAGACGGACTCAAACAAGCTTCCACTCGAGCCTCGTCACCTAGGAGTATCATCGGATGTGTCCAAAATGATTTCTGAGCCGATGGTACATTCGGTGAAACCGTGCACCTATATTGCACTGACACTAACAATGTCTCCAAACGGACCAAAATGAGATTCCACATGACCCACTCGTCTAGGACTTCCATCTGGTGCGTTCAAGACGATTTCCAAGCCTATGGTACGTTTGTCACAAACCGCGCACCTATCTTGCGTCAAGATTAGCACTATCTCCAAACGGACTCAAACAAGGTTCAACTTGAGCCTCGTCACCTTGGAGTATCGTCGGGTGCGTCCAAAATGATTTCGGAACCTATGGTACGTTTGGCTCAAACCGTGCACATATATTGCATTGAAACTAACACAGTCTCCAAACAGATTGAAACGAGATTCCACATGACCCACTCACCTAGGAGTTCCATCTGGTGCGTCCAACACGACTTCCGAGCCGATGGTACATTCAACACAAACTGTGCACCTTTCTTGCGTCAAGATTACCACTATCTCCAAATAGACTCAAACAAGCTTCCACTTCAGCCTCATAACCTAGGAGTATCGTCGGGTGCATCCAAAACAATTTCTGAGCCACTAGTATGTTCGGCGCAAACCGTGCACCTATATTGCACCGACACTAACACTGTCTCCAAACGGATCGAAACGCGATTCCACTTGACCCACTCATCTAGGACTTCCATCGGGTGCGTTCAAGATGATTTCTGAGCCTATGGTACGTTTGGCACAAACCACGCAGCTATCTTGCATCAAAATTAGCACTATCTCCAAACGGACTCAAACAAGCTTCCACTTGAGCCTCGTCACCTAGGAGTATCATCAGGTGCGTCCAAAACGATTTCTGAGCCTATGGTACATTCGGCGCAAACCGTGCACCTATATTGCACCGACACTAACACTATCTCCTAACGGACCGAAACGAGATTCCACATGACCCACTCGTCTAGGACTTCCATCAGGTGCGTTCAAGACAATTTCCGAGCCTATGGTACGTTTGGCACAAACCGCACACACATCTTGCGTCAAGATTAGCACTATCTCCAGACGGACTCAAACAAGCCTCTACTCGAGCCTCGTCACCTAGGAGTATCATCAGATGCGTCCAAAATGATTTATGAGCTGATGGTACAATTGGTGCACCTATATTGCACCGACACTAACACTGTCTCAAAACGGACCAAAACGAGATTCCACATGACCCACTCGTTTAGGATTTCCATCGGGTGCGTTCAAGACAATTTCCGAGCCTATGGTACGTTTTTCACAAACCGCGCACCTATCTTGCGTCAAGATTAGCACTATCTCCAAATGGACTCAAACAAGCTTCAACTTGAGCCTCGTCACCTTGGAGTATCGTCGGGTGCGTCCAAAATGATTTCTGAGCCTATGGTACGTTCGGCTCAAACCGTGCACATATATTGCATGGACAACACAGTCTCCAAACAGATTGAAAGGAGATTCCACATGACCCACTCACTAGGAGTTCCATCGGATGCGTCCAACACAACTTCCGAGCCGATGGTACATTCAACAGAAACCGCGCACCTTTCTTGCGTCAAGATTACCACTATCTCCAAATAGAGTGAAACAAGCTTCCACTTGAGCCTTATCCTAGGAGTATCGTCGGGTGCGTCCAAAACAATTTCTGAGCCGATGGTACGTTCCGTGCAAACTGTGCACCTATATTGCACCGACACTAACACTGTCTCCAAACGGACCAAAACGAGATTCCACTTGACCCACTCATCTAGGACTTCCATCGGGTGCGTTCAAGACGATTTTTGAGCCTATGGTACGTTTGGCACAAACCGCGCACCTATCTTGCGTCAAAATTAGCACTATCTCCAAACGGACTCAAACAAGCTTTCACTTGATCCTCTTCACCTAGGAGTATCATCGGGTCTGTCCAAAATGATTTCTGAGCCTATGGTACATTCGGCGCATACCGTGCACCTATATTGCACCGACACTAACACAATCTCCTAACGGACCAAAACGAGATTCCACCTGGCCTACTCGTCTAGGACTTCCATCGGGTGCGTTCAAGACGATTTCTGAGCCTATGGTACGTTTGGCACAAACCGCGCACCTATCTTGCGTCAAAATTAGCACTATCTCCAAACGGACTCAAACAAGCTTTCACTTGAGCCTCTTCACCTAGGAGTATCATCGAGTGCGTCCAAAATGATTTCTAAGCCTATGGTACATTCGGCGCATACCGTGCACCTATATTGCACCGACACTAACACTATCTCTTAACGGACCGAAACGAGATTCCACATGGCCTACTCGTCTAGGACTTCCATCGGGTGCGTTCAAGACGATTTCCGAGCCTATGGTACGTTTGGCACAAACCGCACACCCATCTTGCCTCAAGATTAGCACAATCTATAGACGGACTCAAACAAGCTTCCACTCGAGCCTCGTCACCTTGGAGTATCATCGGATGTGTCCAAAATGATTTCTGAGCCGATGGTACATTCGGTGAAACCGTGCACCTATATTGCACTGACACTAACACTGTCTCCAAATGGACCAAAATGAGATTCCACATGACCCACTCGTCTAGGACTTCCATCTGGTGCGTTCAAGACGATTTCCAAGCCTATGGTACGTTTGTCACAAACCGCGCACCTATCTTGCGTCAAGATTAGCACTATCTCCAAACGGACTCAAACAAGGTTCAACTTGAGCCTCGTCACCTTGGAGTATCGTCGGGTGCGTCTAAAATGATTTCGGAACCTATGGTACGTTTGGCTCAAACCGTGCACATATATTGCATTGACACTAACACAGTCTCCAAACAGATTGAAACGAGATTCCACATGACCCACTCACCTAGGAGTTCCATCGGGTGCGTCTAACACGACTTCCGAGCCGATGGTACATTCGACACAAACTGCGCACCTTTCTTGCGTCAAGATTACCACTATCTCCAAATACACTCAAACAAGCTTCCACTTGAGCCTCATCACCTAGGAGTATCGTCGGGTGCGTCCAAAACAATTTCTGAGCCAATGGTATGTTCGGCGCAAACCGTGCACTGATATTGCACCGACACTAGCACTGTCTCCAAACGGATCGAAACGCGATTCCACTTGACCCACTCGTCTAGGACTTCCATCGGGTGCGTTCAAGATGATTTCTGAGCCTATGGTACGTTTGGCACAAACCACGCAGCTATCTTGCATCAAAATTAGCACTATCTCCAAACGGACTCAAACAAGCTTCCACTTGAGCCTCGTCACCTTGGAGTATCATCGGGTGCGTCCAAAACGATTTCTGAGCCTATGGTATATTCGGCGCAAACCTGGACCTATATTGCACCGACACAAACACTATCTCCTCACGGACCGAAATGAGATTCCACATGACCCACTCGTCTAGGACTTCCATCAGGTGCGTTCAAGACAATTTCCAAGCCTATGGTACGTTTGGCACAAACCGCACACACATCTTGCGTCAAGATTAGCACTATCTCCAGACGGACTCAAACAAAGCTTCCACTCGAGCCTCATCACCTAGGAGTATCATCAGATGCGCCCAAAATGATTTATGAGCTGATGGTACATTTGGTGCAAACCGTGCACCTATATTTCACCGACACTAACACTGTCTCAAAACGGACCAAAACGAGATTCCACATGACCCACTCGTTTAGGATTTCCACCGGGTGCGTTCAAGACGATTTCCGAGCCTATGGTATGTTTTTCACAAACCGCGCACCTATCTTGCGTCAAGATTAGCACTATCTCCAAATGGACTCAAACAAGCTTCAACTTGAGCCTCGTCACCTTAGAGTATCGTCGGGTGCGTCCAAAATGATTTCTGAGCCTATGGTACATTCGGCTCAAACCGTGCACATATATTGCATCGACACTAACACTGTCTCCAAACAGATCGAAATGAGATTCCACAAGACCCACTCACCTAGGACTTCCATCGGATGCGTACAAGACGATTTCCGAGCCGATGGTACATTCGACACAAACTGCGCACCTTTCTTGCGTCAAGATTACCACTATCTCCAAACAAACTCAAACAAGCTTCCAATTGCGCCTCATCACCTAGGAGTATCGTCGAGTGCGTCCAAACCAATTTTCTGAGCCGATGGTATGTTCGTCGCAAAACGTGCACCTATATTGCACCAACACTAACACTATCTCCAAACGGGCCGAAATGAGATTCCACATGACCCACTCACCTAGGAGTTCCGTCGGGTGCGTCCAAGACGATTTTTGAGCCGATGGTACATTTGACTCAAACCGTGCACATATATTGCATGGACTCTAACATAGTCTCCAAACAGATTGAAAGGAGATTCCACATGACCCACTCACCAGGAGTTCCATCGGGTGCGTCCAACATGACTTCTGAGCCGATGGTACATTCGACACAAACCGCGCACCTTTCTTGCGTCAAGATTACCACTATCTCCAAATAGAGTGAAACAAGCTTCCACTTGAGCCTCATCCTAGGAGTATCGTCGGGTGCGTTCAAAATAATTTCTGAGCCGATGGTACGTTCGGCGCAAACTGTGCACCTATATTGCACCGACACTAACACTGTCTCCAAATGGATCGAAACGAGATTCCACTTGACCCAGTCGTCTAGGACTTCCATCGGGTGCGTTCAAGACGATTTTCGAGCCTATGGTACGTTTGGTACAAACCGCGCACCTATCTTGCATCAAAATTAGCACTATCTCCAAACGGACTCAAAAGAGCTTTCACTTGAGCCTCTTCACCTAGGAGTATCGTCGGGTGCATCCAAAATGATTTCTGAGCCTATGGTACATTCGGCGCATACCGTGCACCTATATTGCACCGACACTAACACAATCTCCTAACAGGCCGAAACGAGATTCCACATGGCCCACTCGTCTTGGACTTCCATCGTGTGCGTTCAAGATGATTTCTGAGCCTATGGTACGTTTGGCACAAACCACACACCCATCTTGCATCAAGATTAGCACAATCTCTAGACGGACTCAAACAAGCTTTCACTCGTGCCTCGTCACCTAGGTGTATCATCGGATGCATCCAAAATGATTTCTGAGCTGATGGTACATTCGGTGCAAACCGTGCACCTATATTGCACTGACACTAACACTGTATCCAAACAGACCAAAACGAGATTCCACATGACCCACTCGTCTAGGACTTCCATCAGGTGCGTTCAAGACGATTTCCAAGCCTATGGTACGTTTGTCACAAACCGCGCACCTATCTTGCGTCAAGATTAGCAATATCTCCAAACGGACTCAAACAAGGTTCAACTTGAGCCTCGTCACCTTGGAGTATCATCGGGTGCGTCAGAAATGATTTCGGAACCTATGGTACGTTTGGCTCAAACCGTGCACATATATTGCATGGACTCTAACATAGTCTCCAAACAGATTGAAAGGAGATTCCACATAACCCACTCACCAGGAGTTCCATCGGGTGCGTCCAACATGTCTTCCGAGCCGATGGTACATTCGACACAAACCGCGCACCTTTCTTGCATCAAGATTACCACTATCTCCAAATGGAGTGAAACAAGCTTCCACTTGAGCCTCATCCTAGGAGTATCGTCGGGTGCGTCCAAAATAATTTCTGAGCCGATGGTACGTTCGGCGCAAACTGTGCACCTATATTGCACCGACACTAACACTGTCTCCATACGGATCGAAACGAGATTCCACTTGACCCAGTCGTCTAGGACTTCCATCGGGTGCGTTCAAGATGATTTTCGAGCCTATGGTACGTTTGGTACAAACCACGCACCTATCTTCCATCAAAATTAGCACTATCTCCAAACGGACTTAAAAGAGCTTTCACTTGAGCCTCTTCACCTAGGAGTATCAACGGGTGCGTCCAAAATGATTTCTGAGCCTATGGTACATTCGGCGCATACCGTGCACCTATATTGCACCGACACTAACACTATCTCCTAACGGACCGAAACGAGATTCCACATGGCCCACTCGTCTTGGACTTCCATCGTGTGCGTTCAAGACGATTTCCGAGCCTATGGTACGTTTGGCACAAACCGCACACCCATCTTGCGTCAAGATTTGCACAATCTCTAGACGGACTCAAACAAGCTTTCACTCGAGCCTCGTCACCTAGGAGTATCATCGGATGCGTCCAAAATGATTTCTGAGCCGATGGTATATTCGGTGCAAACCGTGCACCTATATTGCACTGACACTAACACTGTATTCAAACAGACCAAAACGAGATTCCACATGACCCACTCGTCTAGGACTTCCATCAGGTGCGTTCAAGACGATTTCCAAGCCTATGGTACGTTTGTCACAAACCGAGCACCTATCTTGCGTCAAGATTAGCACTATCTCCAAACACACTCAAACAAGGTTCAACTTGAGCCTCGTCACCTTGGAGTATCGTTGGGTGCGTCCAAAATGATTTTGGAACCTATGGTACGTTTGGCTCAAACCGTGCACATATATTGCATTGACACTAACACAGTCTCCAAACAGATTGAAACAAGATTCCACATGACCCACTCACCTAGGAGTTCCATCTGGTGCGTCCAACGCGACTTCCGAGCCAATGGTACATTCGACATAAACTGGGCACCTTTCTTGCGTCAAGATTACCACTATCTCCAAATAGACTCAAACAAGCATCCACTTGAGCCTCATCACCTAGGAGTATCGTCGGGTGTGTCCAAAAGAATTTCTGAGCCAATGGTACGTTCGGCGCAAACCGTGCACCTATATTGCACCGACACTAACACTGTCTCCAAACGGATCGAATCGCGATTCCACTTGACCCACTCGTCTAGGACTTCCATCGGGTGCGTTCAAGACGATTTTTGAGCCTATGGTACGTTTGGCACGAACCGCGCAGCTATCTTGCATCAAAATTAGCACTATCTTCAAACGGACTCAAACAAGCTTCCACTTGAGCCTCGTCACCTAGGAGTATCATCGGGTGTGTCCAAAATGATTTCTGAGCCTATGCTACATTCAGCGCAAACCGTGCACCTATATTGCACCGACACTAATACTATCTCCTAACGGACCAAAACGAGATTCCACATGACCCACTCGTCCAGGACTTCCATTGGGTGTGTTTAAGACAATTTCCGAGCCTATAGTATGTTTGGCAACCACCGCACACCCATCTTGCGTCAAGATTAGCACTATCTCCAGACGAACTCAAACAAGCTTCCACTCGAGCCTCATCACCTAGGAGTATCATCAGATGCATCCAAAATGATTTATGAGTTGATTTTACATTTGGTGCAAACCGTGCACCTATATTTCACCGACACTAACATTGTCTCCAAACGGACCAAAACGAGATTCCACATGACCCACTCATTTAGGACTTCCATCGGGTGCGTTCAAGACGATTTCCGAGCCTATGGTACGTTTTTCACAAACCGCGCACCTATCTTGCGTCAAGATTAGCACTATCTCCAAATGGACTCATACAAGCTTCAACTTGAGCCTCGTCACCTTGGAGTATCGTCGGGTGCGTCCAAAATGATTTCTGAGCCTATGGTATGTTCGGCTCAAACCGTGCACATATATTGCATTGACTCTAACACAGTCTCCAAATAGATTGATAGGAGATTCCACATGACCTACTCACCAGGAGTTCCATCGGGTGCGTCCAACATGACTTCCGAGCCGATGGTACATTCGACACAAACCGCGCACCTTTCTTGCGTCAAGATTACCACTATCTCGAAATAGACTGAAACAAGCATCCACTTGAGCCTCATCCTAGGAGTATCGTCGGGTGCGCCCAAAACAATTTCTGAGCCGATGGTACGTTCAGCGCAAACCGTACACCTATATTGCACCGACACTAACACTGTCTCCAAACGGATCGAAACGAGATTCCACTTGACCCACTCGTCTAGGACTTCCATCGGGTGCGTTCAAGACGATTTTCGTGCCTATGGTACGTTTGTCACAAACCACGCACCTATCTTGCATCAAGATTAGCACTATCTCCAAACAGAATCAAACAAGCTTCCGCTCGAGCCTCGTCACCTAGGAGTATCATCGGATGCGTCCAAAACGATTTGTGAGCCTATGGTACATTCGGCTCAAACCGTGCACATATATTGCATCGACACTAACACTGTCTCCAAACAGATTGAAATGAGATTCCACATGACCCACTCACCTAGGAGTTCCATTGGGTGGGTCCAACATGATTTCCGAGCCGATGGTACATTCGACACAAACTGCGCACCTTTCTTGCGTCAAGATTACCACTATCTCCAAACAAACTCAAACAAGCTTCCAATTGAGCCTCATCACCTAGGAGTATCATCGAGTGCGTCCAAACCAATTTCTGAGCCGATGGTACGTTCGTCGCAAACCGTGCACCTATATTGCACCAACACTAACACTGTCTCCAAATGGACCGAAATGAGACTCCACATGACCCACTCAGCAAGGAGTTCCATCGGGTGCATCCAAGATGATTTTTGAGCCGATGGTAGATTCGACTCAAACCGTGTACCTATCTTGCGTCAAGATTAGCACTATCTCCAAACAGACTAAAACAAGCTTCTAGTTGTGCCACATCACCTAGGAGTATCGTCAGGTGCGTCCAAAATGAGAGCCTATGGTACGTTCGGCGCAAACCCTACACCTATATTGCACCGATAGTAACACTATCCCCAAACGGACCGAAACGAGATTCCACATGACCCATTCACCTAAGAGTTCCATCGGGTGCGTCCAAGACGATTTTTGAGCCGATGGTACATTCAACACAAATCGCGCACCTATCTTGCGTCAAGGTTAGCAATATCTCCAAACAGACTCAAAGAAGATTCCGCTTGAGCCTTATCACCTAGGAGTATCGTTGGGTACATCCAAAACAATTTCTAAGTCGATGGTACGTTCGGCGCAAACCATGCACCTATATTGCACCGACACTAACACTATCTCCAAACGGACCGAAACGAGATTCCACATGACCCATTCGTCTAGGACTTCCATCGGGTGCGTTCAAGATGATTTCTGAGCCTATGGTACGTTTGGCACAAACCGCGCACCTATCTTGGGTCAAGATTAGCACTATCTCCAAATTGACTCATACAAGCTTCCACTTTAGCCTCGTCACCTAGGAGTATCATCGGGTGCGTCCAAAATGATTTCTGAGCCAATGGTACATTTGGCGCAAACCGTACACCTATATTGCACCGACAGTAACACTGTCTCCAAACGGAACGAAATAAGATTCCACATGACCCACTCACCGAGGAGTTCAATCGGGTGCGTCCAAGACGATTTTTGAGCTGATGGTACATTTTACTCAAACCGCGCACCTATCTTGCGTCAAGATTAGCACTATCTCCAAACGGACTCAAACAAGCTTTCACTTGTGCCTCATCACCAAGGAGTATCATCAGGTGCGTCCAAAACGAGAGCCTATGGTACATTCGGCGCAAACCCTACACCTATATTGCACCGATAGTAACACTCCCTCCAAACGGATCGAAACGAGATTCCATATGACCCCCTCACCTAGGATTTCCATCGGGTGCGTCCAAGATGATTTTTGAGCCGATGGTACATTCGACACAAACCGCGCACCTTTCTTGCATCAAAATTACCACTATCTCCAAATAGACTCAAACAAGCTTCCACTTGAGCCTCATCACCTAGGAGTATCGTTGGGTGCGTGCAAAACAATTTTCTGAGCCGATGGTACGTTCGGCGCAAACTGTGCACCTATATTGCACCGACACTAACACTATCTCCAAATGGACCGAAACGAGATTCCACATGACCTTGTCGTCTAGGACTTCCATCGGGTGCGTTCAAGATGATTTCAGAGCCTATGGTATGTTTGGCACAAAACCGCGCACCTATCTTGCGTCAAAATTAGCAGTATCTCCAAACGGACTCAAACAAGCTTCCACTTGAGCCTCGTCACCTAGGAGTATCACCGGGTGCGTCCAAAACGATTTCTGAGCCAATGGTACATTCGACGCAAACCGTGCACCTATATTGCACCGATAATAACACTATCTCCAAATGGACCGAAACGAGATTCCACATGATCCACTCATCTAGGACTTCGATCGGGTGCGTCCAAACCAATTTCTGAGCCGATGGTACGTTCGTCGCAAACCGTGCACCTATATTGCACCAACACTAACACTGTCTCCAAATGGACCGAAATGAGACTCCACATGACCCACTCAGCAAGGAGTTCCATCGGGTGCATCCAAGATGATTTTTGAGCCGATGGTAGATTCGACTCAAACCGTGTACCTATCTTGCGTCAAGATTAGCACTATCTCCAAACAGACTAAAACAAGCTTCTAGTTGTGCCACATCACCTAGGAGTATCGTCAGGTGCGTCCAAAATGAGAGCCTATGGTACGTTCGGCGCAAACCCTACACCTATATTGCACCGATAGTAACACTATCCCCAAACGGACCGAAACGAGATTCCACATGACCCATTCACCTAAGAGTTCCATCGGGTGCGTCCAAGACGATTTTTGAGCCGATGGTACATTCAACACAAATCGCGCACCTATCTTGCGTCAAGGTTAGCAATATCTCCAAACAGACTCAAAGAAGATTCCGCTTGAGCCTTATCACCTAGGAGTATCGTTGGGTACATCCAAAACAATTTCTAAGTCGATGGTACGTTCGGCGCAAACCATGCACCTATATTGCACCGACACTAACACTATCTCCAAACGGACCGAAACGAGATTCCACATGACCCATTCGTCTAGGACTTCCATCGGGTGCGTTCAAGATGATTTCTGAGCCTATGGTACGTTTGGCACAAACCGCGCACCTATCTTGGGTCAAGATTAGCACTATCTCCAAATTGACTCATACAAGCTTCCACTTTAGCCTCGTCACCTAGGAGTATCATCGGGTGCGTCCAAAATGATTTCTGAGCCAATGGTACATTTGGCGCAAACCGTACACCTATATTGCACCGACAGTAACACTGTCTCCAAACGGAACGAAATAAGATTCCACATGACCCACTCACCGAGGAGTTCAATCGGGTGCGTCCAAGACGATTTTTGAGCTGATGGTACATTTTACTCAAACCGCGCACCTATCTTGCGTCAAGATTAGCACTATCTCCAAACGGACTCAAACAAGCTTTCACTTGTGCCTCATCACCAAGGAGTATCATCAGGTGCGTCCAAAACGAGAGCCTATGGTACATTCGGCGCAAACCCTACACCTATATTGCACCGATAGTAACACTCCCTCCAAACGGATCGAAACGAGATTCCATATGACCCCCTCACCTAGGATTTCCATCGGGTGCGTCCAAGATGATTTTTGAGCCGATGGTACATTCGACACAAACCGCGCACCTTTCTTGCATCAAAATTACCACTATCTCCAAATAGACTCAAACAAGCTTCCACTTGAGCCTCATCACCTAGGAGTATCGTTGGGTGCGTGCAAAACAATTTTCTGAGCCGATGGTACGTTCGGCGCAAACTGTGCACCTATATTGCACCGACACTAACACTATCTCCAAATGGACCGAAACGAGATTCCACATGACCTTGTCGTCTAGGACTTCCATCGGGTGCGTTCAAGATGATTTCAGAGCCTATGGTATGTTTGGCACAAAACCGCGCACCTATCTTGCGTCAAAATTAGCAGTATCTCCAAACGGACTCAAACAAGCTTCCACTTGAGCCTCGTCACCTAGGAGTATCACCGGGTGCGTCCAAAACGATTTCTGAGCCAATGGTACATTCGACGCAAACCGTGCACCTATATTGCACCGATAATAACACTATCTCCAAATGGACCGAAACGAGATTCCACATGATCCACTCATCTAGGACTTCGATCGGGTGCGTTCAAGACGATTTCCAAGCCTATAGTACATTTGGCACAAACCACACACTCATCTTGCGTCAAGATTAGCACTATCTCCAAACGGAATCAAACAAGCTTCTGCTCAAGCCTCGTCACCTAGGAGTATCATCGGATGCGTCCAAAAAGATTTCGGAGCCGATGGTACATTCGGCGTAAACCGTGCACCTATATTGCACCGACACAAACACAGTATGCAAATGGACCAAAACGAGATTCCACATGACCCACTCATCTAGGACTTCCATCAGGTGCATTCAAGACGATTTCTGAGCCTATGGTACGTTTGTCACAAACCGCACACCTATCCTGTGTCAAGATTAACACTATCTCCAAACGGACTCAAACCGAGCCTATGGTACGTTTGGCACAAACCACGCATCTATCTTGTATCAAAATTAGCACTATCTCCAAACGGACTCAAACAAGCTTCCACTTGAGCCTCGTCACCTAGGAGTATCATCGGGTGCGTCCAAAACGATTTCTGAGCCTATGGTACATTCGGCGCAAACCGTGCACCTATATTGCACCGACACTAACACTATCTCCTAACGGACCGAAACGAGATTCCACATGACCCACTCGTCTAGGACTTCCATCAGGTGCGTTCAAGACAATTTCCGAGCCTATGGTACGTTTGGCACAAACCGCACACCCATCTTGCATCAAGATTAGCACTATCTCCAGACGTACTCAAACAAGCTTCCATTCGAGCCTCGTCACCTAGGAGTATCATTAGATGCGTCCAAAATGATTTATGAGCTGATGGTACATTTGGTGCAAACCGTGCACCTATATTTCACCGACACTAACACTGTCTCCAAACGGACCAAAACGAGATTCCACATGACCCACTCGTTTAGGACTTCCATCGGGTGCGTTCAAGACGATTTCCGAGCCTATGGTACGTTTTTCACAAACCGCGCACCTATCTTGCGTCAAGATTAGCACTATCTCCAAATGGACTCAAACAAGCTTCAACTTGAGCCGCGTCACCTTGGAGTATCGTCGGGTGCGTCCAAAATGATTTATGAGCCTAGGGTACGTTCGGCTCAAACCGTGCACATATATTGCATGGACTCTAACATAGTCTCCAAACATATTGAAAGGAGATTCCACATGACCCACTCACTAGGAGTTCCATCGGGTGCATCCAACACGACTTCCGAGCCGATGGTACATTCGACACAAACTGCGCACCTTTCTTGCGTCAAGATTACCATTATCTCCAAATAGAGTGAAACAAGCTTCCACTAGAGCCTTATCCTAGGAGTATCGTCGGGTGCGTCCAAAACAATTTCTGAGCCGATGGTACGTTCGGCGCAAACTGTGCACCTATATTGCACTGACACTAATACTGTCTCCAAACGGATCGAAACGAGATTCCACTTGACCCACTCGTCTAGGACTTCCATCGGGTGCGTTCAAGACGATTTTTCGAGCCTATGGTACGTTTGGCACAAACCGCGCAGCTATCTTGCGTCAATATTAGCACTATCTCCAAACGGACTCAAACAAGCTTTCACTTGAGCCTCTTCACCTAGGAGTATCATCCGGTGCGTCCAAAATAATTTCTGAGCCTATGGTACATTCGGCGCATACCGTGCACCTATATTGCACCGACACTAACACTATCTCCTAACAGACCAAAACGACATTCCACATGGCCTACTCGTCTAGGACTTCCATCGGGTGCGTTCAAGACGATTTTTCTGAGCCTATGGTACGTTTGGCACAAACCGCACACCCATCTTGCGTCAAGATTAGCACAATCTCTAGATGGACTCAAACAAGCTTCCACTCGAGCCTCGTCACCTAGGAGTATCATCGGATGCGTCTAAAATGATTTCTGAGCCGATGGTACATTCGGTGAAACCGTGCACCTATATTGCACTGACACTAACACTGTCTCCAAACGGACCAAAACGAGATTCCACATGACCCACTCGTCTAGGACTTCCATCAGGTGCGTTCAAGACGATTTCCATGCCTATGGTACGTTTGTCACAAACCGCGCACCTATCTTGCGTCAAGATTAGCACTATCTCCAAACGGACTCAAACAAGGTTCAACTTGAGCCTCGTCACCTTGGAGTATCGTCGGGTGCGTCCAAAATGATTTCGGAACCTATGGTACGTTTGGCTCAAACCGTACACATATATTGCATTGACACTAACACAGTCTCCAAACAGATTGAAACGAGATTCCACATGACCCACTCACCTAGGAGTTCCATCAGGTGCGTCCAACATGACTTCCGAGCCGATGGTACATTCGACACAAACTGCGCACCTTTCTTGTGTCAAGATTACCACTATCTCCAAATAGACTCAAACAAGCTTCCACTTGAGCCTCATCACCTAGGAGTATCGTCAGGTGCGTCCAAAATAATTTCTGAGCCAATGGTACGTTTGGCGCAAACCGTGCACCTATATTGCACCGACACTAACACTGTCTCCAAACGGATCGAAACATGATTCCACTTGACCCACTCGTCTAGGACTTCCATCGCGTGCGTTCAAGATGATTTCTGAGCCTATGGTGCGTTTGACACAAACCACGCAGCTATCTTGCATCAAAATTAGCACTATCTCCAAACGGACTAAAACAAGCTTCCACTTGAGCCTCGTCACCTAGGAGTATCATCGGGTGCGTCCAAAACGATTTCTAAGCCTAGGAGTATCATCGGGTACATTCGGCGCAAACTGTGCACCTATATTGCACCGACACTAACACTATCTCCTAATGGACCAAAACGAGATTCCACATGACCCACTCGTCTTGGACTTCCATTAGGTGCGTTCAAGACAATTTTCGAGCCTATGGTGCGTTTTGCACAAACCACACACCCATCTTGCGTCAAGATTAGCACTATCTCCAGACGGACTCAAACAAGCTTCCACTCGAGCCTCGTCACCTAGGAGTATCATCAGATGCGTCCAAAATGATTTATGAGCTTATGGTATATTTGGTGCAAACAGTGCACCTATATTTCACCGACACTAACACTGTCTCCAAACGGACCAAAACAAGATTCCACATGACCCACTCATTTAGGACTTGCATCGGGTGCGTTCAAGACGATTTCCGAGCCTATGGTACGTTTTTCACAAACCGCGGACCTATCTTGCGTCAAGATTAGCACTATCTCCAAATGGACTCAAACAAGCTTCAACTTGAGCCTCGTCACCTTGGAGTATCGTCGGGTGCGTCCAAAATGATTTCTGAGCCTATGGTACGTTCGGCTCAAACCGTGCACATATATTGCATGGACTCTAACACAGTCTCCAAATAGATTGAAAGGAGATTCCACATGACCCACTCACTAGGAGTTCCATCGGGTGCGTCCAACATGACTTCCGAGCCGATGGTACATTCGACACAAACTGCGCACCTTTCTTGCATCAAGATTACCACTATCTCCAAATAGAGTGAAACAAGCTTCCACTTGAGCCTTATCCTAGGAGTATCGTCGGGTGCGTCCAAAACAATTTCTAAGCCGATGGTACGTTCGGCGCAAACTGTGCACCTATATTGCACTGACACTAATACTGTCTCCAAACGGATCGAAACAAGATTCCACTTGACCCACTCGTCTAGGACTTCCATCGGGTGCGTTCAAGACGATTTTTCGAGCCTATGGTACGTTTGGCACAAACCGCGCACCTATCTTGCGTCAAAATTAGCACTATCTCCAAACGGACTCAAACAAGCTTTCACTTGAGCCTCTTCACCTAGGAGTATCATCCGGTGCGTCCAAAATGATTTCTGAGCCTATGGTACATTCGGCGCATACCGTGCACCTATATTGCACCGACACTAACACTATCTCCTAATAGACCGAAACGACATTCCACATGGCCTACTCGTCTAGGACTTCCATCGGGTGCGTTCAAGACGATTTTCCGAGCCTATGGTACGTTTGGCACAAACCGCACACCCATCTTGCGTCAAGATTAGCACAATCTCTAGATGGACTCAAACAAGCTTCCACTCGAGCCTCGTCACCTAGGAGTATCATCGGATGCGTCTAAAATGATTTCTGAGCCGATGGTACATTCGGTGAAACTGTGCACCTATATTGCACTGACACTAACACTGTCTCCAAACGGACCAAAACGAGATTCCACATGACCCACTCGTCTAGGACTTCCATCAGGTGCGTTCAAGACGATTTCCATGCCTATGGTACGTTTGTCACAAACCGCGCACCTATCTTGCGTCAAGATTAGCACTATCTCCAAACGGACTCAAACAAGGTTCAACTTGAGCCTCGTCACCTTGGAGTATCGTCGGGTGCGTCCAAAATGATTTCAGAACTTATGGTACGTTTGGCTCAAACCATGCACATATATTGCATTGACACTAACACAGTCTCCAAACAGATTGAAACGAGATTCCACATGACCCACTCACCTAGAAGTTCCATCGGGTGCGTCCAATATGACTTCCGAGCCGATGGTACATTTGACACAAACTGCGCACCTTTCTTGTATCAAGATTACCACTATCTCCAAATAGACTCAAACAAGCTTCCACTTGAACCTCATCACCTAGGAGTATCGTTAGGTGCGTCCAAAATAATTTCTGAGCCAATGGTACGTTTGGCGCAAACCGTGCACCTATATTGCACCGACACTAACACTGTCTCCAAACAGATCGAATCATGATTCCACTTGACCCACTCGTCCAGGACTTCCATCACGTGCGTTCAAGATGATTTCTGAGCCTATGGTGCGTTTGGCACAAACCACGCACCTATCTTGCATCAAAATTAGCACTATCTCCAAACAGACTCAAACAAGCTTCCACTTGAGCCTCGTCACCTAGGAGTATCATCGGGTGCGTCCAAAACGATTTCTAAGCCTAGGAGTATCATCAGGTACATTCGGCGCAAACTGTGCACCTATATTGCACCGACACTAACACTATCTCCTAATGGACCGAAACGAGATTCCACATGACCCACTCGTCTTGGACTTCCATCAGGTGCGTTCAAGACAATTTCCGAGCCTATGGTGCGTTTGGCACAAACCACACACCCATCTTACGTCAAGAATAGCACTATCTCCAGACGGACTCAAACAAGCTTCCACTCGAGCCTCGTCACCTACGAGTATCATCAGATGCGTCCAAAATGATTTATGAGCTGATGGTATATTTGGTGCAAACCGTGCACCTATATTTCACCGACACTAACACTGTCTCCAAATGGACCAAAACAAGATTCCACATGACCCACTCATTTAGGACTTCCATCGGGTGCGTTCAAGACGATTTCTGAGCCTATGGTACGTTTTTCACAAACCGCGGACCTATCTTGCGTCAAGATTAGCACTATCTCCAAATGGACTCAAACAAGCTTCAACTTGAGCCTTGTCACCTTGGAGTATCGTCGGGTGCGTCCAAAATGATTTCTGAGCCTATGGTACATTCGGTTCAAACCGTGCACATATATTGCATGGACTCTAACACAGTCTCCAAATAGATTGAAAGGAGATTCCACATGACCCACTCACTAGGAGTTCCATCGGGTGCGTCCAACACGACTTCCGAGCCGATGGTACATTCGACACAAACCGCGCACCTTTCTTGCGTCAAGATTACCACTATCTCTAAACAGAGTGAAACAAGCTTCCACTTGAGCCTTATCCTAGGAGTATCGTCGGGCGCGTCCAAAACAATTTCTGAGCCGATGGTACGTTCGGCGCAAACTGTGCAACTATATTGCACCGACACTAACACTGTCTCCAAACGGATCGAAACGAGATTCCACTTGACCCACTCGTCTAGGATTTCCATCGGGTGCGTTCAAGACGATTTTTCGAGCCTATGGTACGTTTGGCACAAACCGCGCACATATCTTGCATCAAAATTGGCACTATCTCCAAACGTACTCAAACAAGCTTTCACTTGAGCCTATTCACCTAGGAGTATCATCGGGTGCGTCCAAAATAATTTCTGAGCCTATGGTACATTCGACGCATACAGTGCACCTATATTGCACCGACACTAACACTATCTCCAAACGGATCGAAATGAGATTCCACTTGACCCACTCGTCTAGGACTTCCATCGGGTGCGTTCAAGACGATTTTCAAGCCTATGGTACGTTTGGCACAAACCGCGCACCTATCTTGCGTCAAAATTAGCACTATCTCCAAACAGACTCAAACAAGCTTTCACTTGAGCCTCTTCACCTAGGAGTATCATCGGGTGCGTCCAAAATGATTTCTGAGCCTATGGTACATTCGGTGCACCTATATTGCACCGACACTAACACTATCTCCTAACGGACCAAAACGAGATTCCACATGGCCTACTCGTCTAGGACTTCCATCGGGTGCGTTCAAGACGATTTCCGAGCCTATGGTACGTTTGGCACAAACCGCACACCCATCTTGCGTCAAGATTAGCACAATCTATAGACGGACTCAAACAAGCTTCCACTCGAGCTTCGTCACCTAGGAGTATCATCGGATGCGTCCAAAATGATTTCTGAGCCGATGGTACATTCGGTGAAACTGTGCACCAATATTGCACTGACACTAACACTGTCTCCAAACGGACCAAAATGAGATTCCACATGACCAACTCGTCTAGGACTTCCATCAGGTGCGTTCAAGACGATTTCCAAGCCTATGGTACGTTGTCACAAACCGCGCACCTATCTTGCGTCAAGATTAGCACTATCTCCAAACGGACTCAAACAAGGTTCAACTTGAGCCTCGTCACCTTGGAGTATCGTCGGGTGCGTCCAAAATGATTTCAGAACTTATGGTACGTTTGGCTCAAACCGTGCACATATATTGCATTGACACTAACACAGTCTCCAAACAGATTGAAACGAGATTCCACATGACCCACTCACCTAGAAGTTCCATCGGGTGCGTCCAATATGACTTCCGAGCCGATGGTACATTCGACACAAACTGCGCACCTTTCTTGTATCAAGATTACCACTATCTCCAAATAGACTCAAACAAGCTTCCACTTGAGCCTCATCACCTAGGAGTATCGTCAGGTGCGTCCAAAATAATTTCTGAGCCAATGGTACGTTTGGCGCAAACCGTGCACCTATATTGCACCGACACTAACACTGTCTCCAAACAGATCGAATCATGATTCCACTTGACCCACTCGTCCAGGACTTCCATCACGTGCGTTCAAGATGATTTCTGAGCCTATGGTGCGTTTGGCACAAACCACGCACCTATCTTGCATCAAAATTAGCACTATCTCCAAACAGACTCAAACAAGCTTCCACTTGAGCCTCGTCACCTAGGAGTATCATCGGGTGTGTCCAAAACGATTTCTAAGCCTAGGAGTATCATCAGGTACATTCGGCGCAAACTGTGCACCTATATTGCACCGACACTAACACTATCTCCTAATGGACCGAAACGAGATTCCACATGACCCACTCGTCTTGGACTTCCATCAGGTGCGTTCAAGACAATTTCCGAGCCTATGGTGCGTTTGGCACAAACCACACACCCATCTTACGTCAAGATTAGCACTATCTCCAGACGGACTCAAACAAGCTTCCACTCGAGCCTCGTCACCTAGGAGTATCATCAGATGCGTCCAAAATGATTTATGAGCTGATGGTATATTTGGTGCAAACCGTGCACCTATATTTCACCGACACTAACACTGTCTCCAAACGGACCAAAACAAGATTCCACATGACCCACTCATTTAGGACTTCCATCGGGTGCGTTCAAGACGATTTCCGAGCCTATGGTACGTTTTTCACAAACCGCGGACCTATCTTGCGTCAAGATTAGCACTATCTCCAAATGGACTCAAACAAGCTTCAACTTGAGCCTTGTCACCTTGGAGTATCGTCGGGTGCGTCCAAAATGATTTCTGAGCCTATGGTACATTCGGTTCAAACCGTGCACATATATTGCATGGACTCTAACACAGTCTCCAAATAGATTGAAAGGAGATTCCACATGACCCACTCACTAGGAGTTCCATCGGGTGCGTCCAACACGACTTCCGAGCCGATGGTACATTCGACACAAACCGCGCACCTTTCTTGCGTCAAGATTACCACTATCTCTAAACAGAGTGAAACAAGCTTCCACTTGAGCCTTATCCTAGGAGTATCGTCGGGTGCGTCCAAAACAATTTCTGAGCCGATGGTACGTTCGGCGCAAACTGTGCAACTATATTGCACCGACACTAACACTGTCTCCAAACGGATCGAAACGAGATTCCACTTGACCCACTCGTCTAGGATTTCCATCGGGTGCGTTCAAGACGATTTTTCGAGCCTATGGTACGTTTGGCACAAACCGCGCACATATCTTGCATCAAAATTGGCACTATCTCCAAACGTACTCAAACAAGCTTTCACTTGAGCCTATTCACCTAGGAGTATCATCGGGTGCGTCCAAAATAATTTCTGAGCCTATGGTACATTCGACGCATACAGTGCACCTATTTTGCACCGACACTAACACTATCTCCAAACGGATCGAAACGAGATTCCACTTGACCCACTCGTCTAGGACTTCCATCGGGTGCGTTCAAGACGATTTTCAAGCCTATGGTACGTTTGGCACAAACCGCGCACCTATCTTGCGTCAAAATTAGCACTATCTCCAAACAGACTCAAACAAGCTTTCACTTGAGCCTCTTCACCTAGGAGTATCATCGGGTGCGTCCAAAATGATTTCTGAGCCTATGGTACATTCGGTGCACCTATATTGCACCGACACTAACACTATCTCCTAACGGACCGAAATGAGATTCCACATGGCCTACTCGTCTAGGACTTCCATCGGGTGCGTTCAAGACGATTTCCGAGCCTATGGTACGTTTGGCACAAACCGCACACCCATCTTGCGTCAAGATTAGCACAATCTATAGACGGACTCAAACAAGCTTCCACTCGAGCTTCGTCACCTAGGAGTATCATCGGATGCGTCCAAAATGATTTCTGAGCCGATGGTACATTCGGTGAAACTGTGCACCAATATTGCACTGACACTAACACTGTCTCCAAACGGACCAAAATGAGATTCCACATGACCCACTCGTCTAGGACTTCCATCAGGTGCGTTCAAGACGATTTCCAAGCCTATGGTACGTTGTCACAAACCGCGCACCTATCTTGCGTCAAGATTAGCACTATCTCCAAACGGACTCAAACAAGGTTCAACTTGAGCCTCGTCACCTTGGATAATCATCGGGTGCGTCCAAAATGATTTTGGAACCCATGGTACGTTTGGCTCAAACCGTGCACATATATTGCATTGAAACTAACATAGTCTCCAAACAGATTGAAACGAGATTCCACATGACCCACTCACCTAGGAGTTCCATCTGGTGCGTCCAACACGACTTCCGAGCCGATGGTACATTCAACACAAACTGTGCACCTTTCTTGCGTCAAGATTACCACTATCTCCAAATAGACTCGAACAAGCTTCCACTTCAGCCTCATAACCTAGGAGTATCGTCGGGTACGTCCAAAACAATTTCTGAGCCAATGGTATGTTCGGCGCAAACCGATCACCTATATTGCACCGACACTAACATTGTCTCCAAATGGATCGAAAAGCGATTCCACTTGACCCACTCGTCTAGGACTTCCATCGGGTGCGTTCAAGATGATTTCTGAGCCTATGGTACGTTTGGCACAAACCACGCAGCTATCTTGCATCAAAATTAGCACTATCTCCATACGGACTCAAACAAGCTTCCACTTGAGCCTCGTCACCTAGGAGTATCATCAGGTGCGTCCAAAACGATTTCTGAGCCTATGGTACATTAGGCGCAAACCGTGCACCTATATTGCATCGACACTAACACTATCTCCTAACGGACCGAAACGAGATTCCACATGACCCACTCGTCTAGGACTTCCATCAGATGCGTTCAAGACAATTTCTGAGCCTATGGTACGTTTGGCACAAACCGCACACACATCTTGCGTCAAGATTAGCACTATCTCCAGACGGACTCAAACAAGCCTCTACTCGAGCCTCGTCACCTAGGAGTATCATCAGATGCGTCCAAAATGATTTATGAGCCGATGGTACAATTGGTGCACCAATATTGCACCGACACTAACACTGTCTCAAAACGGACCAAAACGAGATTCCACATGACCCACTCGTTTAGGATTTCCATCGGGTCAAGACAATTTCCGAGCCTATGGTACATTTTTCACAAACCACGCACCTATCTTGCGTCAAGATTAGCACTATCTCCAAATGGACTCAAACAAGCTTCAACTTGAGCCTCGTCACCTTGGAGTATCGTCGGGTGCGTCCAAAATGATTTCTGAGCCTATGGTACGTTCGGCTCAAACCGTGCACATATATTGCATGGACAACATAGTCTCCAAACAGATTGAAAGGAGATTCCACATAACCCACTCACTAGGAGTTCCATCGGATGCGTCCAACACGACTTCCGAGCCAATGGTACATTCGACAGAAACCGCGCACCTTTCTTGCGTCAAGATTACCACTATCTCCAAATAGAGTGAAATAAGCTTCCACTTGAGCCTCATCCTAGGAGTATCGTCGGGTGCGTCCAAAATGATTTCTGAGCCTATGGTACATTCGGCGCATACCGTGCACCTATATTGCACCGACACTAACACTATCTCTTAACGGACCGAAACGAGATTCCACATGGCCTACTCGCCTAGGACTTCCATCGGGTGCGTTCAAGACGATTTCCGAGCCTATGGTACGTTTGGCACAAACCGCACACCCATCTTGCTTCAAGATTAGCACAATCTATAGACGGACTCAAACAAGCTTCCACTCGTGCCTCGTCACCTTGGAGTATCATCGGATGTGTCCAAAACGATTTCTGAGCCGACGGTACATTCGGTGAAACCGTGCACCTATATTGCACTGACACTAACACTGTCTCCAAACGGACCAAAATGAGATTCCACATGACCCACTCGTCTAGGACTTCCATCAGGTGCGTTCAAGACGATTTCCAAGCCTATGGTACATTTGTCACAAACCGCACACCTATCTTGCGTCAAGATTAGCAATATCTCCAAACGGACTCAAACAAGGTTCAACTTGAGCCTCGTCACCTTGGAGTATCGTCGGGTGCGTCTAAAATGATTTCGGAACCTATGGTACGTTTGGCTCAAACCGTGCACATATATTGCATTGACACTAATAGTCTCCAAACAGATTGAAACGAGATTGCACATGACCCACTCACCTAGGAGTTCCATCGGGTGCGTCCAACACGACTTCCGACCCGATGGTACATTCGACACAAACTGCGCACCTTTCTTGCGTCAAGATTACCACTATCTCCAAATACACTCAAACAAGCTTCCACTTGAGCCTCATCACCTAGGAGTATCATCGGGTGCGTCCAAAACAATTTCTGAGCCAATGGTATGTTCGGCGCAAACCGTGCACCGATATTGCACCGACACTAACACTGTCTCCAAACGGATCGAAACGCGATTCCACTTGACCCACTCGTCTAGGACTTCCATCGGGTGCGTTCAAGATGATTTCTGAGCCTATGGTACGTTTGGCACAAACCACGCAGCTATCTTGCATCAAAATTAGCACTATCTCCAAACGGACTCAAACAAGCTTCCACTTGAGCCTTGTCACCTTGGAGTATCATCGGGTGCGTCCAAAACAATTTCTGAGCCTATGGTATATTCGGCGCAAACCGTGGACCTATATTGCACCGACACTAACACTATCTCCTCACGGACCGAAACGAGATTCCACATGACCCACTCGTCTAGGACTTCCATCAGGTGCGTTCAAGATAATTTCCAAGCCTATAGTTCGTTTGGCACAAACCGCACACACATCTTGCGTCAAGATTAGCACTATCTCCAGACGGACTCAAACAAGCTTCCACTCGAGCCTCGTCACCTAGGAGTATCATCAGATGCGTCCAAAATGATTTATGAGCTGATGGTACATTTGGTGCAAACCGTGCACCTATATTTCACCGACACTAACACTGTCTCAAAACAGACCAAAACGAGATTCCACATGACCCACTCGTTTTGGATTTCCACCGGGTGCGTTCAAGACGATTTCCGAGCCTATGGTACGTTTTTCACAAACCGCGCACCTATCTTGCGTCAAGATTAGCACTATCTCCAAATGGACTCAAACAAGCTTCAACTTGAGTCTCGTCACCTTAGAGTATCGTCGGGTGCGTCCAAAATGATTTCTGAGCCTATGGTACGTTCGGCTCAAACCGTGCACATATATTGCATGGACTCTAACACAGTCTCCAAACAGATCGAACTGAGATTCCACATGACCCACTCACTAGGAGTTCCATCGGATGCGTCCAACACGACTTCTGAGCCGATGGTACATTTGACAGAAACCACGCACCTTTCTTGCGTCAAGATTACCACTATCTCCAAATAGAGTGAAACAAGCTTCCACTTGAGCCTTATCCTAGGAGTATCGTCGGGTGCGTCCAAAACAATTTCTGAGCCGATGGTACGTTCGGAGCAAACTGTGCACCTATATTGCACCGACACTAACACTGTCTCCAAATGGATCGAAATGAGATTCTACTTGACCCACTCGTCTAGGACTTCCATCGGGTGCGTTCAAGACGATTTTCGAGCCTATGGTACGTTTGGCACAAACCGCGCACCTATCTTGCGTCAAAATTTGCACTATTTCCAAACGGACTCAAACAAGCTTTCACTTGAGCCTCATCACCTAGGAGTATCATCGGGTGTGTCCAAAATGATTTTCTGAGCCTATGTTACATTCGGTGCATACCGTGCACCTATATTGCACCGACACTAACACTATCTCCTAACGGACCAAAACGAGATTCCACATGACCTACTCGTCTAGGACTTCCATCGGGTGCATTCAAGACGATTTTCGAGCCTATCGTACGTTTGGCACAAACCGCACACCCATCTTGCGTCAAGATTAGCACAATCTATAGACGGACTCAAACAAGCTTCCACTCGAGCCTCGTCACCTAGGAGTATCATCGGATGCGTCCAAAATAATTTCTGAGCCGATGGTACATTCGGTGAAACCGTGCACCTATATTGCACTGACACTAACACTGTCTCCAAACGGACCAAAATGAGATTCCACATGACCCACTCGTCTAGGACTTCCATCAGGTGCGTTCAAGACGATTTCCAGGCCTATAGTACGTTTGTCACAAATCGTGCACGTATCTTGCGTCAAGATTAGCACTATCTTCAAACGGACTCAAACAAGGTTCAACTTGAGCCTCATCACCTTGGAGTATCGTCGGGTGCGTCCAAAATGATTTCGGAACCTATGGTACATTTGGCTCAAACCGTGCACATATATTGCATTGACACTAACACAGTCTCCAAACAGATTGAAACGAGATTCCACATGACCCACTCACCTAGGAGTTCCATTGGGTGCGTCCAACACGACTTCCGAGCCAATGGTACATTCGACACAAACTGCGCACCTTTCTTGCGTCAAGATTACCACTATCTCCAAATAGACTCAAACAAGCTTCCACTTGAGCCTCATCACCTAGGAGTATCGTCAGGTGCGTCCAAAACAATTTATGAGCCAATGGTACATTCGGCGCAAACCGTGCACTATATTGCACCGACACTAACACTGTCTCCAAACAGATTGAAACGCGATTCCACTTGACCCACTCGTCTAGGACTTCCATCGGGTGCGTTCAAGACGATTTTTGAGCCTATGGTACGTTTGGCACAAACCGCGCAACTATCTTGCATCAAAATTAGCACTTTCTCTAAACGGACTCAAACAAGCTTCCACTTGAGCCTCGTCACCTATGAGTATCATCGGGTGTGTCCAAAACGATTTCTGAGCCTATGGTACATTTGCCGCAAACCGTGCACCTATATTGCACCAACACTAATAATATCTCCTAACAGACCGAAACGTGATTCCACATGACCCACTCGTCTAGGACTTCTATCGGGTGCGTTCGAGATAATTTCCGAGCCTATGGTATGTTTGGCACAAACCGCACACCCATCTTGCGTCAAGATTAGCACTATCCCTAGACGGACTCAAACAAGCTTCCACTCGAGCCTCGTCACCTAGGAGTATCATCAGATGCGTACAAAATGATTTATGAGTTGACGGTACATTTGGTGCAAACCGTGCACCTATATTTCACCGACACTAACATTGTCTCCAAACGGACAAAAACGAGATTCCACATGACCCACTCGTTTAGGACTTTCATCGGGTGCGTTCAAGACGATTTCCGAGCCTATGGTACGTTTTTCACAAACCGCGCACCTATCTTGCGTCAAGATTAGCACTATCTCCAAATGGACTCAAACAAGCTTCAACTTGAGCCTCGTCACCTTGGAGTATCGTCGGGTGCGTCCAAAATGATTTCTGAGCTTATGGTACATTCGGCTCAAACCGTGCACATATATTGCATCGACACTAACACTGTCTCCAAACAGATCGAAATGAGATTCCACATGACCCACTCACCTAGGACTTCCATCTGGTGCATCCAACATGATTTCCGAGCCGATGGTACATTCGACACAAACTGCGCAACTTTCTTGCGTCAAGATTACCACTATCTCCAAACAAACTCAAACAAGCTTTCAATTGAGCCTCATCACCTAGGAGTATCGTCGAGTGCGTCCAAACCAATTTCTGAGCCGATGGTACGTTCGTCGCAAAACGTGCACCTATATTGCACCAACACTAACACTGTCTCCAAACGGACCGAAATGAGATTCCACATGACCCACTCACCTAGGAGTTCCATCGGGTGCGTCTAAGACGATTTTTGAGCCGATGGTACATTCGACTCAAACCGTGCACATATATTGCATGGACTCTAACATAGTCTCCAAATAGATTGAAAGGAGATTCCACATGACCCACTCACCAGGAGTTCCATCGGGTGCGTCCAACATGACTTCCGAGCCGATGGTACATTCGACACAAACCGCGCACCTTTCTTGCGTCAAGATTACCACTATCTCCAAATAGAGTGAAACAAGCTTCCACTTGAGCCTTATCCTAGGAGTATCGTCGGGTGCGTCCAAAAAAATTTCTGAGCCGATGGTACATTCAGCGCAAACTATGCACCTATATTGCACCGAGACTAACACTGTCTCCAAACGGATCAAAACGAGATTCCACTTGACCCACTCGTCTAGGACTTCCATCGGGTGCGTTCAAGACGATTTTCGAGCCTATGGTACGTTTGGCACAAACCGCGCACCTATCTTGCGTCAAAATTAGCACTATCTCCAAACGGATTCAAACAAGCTTTCACTTGATCCTCTTCACCTAGGAGTATCATCGGGTCTGTCCAAAATGATTTCTGAGCCTATGGTACATTCGGCGCATACCGTGCACCTATATTGCACCGACACTAACACTATCTCCTAACGGACCAAAACGAGATTCCACATGGCCTACTCGCCTAGGACTTCCATCGGGTGCGTTCAAGACGATTTCCGAGCCTATGGTACGTTTGGCACAAACCGCGCACCTATCTTGCGTCAAAATTAGCACTATCTCCAAACAGACTCAAACAAGCTTTCACTTGAGCCTCTTCACCTAGGAGTATCATCGGGTGCGTCCAAAATGATTTCTGAGCCTATGGTACATTCGGCGCATACTGTGCACCTATATTGCACCGACACTAACACTATCTCTTAACGGACCGAAACGAGATTCCACATGGCCTACTCGTCTAGGACTTCCATCGGGTGCGTTCAAGACGATTTCCGAGCCTATGGTACGTTTGGCACAAACCGCACACCCATCTTGCTTCAAGATTAGCACAATCTATAGACGGACTCAAACAAGCTTCCACTCGAGCCTCGTCACCTAGGAGTATCATCGGATGTGTCCAAAATGATTTCTGAGCCGATGGTACATTCGGTGAAACCGTGCACCTATATTGCACTGACACTAACACTGTCTCCAAACGGACCAAAATGAGATTCCACATGACCCACTCATCTAGGACTTCCATCAGGTGCGTTCAAGACGATTTCCAAGCCTATGGTACGTTTGTCACAAACCGCGCACCTATCTTGCGTCAAGATTAGCACTATCTCCAAACGGACTCAAACAAGGTTCAACTTGAGCCTCGTCACCTTGGAGTATCGTCGGGTGCGTCTAAAATGATTTCGGAACCTATGGTACGTTTGGCTCAAACCGTGCACATATATTGCATTGACACTAACACAGTCTCCAAACAGATTAAAACGAGATTCCACATGACCCACTCACCTATGAGTTCCATCGGGTGCGTCCAACACGACTTCCGAGCTGATGGTACATTCGACACAATCTGCGCACCTTTCTTGCGTCAAGATTACCACTATCTCCAAATACACTCAAACAAGCTTCCACTTGAGCCTTATCACCTAGGAGTATCGTCGGGTGCGTCCAAAACAATTTCTGAGCCAATGGTATGTTCGGCGCAAACCGTGCACCGATATTGCACCGACACTAACACTGTCTCCAAACGGATCGAAACGCGATTCCACTTGACCCACTCGTCTAGGACTTCCATCGGGTGCGTTCAAGATGATTTTCTGAGCCTATGGTACATTTGGCACAAACCACGCAACTATCTTGCATCAAAATTAGCACTATCTCCAAACGGACTCAAACAAGCTTCCACTTGAGCCTCGTCACCTTGGAGTATCATCGGGTGCGTCCAAAACGATTTCTGAGCCTATGGTATATTCGGCGCAAACCGTGGACCTATATTGCACCGACACTAACACTATCTCCTCACAGACCGAAACGAGATTCCACATGACCCACTCGTCTAGGACTTCCATCAGGTGCGTTCAAGACAATTTCCAAGCCTATGGTACGTTTGGCACAAACCGCACACACATCTTGCGTCAAGATTAGCACTATCTCCAGACGGACTCAAACAAGCTTCCACTCGAGCCTCGTCACCAAGGAGTATCATCAGATGCGTCCAAAATGATTTATGAGCTGATGGTACATTTGGTGCAAACCGTGCACCTATATTTCACCGACACTAACACTGTCTCAAAACAGACCAAAACGAGATTCCACATGACCCACTCGTTTAGGATTTCCACCGGGTGCGTTCAAGACGATTTTCCGAGCCTATGGTACGTTTTTCACAAACCGCGCACCTATCTTGCGTCAAGATTAGCACTATCTCCAAATGGACTCAAACAAGCTTCAACTTGAGCCTCGTCACCTTAGAGTATCGTCGGGTGCGTCCAAAATGATTTCTGAGCCTATGGTACGTTCGGCTCAAACCGTGCACATATATTGCATGGACTCTAACACAGTCTCCAAACAGATCGAACTGAGATTCCACATGACCCACTCACTAGGAGTTCCATCGGATGCGTCCAACACGACTTCTGAGCCGATGGTACATTTGACAGAAACCGCGCACCTTTCTTGCGTCAAGATTACCACTATCTCCAAATAGAGTGAAACAAGCTTCCACTTGAGCCATATCCTAGGAGTATCGTCGGGTGCGTCCAAAATAATTTCTGAGCCGATGGTACGTTCGGAGCAAACTGTGCACCTATATTGCACCGACACTAACACTGTCTCCAAACGGATCGAAATGAGATTCTACTTGACCCACTCGTCTAGGACTTCCATCGGGTGCGTTCAAGACGATTTTCGAGCCTATGGTACGTTTGGCACAAACCGCGCACCTATCTTGCGTCAAAATTTGCACTATTTCCAAACGGACTCAAACAAGCTTTCACTTGAGCCTCATCACCTAGGAGTATCATCGGGTGTGTCCAAAATGATTTCTGAGCCTATGGTACATTCGGTGCATACCGTGCACCTATATTGCACCGACACTAACACTATCTCCTAACGGACCAAAACGAGATTCCACATGGCCTACTCGTCTAGGACTTCCATCGGGTGCGTTCAAGACGATTTCCGAGCCTATGGTACGTTTGGCACAAACTGCACACCCATCTTGCGTCAAGATTAGCACAATCTATAGACGGACTCAAACAAGCTTCCACTCGAGCCTCGTCACCTAGGAGTATCATCGGATGCGTCCAAAATAATTTCTGAGCCGATGGTACATTCGGTGAAACCGTGCACCTATATTGCAATGACACTAACACTATCTCCAAACGGACCAAAATGAGATTCCACATGACCCACTCGTCTAGGACTTCCATCAGGTGCGTTCAAGACGATTTCCAAGCCTATGGTACGTTTGTCACAAATCGCGCACCTATCTTGCATCAAGATTAGCACTATCTCCAAACGGACTCAAACAAGGTTCAACTTGAGCCTCGTCACCTTGGAGTATCGTCGGGTGCGTCCAAAATGATTTCGGAACCTATGGTACGTTTGGCTCAAACCGTGCACATATATTGCATTGACACTAACACAGTCTCCAAACAGATTGAAACGAGATTCCACATGACCCACTCACCTAGGAGTTCCATTGGGTGCGTCCAACACGACTTCTGAGCCAATGGTACATTCGACACAAACTGCGCACCTTTCTTGCGTCAAGATTACCACTATCTCCAAATAGACTCAAACAAGCTTCCACTTGAGCCTCATCACCTAGGAGTATCGTCAGGTGCGTCCAAAACAATTTTTGAGCCAATGGTACATTCGGCGCAAACCGTGCACCTATATTGCACCGACACTAACACTGTCACCAAACAGATTGAAACGCGATTCCACTTGACCCACTCGTCTAGGACTTTCATCGGGTGCGTTCAAGACGATTTTTGAGCCTATGGTACGTTTGGCACAAACCGCGCAACTATCTTGCATCAAAATTAGCACTTTCTCTAAACGGACTCAAACAAGCTTCCACTTGAGCCTCGTCACCTATGAGTATCATCGGGTGTGTCCAAAACGATTTCTGAGCCTATGGTACATTTGCCGCAAACCGTGCACCTATATTGCACCAACACTAATACTATCTCCTAACAGACCAAAACGTGATTCCACATGACCCACTCGTCTAGGACTTCTATCGGGTGCGTTCGAGACAATTTCCGAGCCTATGGTATGTTTGGCACAAACCGCACACCCATCTTCCGTCAAGATTAGCACTATCCCTAGACGGACTCAAACAAGCTTCCACTCGAGCCTCGTCACCTAGGAGTATCATCAGATGCGTACAAAATGATTTATGAGTTGATGGTACATTTGGTGCAAACCGTGCACCTATATTTCACCGACACTAACATTGTCTCCAAACGGATAAAAACGAGATTCCACATGACCCACTCGTTTAGGACTTTCATCGGGTGCGTTCAAGACGATTTCCGAGCCTATGGTACGTTTTTCACAAACCGCGCACCTATCTTGCGTCAAGATTAGCACTATCTCCAAATGGACTCAAACAAGCTTCAACTTGAGCCTCGTCACCTTGGAGTATCGTCGGGTGCGTCCAAAATGATTTCTGAGCCTATGGTACATTCGTATCAAACCGTGCACATATATTGCATCGACACTAACACTGTCTCCAAACAGATCGAAATGAGATTCCACATGACCCACTCACCTAGGACTTCCATCGGGTGCATCCAACATGATTTCCGAGCTGATGGTACATTCGACACAAACTGCGCACCTTTCTTGCGTCAAGATTACCACTATCTCCAAACAAACTCAAACAAGCTTTCAATTGAGCCTCATCACCTAGGAGTATCGTCGAGTGCGTCCATACCAATTTCTGAGCCGATGGTACGTTCGTCGCAAAACGTGCACCTATATTGCACCAACACTAACACTGTCTCCAAACGGACTGAAATGAGATTCCACATGACCCACTCACCTAGGAGTTCCATCGGGTGCGTCCAAGACGATTTTTGAGCCGATGGTACATTCGACTCAAACCGTGCACATATATTGCATGGACTCTAACATAGTCTCCAAATAGATTGAAAGGAGATTCCACATGACCCACTCACCAGGAGTTCCATCGGGTGCGTCCAACATGACTTCCGAGCCGATGGTACATTCGACACAAACCGCGCACCTTTCTTGCGTCAAGATTACCACTATCTCCAAATAGAGTGAAACAAGCTTCCACTTGAGCCTCATCCTAGGAGTATCGTCGGGTGCGTCCAAAATAATTTTTGAGCCGATGGTACGTTCGGCACAAACTGTGCACCTATATTGCACCGACACTAACACTGTCTCCAAACGGATCGAAATGAGATTCCACTTGACCCAGTCGTCTAGGACTTCCATCGGGTGCGTTCAAGACGATTTTCGAGCCTATGGTACGTTTGGTACAAACCACGCACCAATCTTCCATCAAAATTAGCACTATCTCCAAACGGACTCAAAAGAGCTTTCACTTGAGCCTCTTCACCTAGGAGTATCATCGGGTGCGTCCAAAATGATTTCTGAGCCTATGGTACATTCGGCGCATACCGTGCACCTATATTGCACCGACACTAACACTATCTCCTAACGGACCAAAACGAGATTCCACATGGCCCACTCGTCTTGGACTTCCATCGTGTGCGTTCAAGACGATTTCTGAGCCTATGGTACGTTTCGCACAAACCGCACACCCATCTTGCGTCAAGATTTGCACAATCTCTAGACGGACTCAAACAAGCTTTCACTCGAGCCTCGTCACCTAGGAGTATCATCGGATGCGTCCAAAATGATTTCTGAGCCGATGGTACATTCGGTGCAAACCGTGCACCTATATTGCACTGACACTAACACTGTATTCAAACAGACCAAAACGAGATTCCACATGACCCACTCGTCTAGGACTTCCATCAGGTGCGTTCAAGACGATTTCCAAGCCTATGGTACGTTTGTCACAAACCGCGCACCTATCTTGCGTCAAGATTAGCACTATCTCCAAACGGACTCAAACAAGGTTCAACTTGAGCCTCGTCACCTTGGAGTATCGTCGGGTGCGTCCAAAATGATTTCGGAACCTATGGTACGTTTGGCTCAAACCGTGCACATATATTGCATTGACACTAACACAGTCTCCAAACAGATTGAAACAAGATTCCACATGACCCACTCACCTAGGAGTTCCATCGGGTGTGTCCAACGCGACTTCCGAGCAGATGGTACATTCGACATAAACTGGGCACCTTTCTTGTGTCAAAATTAGCACTATCATCAAACGGACTCAAACAAGCTTCCACTTGAGCCTCATCACCTATGAGTATCGTCAGGTGCGTCCAAAATGATTTCTGAGCCTATGCTACATTCGGCGCAAACCGTGCACCTATATTGCACCAACACTAATACTATCTCCTAACGGACCGAAACGAGATTCCACATGACCCACTCATCCAGGACTTCCATTGGGTGCGTTTAAGATGATTTCCGAGCCTATGGTATGTTTGGCAACCACCGCACACCCATCTTGCGTCAAGATTAGCACTATCTCCAGACGAACTCAAACAAGCTTCCATTCGAGCCTCATCACCTAGGAGTATCATCAGATGCATCCAAAATGATTTATGAGTTGATGGTACATTTGGTGCAAACCGTGCACCTATATTTCACCGACACTAACACTGTCTCCAAATGGACCAAAATGAGATTCCACATGACCCACTCGTTTAGGACTTCCATCGGGTGCGTTCAAGATGATTTCTGAGCCTATGGTACGTTTTTCACAAACCGCGCACCTATCTTGCGTCAAGATTAGCACTATCTCCAAATGGACTCAAACATGCTTCAACTTGAGCCTCGTCACCTTGGAGTATCGTCGGGTGCGTCCAAAATGATTTCTGAGCCTATGGTATGTTCGGCTCAAACCGTGCACATATATTGCATTGACTCTAACACAGTCTCCAAATAGATTGATAGGAGGTTCCACATGACCTACTCACCAGGAGTTCCATCGGGTGCGTCCAACATGACTTCCGAGCCGATGGTACATTCGACACAAACCGCGCACCTTTCTTGCGTCAAGATTACCACTATCTCGAAATAGACTGAAACAAGCATCCACTTGAGCCTCATCCTAGGAGTATCGTCGGGTGCGCCCAAAACAATTTCTGAGCCGATGGTACGTTCAGCGCAAACCGTACACCTATATTGCACTGACACTAACACTGTCTCCAAACGGATCGAAACGAGATTCCACTTGACCCACTCGTCTAGGACTTCCATCGGGTGCGTTCAAGACGATTTTCGTGCCTATGGTACGTTTGTCACAAACCACGCACCTATCTTGCATCAAGATTAGCACTATCTCCAAACGGAATCAAACAAGCTTCCGCTCGAGCCTCGTCACCTAGGAGTATCATCGGATGCGTCCAAAACGATTTGTGAGCCTATGGTACATTCGGCTCAAACCGTGCACATATATTGCATCGACACTAACACTGTCTCCAAACAGATTGAAATGAGATTCCACATGACCCACTCAGCTAGGAGTTCCATCGGGTGGGTCCAACATGATTTCCGAGCCGATGGTACATTCGACACAAACTGCGCACCTTTCTTGCATCAAGATTACCACTATCTCCAAACAAACTCAAACAAGCTTCCAATTGAGCCTCATCACCTAGGAGTATCATCGAGTGCGTCCAAACCAATTTCTGAGCCGATGGTACGTTCGTCACAAACCGTGCACCTATATTGCACCAACACTAACATTGTCTCCAAACGGACCGAAATGAGACTCCACATGACCCACTCAGCAAGGAGTTCCATCGGGTGCATCCAAGACGATTTTTGAGCCGATGGTAGATTCGACTCAAACCGCGTACCTATCTTGCGTCAAGATTAGCATTATCTCCAAACAGACTAAAACAAGCTTCTAGTTGTGCCTCATCACCTAGGAGTATCATCAGGTGCGTCCAAAATGAGAGCCTATGGTACGTTCGGCGCAAACCCTACACCTATATTGCACCGATAGTAACACTATCCCCAAACGGACCGAAACGAGATTCCACATGACCCATTCACCTAAGAGTTCCATCGGGTGCGTCCAAGACGATTTTTGAGCCGATGGTACATTCAACACAAATCGCGCACCTATCTTGCGTCAAGGTTAGCAATATCTCCAAACATACTCAAAGAAGATTCCGCTTGAGCCTTATCACCTAGGAGTATCGTTGGGTACGTCCAAAACAATTTCTGAGTCGATGGTACGTTCGGCGCAAACCATGCACCTATATTGCACCGACACTAACACTATCTCCAAACGGACCGAAACGAGATTCCACATGACCCATTCGTCTAGGACTTCCATCGGGTGCGTTCAAGATGATTTCTGAGCCTATGGTATGTTTGGCACAAACCGCGCACCTATCTTGGGTCAAGATTAGCATTATCTCCAAACTGACTCATACAAGCTTCCACTTTAGCCTCGTCACCTAGGAGTATCATCGGGTGCGTCCAAAATGATTTCTGAGCCAATAGTACATTTGGCGCAAACCGTGCACCTATATTGCACCGACACTAACACTGTCTCCAAACGGATCGAAACGAGATTCCACATGACCCACTCGTCTAGGACTTCCATCGGGTGCGTTCAAGATGATTTCCGAGCCTATAGTACGTTTGGCACAAACCGTGCACCTATCTTGCGTCAAGATTAACACTATCTCCAAACGGACTCAAACAAGCTCCTACTTGAGCCTCGTCACCAAGGAGTATCATCGGGTGCATCCAAAACGATTTCTGAGCCAATGGTACATTCGGCGCAAATCGTGTACCTATATTGCACCGACAGTAATACTGTCTCCAAACGGACCGAAATAAGATTCCACATGACCCACTCACCTAGGAGTTCAATCGGGTGCGTCCAAGACGATTTTTGAGCTGATGGTACATTTTACTCAAACCGCGCACCTATCTTGCGTCAAGATTAGCACTATCTCTAAACGGACTCAAACAAGCTTCCACTTGTGCCTCATCACCAAGGAGTATCATCAGGTGCGTCCAAAACGAGAGCATATGGTACATTCGGCGCAAACCCTACACCTATATTGCACCGATAGTAACACTACCTCCAAACGGATCGAAACGAGATTCCATATGACCCACTCACCTAGGAGTTCCATCGGGTGCGTCCAAGATAATTTTTGAGCCGATGGTACAGTCGACACAAACCGCGCACCTTTCTTGCATCAAAATTACCACTATCTCCAAATAGACTCAAACAAGCTTCCACTTGAGCCTCATCACCTAGGAGTATCGTTGGGTGCGTGCAAAACAATTTTCTGAGCCGATGGTACGTTCGGCGCAAACCGTGCACCTATATTGCACCGACACTAACACTATCTCCAAATGGACCGAAACAAGATTCCACATGACCTTGTCGTCTAGGACTTCCATCGGGTGCGTTCAAGATGATTTCAGAGCCTATGGTATGTTTGGCACAAACCGCGCACCTATCTTGCGTCAAAATTAGCACTATCTCCAAATGGACTCAAACAAGCTTCTACTTGAGCCTCGTCACCTAGGAGTATCACCGGGTGCGTCCAAAATGATTTCTGAGCCAATGGTACATTCAACGCAAACCGTGCACCTATATTGCACCGACAATAACACTATCTCCAAACGGACCGAAACGAGATTCCACATGACCCACTCATCTAGGACTTCGATCGGGTGCGTTCAAGACGATTTCCAAGCCTATAGTACGTTTGGCACAAACCACACACCCATCTTGCGTCAAGATTAGCACTATCTCCAAACGGAATCAAACAAGCTTCCGCTCAAGCCTCGTCACCTAGGAGTATCATCGGATGCGTCCAAAAAGATTTCGGAGCCGATGGTACATTCGACGCAAACCGTGCACCTATATTGCACCGACACTAACACAGTATGCAAATGGACCAAAACGAGATTCCACATGACCCACTCGTCTATGACTTCCATTAGGTGCATTCAAGACGATTTCCGAGCCTATGGTACGTTTGTCACAAACCGCACACCTATCCTGTGTTAAGATTAACACTATCATTGGTGACATACAAAGGGGAGTTCAAACTAGATCAAGATTGGCATCTTTTTGTGCTCACTCTTCTTTTGTGTCAATGGAAGAACCCAAGGACATTGATAAAGCATTGAGAGATCCGGATTGGGTTAATGCAATGCATGAAGAGCTCAACAACTTCAAGAGAAATGAAGTATGGGAACTAGTTGAGAGGCCTAAGGATCACAATGTCATTGGAACAAGATGGGTCTTTCGCAACAAGCAAGATCAAGATGGGATAGTAGTAAGGAACAAAGCAAGACTAGTGGCTCAAGGTTACACACAAATAGAGGGTCTTGACTTTGGTGAAACTTATGCCCTGGTTGCAAGATTGGAAGCAATTAGGATCTTACTTGCCTATGCTTGTGCTCATAATATCAAGCTATATCAAATAGATGTGAAGAGTGCATTTCTCAATGGGTACATCCAAGAGGAGGTGTATGTGGAACAACCTCCCGGTTTTGAAGATGACAAGAAACCCAGTCATGTCTATAAATTGAGAAAAGCTTTGTATGGATTGAAGCAAGCACCTAGAGCATGGTATGAAAGATTGAGGGACTTCTTGCTATCCAAAGGATTTGTCATGGGCAAAGTGGATACTACTCTATTCACCAAGAAGATTGGGAAAGACTTGTTTGTATTGCAAATATATGTTGATGATATTATATTCGGTTCAACCAATCAAGATTATTGTGATGAGTTTAGAAAAATGATGGCAAAGGAATTTGAAATGTCAATGATTGGTGAACTTAGTTTCTTTCTTGGACTTCAAATCAAACAAATGAAGGAAGGAACATTTGTAAGCCAAACCAAATACATAAAGGATATGCTAAATAAGTTTGGTATGGAAGATGCAAAAGGAATCACTACTCCAATGAGCACTAGTGGAAGCTTGGATAGTGACAAGAGTGGCAACATGGTAGATCAAAAGCTATATAGATCAATGATCGGTAGCCTACTCTATGTGACGACATCAAGGCCCGATGTAATGTTTAGTGTATGCATGTGTGCAAGATTTTAAGCCTCACCAATAGAAAGTCATTTGAAGGCAACAAAGAGAATATTGAGGTACTTAAAGCACACACAAGATGTTGGATTGTGGTATCCCAAAGGTGCAAGCTTTGAGCTAGTTGGATATTCAGATTCCGACTATGCCGGTGATAAAGCGGAGAGAAAGAGCACTTCTGGGACTTGTTAATTGTTGGGAAGATCACTTGTCTTATGGTCATCCAAGAAGCAAAATAGTATTGCACTATCTACCGCCGAGGCCGAATACATCGCCGCGGGTAGTTGTTGTGCACAAATCTTGTGGATGAAGGCAACATTGAAAGATTTTGAAATCAATTTCAAGAATGTGCCATTGCTATGTGACAATAAAAGTGCCGTAAAGCTAACCAACAATCCGGTTCAACATCAAAGAACAAAGCATATTGATGTTTGTCATCATTTCATTAGAGATCATCAACAAAAGGGTGACATTGCTATTGAGAGTGTGGGCACCGAAGATCAATTAGCTGATCTATTCACCAAGCCACTTGATGAGAAGATATTTCACAAGCTAAAGAATGAGTTGAACATACTTGACTTCTCCAACATGAGTTGATGCACCCCATATATGACATGCCTCTTCTTCGAGCCCCAAGGTACAATTGGTTGACATATCATACATTCTATGCTAAGGACTTGTTTAGTGCATTTAGTCATAATTTACATGTTCTAGGCTCATTCATGAAAATCAAATGAATTTGAAGTTTATATGGTGCCACTATTGTTTGCATGACTTGTATGATCTAGTGGTAGCATATAACTTGTTTAAGTAGCTTGTGATCCTAAGTATTTAATCTAAAAAAACTTGTCTAAATATTTGTTTCAACATGGTGCATGATAACCCTTCTAGTGAGGTGTGAAGAAGGTTGCCCTTGGATCAAACCGAAGCATTTTATTTATGCAAGCAATCTAGGTTGAATCACAAACTTGATCCTCACCCCATAATTCAACATGATAATCTATCTAAAATTGGTCCCTTGTGGTCATTGGTGCCAAAGGGGGAGAAATTGTTGTTCACAAAGATAGAACTCAAAGGAGGAGAAGCACAAAGGGGGAGAAAAATGTTGTTCACAAAGATAATTTTAAGCACACAAGTAGGGGGAGCAAGCTCTTAAATATGAATGTTGCATCTACATGTGCACTTCATATGTATGATGCATAGTTATGCATTTCTTTTTCTCCGACACTTTGCTTGTGTGGTGACTTGCTAGTATAATTTGAATGATGCATTGAGGTACTAGCATGAATAGGAAGTAGTTAGATTTTTCTTGCTTCATGTCTTTCAAAGTGGTACTAGAACCTTGCTTATAATGTTGATCTCATGAGGTTTCTAGTTATGTTTGTGCTTTTCAAGTGGAATCTAACTACACAAGGTGCTAAGATGATGTTTATCGCTACTCCGATGGTATCACACTTCAAAGGTCTATAATCTTAAACACTTAGCACCTATTGGTAGTCAATGTTCCTAATCTTTCCTATCTAACATGTATGCTTCCAAAATCCAAACATATAGCATACATGTAGGGGGAGCCATTACTATCAATTTGAATTCATGATCACATGTCCATAATTCTTACACATGGTAATATACTTGGACAATGTGACATGGGTTTAATCAAAATTTTATCATAACATCTTTGTGAAAGGTTTGTCACCAATTACCAACAAGGGGGAGATTGAAAGTCCTATGTTTGGTGTTGGTAATTAGTGACAATGCCTAAGTACTAATCCTATGCCTAAGTTGTATGTAGCATATGAGGATTAGTACATTCCAAGGTTGGTGGCAAGATGAACATGGTGATCATGATGTCCACACTTGGATTTGGACGCAACCCTACGTGATCAAGGCAAAGGTATATGCTTAAGGGTTGTGTTTTAGTAACCAAGACACCTAGTGGGTGTGGTTACATTATAGGATAGATAGCCGTACTATAAAGAGGGGAATGACGCGGCTATTGAACTCCTAAGTGCCTCTAGGTGTGCATTTCATAATCATATGCATTTTGATAGAACTAATAACGCCTTGAAAAATGATTGTGAAAATTCTAACACACTCGCACATGACGAGATCACTTGGTGGTGTTAGCACGTTTGCGAAGGCGGTGGAGTTTGAGTGGTAGAGAGGGTTTGAGGTCCTCTCTCCCTTCCGCCGAGCTTGTGAGGCGGGATTCAGGCGTTTTCGAGGAGTTGAAACAACTATTTTCCACTATGCCGGAAGTCGGAAAAGAAACGGAAGCGAACGGAGGTCACAAAGGTGACCGGACGCTGAACCGGACGCGGTCTCTGGTTGACCGGACGCGTCCAGTCAGCGTTCAGCGTCTGCGCGTATTTCAGGTTGATGATCGGACGCGCAGCGTGTCCGGTCACTGACGATCGGACGCGTCCGGTCGTTCAGGGAGCTTACTGGACTCAAACTGGACGCTGGCACTGTCGCGTTCGTCATGTTTCTTCAGCGTGTCCGGTCATTGTTTCGTTGAGCGCTGCTCAGGCGACCAGCGCGTCCGGTCATTCACGGGACTAGCGCGTCCGGTCGTTCGCAGCGCGTCCGGTCAGTGCTTCGCAGTTAGCCGTTGTGCGATCGGCGCGTCCGGTCGTTTGGACCAGCGCGTCCAGTCAGTACTTCACGAGTTAGCCGTTGGGCGACCGGCGCGTCCGGTCAGTTGGACCAGCGCGTCCGGTCAGCATGATTTCGGCTATTTAAGTTTCTAACGGCTCTATTCGAAGGGGTACGTCTATATGTACTCGTTGGCCAGCTCAAGGCTCTCTCTCTTGAACATTTTGACATACTTGTGAGCACTTTGAGCTAATCAACTCCCCTCCCACTCATCTCTCTTACTTCTTTGCATATTCGAAGTGAGATTGAGTGATCCAAGTGCATTTGCATTGTGAGATAGCATCTAGTTGGCACTTGGTGGTTGATTTGCTACGGGATTCTTGTTTCTCTTGGTGGTTGCCGCCACCTAGACGGCTTGGAGCAGCTTGGAGGCATTGGCAAGAGTTGGTGATTGTTCTTGGCCACCTCCGGTAATTGTGAGGGGTTTGTGCCTACCTCGGCGAAGCGCCAAAGGCAACATTAATGAATTACTCGTGTCATTGCAACCTTTTGCCATTTGGTAGGTTCTTGTGGTGCCTTTTGAGAGGCTCGGTGTGAGACCGATTAGCCACCGAACCACGTGGTGAAGAGGGACACAACGGGGACTAGCGTGACGGCAAGCACGTGAACCTCGGGATAAATCTTCGTGTCATCACTTTCATATTGTGATTGATTGATCCCGGTGTTCGGTTATCTTGGTATTCATTGTTGATCATATTGGTTGGCTCAATACTTCGCCCCTCGGTGAAACTCTCCTAACTCAATTCCGCATTACTTTCTTAGTTATCTTTGCTAGCTAGTTAGCTTTGCTAGAGTAGCTCTTTTGTGTAGCTTGCTAGTTGTAGTTGTAGTTACCTTCTTGGTTTGACTTTGTGCGGTTGAATGCAAATACTAGAATTGTGAATTGGATAGGTGGCTTGCAAACTCCCCGTAGGCTAAGCAAAACTCGCATCTCGCTATTTGTTATATTGATAAACTTGTTTAGCTTGTCTTTGTAGATTTTTTTTAAAGGCTATTTACCCCCCTCTAGCCATCAAGACCTTTCACACTGTCTCCAAACGGACGAAAACGAGATTCCACATGACCCACTCGTCTAGGACTTCCATCGGGTGCGTTCAAGACGATTTCCAAGCCTATGGTACGTTTGTCACAAACCGCGCACCTATCTTGCGTCAAGATTAGCACTATCTCCAAACGGACTCAAACAAGCTTCCACTTGAGCCTCGTCACCTAGGAGTATCATCAGGTGCACCAATACGATTTTTGAGCCAATGGTACATTCGGCGCAAACCGTGCACCTATATTGCACCGACAGTAACACTGTCTCTAAATGGACCGAAACGAGATTCCACATGACCCACTCACCTAGGAGTTCCATCGGGTGCGTCCAAGACGATTTTTGAGCCGATGGTACATTCAACACAAACCGCGCAACTATCTTGCTTCAATATTTGCACTATCTCCAAACGGAGTCAAACAAGCTTTAACTTGAGCCCCATCACCTAGGAGTATCGTCGGGTGCGTCCAAAACAATTTCTGAGCCGATGGTACGTTCGGCGCAAACCATGCACCTATATTGCACCGACACTCACATTGTCTCCAAACAGACATAAACGAGATTCCACATGACCCACTCGTCTAGGACTTCCATCGGGTGCGTTCAAGATGATTTCCAAGCCTATGGTACGTTTGGCACAAACCACACACCCATCTTGGGTCAAGGTTAGCACTATCTCCAGACGGACTCAAACAAGCTTCCACTCGAGACTCGTCACCTAGGAGTATCATCGGATGCGTCCAAAATGATTTCTGAGCAGATGGTACATTCGGTGCAAACCGTGCACCTTTATTGCACCGACACTATCACTATCTCCAAACGGACCAAAACGAGATTCCACACGACCCACTCGTCTAGGACTTCCATTGGGTGTGTTCAAGACGATTTCCAAACCTATGGTACGTTTGGCACAAACCGCACACATATCCTGCGTCAAGATTAGCACTATCTCCAAACGGACTCAAACAAGATTCCACTTGAGCCTCGTCACCTATGAGTATCATCGGATGCGTCCAAAACGATTTTTGAGCCAATGGTACATTCGGCACAAAACCATGCACCTATATTGCACGAACACTAACACTGTCTCCAAACGGATCGAAACGAGATTCCACTTGACCCACTCATCTAGGTCTTCCATCGGGTGTGGTCAAGACGATTTTCGAGCCTTTGGTACATTTGGCACAAACCGCGCACCTATCTTGCGTCAAAATTAGCACTATCTCTAAACGGACTCAAAAGAGCTTTCACTTGAGCCTCTTCACCTAGGAGTATCATCGGGTGCGTCCAAAATGATTTCTGAGCCAATGGTACATTTGGTTCAAACCGTGCTCCTATATTGCACCGGCACTAACTCTATCTCCAAACGAACCGAAACGAGATTCCACATTACCCACACATCGAGGACTTCCATTGGGTGCTTTCAAGACAATTTTCGAGCCTATGGCACGTTTGGCACAAACCACACACCTATCCTGCTTCAAGACTAGCTCTATCTCCAAACGGACTCAAACAAGCTTCCACTTGAGCCTCGTCACCTAGGAGTATCATCGGATGCGTCCAAAACGATTTCCGAGCCAATGGTAGATTCAGCGCAAGCCATGCACCTATATTGCACCGACACTAACACTCTCTCCAAACGGATCGAAATAAGATTCCACATGACCCACTCGTCTAGGACTTCCATCTGGTGCGTTCAAGACAATTTCTGAGCCTATATGTTTGGCACAAACCGTGCACCTATCTTGTGTCAAGGTTAGCACTATCTATAAATGGACTCAAACGAGCTTCCACTTGACCCTCGTCACCAAGGAGTATCATCGGGTGCACCAAAACGATTTTTGAGCAATGGTACCTTCGGCGCAAACCGTGCACCTATATTGCACCAACAGTAACACTGTCTCCAAACGGACCAAAATGAGATTCCACATGACCCACTCACCTAGGTGTTCCATCGGGTGCGTCCAATACGATTTTGAGCCGATGGTACATTGGACACAAACCGCGCAACTATCTTGCTTCAATATTAGCACTATCTCCAAACGGAGTCGAACAAGCTTTAACTTGAGCCTCATCACCTAGGAGTATCGTCGGGTGCGTCCAAACCAATTTCTGAGCCGATGGTACGTTCGTCGCAAACCATGCACCTATATTGCACCGACACTCACATTGTCTCCAAACGGACAGAAACGAGATTCCACATGACCGACTTGTCTAGGACTTCCATCGGGTGCGTTCAAGACCATTTCCAAGCCTATGGTACGTTTGGCACAAACCACACACCCATCTTGCGTCAAAATTAGCACTATCTCCAGACGGACTCAAACAAGCTTCCACTCGAGCCTCGTCACCTAGGAGTATCATCGGATGCGTCCAAAATGATTTCTGAGCCGATGGTACATTCAGTGCAGACCTGCACCTATATTGCACCGACACTAACACTGTCTCCAAACGGACCAAAACGAGATTCCACATGACCCACTCGTCTAGGACTTCCATCGGGTGCGTTCAAGACGATTTCCGAGCGTATGGTACGTTTGGCACAAACCACGCAATTATCTTGCATCAAGATTAGCACAATCTCCAAACGTACTCAAACAAGCTTCCACTTGAGCCTCGTCACCTAGGAGTATCATCGGGTGCGTCCAAAATGATTTCTGAGCCGATGGTACATTCAGTGCAAACCGTGCACCTATATTGCACCGACACTAACACAATCTCCAAACGGACTGAAACGAGATTCCACACGACCCACTCGTCTAGGACTTCCATTGGGTGCGTTCAAGACAATTTTTGAGCCTATGGTACGTTTGGCACAAACCGTGCACCTATCTTGCGTCAAGATTAGCACTATCTCCAAACGGACTTAAGCAAGCTTCCAATTGACGCTCGTCACCTAGGAGTATCATCGGATGCTTCCAAAATGATTTCTGAGCCTATATTCGGCGCAAACCGTGCATCTATATTGCACCGACACTAACACTGTCTCCAAATGGACGAAAACGAGATTCCACAAGACCCACTCGTCTAGGACTTCCATCGGGTGCGTTCAAGACGATTTCCAAGCCTATGGTACGTTTGTCACAAACCGCGCACCTATCTTGCGTCAAGATTAGCACTATCTCCAAACGGACTCAGACAAGCTTCCACTTGATCCTCATCACCAAGGAGTATCATCGGGTGCGTCCAAAACGATTTCTGAGCCAATGGTACATTTGGTGCAAACCGTCCAAAACATTTTCGAGCCTATGGTACGTTTGGCACAAACCGCACACCTATCCTGTGTCAAGACTAGCTCTATCTCCAAACGGACTCAAACCAGCTTCCACTTGAGCCTCGTTACCTAGGAGTATCATCGGATGCTTCCAAAACGATTTCTGAGCCGATGGTACGTTCGGCGCAAACCATGCACCTATATTGCACCGACACTCACATTGTCTCCAAACGGACAGAAACGAGATTCCACATGACCGACTCATCTAGGACTTCCATCGGGGTGCGTTCAAGACCATTTCCAAGCCTATGGTACGTTTGGCACAAACCACACACCCTTCTTGCGTCAAAATTAGCACTATCTCCAGACGGACTCAAACAAGCTTCCACTCGAGCCTCGTCACCTAGGAGTATCATCGGATGCGTCCAAAATGATTTCTGAGCCGATGGTACATTCAGTGCAAACCTGCACCTATATTGCACCGACACTAACACTGTCTCCAAACGGACCGAAATGAGATTCCACATGACCCACTCATCTAGGACTTCCATCGGGTGCGTTCAAGACGATTTCCGAGCCTATGGTACGTTTGGCACAAACCACGCAATTATCTTGCATCATGATTAGCACAATCTCCAAACGTACTCAAACAAGCTTTCACTTGAGCCTCGTCACCTAGGAGTATCATCGGGTGCGTCCAAAATGATTTCTGAGCCAATGGTACATTCAGCGCAAACCGTGCACCTATATTGCACCGACACTAACACTATCTCCAAACGGACTGAAACGAGATTCCACACGACCCACTCGTCTAGGACTTCCATTGGTGCGTTCAAGACAATTTTCGAGCCTATGGTACGTTTGGCACAAACCGCGCACCTATCTTGCGTCAAGATTAGCACTATCTCCAAACGGACTTAAGCAAGCTTCCAATTGACGCTCGTCACCTTGGAGTATCATCGGATGCGTCCAAAATGATTTCTGAGCCAATGGTATATTCGGCGCAAACCGTGCACATATATTGCACTGACACTAACACTCTTCTCCAAATGGACGAAAACAAGATTCCACAAGACCCACTCGTCTAGGACTTCCATCGGGTGCGTTCAAGACAATTTCCAAGCCTATGGTACGTTTGTCACAAACCGCGCACCTATCTTGTGTCAAGATTAGCACTATCTCCAAACGGACTCAGACAAGCTTCCACTTGATCCTCGTCACCAAGGAGTATCATCGGGTGCGTCCAAAACGATTTCTGAGCCAATGGTACATTTGGTGCAAACCGTGCTCCTATATTTCACCGACACTAACACTATCTCCAAACGAACCAAAATGAGATTCCACATGACTCACACATCTAGGACTTCCATTGGGTGCGTTCAAGACAATTTTCGAGCCTATGGTACGTTTGGCACAAACCGCACACCTATCCTGTGTCAAGACTAGCTCTATCTCCAAACGGACTCAAACCAGCTTCCACTTGAGCCTCGTTACCTAGGAGTATCATCGGATGCGTCCAAAACGATTTCTGAGCCGATGGTACGTTCGGCGCAAACCATGCACCTATATTGCACCGACACTCACATTGTCTCCAAACGGACATAAACGAGATTCCACATGACCGACTCGTCTAGGACTTCCATCGGGTGCGTTCAAGACCATTTCCAAGCCTATGGTACGTTTGGCACAAACCACACACCCTTCTTGCGTCAAAATTAGCACTATCTCCAAACGGACTCAAACATGCTTCCACTCGAGCCTCTTCACCTAGGAGTATCATCGGATGCGTCCAAAATGATTTCTGAGCCGATGGTACATTCAGTGCAAACCGTGCACCTATATTGCACCGACACTAACACTATCTCCAAACGGACCGAAACAAGATTCCACACGACCCACTCGTCTAGGACTTCCATCGGGTGCGTTCAAGATGATTTCCAAACCTATGGTACGTTTGGCACAAACCGCACACATATCCTGCGTCAAGATTAGCACTATCTCCAAACGGACTCAAACAAGCTTCCACTTGAGCCTCGTCACCTAGGAGTATCATCGGTTGCGTCCAAAATGATTTCTGAGCCAATGGTACATTCAGCGCAAACCGTGCACCTATATTGCACCGACACTAACACTATCTCCAAACGGACTGAAACGAGATTCCACACGACCCACTCGTCTAGGACTTCCATTGGGTGCGTTCAAGACAATTTTCGAGCCTATGGTACGTTTGGCACAAACCGCGCACCTATCTTGCGTCAAGATTAGCACTATCTCCAAACGGACTTAAGCAAGCTTCCAATTGACGCTCGTCACCTAGGAGTATCATCGGATGCGTCCAAAATGATTTCTGAGCCAATGGTATATTCGACGCAAACCGTGCACCTATATTGCACCGACACTAACACTGTCTCCAAATGGACGAAAATGAGATTCCACAAGACCCACTCGTCTAGGACTTCCATCGGGTGCGTTCAAGACAATTTCCAAGCCTATAGTACGTTTGTCACAAACCGCACACCTATCTTGCGTCAAGATTAGCACTATCTCCAAACGGACTCAGACAAGCTTCCACTTGATCCTCGTCACCAAGGAGTATCATCGGGTGCGTCCAAAATGATTTCTGAGCCAATGGTACATTTGGTGCAAACCGTGCTCCTATATTTCACCGACACTAACACTATCTCCAAACGAACCAAAACGAGATTCCACATGACCCACATATCTAGGACTTCCATTGGGTGCATTCAAGACAATTTTCGAGCCTATGGTACGTTTGGCACAAACTGCACACCTATCCTGTGTCATGACTAGCTCTATCTCCAAACGGACTCAAACAATCTTCCACTTGAGCCTCGTTACCTAGGAGTATCATCGGATGCGTCCAAAACGATTTCTGAGCCGATGGTACGTTCGGCACAAACCATGCACATATATTGCACCGACACTCACATTGTCTCCAAACGGACAGAAACGAGATTCCACATGACCGACTCATCTAGGACTTCCATCGGGTGCGTTCAAGACCATTTCCAAGCCTATGGTACCTTTGGCACAAACCACACACCCATATTGCGTCAAAATTAGCACTATCTCCAGACGGACTCAAACATGCTTCCACTCGAGCCTCGTCACCTAGGATTATCATCGGATGCGTCCAAAATGATTTCTGAGCCGATGGTACATTCAGTGCAAACCGTGCACCTATATTGCATCGACACTAACACTATCTCCAAACGGACCGAAACGAGATTCCACACGACCCACTCGTCTAGGACTTTCATCGGGTGCGTTCAAGACGATTTCCAAACCTATGGTACGTTTGGCACAAACCACACACATATCCTGCGTCAAGATTAGCACTATCTCCAAACGGACTCAAACAAGCTTCCATTTGAGCCTCGTCACCTAGGAGTATCATCGGTTGCGTCCAAAATGATTTCTGAGCCAATGGTACATTCGGCGCAAATCGTGCACCTATATTGCAACGACACTAACACAGTCTCCAAACGGACCGAAACGAGATTCCACATGACCCACTCATCTAGGAGTTCCATCGGGTGTGTTCAAGATGATTTTTGAGCCGATGGTACATTTGACACAAACTGCGCAACTATCTTGCTTCAATATTAGCACTATCTCCAAACGGAGTCGAACAAGCTTTAACTTGAGCCTCATCACCTAGGAGTATCGTCGGGTGCGTCCAATCCAATTTCTGAGCCGATGGTACGTTCGTCGCAAACCATGCATCTATATTGCACCGACACTCACATTGTCTCCAAACAGACAGAAACGAGATTCCACATGACCGACTTGTCTAGGACTTCCATCGGGTGCGTTCAAGACCATTTCCAAGCCTATGGTACGTTTGGCATAAACCACACACCCATCTTGCGTCAAAATTAGCACAATCTCCAGACAGACTCAAACAAGCTTCCACTCGAGCCTCGTCACCTAGGTGTATCATCGGATGCGTCCAAAATTATTTCTGAGCCGATGGTACATTCAGTGCAAACCGTGCACCTATATTGCACCGACACTAACACTGACTCCAAACGGACCGAAACGAGATTCCACATGACCCACTCGTCTAGGACTTCCATCGGGTGCGTTCAAGACGATTTCCGAGCCTATGGTAAGTTTGGCACAATCCACGCAATTATCTTGCATCAAGATTAGCACAATCTCCAAACGTACTCAAACAAGCTTCCACTTGAGCCTCGTCACCTAGGAGTATCATCGGGTGCATCCAAAATGATTTCTGAGCCAATGGTACATTCAGCACAAACCGTGCACCTATATTACACCGACACTAACACTATCTCCAAACGGACTGAAATGAGATTCCACACGACCCACTCGTCTAGGACTTCCATTGGGTGCGTTCAAGACAATTTTCGAGCCTATGGTACGTTTGGCACAAACCGCGCACCTATCTTGCGTCAAGATTAGCACTATCTCCAAACGGACTTAAGCACGCTTCCAATTGACGCTCGTCACCTAGGAGTATCATCGGATGCGTCCAAAATGATTTCTGAGCCAATGGTATATTCGGCGCAAACTGTGCACCTATATTGCACCGACACTAACACTGTCTCCAAATGGATAAAAACGAGATTCCACAAGACCCACTCGTCTAGGACTTCCATCGGGTGCGTTCAAGACGATTTCCAAGCCTATGGTACGTTTGTCACAAACCGCGCACCTATCTTGCGTCCAGATTAGCACTATCTCCAAACAGACTTAGACAAGCTTCCACTTGATCCTCGTCACCAAGGAGTATCTTCGGATGCGTCCAAAATGATTTCTGAGCCAATGGTACATTCGGCGCAAACCGTGCACCTATATTGCACCGAAACTAACACTATCTCCAAACGGACCGAAACGAGATTCCACACGACCCACTCGTCTAGGACATCCATTGGATGCGTTCAAGACGATTTCCAAACCTATGGTTCGTTTGGCACAAACCGCACACTTATCCTGTGTCAAGATTAGCACTATCTCCAAACAGACTCAAACAAGCTTCCACTTGAGCCTCGTCACCTAGGAGTATCATCGGATGCGTCCAAAACGATTTATGAGCCAATGGTACATTCGGCGCAAAACCGTGCACCTATATTGCACCGACACTAACACTGTTTCCAAACAGATCGAAACGAGATTCCACATGACCCACTCATCTAGGACTTCCATCGGGTGCGTCCAAGACAATTTCTGAGCCTATAGTACGTTTGGCAGAAATCGTGCACCTATCTTGCGTCAAGATTGGCGCTATCTCCAAACGGACTCAAACAAGCTTCCACTTGAGCCTCGTCACCTAGGAGGATCATCGGGTGTGTCCAAAACGATTTCTGAGCCAATGGTACATTTGGTGCAAACCGTGCTCCTATATTGCACCGACACTAACTCTATCTCCAAACGAACCGAAACGAGATTGCACATGACCCACACATCTAGGACTTCCATCGGGTGCGTTCAAGACAATTTTCAAGCCTATGGTATGTTTGGCACAAACCGCGCACCTATCTTGAGTCAGGATTAGCACTATCTGCAAACGGACTCAAACAAGATTCCACTTGAGCCTCGTCACCTAGGAGTATCATCGGGTGCGTCGAAAATGATTTCTGAGCCAATGGTACATTCGGCGCAAACCATGCACCTATATTGCACCGACACTAACACTGTCTCCAAATGGACCGAAACGAGATTCCACATGACCCACTCGTCTAGGAGTTCCATCGGGTGTGTTCAAGACGATTTTTGAGCCGATGGTACATTAGACACAAACCGCACAACTATCTTGCTTCATTATTAGCACTATCTCCAAACGGAGTCGGACAAGCTTTAACTCGAGCCTCATCACCTAGGAGTATCATCGGATGCGTCAAAAATGATTTCTGAGCCGATGGTACATTCGGTGCAAACCGTGCACCTATATTGCACCAACACTAACACTGTCTCCAAACGGACCGAAACGAGATTCCACACGACCCACTCATCTAGGACTTCCATCGGGTGCGTTCAAGACGATTTCCAAACCTATGGTACGTTTGGCACAAACCGCACACTTATCCTGTGTCAAGATTAGCACTATCTCCAAACGGACTGAAACAAGCTTCCACTTGAGCCTCGTCACCTAGGAGTATCATCGGGTGCGTCCAAAATGATTTCTGAGCCATGGGTACATTCGGAGCAAATCGTGCACTTATATTGCACCGACACTAACACTATCTCCAAATGGACCGAAACGAGATTCCACATGACCCACTCGTCTAGGACTTCCGTTAGGTGCATTCAAGACGATTTCCAAACACTTATCCTGCGTCAAGATTAGCACTATCTCCAAAGGGACTTAAACAAGCTTCCACTTGAGCCTCGTCATCTAGGAGTATCATCAGATGCGTCCAGAACGATTTCTGAGCCAATGGTACATTCAGCGCAAAACCGTGCACCTATATTGTACCGACACTAACAGTGTCTCTAAACGGATCAAAACGAGATTCCACATGACCTACACGTCTAGGACTTCCATCGGGTGCGTTCAAGACAATTTCTGAGCCTATAGTACGTTTGGCACAAACCGTGCACCTATCTTGCGTCAAGATTAGCACTATCTCCAAACGTACTCAAACAAGCTTCCACTTGAGCCTCGTCGCCAAGGAGTATCATCAGGTGCGTCCAAAACGATTTTCTGAGCCAATGGTACATTCGGAGCAAACCGTGCTCCTATATTGCACCGGCACTAACTCTATCTCCAAACGTACCGAAACGAGATTCCACATGACCCACACATCTAGGACTTCCATCGGGTGCGTTCAAGACATTTTTTGAGCCTATGGTATGTTTGGCACAAACCGTGCACCTATCTTGATTCCGGATTAGCACTAGCTGCAAACGGACTCAAACAAGATTCCACTTGAGCCTCGTCACCTAGGAGTATCATCGGGTGCGTCGAAAACGATTTCTGAGCCAATGGTACATTCAGCGCAAACCATGCACCTATATTGCACCGACACTAACACTATCTCCAAACGGATCGGAACGAGATTCCACATGACCCACTCGTCTAGGACTTCTATCAGGTGGGTTCAAGAAAATTTCTGAGCCTATAGTATGTTTGGCACAAACCGTGCACCTATCTTGCGTCAAGATTAGCACTATCTCCAAATGGACTCAAGCAAGCTTCCACATGACCCTCGTCACCTAGGAGTATCATCAGATGCGTCCAAAATGATTTCTGAGCCGATGGTACATTCGGCGCAAACCGTGCACCTATATTGCACCGACACTAACACTGTCTCCAAATGGACCGAAACGAGATTCCACATGACCCACTCGTCTAGGAGTTCCATCGGGTGTGTTCAAGACGATTTTTGAGCCGATGGTACATTCGACACAAACCGTGCAACTATCTTGCTTCATTATTAGCACTATCTTCAAACGGAGTCGAACAAGCTTTAACTTGAGCCTCATCACCTAGGAGTATCATCGGATGCGTCAAAAATGATTTCTGAGCCGATGGTACATTCGGTGCAAACCGTGCACCTATATTGCACCGACACTAACACTGTCTCCAAACGGTCCGAAACGAGATTCCACATGACCCACTCGTCTAGGACTTCCATCGGGTGCGTTCAAGACGATTTCCAAACCTATGGTACGTTTGGCACAAATCGCACACTTATCCTGTGTCAAGATTAGCACTATCTCTAAACGGACTGAAACAAGCTTCCACTTGAGCCTCGTCACCTAGGAGTATCATCGGGTGCGTCCAAAATGATTTCTGAGCCATGGGTACATTCGGCGCAAATCGTGCACCTATATTGCACCGACACTAACACTATCTCCAAATGGACCGAAACGAGATTCCACATGACCCACTCGTCTAGGACTTCCATTGGGTGCATTCAAGACGATTTCCAAACACTTATCCTGCGTCAAGATTAGCACTATCTCCAAACGGACTCAAACAAGCTTCCACTTGAGACTCGTCATCTAGGAGTATCATTGGATGCGTCCAGAACGATTTCTGAGCCAATGGTAGATTCAGCGCAAAACCGTGCACCTATATTGTACCGACACTAACAGTGTCTCCAAACAGATCAAAACGAGATTCCACATGACCTACACGTCTAGGACTTCCATCGGGTGCGTTCAAGACAATTTCTGAGCCTATAGTACGTTTGGCACAAACCGTGCACCTATCTTGCGTCAAGATTAGCACTATCTCCAAACGTACTCAAACAAGCTTCCACTTGAGCCTCGTCGCCAAGGAGTATCATCGGGTGCGTCCAAAACGATTTCTGAGCCAATGGTACATTCGGTGCAAACTGTGCTCCTATATTGCACCGGCACTAACTCTATCTCCAAACGTACCGAAACGAGATTTCACATGACCCACACATCTAGGACTTCCATCGGGTGCGTTCAAGATAATTTTCGAGCCTATGGTACATTTGGCACAAACCGCACACCTATCTTGAGTCAGGATTAGCACTATCTGCAAACGGACTCAAACAAGATTGCACTTGAGCCTCGTCACCTAGGAGTATCATCGGGTGCGTCGAAAATAATTTCTGAGCCGATGGTACATTCAGCGCAAACCATGCACCTATATTGCACCGACACTAACACTATATCCAAATGGATCGGAACGAGATTCTACATGACCCACTCGTCTAGGACTTCTATCAGGTGGGTTCAAGAAAATTTCTGAGCCTATAGTATGTTTGGCACAAACCATGCACCTATCTTGCGTCAAGATTAGCACTATCTCCAAACGGACAAAAGCAAGCTTCCACATGAGCCTCGTCACCTAGGAGTATCATCGGATGCGTCCAAAATGATTTCTGAGCCGATGGTACATTCGGCGCAAACCGTGCACCTATATTGCACCGACACTAACACTGTCTCCAAACGGATCGAAATGAGATTCCACATGACCCACTCGTCTAGGACTTCCATCTGGTGCGTTCAAGACAATTTCTGAGCCTATAGTATGTTTGGCACAAACCGTGCACCTATATTGCGTCAAGATTAGCACTATCTCCAAACGTACTAAAACAAGCTTCCACTTGAGCCTCGTCACCAAGGAGTATCATCGGGTGCGTCCAAAACGATTTCTGAGCCAATGCTACATTTGGTGCAAACCGTGCTCCTATATTGCACCGGCACTAACTCTATCTCCAAACAAACCGAAACGAGATTCCACATGACCCACACATCTAGGACTTCCATCGGGTGCGTTCAAGACAATTTTTCGAGCCTATGGTACGTTTAGCACAAACCGCACACCTATCCTGCGTCAAGACTAGCACTATGTCCAAACGGACTCAAACAAGCTTACACTTGAGCCTCGTCACCTAGGAGTATCGTCGGATGCGTCTAAAACGATTTCTAAGCCCATGATACATTCAGCGCAAACCATGCACCTATATTGCACCGACACTAACACTGTCTCAAAACGGATCGAAACAAGATTCCACATGACCCACTCGTCTAGGACTTCCATCAAGTGTGTTCAAGACAATTTCTGAGCCTATAGTATGTTTGGCACAAACCGTGCACCTATCTTGTGTCAAGATTAGCACTATCTTCAAACGGACTCAAACAATCTTCCACTTGACCCTCGTCACCAAGGAGTATCATCGGGTGCACCAAAACAATTTTTGAGCCAATGGTACATTCGGCGCAGACCGTGCAACTATATTGCACCGACAGTAACACTGTCTCCAAACAGACCGAAACGAGATTCCACATGACCCACTCACCTGGGAGTTATATCGGGTGCATCCAAGACGATTTTTGAGCCGATGGTACATTCGACACAAACCGCGCAACTATCTTGCTTCAATATTAGCACTATCTCCAAACAGAGTCGAACAAGCTTTAACTTGAGCCTCATCACCTAGAAGTATTATCGGGTGCGTCCAAAACAATTTCTAAGCCGATGGTACGTTCGGCGCAAACCTTGCACCTATATTGCACCGACACTCACATTGTCTCCAAACAGACAGAAACGAGATTCCACATGACCCACTCGTCTAGGACTTCCATCGGGTGTGTTCAAGACGATTTTCCAAGCCTATGGTACGTTTGGCACAAACCACACACCCATCTTGCGTCAAGATTAGCACTATCTCCAGACAGACTCAAATAAGCTTCCACTTGAGCCTCGTCACCTAGAAGTATCATCGGATGCGTCCAAAATGATTTCTGAGCTGAGGGTACATTCGGTGCAAACCGTGCACCTATATTGCACCGACATTAACACTATCTCCAAACGGGCCGAAACGAAATTCCACACGACCCACTCGTCTAGAACTTCCATCGGGTGCGTTCAAGACGATTTCCGAGCCTATGGTACGTTTAGCACAAACCACGCACCTATCTTGCGTCAAGATTAGCACTATCTCCAAACGTACTCAAACAAGCTTCCACTTGAGCCTTGTCACCTAGGAGTATCATCGGGTGAGTCCAAAACGATTTCTAAGTCAATGGCACATTCGGCGCAAACCGTGCACCTATATTGCACCGACACTAACACTATCTCCAAATGGACCGAAATGAGATTCCACATGACCCACTCGTCTAGGCTTCCATTGGATGCGATCAAGACGATTTCCAAATCTATGGTACGTTTGGCACAAACCACACACTTATCCTGCATCAAGATTAGCACTATCCCCAAACAGACTCAAACAAGCTTCCACTTGAGCCTCGTCACCTAGGAGTATCATCGGATGCGTCCAAAACGATTTCTGAGCCAACGGTACATTCGGCGCAAACTGTGCACCTATATTGCACCGACACTAACACTATCTCCAAACAGACAGAAACGAGATTCCACACGACCAACTCGTCTAGGACTTCCATCGGGTGCGTTCAAGACGATTTCCAAACCTATGGTATGTTTGGCACAAACCACACACTTATCCTGCATCAAGATTAGCACTATCTCCAAACGGACTCAAACAAGCTTCCACTTGAGCCTCGTCACCGAGGAGTATTATCGGATGCGTCCAAACCGATTTCTAAGCCAATGGTACATTCGGCGCAAAACCGTGCACCCATATTACACTGACACTGTCTCCGAACGGATCGAAACGAGATTCCACATGACCCACTCATCTAGGATTTCCATCGGGTGCGTTCAAGACAATTTCTGAGCCTATAGTACGTTTGGCACAAACAGCGCACCTATCTTGCGTCAAGATTAGCACTATCTCCAAACATACTCAAACAAGCTTCCACTTGAGCCTCGTCACCAAGGAGTATCATCGGGTGCGTCCAAAACGATTTCTGAGCCAATGGTACATTTGGGGCAAACCGTGCTCCTATATTGCACCGGCACTAACTCTATCTCCAAACGAACCAAAACGAGATTCCACATGACCCACACATCTAGGACTTCCATAGGCTGCGTTTAAGACAATTTTTGAGCCTATGATACATTTGGCACAAACCGCACACCTATCCTACATCAAAACTAGCACTATCTCCAAACGGACTCAAACAAGCTTCCCCTTGAGCCTCATCACCTAGGAGTATCATTGGATGCGTCCAAAATGATTTCTGAGCCGATGGTACATTCGGTGCAAACCGTGCACCTATATTGCACCGACACTAACACTGTCTCCAAACGGACCGAAACGAAATTCCACATGACCCACTCGTCTAGGACTTCCATCGGGTGCGTTCAAGACAATTTCCGAGCCTATGGTACGTTTGGCACAAACCACACACCTATCTTGTGTCAAGATTAGCACTATCTCCAAACGTACTTAAAACGATTTTCGAGCATATGGTACATTTGGCACAAACCGCACACATATCCTACATCAAGACTAGCACTAACTCCAAACGCACTCAAACAAGCTTCCCCTTGAGCCTCGTCACTTAGGAGTATCATCGGGTGCGTCCAAAACGATTTTTGAGCCAATGGTACATTCGGCGCAAACCGTGCACCTATATTGCACCGACACTAAGACTATCTCCATACGGACCGAAACGAGATTCCACATGACCCACTCGTCTAGGCTTCCACTGGGTGCGTTCAAGATGATTTCCAAACCTATGGTATGTTTGGCACAAACCGCACACTTATCCTGTGTCAAGATTAGCACTATCCCCAAACAGACTCAAACAAGCTTTCACTTGAGCCTCGTCACCTAGGAGTATCATCGGATGCATCCAAAATGATTTCTGAGCCAATGGTACATTCGGCGCAAACCGTGCACCTATATTGCACCGACACTAACACTATCTCCAAACGGACCAAAACAAGATTCCACACGACCCACTCGTCTACAACTTCCATTGGCTGCGTTCAAGACGATTTCCAAACCTATGGTACGTTTGACACAAACCGCACACTTATCCTACGTCAAGATTAGCACTATCTCCAAACGGACTCAAACAAGCTTCCACTTGAGCCTCGTCACCTAGGAGTATCATCGGGTGCACCAAAACGATTTTTGAGCCAATGGTACATTCGGCGCAAACCATGCACCTATATTGCACCGATAGTAACATTGTCTCCAAACGGACCGAAACGAGACTCCCCATGACCCACTCACCTAGGAGTTCTATAGGGTGCATCCAAGACGATTTTTGAGCCGATGGTACATTCGACACAAATCGCGCAACTATCTTGCTTCAATATTAGCACTATCTCCAAACAGAGTCGAACATGCTTTAACTTGAGTCTCATCACCTAGGAGTATCGTCGGGGGTGTCCAAAACAATTTCTGAGCCGATGGCACATTCGGCGCAAACCATGCACCTATATTGCACCGACACACACATTGTCTCCAAACAGACAGAAACGAGATTCCCCATGACCCACTCGTCTAGGACTTCCATCGGGTGCGTTCAAGACGATTTCCAAGCCTATGGTACGTTTGGCACAAACCACACACCCATCTTGCGTCAAGATTAGCACTATCTCCAAACGAACTCAAATAAGCTTCCACTCGAGCCTCGTCACCTAGGAGTATCATCGGATGCATCCAAAATGATTTCTGAGCTGATGGTACATTTGGTGCAAACCGTGCGCCTATATTGCACCGACACTAACACTGTCTCGAAACGGACCGAAACGAAATTCCACATGACCCACTCGTCTAGGACTTCCATCGGGTGTGTTCAAGACGATTTCCGAGCCTATGGTATGTTTGGCACAAACCACGCACCTATCTTGTGTCAAGATTAGCACTATCTCCAAATGTACTTGATATGAACCCGCAAGGGTTTGTGGTCGATCTTTCGATGAGAAGCATGAGAAACTCGATTTGGGGATGGAGATGACGTTCATGGCCCTACTACAGCCTTCCAAGCTGCGCCTTAGCAACCGATACACCACCTCCAACAGCCGTCGTGATCTTGTGGAGCACGATCAACCAAACCACTAGGGTAATTCCTGCAAGCAATCGAGGAACAATCAAGAACAAGTAGAACAAGCAACTCAATTGCAAATTTGGAGATGAAAAACCAATCTGAACTCACAAAGTTGGGGTTCTGAATCAAGTAGAACGGATGGTCTAGTCAACACACGCGTCTACAAGGAAGTAGCAATGGCTAAACTTTCAACAAAACAAAACCCCATCTGTTTGTGGCGGCTCTAATCCTTATTAATACCTAGGGGAACGACCAGGGGGGTGTTGGGGTCGTTCTCCAACCCTAGGACACGTCCTTAATGGACCCAAATTGATACATGGACCATCGGCCCAAAATAGGATGATGTAGCACCAAAGGCAGAAAAGGTCCCAGCGTTGAAATGACGATTGCGGAAGCATCGGATAAGATATAGCCATGAGTCCAGATCCATTGGAAAATAGACTTGATGAGCTTTCGAAAAAGTGCTATAACGTCCCAATCGGAGTCCGTATGAAGTCGTGGTGACCGTCGGAATTTGGGACTATTTTGCAGTCCAAATTCAACTTCCAAAACGTGTTGGACTTGGACTCTTTCTGTCCTTGGAACCAAAGTGATGTGGTGGCCTAGCGGAGGACGTTAGGAATACTTGGATTTGGTCCCCAATCAACTTCATTAACCTTCCATGCTTTCCATATGCAATCAAACCTTCCCTTGATCCATGTAAGTAATTCTGAAAATGAGAATGAACACACATCATGGTGCAGCATCAATTAATCAAATGCATCAATGATAAGCCTCATAGAGAATGGTTGCACCTTTGGTATAGAAGTGGTTGGCACGGTCATCTTTGAGCCCATGATGTCCTCATCAGTACTCAAACAAACATCCACTTGAGCCTCGTCACCTAGGAGTATCATCGGTTGTGTCCAAAACGATTTCTGAGCCAATGGTACATTCAGCGCAAACCGTGCACATATATTGCACCGACACTAACACTATCTCCAAACGGACCGAAATGAGATTCCACATGACCCACTCGTCTAGGCTTCCACTGGGTGCGTTCAAGACGATTTCCAAACCTATGGTACGTTTGGCACAAACCGCACACTTATCCTGTGTCAAGATTAGCACTATCCCCAAACGGACTCAAACAAGCTTCCACTTGAGCCTCGTCACCTAGGAGTATCATCGGATGCGTCCAAAACGATTTCTGAGCCAATGGTACATTCGGCGCAAACCCTGCACCTATATTGCACCGACACTAACACTATCTCCAAACGGACCAAAACGAGATTCCACACGACCCACTCGTCTAGGACTTCCATTGGGTGCGTTCAAGACGATTTCCAAACCTATGGTACGTTTGACACAAACCGCACACTTATCCTGCGTCAAGATTAGCACTATCTCCAAACGGACTCAAACAAGCTTCCACTTGAGCCTCGTCACCTAGGAGTATCGTCGGATGCGTCTAAAAGGATTTCTAAGCCAATGGTACATTCAGCGCAAACCATGCACCTATATTGCACCGACACTAACACTGTCTCCAAACGGATCGAAACGAGATTCCACATGACCCACTCATCTACGACTTCCATCAGGTGCGTTCAAGACAATTTCTGAGCCTATAGTATGCTTGGCACAAACCGTGCACCTATCTTGTATCAAGATTCGCACTATCTCCAAATGGACTCAAACAAGCTTCCACTTGACCCTCGTCACCAAGGAGTATCATCGGGTGCACCAAAATGATTTTTGAGCCAATGGTACATTCGGCACAAACCGTGCACCTATATTGCACCGACAGTAACACTGTCTCCAAATGGACCAAAACGAGATTCAACATGACCCACTCACCTAGGAGTTCCATCGGGTGCATCCAAGACGATTTCTCAGCCGATGGTACATTCGACACAAACCGCGCAACTATCTTGCTTCAATATTAGCACTATCTCCAAACGGAGTCGAACAAGCTTTAACTCAAGCCTCATCACCTAGGAGTATCGTCGGGTGCGTCCAAAACAATTTCTGAGCCGATGGTACGTTCGGCACAAACCATGCACCTATATTGCACCGACACTCACATTGTCTCCAAACAGACAGAAACGAGATTCCACATGACCCACTCGTCTAGGACTTCCATCGGGTGCGTTCAAGACGATTTTCAAGCCTATGGTACGTTTGGCACAAACCACACACCCATCTTGCGTCAAGCTTAGCACTATCTCTAGACGGACTCAAATAAGCTTCCACTCGAGCCTCGTCACCTAGGAGTATCATCGGATGCATCTAAAATGATTTCTTAGTTGATGGTACATTCGGTGCAAACCGTGCACCTATATTGCACCGACACTAACACTGTCTCCAAACGGACCGAAACAAAATTCCACACGACCCACTCGTCTAGGACTTCCATCGGGTGCGTTCAAGACGATTTTCCAAGCCTATGGTACGTTTGGCACAAACCATGCACCTATATTGCGTCAAGATTAGCACTATCTCCAAACGTACTCAAACAAGCTTCCACTTGAGCCTCGTCACCTAGGAGTATCATCGGGTGCACCAAAACAATTTTTGAGCTAATGGTACATTTGGCGCAAATAGCGCACCTATATTGCACTGACACTAACACTATCTCCAAACGGACCGAAATGAGATTCTTCACGACCCACTTGTCTAGGCTTCCATCGGGTGCGTTCAAGACAATTTCTGAGCCTATAGTACGTTTGGCACAAACCGTGCACCTATCTTACGTCAAGATTTGCACTATCTCCAAACGTACTCAAACAAGCTTCCACTTGAGCCTCATCACTAAGGAGTATCATCGGGTGCGTCCAAAACGATTTCTGAGCCAATGGTACATTTGGTGCAAACCGTGCTCCTATATTGCACCGGCACTAACTCTATCTCCAAACGAACCGAAACGAGTTTCTACATGACCCACACATCTAGGACTTCCATCGGCTACGTTTAAGATAATTTTCGAGCCTATGGTACATTTGGCACAAACCGCACACCTATCCTACGTCAAGACTAGCACTATCTCCAAACGGACTCAAACAAGCTTCCACTTGAGCCACGTCACCTAGGAGTATTGTCAGATGCGTCTAAAAGGATTTCTAAGCCAATGGTACATTCAGCGCAAACCATGCACCTATATTGCACCGACACTAACACTGTCTCCAAACGGATCGAAACGAGATTCCACATGACCCACTCATCTAGGACTTCCATCAGGTGCGTTCAAGAAAATTTCTGAGCCTATAGTATGTTTGGCACAAACCGTGCACCTATCTTGTATCAAGATTAGCACTATCTCCAAACGGACTCAAACAAGCTTCCACTTGACCCTCGTCACCAAGGAGTATCATCGGGTGCACCAAAACAATTTTTGAGCCAATGGTATATTCGGCGCAAACCGTGCACCTATATTGCACCGACAGTAACATTGTCTCCAAACGGACTGAAACGAGATTCCACATGACCCACTCACCTAGGAGTTCCATCGGGTGCATCCAAGACGTTTTTTGAGCCAATGGTACATTCGACACAAACCGCACAACTATCTTGCTTCAATATTAGCACTATCTCCAAACGGAGTCGAACAAGCTTTAACTTGAGCCTCATCACCTTGGAGTATCATCGGGTGCATCCAAAACAATTTCTGATCGAATGGTACGTTCGGCGCAAACCATGCACCTATATTGCACCGACACTCACATTGTCTCCAAACAGACAGAAACGAGATTCCACATGACCCACTCGTCTAGGACTTCCATCGGGTGCGCTCAAGACGATTTCCAAGCCTATGGTACGTTTGGCACAAACCACACACCCATCTTGCGTCTGATGAGGACATCATTGGCTCAAAGATGACCATGCCAACCACTTCTATACCAAAGGTGCAACCATTCTATATGAGGCTTATCATTGATGCATTTGATGAATTGATGCTGCACCATGATGTGTGTTCATTCTCATTTTAAGAATTACTTACATGGATCAACGGAAAGTTTGATTGCATATGGAAAGCATGGAAGGTTAATGAAGTTGATTGGGGACCAAATCCAAGTATTCCTAACGTCCTCCGCTAGGCCACCACGTCACTTTGGTTTCAAGAACAGAAAGAGTCCAAGTCCAACAGGTTTTGGAAGTTGAATTCGGACTACAAAATAGTCCCAAATTATGACGGTCGCCACGACTTCATACGGACTCCGATTGGGACGTTATAGCACTTTTTGGAAAGCTTATCAAGTCTATTTTCCAACGGATCTAGACACATGGCTATATCTTATCCGATGCTTCCGCAATCGTCGTTTCAACGCCAGGACCTTTTCTGCCTTTGGTGCTGCAACACCCTATTTTGGGCCGATGGTCCATGTATCAATTTGGGTCCATTAAGGACATGTCCTAGGGTTGGAGAACGACCCCAACACCCCACCTGGTTGTTCCGCTAGGTATTAATAAGGATGAGAGCCGCCACAAACAGATTGGGTTTTGTTTTGTTGAAAGTTTAGCCATTGCTACTTGTAGACGCGTGTGTTGACTAGACCATCCGTTCTACTTGATTCAGAACCCCAACTTTGTGAGTTCAGATTGGTTTTTCATCTCCATATTTGCAATTGAGTTGCTTGTTCTACTTGTTCTTGCTTGTTCCTCGATTGCTTGCAGGAATTACCCTAGTGGTTTGGTTGATCGTGCTCCACAAAATCACGACGGCTGTTGGAGGTGGTGTATCGGTTGCTAAGGCGCAGCTTGGAAGGCTGTGTCGGGCCATGAACGTCACCTCCATCCCCAAATCGAGTTTCTCACGCTTCTCATCGAAAGATCGACCACAAACCCTTGCGGGTTGATATGAACCCGCAAGCTTCCACTTGACCTCGTCACCTAGGAGTGTCGTCGGATGCGTCTGAAAGGATTTCTAAGCCAATGGTAAATTCAGCGCAAACCATGCACCTATATTGCACCGACACTAACACTGTCTCCAAACGGATCGAAACGAGATTCCACATGACCCACTCATCTAGGACTTCCATCAGGTGCATTCAAGACAATTTCTGAGCCTATAGTATGTTTGGCACAAACCGTGCACCTATCTTGTATCAAGATTCGCACTATCTCCAAACGGACTCAAACAAGCTTCCACTTGACCCTCGTCACCAAGGAGTATCATCGGGTGCACCAAAATGATTTTTGAGCCAATGGTACATTCGGCACAAACCGTGCACCTATATTGCACCGACAGTAACACTGTCTCCAAACGGACCGAAACGAGATTCCACATGACCCACTCACCTAGAAGTTCCATCGGGTGCATCCAAGACGATTTCCCAGCCGTTGGTACATTCGACACAAACCGCGCAACTATCTTGCTTTAATATTAGCACTATCTCCAAACGGAGTCGAACAAGCTTTAACTCAAGCCTCATCACCTAGGAGTATTGTCGGGTGCGTCCAAAACAATTTCTGAGCCGATGGTACGTTCGGCGCAAACCATGCACCTATATTGCCCCGACACTCACATTGTCTCCAAACAGATAAAACGAGATTCCACATGACCCACTCGTCTAGGACTTCCATCGGGTGCGTTCAAGACGATTTCCATGCCTATGGTACGTTTGGCACAAACCACATACCCATCTTGCGTCAAGATTAGCACTATCTCTAGACGGACTCAAATAAGCTTCCACTCGAGCCTCGTCACCTAGGAGTATCATCGGATGCATCCAAAATGATTTCTTAGCTGATGGTACATTCGGTGCAAACCGTGCACCTATATTGCACCGATACTAACACTGTCTCCAAATGGACCGAAACAAAATTCCACATGACCCACTCGTCTAGGACTTCCATCGGGTGCGTTCAAGACGATTTCCGAGCCTATGGTATGTTTGGCACAAACCATGCACCTATATTGCGTCAAGATTAGCACTATCTATAAACGTACTCAAACAAGCTTCCACTTGAGCCTCGTCACCTAGGAGTATCATCGGGTGCACCAAAACGATTTTTGAGCCAATGGTACATTCGGCGCAAATAGTGCACCTATATTGCACCGACACTAACACTATCTCCAAACGGACCGAAATGAGATTCCACACGACCCACTTCTCTAGGCTTCCATTGGGTGTGTTCAAGACGATTTCCAAACCTATGGTACGTTTGGCACAAACCGCACAATTATCCTGCGTCAAGATTAGCACTATCCCCAAACAGACTCAAACAAGCTTCCACTTGAGCCTCGTCACCTAGGAGTATCATCGGATGCGTCCAAAATGATTTCTGAGCCAATGGTACATTCGGCGCAAACCGTGCACCTATATTGCACCGACACTAACACTATCTCCAAACGGACAGAAATGAGATTCCACATAACAAACTCGTCTAGGACTTCCATTGGGTGCGTTCAAGACGATTTCCAAACCTATGGTACGTTTGGCACAAACCACACACTTATCCTGCATCAAGATTAGCACTATCTCCAAACGGACTCAAACAAGCTTCCACTTGAGCCTCGTCACCTAGGAGTATCATCGGATGCGTCCAAAACGATTTCTGAGCCAATGGTACATTCGGCACAAAACCATGCACCCATATTACACCGATACTGTCTCCAAACGGATCGAAACGAGATTCCACATGACCCACTCGTCTAGGATTTCCATCGGGTGCGTTCAAGACAATTTCTGAGCCTATAGTACGTTTGGCACAAACCGTGCACCTATCTTACATCAAGATTAGCACTATCTCCAAACGTACTCAAACAAGCTCCCACTTGAGCCTCGTCACTAAGGAGTATCATCGGGTGCGTCCAAAACGATTTCTGAGCCAATGGTACATTTGGTGCAAACCGTGCTCCTATATTGCACCGGCACTAACTCTATCTCCATACGAACCGAAACGAGATTCTACATGACCCACACATCTAGGACTTCCATCGGCTGCGTTTAAGACAATTTTCGAGCCTATGGTACATTTGGCACAAACCGCACACCTATCCTACGTCAAGACTAGCACTATCTCCAAACGGACTCAAACAAGCTTCCACTTAAGCCTCATCACCTAGCAGTATCGTCGGATGCGTCTAAAAGGAATTCTAAGCCAATGGTACATTCAGCGCAAACCATGCACCTATATTGCACCGACACTAACACTGTCTCCAAACGGATCGAAACGAGATTCCACATGACCCACTCATCTAGGACTTCCATCAGGTGCGTTCAAGACAATTTCTGAGCCTATAGTATGTTTGGCACAAACCGTGCACCTATATTGTATCAAGATTAGCACTATCTCCAAACGGACTCAAACAAGCTTCCACTTGACCCTCGTCACCAAGGAGTATCATCGGGTGCACCAAAACGATTTTTGAGCCAATGGTATATTCGGCGCAAACCGTGCACCTATATTGCACCGACAGTAACATTGTCTCCAAACGGACCGAAACGAGATTCCACATGACCCACTCACCTAGGAGTTCCATCGGGTGCATCCAAGATGATTTTTGAGCCGATGGTACATTCGACACAAACCGCGCAACTATCTTGCTTCAATATTAGCACTATCTCCAAACGGAGTCGAACAAGCTTTAACTTGAGCCTCATCACCTTGGAGTATCGTCGGGTGCATCCAAAACAATTTTTGAGCCGATGGTACGTTCAGTGCAAACCGTGCACCTATATTGCACCGACACTCAGATTGTCTCCAAACAGACAGAAACGAGATTCCACATGACCCACTCGTCTAGGACTTCCATCGGGTGCGTTCAAGACGATTTCCAAGCCTATGGTACATTTGGCACAAACCACACACCCATCTTGCGTCTGATGAGGACATCATTGGCTCAAAGATGACCATGCCAACCACTTCTATACCAAAGGTGCAACCATTCTATATGAGGCTTATCATTGATGCATTTGATGAATTGATGCTGCACCATGATGTGTGTTCATTCTCATTTTTAGAATTACTTACATGGATCAAGGGAAGGTTTGATTGCATATGGAAAGCATGGAATGTTAATGAAGTTGATTGGGGACCAAATCCAAGTATTCCTAACGTCCTCCGCTAGGCCACCACGTCACTTGGGTTCCAAGGACAGAAAGAGTCCAAGTCCAACACGTTTTAGAAGTTGAATTCGGACTACAAAATAGTCCCAAATTGTGACAGTCACCACGACTTCATACGGACTCCGATTGGGACGTTATAGCACTTTTTAGAAAGCTTATCAAGTCTATTTTCCAACAGATATGGACTCCTAGCTATATCTTATCCGATGCTTCCGCAATCGTCGTTTCAACGCCAGGACCTTTTCTGCCTTTGGTGCTGCGACACCCTATTTTGGGCCAATGGTCCATGTATCAATTTGGGTCCATTAAGGACGTGTCCTAGGTTTGGAGAACGACCCCAACACCCCCCTGGTTGTTCCCCTAGGTATTAATAAGGATTAGAGCCGCCACAAACAGATTGGGTTTTGTTTTGTTGAAAGTTTAGCCATTGCTACTTCCTTATAGACGCGTGTGTTGACTAGACCATCCGTTCTACTTGATTCAGAACTCCAACTTTGTGAGTTCAGATTGGTTTTTCATCTCCATATTTGCAATTGAGTTGCTTGTTCTACTTGTTCTTGCTTGTTCCTCGATTGCTTGCAGGAATTACCTTAGTAGTTTGGTTGATCGTGCTCCACAAGATCACGACGGCTGTTGGAGGTGGTGTATCGGTTGCTAAGGCGCAGCTTGGAAGGCTGTAGTCGGGCCATGAACGTCACCTCCATCCCCAAATCTCATCGAAAGATCGACCACAAACCCTTGCGGGTTGATATGAACCCGCAAGCTTCCACTTGAGCCTCGTCACCTAGGAGTGTCGTCGGATGCGTCTAAAAGGATTTCTAAGCCAATGGTAAATTCAGCGCAAACCATGCACCTATATTGCACCGACACTAACACTGTCTCCAAACGGATCGAAACGAGATTCCACATGACCCACTCATCTAGGACTTCCATCAGGTGCGTTCAAGACAATTTCTGAGCCTATAGTATGTTTGGCACAAACCGTGCACCTATATTGTATCAAGATTCGCATTATCTCCAAACGGACTCAAACAAGCTTCCACTTGACCCTCGTCACCAAGGAGTATCATCGGGTGCACCAAAACAATTTTTGAGCCAATGGTACATTCGGCACAAACCGTGCACCTATATTGCACCGACAGTAACACTGTCTCCAAACGGACTGAAACGAGATTCCACATGACCCACTCACCTAGGAGTTCCATCCGGTGCATCCAAGACGATTTCTCAGCCGATGGTACATTCGACACAAACCACGCAACTATCTTGCTTCAATATTAGCACTATCTCCAAACGGAGTCGAACAAGCTTTAACTCAAGCCTCATCACCAAGGAGTATCGTTGGGTGCATCCAAAACAATTTCTGAGCCGATGGTACGTTCGGCGCAAACCATGCACCTATATTGCATCGACACTCACATTGTCTCCAAACAGACAGAAACGAGATTCCACATGACCCACTCGTCTAGGACTTCCATCGGGTGCGTTCAAGATGATTTCCAAGCCTATGGTACGTTTGGCACAAACCACACACCCATCTTGCGTCAAGATTAGCACTACCTCCAGACGGACTCAAATAAGCTTCCACTCGAGCCTCGTCACCTAGGAGTATCATCGGATGCGTCCAAAATGATTTCTGAGCTGATGGTACATTCGGTGCAAACCGTGCACCTATATTGCACCGACACTAACACTGTCTCCAAACGGACCGAAACGAAATTCCACACGACCCACTCGTCTAGGACTTCCATCGGGTGCGTTCAAGACGATTTCTGAGCCTATGGTACGTTTGGCACAAACCACGCACCTATCTTGTGTCAAGATTAGCACTATCGCCAAACGTACTCAAACAAACTTTCACTTGAGCCTCGTCTCCTAGGAGTATCACTGGATGCGTCCAAAACAATTTCGGAGCCAATGGTACATTCGGCGCAAACCGTGCACCTATATTGCACTGACACAAACACTATCTCCAAACGGACCAAAACGAGATTCCACATGACCCACTCGTCTAGGACTTCCATTGGGTGCGTTCAAGACGATTTCCAAACATATGGTACGTTTGACACAAACCGCACACTTATCCTGCGTCAAGATTAGCACTATCTCCAAATGGACTCAAACAAGCTTCCACTTGAGCCTCGTCACCTAGGAGTATCATCGGATGCATCCAAAACGATTTCTGAGCCAATGGTACATTCGGTGCAAAACTGTGCAGCTATATTGCATCGACACTAACACTGTCTCCAAACGGATCAAAACGAGATTCCACATGACCCACTCGTCTAGGACTTCCATCGGGTGCGTTCAAGACAATTTCTGAGCCAATAGTACGTTTGGCACAAACCGTGCACCAATCTTGCGTCAAAATTAGCACTATCTCCAAACCTACTCAAACAAGCTTCCACTTGAGCCTCGTCACCAAGGAGTATAATCGGAAGCGTCCAAAATGATTTCTGAGCCGATGGTACATTCGGCACAAACCGTGCACCTATATTGCACCGACACTAACACTGTCTCTAAACGGACCGAAACGAGATTCCAGATGACCCACTCACCAAGGACTTCCATCGGGTACGTCCAAGACGATTTTTGAGCCGATTGTACATTCGACACAAACCGCGCAACTATCTTGCTTCAATATTAGCACTATCTCCAAATAGAGTCGAACAAGATTTAACTTGAGCCTCATCACCTAGGAGTATCGTCGGGTGCGTCCAAAATGATTTTTGAGCCGATGGTACGTTCGGCGCAAACCATGCACCTATATTGCACCGACACTAATACTATCTCCAAATGGACCGAAACGAGATTCCACATGACCCACTCGTCTAGGCTTCCACTGGGTGCGTTCAAGACGATTTCCAAACCTATGGTACGTTTGGCACAAACCGCACACTTATCCTGTGTCAAGATTAGCACTATCCCCAAACGGACTCAAACAAGCTTCCACTTGAGCCTCGTCACCTAGGAGTATCATCGGATGCGTCCAAAACGATTTCTGAACCAATGGTACATTCGGCGCAAACCGTGCACCTATATTGCACCGACAATAACACTATCTCCAAACGGACCAAAACGAGATTCCACACGACCCACACGTCTAGGACTTCCATTGGGTGCGTTCAAGACGATTTCCAAACCTATGGTACGTTTGGCACAAACCGCACACTTATCTTATGTCAAGATTAGCACTATCTCTAGACGGACTCAAACAAGCTTCCACTTGAGCCTCGTCACCTAGGAGTATCATCGGATGCGTCCAAAATGATTTCTGAGCCAATGGTACATTCGGCGCAAAACCGTGCACCTATATTGCACCGACGATAACAATGTCTCCAAACGGATCGAAACGAGATTCCACATGACCCACTCATCTAGGACTTCCATCAGGTGCGTTCAAGACAATTTATGAGCCTATGGTACGTTTGGCACAAACCGTGCACCTATCTTGCGTCAAGATTAGCACTATCTCCAAACGTACTCAAACAAGCTTCCACTTGAGCCTTGTCACCAAGGAGTATCATCGGATGCGTCCAAAATGATTTTTGAGCCAATGGTACATTCGGTGCAAACCATGCACCGAGATTGCACCGACAGAAACATTGTCTCCAAACGGAACGAAACGAGATTCCACATGACCCACTCACCTAGGACTTCTATCGGGTGCATCCAAGATGATTTTTGAGCCGATGGTACGATTGTCACAAACCGCGCACCTATCTTGCGTCAAGATTAGCACTATCTCCAAGCGAACTCAAACAAGCTTCAACTTGAGCCCCATCACCTAGGAGTATCGTCAGGTGTGTCCAAAACAATTTCTGAGCCATTGGTACGTTCGGCGCAAACCATGCACCTATATTGCACCGACACCCACATTGTCTCCAAACAGATTCAAACGAGATTCCACATGACCCACTCGTCTAGGACTTCCATCGGGTGCGTTCAAGACAATTTCGGAGCCTATGGTACGTTTGGCACAAACCGCACACCCATCTTGCGTCAAGATTAGCACTATCTCCAGACGGACTCAAATAAGCTTCCACTCGAGCCTCGTCACCTAGGAGTATCATCGGATGCCTCCAAAACAATTTCTGAGCCGATGGTACATTCGGTGAAAACCGTGCACGTATATTGCACCGACACTAACATTGTCTCCAAATGGACCAAAACGAGATTCCACATGACCCACTAACCTAGGACTTCCATCGGGTGCGTCCAAGACGATTTTTGAGCCGATGGTACATTCAACTCAAACCACGCACCTATCTTGCGTCAAGTTTAGCACTATCTCCAAATGGACTTAAACAAGCTTCCACTTATGCCTCATCACCTAGGAGTATCGTTAGGTGCGTCCTAAACGAGAGCCTATGGTTCAGCGCAAACCCTACACCTATATTGCACCGATAGTAACACTATCTCCAAACGGACCGAAACGAGATTCCACATGACCGACTCACCTAGGAGTTCCATCAGGTGCGTCCAAGACGATTTTTGAGCTGATGGTACATTCGACACAAACCGCGCAACTATCTTGCTTCAATATTAGCACTATCTCCAAACGAAGTCGAACAAGCTTTAACTGGAGCCTCATCACCTAGGAGTATCGTCGGGTGCATCCAAAACAATTTCTGAGCCGATGGTACGTTCGGCGCAAACCGTGCACCTATATTGCACCGACACTAACACTATCTCCTAACGGACCAAAACGAGATTCCACATGTCCCACTCGTCTAGGACTTACATCGGGTGTGTTCAAGACAATTTCGGAGCCTATGGTACGTTTGGCACAAACCGCACACCCATCTTGCGTCAAGATTAGCACTATCTCCATATGGACTCAAACAAGCTTCCACTTGAGCCTCATCACCTAGGAGTATCATCGGGTGCGTCCAAAACAATTTCTGAGCCGATGGTATGTTCGGCGCAAACCGTGCACCTACATTGCACCGACACTAACACTGTCTCCAAACGGATCGAAACGAGATTCCACTTGACCCACTCGTCTAGGACTTCCATCGGGTGCGTTCAAGACGATTTCCGAGCCTATGGTACGTTTGGCTCAAACCGCACACCCATCTTGTGTCAAGATTAGCACTATCTCCAGACGGGCTCAAACAAGCTTCCACTCAAGCCTCGTCCCCTAGGAGTATCATCGGATGCGTCCAAAATGATTTCTGAGCCGATGGTACATTCAGTGCCAACCGTGCAACTATATTGCACCGACACTAACAGTGTCTCCAAACGGACCAAAACAAGATTCCACATGACCCACTCGTCTAGGACTTCCATCGGGTGCGTTCAAGACGATTTCTGAGCCTATGGTACGTTTGTCACAAACCGCACACCTATCTTGCGTCAAATTAGCACATCACCAAACAGACTCAAACAAGCTTCAACTTGAGCCTCGTCACCTTGGAGTGTCGTCGAGTGCGTCCAAAATGATTTCGGAGCCTATGGTACGTTCGGCTCAGACCGTGCACATATATTGCATGGACACTAACATAGTCTCCAAACAGATTGAAACGAGATTCCACATGACCCACTCATCTAGGAGTTCCATCGGGTGCGTCCAACACGACTTCTGAGCCGATGGTACATTCGAGACAAACCGCGCACCTTTCTTGCGTCAAGATTACCACTATCTCCAAATAGACTCAAACAAGCTTCCACTTGAGCCTCATCACATAGGAGTATCGTTGGGTGCGTCCAAAATAATTTCTGAGCCGATGGTACGTTTAGCGCAAACCGTGCACCTATATTGCACCGACACTAGCACTGTCTCCAAACGGATCGAAACAAGATTCCACTTGACCCACTTGTCTAGGACTTCCATCGGGTGCGTTCAAGACATTTTCTGAGCCTATGGTACGTTTGGCTCAAACCGCACACCTATCTTGCATCAAAATTAGCACTATCTCCAAACGGACTCAAACAAGCTTCCACTTGAGCCTCGTCACCTAGGAGTATCATCAGGTGTGTCCAAAACAATTTCTCAGCCTATGGTACATTCGGCGCAAACCGTGCACCTATATTACACCGACCTAACACTATCTCCTAACGGACCAAAACTAGATTCCACATGACCCCCTCGTCTAGAACTTCCATCGGGTGCGTTCAAGACGATTTCTGAGCCTATGGTACTTTTGGCACAAACCACACACCCATCTTGTGTCAAGATTAGTACTATCTCCAAACGGGCTCAAACAAGCTTCCACTCAAGCCTCGTCCCCTAGGAGTATCATCGGATGCGTCCAAAATGATTTCTAAGCCGATGGTACATTCGGTGCAAACCGTGCACCTATATTGCACCGACACTAACAGTGTCTCCAAACGGACCAAAACGAGATTCCATATGACCCACTCGTCTAGGACTTCCATCGGGTGCGTTCAAGACGATTTCCGAGCCTATGGTACGTTTGTCACAAACCGCGCACCTATCATGCGTCAAATTAGCACTATCACCAAACGGACTCAAACAAGCTTCAACTTGAGCCTCGTCACCTTAGAGTGTCGTCGAGTGCGTCCAAAATGATTTCGGAGCCTATGGTACGTTTGGCTCAGACCGTGCACATATATTGCATAGACACTAACATAGTCTCCAAACAGATTGAAACAAGATTCCACATGACCCACTCACCTAGGAGTTCCATCGGGTGCGTCCAACACGACTTCCGAGCCGATGGTACATTCGAGACAAACCGTGCACCTTTCTTGCGTCAAGATTACCACTATCTCCAAATAGACTCAAACAAGCTTCCACTTGAGCCTCATCACCTAGGAGTATCGTTGGGTGCATCCAAAACAATTTCTGAGCCGATGGTACATTTGGCGCAAACCGTGCACCTATATTGCACCGACACTAAAACTGTCTCCAAACGGATCGAAACGAGATTCCACTTGGCCCACTCGTCTAGAACTTCCATCGGGTGCGTTCAAGATGATTTCTGAGCCTATGGTACGTTTGGCACAAGACGCACACCCATCTTGCGTCAAGATTAGCATTATCTCTAGATGGACTCAAACAAGCTTCCACTTGAGCCTTGTCACCTAGGAGTATCATCGGGTGCGTCCAAAACGATTTCTCATCCTATGGTACATTCGGCGCAAACCGTGCACCTATATTGCACCGACACTAACACTATCTCCTAACGGACCGAAACGAGATTCTACATGACCCACTCGTCTAGAACTTCCATCGGGTGCGTTCAAGACGATTTCTGAGCCTATGGTACTTTTGGCACAAACCACACATCCATCTTGTGTCAAGATTAGCACTATCTCCAGACGGGCTCAAACAAGCTTCCACTCAAGCCTCGTCGCCTAGGAGTATCATCGGATGCGTCCAAAATGATTTCTGAGCCGATGGTACATTCGGTGCAAACCGTGCACCTATATTGCACCGACACTAACAGTGTCTCCAAACGGACCAAAACGAGATTCCACATGACCCACTCGTCTAGGACTTCCATCGGGTGCTTTCAAGACGATTTTCGAGCCTATGGTACGTTTGTCACAAACCGCGCACCTATCTTGCGTCAAATTAGCACTATCACCAAACGGACTCAAACAAGCTTCAACTTGAGCCTCGTCACCTTGGAGTGTCGTCGAGTGCGTCCAAAATGATTTCGGAGCCTATGGTACATTCGGCTCAAACCGTGCACATATATTGCATGGACACTAACATAGTCTCCAAACAGATTGAAACGAGATTCCACTTGACCCACTCGTCTAGGACTTCCATCGGGTGCGTTCAAGACGATTTCTGAGCCTATGGTACGTTTGGCTCAAACCGCACACCCATCTTGTGTCAAGATTTGCACTATCTCCAGACGGGCTCAAACAAGCTTCCACTTGAGCCTCGTCCCCTAGGAGTATCATCGGATGCGTCCAAAATGATTTCTGAGCCGATGGTACATTCGGTGCCAACCGTGCACCTATATTGCACCGACACTAACATTGTCTCCAAACGGATCGAAACGAGATTCCACTTGGCCCACTCGTCTAGAACTTCCATCGGGTGCGTTCAAGATGATTTCTGAGCCTATGGTACGTTTGGCACAAGACGCACACCCATCTTGCGTCAAGATTAGCATTATCTCTAGATGGACTCAAACAAGCTTCCACTTGAGCCTCGTCACCTAGGAGTATCATCGGGTGCATCCAAAACAATTTCTCAGCCTATGGTACATTCGACGCAAACCGTGCACCTATATTGCACCGACACTAACACTATCTCCTAACGGACCGAAACGAGATTCCACATGACCCACTCGTCTAGAACATCCATCGGGTGCGTGCAAGACGATTTCTGAGCCTATGGTACTTTTGGCACAAACCACACACCCATCTTGTGTCAAGATTAGCACTATCTCCAGACGGGCTCAAACAAGCTTCCACTCAAGCCTCGTCACCTAGGAGTATCATCGGATGCGTCCAAAATGATTTCTGAGCCAATGGTACATTCGGTGCAAACCGTGCACCTATATTGCACCGACACTAACACTGTCTCCAAACGGACCAAAACGAGATTCCACATGACCCACTCGTCTAGGACTTCCATCGGGTGCGTTCAAGACGATTTCCGACCCTATGGTACGTTTGTCACAAACCGCGCACCTATCTTGCGTCAAATTAGCACTATCACCAAACAGACTCAAACAAGCTTCAACTTGAGCCTCGTCACCTTGGAGTGTCGTCGAGTGCGTCCAAAATGATTTCGGAGCCTATGGTACGTTCGGCTCAGACCGTGCACATATATTGCATGGACACTAACATATTCTCCAAACAGATTGAAACGAGATTCCACATGACCCACTCACCTAGGAGTTCCATCGGGTGCGTCCAACATGACTTCCGAGCCGATGGTACATTCGAGACAAACCGCACACCTTTCTTGCGTCAAGATTACCACTATCTCCAAATAGACTCAAACAAGCTTCCACTTGAGCCTCATCACCTAGGAGTATCGTTGGGTGCGTCCAAAACAATTTCTGAGCCGATGGTACGTTTGGCGCAAACCGTGCACCTATATTGCACCGACACTAACACTGTCTCCAAACGGATCGAAACGAGATTCCACTTGACCCACTCGTCTAGAACTTCCATCGGGTGCGTTCAAGATGATTTCTGAGCCTATGGTACGTTTGGCACAAACCGCACACCCATCTTGCGTCAAAGATTAGCACTATCTCTAGACAGACTCAAACGAGCTTCCACTTGAGCCTCGTCACCTAGGAGTACCATCGGGTGCGTCCAAAACGATTTCTCAGCCTATGGTACATTCGGCACAAACCGTGCACCTATATTGCACCGACACTAACACTATCTCCTAACGGAGCGAAACGAGATTCCACATGACCCACTCGTCTAGAACCTCCACCGGGTGCGTTCAAGACGATTTCTGAGCCTATGGTACTTTTGGGACAAACCACACACCCATCTTGTGTCAAGATTAGCACTATCTCCAGACGGGCTCAAACAAGCTTCCACTCAAGCCTCGTCACCTAGGAGTATCATCGGATGCATCCAAAATGATTTCTGAGCCAATGGTACATTCGGTGCAAACCGTGCACCTATATTGCACCGACACTAACACTGTCTCCAAACGGACCAAAACAAGATTCCACATGACCCACTCGTCTAGGACTTCCATCGGGTGCATTCAAGACGATTTCCGAGCCTATGGTACGTTTGTCACAAACCACGCACCTATCTTGCGTCAAATTAGCACTATCACCAAACAGACTCAAACAAGCTTCAACTTGAGCCTCGTCACCTTGGAGTGTCGTCGAGTGCGTCCAAAATGATTTCGGAGCCTATGGTACGTTCGGCTCAGACCGTGCACATATATTGCATGGACACTAACATATTCTCCAAACAGATTGAAACGAGATTCCACATGACCCACTCACCTAGGAGTTCCATCGGGTGCGTCCAACACGACTTCCGAGCCGATGGTACATTCGAGACAAACCGCGCACCTTTCTTGCGTCAAGATTACCACTACCTCCAAATAGACTCAAACAGGCTTCCACTTGAGCCTCATCACCTAGGAGTATCGTTGGGTGTGTCCAAAACAATTTCTGAGCCGATGGTACGTTTGGCGCAAACCGTGCACCTATATTGCACCGACACTAACACTGTCTCCAAACGGATCGAAACGAGATTCCACTTGACCCACTCGTCTAGAACTTCCATCGGGTGCGTTCAAGATGATTTCTGAGCCTATGGTACGTTTGGCACAAACCGCACACCCATCTTGCGTCAAAGATTAGCACTATCTCTAGACGGACTCAAACAAGCTTCCACTTGAGCCTCGTCACCTAGGAGTATCATCGGGTGCGTACAAAACGATTTCTCAGCCTATGGTACATTTGGCACAAACCGTGCACCTATATTGCACCGACACTAACACTATCTCCTAATGGAGCGAAACGAGATTCCACATGACCCACTCGTCTAGAACTTCCATCGGGTGCGTTCAAGACGATTTCTGAGCCTATGGTACTTTTGGGACAAACCACACACCCATCTTGTGTCAAGATTAGCACTATCTCCAGACGGGCTCAAACAAGCTTCCACTCAAGCCTCGTCACCTAGGAGTATCATCGGATGCATCCAAAATGATTTCTGAGCCAATGGTACATTCGGTGCAAACTGTGCACCTATATTGCACCGACACTAACACTGTCTCCAAACGGACCAAAACGAGATTCCACATGACCCACTCATCTAGGACTTCCATCGGGTGCGTCCCAGACGATTTCCGAGCCTGTGGTACCTTTGTCACAAACCGCGCACCTGTCTTGCGTCAAATTAGCACTATCTCCAAACAGACTCAAACAAGCTTCAACTTGAGCCTCGTCACCTTAGAGTGTCGTCGAGTGCGTCTAAAATGATTTCAGAGCCTATGGTACGTTCAGCTCAGACCGTGCACATATATTGCATGGACACTAACATAGTCTCCAAACAGATTGAAACGAGATTCCACATGACCCACTCACCTAGGAGTTCCATCGGGTGCGTCCAACATGACTTCCAAGCCGATGGTACATTCGAGACAAACCGCGCACCTTTCTTGCGTCAAGATTACCACTATCTCCAAATAGACTCAAACAAGCTTCCACTTCAGCCTCATCACCTAGGAGTATCGTTGGGTGCATCCAAAAGAATTTCTGAGCCAATGGTACGTTTGGCGCAAACCGTGCACCTATATTGCACCGACACTAACACTGTCTCCAAACGGATCGAAACGAGATTCCACTTGACCCACTCGTCTAGAACTTCCATTGGGTGCGTTCAAGATAATTTCTGAGCCTATGGTACGTTTGGCACAAACCGCACACCCATCTTGCGTCAAAGATTAGCACTATCTCTAGACGGACTCAAACAAGCTTCCACTTGAGCCTCGTCACCTAGGAGTACCATCGGGTGCGTCCAAAACGATTTCTCAGCCTATGGTACATTCGGCGCAAACCGTGCACCTATATTGCACCGACACTAACACTATCTCCTAACGGACCGAAACGAGATTCCACATGACCCACTCGTCTAGAACTTCCATCGGGTGCGTTCAAGACGATTTCTGAGCCTATGGTACTTTTGGGACAGACCACACACCCATCTTGTGTCAAGATTAGCACTATCTCCAGACGGGCTCAAACAAGCTTCCACTCAAGCCTCGTCACCTAGGAGTATCATCGGATGCGTCCAAAATGATTTCTGAGCCGATGGTACATTCGGTGCAAACCGTGCACCTATATTGCACCGACACTAACACTGTCTCCAAACGGATCGAAACGAGATTCCACTTGACCCACTCGTCTAGGACTTCCATCGGGTGCGTTCAAGACGATTTCTGAGCCTATGGTACGTTTGGCTCAAACCGCACACCTATCTTGCATCAAAAATAGCACTATCTACAAACGGACTCAAACAAGCTTCCACTTGAAACTCGTCACCTAGGAGTATCATCAGGTGCGTCCAAAACAATTTTTGAGCCTATGGTACATTTGGCGCAAACCGTGCACCTATATTGCGCCAACACTAACACTATCTCCTAACGGACCAAAACAAGATTCCACATGACCACCTCGTCTAGAACTTCCATCGGGTGTGTTCAAGACGATTTCCGAGCCTATGGTACTTTTGGCACAAACCACACACCCATCTTGTGTCAAGATTAGCACTATCTCCAGACGGGCTCAAACAAGCTTCCACTCAAGCCTCGTCCCCTAGGAGTATCATCGGATGCGTCCAAAATGATTTCTGAGCCGATGGTACATTCGGTGCAAACCGTGCACCTATATTGCACCGACACTAACACTGTCTCCAAACGGACCAAAACGAGATTCCACATGACCCACTCGTCTAGGACTTCCATCAGGAGCGTTCAAGATGATTTCTGAGCCTATGGTACGTTTGTCACAAACCGCGCACCTATCTTGCGTCAAATTAGCACTATCACCAAACAGACTCAAACAAGCTTCAACTTGAGCCTCATCACCTTGGAGTGTCGTCGAGTGCGTCCAAAATGATTTCGGAGCCTATGGTACGTTCGGCTCAGACCGTGCACATATATTGCATGGACACTAACATATTCTCCAAACAGATTGAAACGAGATTCCACATGACCCACTCACCTAGGAGTTCCATCGGGTGCGTCCAACACGACTTCCGAGCCGATGGTACATTCGAGACAAACCGCGCACCTTTCTTGCGTCAAGATTACCACTACCTCCAAATAGACTCAAACAGGCTTCCACTTGAGCCTCATCACCTAGGAGTATCGTTGGGTGTGTCCAAAACAATTTCTGAGCCGATGGTACGTTTGGCGCAAACCGTGCACCTATATTGCACCGACACTAACACTGTCTCCAAACGGATCGAAACGAGATTCCACTTGACCCACTCGTCTAGAACTTCCATCGGGTGCGTTCAAGATGATTTCTGAGCCTATGGTACGTTTGGCACAAACCGCACACCCATCTTGCGTCAAAGATTAGCACTATCTCTAGACGGACTCAAACAAGCTTCCACTTGAGCCTCGTCACCTAGGAGTATCATCGGGTGCGTCCAAAACGATTTCTCAGCCTATGGTACATTTGGCACAAACCGTGCACCTATATTGCACCGACACTAACACTATCTCCTAACGGAGCGAAACGAGATTCCACATGACCCACTCGTCTAGAACTTCCATCGGGTGCGTTGAAGACGATTTCTGAGCCTATGGTACTTTTGGGACAAACCACACACCCATCTTGTGTCAAGATTAGCACTATCTCCAGACGGGCTCAAACAAGCTTCCACTCAAGCCTCGTCACCTAGGAGTATCATCGGATGCATCCAAAATGATTTCTAAGCCAATGGTACATTCGGTGCAAACCGTGCACCTATATTGCACCGACACTAACACTGTCTCCAAACGGACCAAAACGAGATTCCACATGACCCACTCATCTAGGACTTCCATCGGGTGCGTCCCAGACGATTTCTGAGCCTGTGGTACCTTTGTCACAAACCGCGCACCTATCTTGCGTCAAATTAGCACTATCTCCAAACAGACTCAAACAAGCTTCAACTTGAGCCTCGTCACCTTAGAGTGTCGTCGAGTGCGTCTAAAATGATTTCAGAGCCTATGGTACGTTCGGCTCAGACCGTGCACATATATTGCATGGACACTAACATAGTCTCCAAACAGATTGAAACGAGATTCCACATGACCCACTCACCTAGGAGTTCCATCGGGTGCGTCCAACATGACTTCCAAGCCGATGGTACATTCGAGACAAACCGCGCAACTTTCTTGCGTCAAGATTACCACTATCTCCAAATAGACTCAAACAAGCTTCCACTTCAGCCTCATCACCTAGGAGTATCGTTGGGTGCATCCAAAAGAATTTCTGAGCCGATGGTACGTTTGGCGCAAACCGTGCACCTATATTGCACCGACACTAACACTGTCTCCAAACGGATCGAAACGAGATTCCACTTGACCCACTCGTCTAGAACTTCCATTGGGTGCGTTCAAGATAATTTCTGAGCCTATGGTACGTTTGGCACAAACCGCACACCCATCTTGCGTCAAAGATTAGCACTATCTCTAGACGGACTCAAACAAGCTTCCACTTGAGCCTCGTCACCTAGGAGTACCATCGGGTGTGTCCAAAACGATTTCTCAGCCTATGGTACATTCGGCGCAAACCGTGCACCTTTATTGCACCGACACTAACACTATCTCCTAACGGACCGAAACGAGATTCCACATGACCCACTCGTCTAGAACTTCCATCGGGTGCGTTCAAGACGATTTCTGAGCCTATGGTACTTTTGGGACAAACCACACACCCATCTTGTGTCAAGATTAGCACTATCTCCAGACGGGCTCAAACAAGCTTCCACTCAAGCCTCGTCACCTAGGAGTATCATCGGATGCGTCCAAAATGATTTCTGAGCCGATGGTACATTCGGTGCAAACCGTGCACCTATATTGCACCGACACTAACACTGTCTCCAAACGGATCGAAACGAGATTCCACTAGACCCACTCGTCTAGGACTTCCATCGGGTGCGTTCAAGACGATTTCTGAGCCTATGGTACGTTTTGCTCAAACCGCACACCTATCTTGCATCAAAAATAGCACTATCTACAAACGGACTCAAACAAGCTTCCACTTGAAACTCGTCACCTAGGAGTATCATCAGGTGCGTCCAAAACAATTTTTGAGCCTATGGTACATTCGGCGCAAACCGTGCACCTATATTGCGCCAACACTAACACTATCTCCTAACGGACCAAAACAAGATTCCACATGACCACCTCGTCTAGAACTTCCATCGGGTGTGTTCAAGACGATTTCCGAGCCTATGGTACTTTTGGCACAAACCACACACCCATCTTGTGTCAAGATTAGCACTATCTCCAGATGGGCTCAAACAAGCTTCCACTCAAGCCTCGTCCCCTAGGAGTATCATCGGATGCGTCCAAAATGATTTCTGAGCCGATGGTACATTCGGTGCAAACCGTGCACCTATATTGCACCGACACTAACACTGTCTCCAAACGGACCAAAACGAGATTCCACATGACCCACTCGTCTAGGACTTCCATCAGGAGCGTTCAAGATGATTTTCTGAGCCTATGGTACGTTTGTCACAAACCGCGCACCTATCTTGCGTCAAATTAGCACTATCACCAAACAGACTCAAACAAGCTTCAACTTGAGCCTCGTCACCTTGGAGTGTCGTCGAGTGCGTCCAAAATGATTTCGGAGCCTATGGTACGTTCGGCTCAGACCGTGCACATATATTGCATGGACACTAACATAGTCTCCAAACAGATTGAAACGAGATTCCACAGGACCCACTCACCTAGGAGTTCCATCGGGTGCGTCCAACACGACTTCCGAGCCGATGGTACATTCAAGACAAACCGCGCACCTTTCTTGCGTCAAGATTACCACTATCTCCAGATAGACTCAAACAAGCTTCCACTTGAGCCTCATCACCTAGGAGTATTGTTGGGTGCGTCCAAAACAATTTCTGAGCCGATGGTACGTTTGGCGCAAACCGTGCACCTATATTGCACCGACACTAACACTGACTCCAAACGGATCGAAACGAGATTCCACTTGACCCACTCGTCTAGGACTTCCATCGGGTGCGTTCAAGACGATTTCCGAGCCTATGGTACGTTTGGCTCAAACCGCACACCTATCTTGCATCAAAATTAGCACTATCTCCAAATGGACTCAAACAAGCTTTCACTTGAGCCTCGTCACCTAGGAGTATCATCAGGTGCGTCCAAAACAATTTTTGAGCCTATGGTACATTCGGCGCAAACCGTGCACCTATATTGCACCAACACTAACACTATCTCCTAACGGACCAAAACAAGATTCCACATGACCCCCTCGTCTAGAACTTCCATCGGGTGCGTTCAAGAATATTTCCGAGCCTACGGTACTTTTGGCACAAACCACACACCCATCTTGTGTCAAGATTAGCACTATCTGCAGACGGGTTCAAACAAGCTTCCACTCAAGCCTCGTCCCCTAGGAGTATCATTGGATGTGTCCAAAATGATTTCTGAGCCGATGGTACATTCGGTGCAAACCGTGCACCTATATTGCACCGACACTAACACTGTCTCCAAACGGATCGAAACGAGATTCCACTTGACCCACTCATCTAGGACTTCCATCGGGTGCGTTCAAGACGATTTCTGAGCCTATGGTACGTTTGGCTCAAACCGCACACCTATCATGCATCAAAAATAGCACTATCTACAAACGGACTCAAACAAGCTTCCACTTGAAACTCGTCACCTAGGAGTATCATCAGGTGCGTCCAAAACAATTTTGAGCCTATGGTACATTCGGCGCAAACCGTGCACCTATATTGCGCCAACACTAACACTATCTCCTAACGGACCAAAACAAGATTCCACACGACCACCTCGTCTAGAACTTCCATCGGGTGTGTTCAAGACGATTTCCGAGCCTATGGTACTTTTGGCACAAACCACACACCCATCTTGTGTCAAGATTAGCACTATCTCCAGACGGGCTCAAACAAGCTTCCACTCAAGCCTCGTCCCCTAGGAGTATCATCGGATGCGTCCAAAATGATTTCTGAGCCGATGGTACATTCGGTGCAAACCGTGCACCTATATTGCACCGACACTAACACTGTCTCCAAACGGACCAAAACGAGATTCCACATGACCCACTTGTCTAGGACTTCCATCGGGAGCGTTCAAGATGATTTCTGAGCCTATGGTACGTTTGTCACAAACCGCGCACCTATCTTGCGTCAAATTAGCACTATCACCAAACAGACTCAAACAAGCTTCAACTTGAGCCTCGTCACCTTGGAGTGTCGTCGAGTGCGTCCAAAATGATTTCGGAGCCTATGGTACGTTCGGCTCAGACCGTGCACATATATTGCATGGACACTAACATAGTCTCCAAACAGATTGAAACGAGATTCCACATGACCCACTCACCTAGGAGTTCCATCGGGTGCGTCCAACACGACTTCCGAGCCGATGGTACATTCGAGACAAACCGCGCACCTTTCTTGCGTCAAGATTACCACTATCTCCAGATAGACTCAAACAAGCTTCCACTTGAGCCTCATCACCTAGGAGTATTGTTGGGTGCGTCCAAAACAATTTCTGAGCCGATGGTACGTTTGGCGCAAACCGTGCACCTATATTGCACCGACACTAACACTGACTCCAAACGGATGGAAACAAGATTCCACTTGACCCACTCGTCTAGGACTTCCATCGGGTGCGTTCTAGACGATTTCCGAGCCTATGGTACGTTTGGCTCAAACCGCACACCTATCTTGCATCAAAATTAGCACTATCTCCAAATGGACTCAAACAAGCTTCCACTTGAGCCTCGTCACCTAGGAGTATCATCAGGTGCGTCCAAAACAATTTTTGAGCCTATGGTACATTCGGCGCAAACCGTGCACCCATATTGCACCAACACTAACACTATCTCCTAACGGACCAAAACAAGATTCCACATGACCCCGTCGTCTAGAACTTCCATCGGGTGCGTTCAAGAATATTTCCGAGCCTACGGTACTTTTGGCACAAACCACACACCCATCTTGTGTCAAGATTAGCACTATCTGCAGACGGGTTCAAACAAGCTTCCACTCAAGCCTCGTCCCCTAGGAGTATCATCGGATGCGTCCAAAATGATTTCTGAGCCGATGGTACATTCGGTGCAAACCGTGGACCTATATTGCACCGACACTAACAGTGTCTCCAAACGGACCAAAACGAGATTCCACATGACCCACTCGTCTAGGACTTCCATCGGGTGCGTCCAAGACGATTTCCGAGCCTATGGTACGTTTGTCACAAACCGCGCACCTATCTTGCGTCAAATTAGCACTATCTCCAAACGGACTCAAACAAGCATCAACTTGAGCCTCGTCACCTTGGAGTGTCGTTGAGTGCGTCTAAAATGATTTCGGAGCCTATGGTACGTTCGGCTCAGACCGTGCACATATATTGCATGGACACTAACATAGTCTCCAAATAGATTGAAATGAGATTCCACATGACCCACTCACCTAGGAGTTCCATCGGGTGCGTCCAACACGACTTCCGAGCCGATGGTATATTCGAGACAAACCACGCACCTTTCTTGCGTCAAGATTACCACTATATCCAAATAGACTCAAACAAGCTTCCACTTGAGCCTCATCACCTAGGAGTATCGTTGGGTGCATCCAAAACAATTTCTGAGCCGATGGTACGTTTGGCGCAAACCGTGCACCTATATTGCACCGACACTAACACTGTCTCCAAATGGATCGAAACGAGATTCCACTTGACCCACTCGTCTAGAACTTCCATCGGGTGCGTTCAAGATGATTTCTGAGCCTATGGTACGTTTGACACAAACCGCACACCCATCTTGCGTCAAGATTAGCACTATCTCTAGACGGACTCAAACAAGCTTCCACTTGAACCTCGTCACCTAGGAGTATCATCGGGTGCGTCCAAAACGATTTCTCAGCCTATGGTACATTCGGCGCAAACCGTGCACCTATATTGCACCGACACTAACACTATCTCCTAACGGACCGAAACGAGATTCCACATGACCCACTCGTCTAGAACTTCCATCGGGTGCGTTCAAGACGATTTCTGAGCCTATGGTACTTTTGGCACAAACCACACACCCATCTTGTGTCAAGATTAGCACTATCTCCAGACGGGCTCAAACAAGCTTCCACTCATGACTCGTCACCTAGGAGTATCATCGGATGCGTCCAAAATGATTTATGAGCCGATGGTACATTCGGTGCAAACCGTGCACCTATATTGCACCGACACTAACACTGTCTCCAAACGGACCAAAACGAGATTCCACATGACCCACTCGTCTAGGACTTCCATCGGGTGCGTTCAAGACGATTTCCGAGCCTATGGTACGTTTGTCACAAAACCGCGCACCTATCTTGCGTCAAGATTAGCACTATCACCGAACGGACTCAAACAAGCTTCAACTTGAGCCTCGTCACCTTGGAGTGTCGTCGAGTGCGTCCAAAATGATTTTGGAGCCTATGGTACGTTCGGCTCAGACCGTGCACATATATTGCATGGACACTAACATAGTCTCCAAACAGATTGAAACGAGATTCCACATGACCCACTCACCTAGGAGTTCCATCGGGTGCGTCCAACATGACTTCCAAGCCGATGGTACATTCGAGACAAACCGCGCACCTTTCTTGCGTCAAGATTACCACTATCTCCAAATAGACTCTAACAAGCTTCCACTTCAGCCTCATCACCTAGGAGTATCGTTGGGTGCATCCAAAAGAATTTCTAAGCCGATGGTACGTTTGGCGCAAACCGTGCACCTATATTGCACCGACACTAACACTGTCTCCAAACGGATCGAAACGAGATTCCACTTGACCCACTCGTCTAGAACTTCCATCGGGTGCGTTCAAGATAATTTCTGAGCCTATGGTACGTTTGGCACAAACCGCACACCCATCTTGCGTCAAAGATTAGCACTATGTCTAGACGGACTCAAACAAGCTTCCACTTGAGCCTCGTCACCTAGGACTATCATCGGGTGCGTCCAAAACGATTTCTCAGCCTATGGTACATTCGGCGCAAACCGTGCACCTATATTGCACTGACACTAACACTATCTCCTAACGGACCGAAACGAGATTCCACATGACCCACTCGTCTAGAACTTCCATCGGGTGCGTTCAAGACGATTTCTGAGCCTATGGTACTTTTGGGACAAACCACACACCCATCTTGTGTCAAGATTAGCACTATCTCCAGACGGGCTCAAACAAGCTTCCACTCAAGCCTCGTCACCTAGGAGTTTCATCGGATGCGTCCAAAATGATTTCTGAGCCGATGGTACATTCGGGGCAAACCGTGCACCTATATTGCACCGACACTAACACTGTCTCCAAACGGATCGAAACGAGATTCCACTAGACCCACTCGTCTAGGACTTCCATCGGGTGCGTTCAAGACGATTTCTGAGCCTATGGTACGTTTGGCTCAAACCGCACACCTATCTTGCATCAAAAATAGCACTATCTACAAACGGACTCAAACAAGCTTCCACTTGAAACTCGTCACCTAGGAGTATCATCAGGTGCGTCCAAAACAATTTTTGAGCCTATGGTACATTCGGCGCAAACCGTGCACCTATATTGCGCCAACACTAACACTATCTCCTAACGGACCAAAACAAGATTCCACATGACCACCTCGTCTAGAACTTCCATCGGGTGTGTTCAAGACGATTTCCGAGCCTATGGTACTTTTGGCACAAACCACACACCCATCTTGTGTCAAGATTAGCACTATCTCCAGACGGGCTCAAACAAGCTTCCACTCAAGCCTCGTCCCCTAGGAGTATCATCGGATGCGTCCAAAATGATTTCTGAGCCGATGGTACATTCGGTGCAAACCGTGCACCTATATTGCACCGACACTAACACTGTCTCCAAACGGACCAAAACGAGATTCCACATGACCCACTCGTCTAGGACTTCCATCAGGAGCGTTCAAGATGATTTCTGAGCCTATGGTACGTTTGTCACAAACCGCACACCTATCTTGCGTCAAATTAGCACTATCACCAAACAGACTCAAACAAGCTTCAACTTGAGCCTCGTTACCTTGGAGTGTCGTCGAGTGCGTCCAAAATGATTTCGGAGCCTATGGTACGTTCAGCTCAGACCGTGCACATATATTGCATGGACACTAACATAGTCTCCAAACAGATTGAAACGAGATTCCACATGACCCACTCACCTAGGAGTTCCATCGGGTGCATCCAACACGACTTCCGAGCCGATGGTACATTCAAGACAAACCGCGCACCTTTCTTGCGTCAAGATTACCACTATCTCCAGATAGACTCAAACAAGCTTCCACTTGAGCCTCATCACCTAGGAGTATTGTTGGGTGCGTCCAAAACAATTTCTGAGCCGATGGTACGTTTGGCGCAAACCGTGCACCTATATTGCACCGACACTAACACTGACTCCAAACGGATCGAAACGAGATTCCACTTGACCCACTCGTCTAGGACTTCCATCGGGTGCGTTCAAGACGATTTCCGAGCCTATGGTATGTTTGGCTCAAACCGCACACCTATCTTGCATCAAAATTAGCACTATCTCCAAATAGACTCAAACAAGCTTCCACTTGAGCCTCGTCACCTAGGAGTATCATCAGGTGCGTCCAAAACAATTTTTGAGCCTATGGTACATTCGGCGCAAACCGTGCACCTATATTGCACCAACACTAACACTATCTCCTAACGGACCAAAACAAGATTCCACATGACCCCCTCGTCTAGAACTTCCATCGGGTGCGTTCAAGAAGATTTCCGAGCCTACGGTACTTTTGGCACAAACCACACACCCATCTTGTGTCAAGATGAGCACTATCTGCAGACGGGTTCAAACAAGCTTCCACTCAAGCCTCGTCCCCTAGGAGTATCATCGGATGCGTCCAAAATGATTTCTGAGCCGATGGTACATTCGGTGCAAACCGTGCACCTATATTGCACCGACACTAACAGTGTCTCCAAACGGACCAAAACGAGATTCCACATGACCCACTCATCTAGGACTTCCATCGGGTGCGTCCAAGACGATTTCCGAGCCTATGGTACGTTTGTCACAAACCGCGCACCTATCTTGCGTCAAATTAGCACTATCTCCAAACGGACTCAAACAAGCATCAACTTGAGCCTCGTCACCTTGGAGTGTCGTTGAGTGCGTCTAAAATGATTTCGGAGCCTATGGTACGTTCGGCTCAGACCGTGCACATATATTGCATGGACACTAACATAGTCTCCAAATAGATTGAAATGAGATTCCACATGACCCACTCACCTAGGAGTTCCATCGGGTGCGTCCAACACGACTTCCGAGCCGATGGTACATTCAAGACAAACCACGCACCTTTCTTGCGTCAAGATTACCACTATATCCAAATAGACTCAAACAAGCTTCCACTTGAGCCTCATCACCTAGGAGTATCGTTGGGTGCATCCAAAACAATTTCTAAGCCGATGGTACGTTTGGCGCAAACCGTGCACCTATATTGCACCGACACTAACACTGTCTCCAAACGGATCGAAACGAGATTCCACTTGACCCACTCGTCTAGAACTTCCATCGGGTGCGTTCAAGATGATTTCTGAGCCTATGGTACGTTTGGCACAAACCGCACACCCATCTTGCGTCAAGATTAGCACTATCTCTAGACGGACTCAAACAGGCTTCCACTTGAACCTCGTCACCTAGGAGTATCATCGGGTGCGTCCAAAATGATTTCTCAGCCTATGGTACATTCGGCGCAAACCGTGCACCTATATTGCACCGACACTAACACTATCTCCTAACGGACCGAAACGAGATTCCACATGACCCACTCGTCTAGAACTTCCATCGGGTGCGTTCAAGACGATTTCTGAGCCTATGGTACTTTTGGCACAAACCACACACCCATCTTGTGTCAAGATTAGCACTATCTCCAGACGGGCTCAAACAAGCTTCCACTCATGCCTCGTCACCTAGGAGTATCATCGGATGCGTCCAAAATAATTTATGAGCCGATGGTACATTCGGTGCAAACCGTGCACCTATATTGCACCGACACTAACACTGTCTCCAAACGGACCAAAACGAGATTCCACATGACCCACTCGTCTAGGACTTCCATCGGGTGCGTTCAAGACGATTTCCGAGCCTATGGTACGTTTGTCACAAAACCGCGCACCTATCTTGCGTCAAGATTAGCACTATCACCGAACGGACTCAAACAAGCTTCAACTTGAGCCTCGTCACCTTGGAGTGTCGTCGAGTGCGTCCAAAATGATTTCGGAGCCTATGGTACGTTCGGCTCAGACCGTGCACATATATTGCATGGACACTAACATAGTCTCCAAACAGATTGAAACGAGATTCCACATGACCCACTCACCTAGGAGTTCCATCGGGTGCGTCCAACACCACTTCCGAGCCGATGGTACATTCGAGATAAACCGCGCACCTTTCTTGCGTCAAGATTACCACTATCTCCAAATAGACTCAAACAAGCTTTCACTTGAGCCTCATCACCTAGGAGTATCGTCGGTTGCGTCAGAAACAATTTCTGAGCCGATCGTACGTTCGGCGCAAACCGTGCACCTATATTGCACCGACACTAACACTGACTCCAAACGGATCGAAACGAGATTCCACTTGACCCACTCGTCTAGGACTTCCATCGGGTGCGTTCGAGAAGATTTCTGAGCCTATGGTACGTTTGGCTCAAACCGCACACCTATCTTGCATCAAAATTAGCACTATCTCCAAACGGACTCAAACAAGCTTCCACTTGAAACTCGTCACCTAGGAGTATCATCAGGTGCGTCCAAAACAATTTTAGAGCCTATGGTACATTCGGCGCAAATCGTGCACCTATATTGCACCAACACTAACACTATCTCCTAACGGACCAAAACAAGATTCCACATGACCACCTCGTCTAGAACTTCCATCGGGTGCGTTCAAGACGATTTCCGAGCCTATGGTACTTTTGGCACAAACCACACACCCATCTTGTGTCAAGATTAGCACTATCTCCAGACGGGCTCAAACAAGCTTCCACTCAAGCCTCGTCCCCTAGGAGTATCATCGGATGCGTCCAAAATGATTTCTGAACCGATGGTACATTCGGTGCAAACCGTGCACCTATATTGCACCGACACTAACAGTGTCTCCAAACGGACCAAAACGAGATTCCACATGACCCACTCGTCAAGGACTTCCATCGGGTGCGTCCAAGACGATTTTCGTGCCTATGGTACGTTTGTCACAAACCGCGCACCTATCTTGCGTCAAATTAGCACTATCTCCAAACTGACTCAAACAAGCTTCAACTTGAGCCTCGTCACCTTGGAGTGTCGTCGAGTGCGTCTAAAATGATTTCGGAGCCTATGGTACGTTCGGCTCAGACCGTGCACATATATTGCATGGACACTAACATAGTCTCCAAACAGATTGAAACGAGATTCCACATGACCCACTCACCTAGGAGTTCCATCAGGTGCGTCCAACATGACTTCCAAGCCGATGGTACATTCGAGACAAACCGCGCACCTTTCTTGCGTCAAGATTACCACTATCTCCAAATAGACTCAAACAAGCTTCCACTTGAGCCTCATCACCTAGGAGTATCGTTGGGTGCATCCAAAATAATTTCTGAGCCGATGGTACGTTTGGTGCAAACCGTGCACCTATATTGCACCGACACTAACACTGTCTCCAAACGGATCAAAACGAGATTCCACTTGACCCACTCGTCTAGAACTTCCATCGGGTGCGTTCAAGATGATTTCTGAGCCTATGGTACGTTTGGCACAAACCGCACACCCATCTTGCGTCAAGATTAGCACTATCTCTAGACGGACTCAAGCAAGCTTCCACTTGAGCCTCGTCACCTAGGAGTATCATCGGGTGTGTCCAAAACGATTTCTCAGCCTATGGTACATTCGGCGCAAACCGTGCACCTATATTGCACCGACAATAACACTATCTCCTAACGGACCAAAACGAGATTCCACATGACCCACTCGTCTAGAACTTCCATCGGGTGCGTTCAAGACGATTTCTGAGCCTATGGTACTTTTGGCACAAACCACACACCCATCTTGTGTCAAGATTAGCACTATCTCCAGACGGGCTCAAACAAGCTTCCACTCATGCCTCGTCACCTAGGAGTATCATCGGATGCGTCCAAAATGATTTATGAGCCGATGGTACATTCGGTGCAAACCGTGCACCTATATTGCACCGACACTAACACTGTCTCCAAACGGACCAAAACGAGATTCCACATGACCCACTCGTCTAGGACTTCCATCGGGTGCGTTCAAGACGATTTCTGAGCCTATGGTACGTTTGTCACAAAACCGCGCACCTATCTCGCGTCAAGATTAGCACTATCACCGAACGGACTCAAACAAGCTTCAACTTGAGCCTCGTCACCTTGGAGTGTCGTCGAGTGCGTCCAAAATGATTTCGGAGCCTATGGTACGTTCGGCTCAGACCGTGCACATATATTGCATGGACACTAACATAGTCTCCAAACAGATTGAAACGAGATTCCACATGACCCACTCACCTAGGAGTTCCATCGGGTGCGTCCAACACGACTTCCGAGCCGATGGTACATTCGAGACAAACCGCGCACCTTTCTTGCGTCAAGATTACCACTATCTCCAAATAGACTCAAACAAGCTTTCACTTGAGCCTCATCACCTAGGAGTATCGTCGGTTGCGTCAGAAACAATTTCTAAGCCGATCGTACGTTCGGCGCAAACCGTGCACCTATATTGCACCGACACTAACACTGTCTCCAAACGGATCGAAACGAGATTCCACTTGACCCACTCATCTAGGACTTCCATCGGGTGCGTTCGAGACGATTTCTGAGCCTATGGTACGTTTGGCTCAAACCGCACACCTATCTTGCATCAAAATTAGCACTATCTCCAAACGGACTCAAACAAGCTTCCACTTGAAACTCGTCACCTAGGAGTATCATCAGGTGCGTCCAAAACAATTTTTGAGCCTATGGTACATTCGGCGCAAACCGTGCACCTATATTGCACCAACACTAACACTATCTCCTAACGGACCAAAACAAGATTCCACATGACCACCTCGTCTAGAACTTCCATCGGGTGCGTTCAAGACGATTTCCGAGCCTATGGTACTTTTGGCACAAACCACACACCCATCTTGTGTCAAGATTAGCACTATCTCCAGACGGGCTCAAACAAGCTTCCACTCAAGCCTCGTCCCCTAGGAGTATCATCGGATGCGTCCAAAATGATTTCTGAGCCGATGGTACATTCGGTGCAAACCGTGCACCTATATTGCACCGACACTAACAGTGTCTCCAAACGGACCAAAACGAGATTCCACATGACCCACTCGTCTAGGACTTCCATCGGGTGCGTCCAAGACGATTTTCGAGCCTATGGTACGTTTGTCACAAACCGCGCACCTATCTTGCGTCAAATTAGCACTATCTCCAAACTGACTCAAACAAGCTTCAACTTGAGCCTCGTCACCTTGGAGTGTCGTCGAGTGCGTCTAAAATGATTTCGGAGCCTATGGTACGTTCGGCTCAGACCGTGCACATATATTGCATGGACACTAACATAGTCTCCAAACAGATTGAAACGAGATTCCACATGACCCACTCACCTAGGAGTTCCATCAGGTGCGTCCAACATGACTTCCAAGCCGATGGTACATTCGAGACAAACCGCGCACCTTTCTTGCGTCAAGATTACCACTATCTCCAAATAGACTCAAACAAGCTTCCACTTGAGCCTCATCACCTAGGAGTATCGTTGGGTGCATCCAAAACAATTTCTGAGCCGATGGTACGTTTGGCGCAAACCGTGCACCTATATTGCACCGACACTAACACTGTCTCCAAACGGATCGAAACGAGATTCCACTTGACCCACTCGTCTAGAACTTCCATCGGGTGCGTTCAAGATGATTTCTGAGCCTATGGTACGTTTGGCACAAACCGCACACCCATCTTGCGTCAAGATTAGCACTATCTCTAGACGGACTCAAGCAAGCTTCCACTTGAGCCTCGTCACCTAGGAGTATCATCGGGTGCGTCCAAAACGATTTCTCAGCCTATGGTACATTCGGCGCAAACCGTGCACCTATATTGCACCGACACTAACACTATCTCCTAACGGACCGAAACGAGATTCCACATGACCCACTCGTCTAGAACTTCCATCGGGTGCGTTCAAGACGATTTTTGAGCCTATGGTACTTTTGGCACAAACCACACACCCATCTTGTGTCAAGATTAGCACTATCTCCAGACGGGCTCAAACAAGCTTCCACTCAAGCCTCGTCACCTAGGAGTATCATCGGATGCGTCCAAAATGATTTCTGAGCCGATGGTACATTCGGTGCAAACCGTGGACCTATATTGCACCGACACTAACACTGTCTCCAAATAGACCAAAACGAGATTCCACATGACCCACTCGTCTAGGACTTCCATCGGGTGCGTTCAAGACAATTTCCGAGCCTATGGTACGTTTGTCACAAACCGCGCACCTATCTTACGTCAAGATTACCACTATCACCAAACGGACTCAAACAAGCTTCAACTTGAGCCTCATCACCTTGGAGTGTCGTCGAGTGCATCCAAAATGATTTCGGAGCCTATGGTACGTTCGGCTCAGACTGTGCACATATATTGCATGGACACTAACATAGTCTCCAAACAGATTGAAACGAGATTCCACATGACCCACTCACCTAGGAGTTCCATCGGGTGCGTCCAACACGACTTCAGAGCCGATGGTACATTCGAGACAAACCACGCACCTTTCTTGCGTCAAGATTACCACTATCTCCAAATAGACTCAAACAAGCTTCCACTTGAGCCTCATCACCTAGGAGTATTGTTGGGTGCGTCCAAAACAATTTCTGAGCCGATGGTACGTTTGGCGCAAACCGTGCACCTATATTGCACCGACACTAACACTGTCTCCAAACGGATCGAAACGAGATTCCACTTGACCCACTCGTCTAGGACTTCCATCGGGTGCGTTCAAGACGATTTCCGAGCCTATGGTACGTTTGGCTCAAACCGCACACCTATCTTGCATCAAAATTAGCACTATCTCCAAACGGACTCAAACAAGCTTCCACTTGAGCCTCGTCACCTAGGAGTATCATCAGGTGCGTCCAATACAATTTTTGAGCCTATGGTACATTCGGCGCAAACCGTGCACCTATATTGCACCAACACTAACACAATCTCCTAACAGACCAAAACAAGATTCCACATGACCCCCTCGTCTAGAACTTCCATCGGGTGCGTTCAAGACGATTTCCGAGCCTATGGTACTTTTGGCACAAACCACGCACCCATCTTGTGTCAAGATTAGCACTATCTCTAGACGGGCTCAAACAAGCTTCCACTCAAGCCTCGTTCCCTAGGAGTATCATCGGATGCGTCCAAAATGATTTCTGAGCCGATGGTACATTCGGTGCAAACCGTGCACCTATATTGCACCGACACTAACAGTGTCTCCAAACGGACCAAAACGAGATTCCACATGACCCACTCATCTAGGACTTCCATCGGGTGCGTTCAAGACGATTTCCGAGCCTATGGTACGTTTGTCACAAACCGCGCACCTATTTTGCGTCAAATTAGCACTATCTCCAAACGGACTCAAACAAGCTTCCACTTGAGCCTCGTCACCTTGGAGTGTCATCGAGTGCATCCAAAATGATTTCGGAGCCTATGGTACGTTCGGCTCAAACCGTGCACATATATTGCATGGACACTAACATAGTCTCCAAACAGATTGAAACGAGATTCCACATGACCCACTCACCTAGTAGTTCCATCGGGTGCGTCCCACACGACTTCCGAGCCGATGGTACATTCGAGACAAACCGCGCACCTTTCTTGCGTCAAGATTACCACTATCTCCAAATAGACTCAAACAAGCTTCCACTTGAGCCTCATCACCTAGGAGTATTGTCGGGTGCGTCCAAAACAATTTCTGAGCCGATAGTATGTTCGGCGCAAACTGTTTACCTATATTGCACCGACACTAACACTGTCTCTAAATGGATCAAAACGAGATTCCACTTGACCCACTCATCTAGGACTTCCATCGGGTGCGTTCAATATGATTTCCGAGCCTATGGTACGTTGGGCACAAACCACACACCCATCTTGCGTCAAGATTAGCACTATCTCTAGACGGACTTAAACAAGCTTCCACTCCAGCCTCGTCAGCTAGGAGTCTCATCGGATGCGTCCAAAATGATTTCTGAGCCGATGGTACATTCGATGCAAACCGTGCACCTATATTGCACCGACACTAACACTGTCTCCAAATGGAGCAAAACGAGATTCCACATGACCCACTCGTCTAGGACTTCCATCGGGTGTGTTCAAGACGATTTCCAAGCCTATGGTACGTTTGTCAAAAACCGCGCACCTATCTTGCGTCAAGATTAGCACTATCACCAAACGGACTCAAACAAGCTTCAACTTGAGCCTCGTCACCTTGGAGTGTTGTCGATTGCGTCCAAAATGATTTCGGAGCCTACGGTACGTTTGGCTCAAACCGTGCACATATATTGCATGGACACTAACACGGTCTCCAAACAGATTGAAACGAGATTCCACATGACCCACTCACCTAGGAGTTCCATCGGGTGCGTCCAAATGACTTCTGAGCCGATGGTACATTCGAGACAAACCGCGCTCCTTTCTTGCGTCAAGATTACCACTATCTTCAAATAGACTCAAACAAGTTTCCACTCGAGCCTCGTCACCTAGGAGTATCATCGGGTGCGTCTAAAAGGATTTCTCAACCTATGGTACATTCAGCGCAAACCGTGCACCTATATTGCAGCGACTCTAACACTGTCTTCAAATAGATCGAAACGAGATTCCACTTGACCCACTCGTCTAGGACTTCCATCGGGTGCGTTCAAGACGATTTCTGAGCCTATGGTACGTTTGGCACAAACCGCACACCCATCTTGCGTCAAGATTAGCACTATCTCTAGACGGACTCAAACAAGCTTCCACTTGAGCCTCATCACCTAGGACTATCATCGGGTGCGTCCAAAAGGATTTATCAGCCTATGGTACATTCGGCGCAAACCGTGCACCTATATTGCACCGACACTAACACTATCTCCTAACGGAGCGAAACGAGATTCCACATGACCCACTCGTCTAGAACTTCCATCGGGTGCGTTCAAGATGATTTCTGAACCTATGGTACATTTGGCACAAACCACACACCAATCTTGTGTCAAGATTAAAACTATCTCCAGACTGGCTCAAATAAGCTTCCACTCAAGCCTCGTCACCTAGGAGTATCATCGGATGCGTCCAAAATGATTTCTAAGCCGATGATACATTCGGTGCAAACCGTGCACCTATATTGCACCGACACTAACACTGTCTCCAAACGGACCAAAACGAGATTCCACATGACCCACTCGTCTAGGACTTCCATCGGGTGCGTTCAAGAAGATTTCCGAGCCTATGGTACGTTTGTCACAAACCGCGCACCTATCTTGTGTCAAATTAGCACTATCACCAAACAGACTCAAACAAGCTTCAACTTGAGCCTCGTCACCTTGGAGTGTCGTCGAGTGCGTCCAAAATGATTTCGGAGCCTATGGTACGTTCGGCTTAGACCGTGCACACATATTACATGGACACTAACATAGTCTCCAAACAGATTGAAACGAGATTCCACATGACCCACTCACCTAGGAGTTCCATCGGGTGCGTCCAACACGACTTCCGAGCTGATGGTACATTCAAGACAAACCGTGCACCTTTCTTGCGTCAAGATTACCACTATCTCCAAATAGACTCAAACAAGCTTCCACTTGAGCCTCATCACCTAGGAGTATCGTTGGGTGCATCCAAAACAATTTCTGAGCCGCTGGTACGTTTGACGCAAACCGTGCACCTATATTGCACCGACACTAACACTGTCTCCAAACGGATCGAAACGAGATTCCACTTGACCCACTCGTCTAGAACTTCCATCAGGTGCGTTCAAGATGATTTCTGAGCCTATGGTACGTTTGGCACAAACCGCACACCCATCTTGCGTCAAAGATTAGCACTATCTCTAGACGGACTCAAACAAGTTTCCACTTGAGCCTCGTCACCTAGGAGTATCATCGGGTGCGTCCAAAACGATTTCTCAGCCTATGGTACATTCGGCACAAACCGTGCACCTATATTGCACCGTCACTAACACTATCTCCTAACGGAGCGAAACGAGATTCCACATGACCCACTCGTCTAGAACTTCCATCGGGTGCGTTCAAGACGATTTCTTAGCCTATGGTACTTTTGGGACAAACCACACACCCATCTTGTGTCAAGATTAGCACTATCTCCAAACGGGCTCAAACAAGCTTCCACTCAAGCCTCGTCACCTAGGAGTATCATTGGATGCATCCAAAATGATTTCTGAGCCAATGGTACATTCGGTGCAAACCGTGCACCTATAATGCACCGACACTAACACTGTCTCCAAATGGACCAAAACGAGATTCCACATGACCCACTCGTCTAGGACTTCCATCGGGTGCATTCAAGACGATTTCCGAGCCTATGGTACGTTTGTCACAAACCGCGCACCTATCTTGCGTCAAATTAGCACTATCACCAAACAGACTCAAACAAGCTTCAACTTGAGCCTCGTCACCTTGGAGTGTCGTCGAGTGCGTCTAAAATGATTTCAGAGCCTATGGTACGTTCGGCTCAGACCGTGCACATATATTGCATGGACACTAACATAGTCTCCAAATAGATTGAAACGAGATTCCACATGACCCACTCACCTAGGAGTTCCATCGGATGCGTCCAACACGACTTCCGAGCCGATGGTACATTCGAGACAAACCGCGCACCTTTCTTGCGTCAAGATTACCACTATCTCCAGATAGACTCAAACAAGCTTCCACTTGAGCCTCATCACCTAGGAGTATTGTTGGGTGCGTCCAAAACAATTTCTGAGCCGATGGTACGTTTGGCGCAAACCGTGCACCTATATTGCACCGACACTAACACTGACTCCAAACGGATCGAAACGAGATTCCACTTGACCCACTCGTCTAGGACTTCCATCGGGTGCGTTCAAGACGATTTCCGAGCCTATGTTACGTTTGGCTCAAACCGCACACCTATCTTGCATCAAAATTAGCACTATCTCCAAACGGACTCAAACAAGCTTCCACTTGAGCCTCGTCACCTAGGAGTATCATCAGGTGCGTCCAAAACAATTTTTGAGCCTATGGTACATTCGGCGCAAACCGTGCACCTATATTGCACCAACACTAACACTATCTCCTAATGGACCAAAACAAGATTCCACATGACCCCCTCGTCTAGAACTTCCATCGGGTGCGTTCAAGAAGATTTCTGAGCCTATGGTACTTTTGGCACAAACCACACACCCATCTTGTGTCAAGATTAGCACTATCTCTAGACGGGTTCAAACAAGCTTCCACTCAAGCCTCGTCCCCTAGGAGTATCATCGGATGCGTCCAAAATGATTTCTGAGCCGATGGTACATTCGGTGCAAACCGTGCACCTATATTGCACCGACACTAACAGTGTCTCCAAACGGACCAAAACGAGATTTCACATGACCCACTCGTCTAGGACTTCCATCGGGTGCGTCCAAGACGATTTCCGAGCCTATGGTACGTTTGTCACAAACCGCGCACCTATCTTGCGTCAAATTAGCACTATCTCCAAACGGACTCAAACAAGCATCAACTTGAGCCTCGTCACCTTGGAGTGTCGTCGAGTGCGTCTAAAATGATTTCGGAGCCTATGGTACGTTCGGCTCAGACCGTGCACACATATTACATGGACACTAACATAGTCTCCAAACAGATTGAAATGAGATTCCACATGACCCACTCACCTAGGAGTTCCATCGGGTGCGTCCAACACGACTTCCGAGCCGATGTTACATTCGAGACAAACCGCGCACCTTTCTTGCGTCAAGATTACCACTATCTCCAAATAGACTCAAACAAGCTTCCACTTGAGCCTCATCACCTAGGAGTATCGTTGGGTGCATCCAAAACAATTTCTGAGCCGCTGGTACGTTTGACGCAAACCGTGCACCTATATTGCACCGACACTAACACTGTCTCCAAACGGATCGAAACGAGATTCCACTTGACCCACTCGTCTAGAACTTCCATCAGGTGCGTTCAAGATGATTTCTGAGCCTATGGTACGTTTGGCACAAACCGCACACCCATCTTGCGTCAAAGATTAGCACTATCTCTAGACGGACTCAAACAAGTTTCCACTTGAGCCTCGTCACCTAGGAGTATCATCGGGTGCGTCCAAAACGATTTCTCAGCCTATGGTACATTCGGCACAAACCGTGCACCTATATTGCACCATCACTAACACTATCTCCTAACGGAGCGAAACGAGATTCCACATGACCCACTCGTCTAGAACTTCCATCGGGTGCGTTCAAGACGATTTCTTAGCCTATGGTACTTTTGGGACAAACCACACACCCATCTTGTGTCAAGATTAGCACTATCTCCAAACGGGCTCAAACAAGCTTCCACTCAAGCCTCGTCACCTAGGAGTATCATCGGATGCATCCAAAATGATTTCTGAGCCAATGGTACATTCGGTGCAAACCGTGCACCTATAATGCACCGACACTAACACTGTCTCCAAATGGACCAAAACGAGATTCCACATGACCCACTCGTCTAGGACTTCCATCGGGTGCATTCAAGACGATTTCCGAGCCTATGGTACGTTTGTCACAAACCGCGCACCTATCTTGCGTCAAATTAGCACTATCACCAAACAGACTCAAACAAGCTTCAACTTGAGCCTCGTCACCTTGGAGTGTCGTCGAGTGCGTCTAAAATGATTTCAGAGCCTATGGTACGTTCGGCTCAGACCGTGCACATATATTGCATGGACACTAACATAGTCTCCAAATAGATTGAAACGAGATTCCACATGACCCACTCACCTAGGAGTTCCATCGGGTGCGTCCAACACGACTTCCGAGCCGATGGTACATTCGAGACAAACCGCGCACCTTTCTTGCGTCAAGATTACCACTATCTCCAGATAGACTCAAACAAGCTTCCACTTGAGCCTCATCACCTAGGAGTATTGTTGGGTGCGTCCAAAACAATTTCTGAGCCGATGGTACGTTTGGCGCAAACCGTGCACCTATATTGCACCGACACTAACACTGACTCCAAACGGATCGAAACGAGATTCCACTTGACCCACTCGTCTAGGACTTCCATCGGGTGCGTTCAAGACGATTTCCGAGCCTATGTTACGTTTGGCTCAAACCGCACACCTATCTTGCATCAAAATTAGCACTATCTCCAAACGGACTCAAACAAGCTTCCACTTGAGCCTCGTCACCTAGGAGTATCATCAGGTGCGTCCAAAACAATTTTTGAGCCTATGGTACATTCGGCGCAAACCGTGCACCTATATTGCACCAACACTAACACTATCTCCTAATGGACCAAAACAAGATTCCACATGACCCCCTCGTCTAGAACTTCCATCGGGTGCGTTCAAGAAGATTTCTGAGCCTATGGTACTTTTGGCACAAACCACACACCCATCTTGTGTCAAGATTAGCACTATCTCTAGACGGGTTCAAACAAGCTTCCACTCAAGCCTCGTCCCCTAGGAGTATCATCGGATGCGTCCAAAATGATTTCTGAGCCGATGGTACATTCGGTGCAAACCGTGCACCTATATTGCACCGACACTAACAGTGTCTCCAAACGGACCAAAACGAGATTTCACATGACCCACTCGTCTAGGACTTCCATCGGGTGCGTCCAAGACGATTTCCGAGCCTATGGTACGTTTGTCACAAACCGCGCACCTATCTTGCGTCAAATTAGCACTATCTCCAAACGGACTAAAACAAGCATCAACTTGAGCCTCGTCACCTTGGAGTGTCGTCGAGTGCGTCTAAAATGATTTCGGAGCCTATGGTACGTTCGGCTCAGACCGTGCACATATATTGCATGGACACTAACATAGTCTCCAAACAGATTGAAATGAGATTCCACATGACCCACTCACCTAGGAGTTCCATCGGGTGCGTCCAACACGACTTCCGAGCCGATGTTACATTCGAGACAAACCGCGCACCTTTCTTGCGTCAAGATTACCACTATCTCCAAATAGACTCAAACAAGCTTCCACTTGAGCCTCATCACCTAGGAGTATCGTTGGGTGCATCCAAAACAATTTCTGAGCCGCTGGTACATTTGACGCAAACCGTGCACCTATATTGCACCGACACTAACACTGTCTCCAAACGGATCGAAACGAGATTCCACTTGACCCACTCGTCTAGAACTTCCATCAGGTGCGTTCAAGATGATTTCTGAGCCTATGGTACGTTTGGCACAAACCGCACACCCATCTTGCGTCAAAGATTAGCACTATCTCTAGACGGACTCAAACAAGTTTCCACTTGAGCCTCGTCACCTAGGAGTATCATCGGGTGCGTCCAAAACGATTTCTCAGCCTATGGTACATTCGGCACAAACCGTGCACCTATATTGCACCGTCACTAACACTATCTCCTAACGGAGCGAAACGAGATTCCACATGACCCACTCGTCTAGAACTTCCATCGGGTGCGTTCAAGACGATTTCTTAGCCTATGGTACTTTTGGGACAAACCACACACCCATCTTGTGTCAAGATTAGCACTATCTCCAAACGGGCTCAAACAAGCTTCCACTCAAGCCTCGTCACCTAGGAGTATCATCGGATGCATCCAAAATGATTTCTGAGCCAATGGTACATTCGGTGCAAACCGTGCACCTATAATGCACCGACACTAACACTGTCTCCAAATGGACCAAAACGAGATTCCACATGACCCACTCGTCTAGGACTTCCATCGGGTGCATTCAAGACGATTTCCGAGCCTATGGTACGTTTGTCACAAACCGCGCACCTATCTTGCGTCAAATTAGCACTATCACCAAACAGACTCAAACAAGCTTCAACTTGAGCCTCGTCACCTTGGAGTGTCGTCGAGTGCGTCTAAAATGATTTCAGAGCCTATGGTACGTTCGGCTCAGACCGTGCACATATATTGCATGGACACTAACATAGTCTCCAAATAGATTGAAACGAGATTCCACATGACCCACTCACCTAGGAGTTCCATCGGGTGCGTCCAACACGACTTCCGAGCCGATGGTACATTCGAGACAAACCGCGCACCTTTCTTGCGTCAAGATTACCACTATCTCCAGATAGACTCAAACAAGCTTCCACTTGAGCCTCATCACCTAGGAGTATTGTTGGGTGCGTCCAAAACAATTTCTGAGCCGATGGTACGTTTGGCGCAAACCGTGCACCTATATTGCACCGACACTAACACTGACTCCAAACGGATCGAAACGAGATTCCACTTGACCCACTCGTCTAGGACTTCCATCGGGTGCGTTCAAGACGATTTCCGAGCCTATGTTACGTTTGGCTCAAACCGCACACCTATCTTGCATCAAAATTAGCACTATCTCCAAACGGACTCAAACAAGCTTCCACTTGAGCCTCGTCACCTAGGAGTCTCATCAGGTGCGTCCAAAACAATTTTTGAGCCTATGGTACATTCGGCGCAAACCGTGCACCTATATTGCACCAACACTAACACTATCTCCTAATGGACCAAAACAAGATTCCACATGACCCCCTCGTCTAGAACTTCCATCGGGTGCGTTCAAGAAGATTTCTGAGCCTATGGTACTTTTGGCACAAACCACACACCCATCTTGTGTCAAGATTAGCACTATCTCTAGACGGGTTCAAACAAGCTTCCACTCAAGCCTCGTCCCCTAGGAGTATCATCGGATGCGTCCAAAATGATTTCTGAGCCGATGGTACATTCGGTGCAAACCGTGCACCTATATTGCACCGACACTAACAGTGTCTCCAAACGGACCAAAACGAGATTTCACATGACCCACTCGTCTAGGACTTCCATCGGGTGCGTCCAAGACGATTTCCGAGCCTATGGTACGTTTGTCACAAACCGCGCACCTATCTTGCGTCAAATTAGCACTATCTCCAAACGGACTAAAACAAGCATCAACTTGAGCCTCGTCACCTTGGAGTGTCGTCGAGTGCGTCTAAAATGATTTCGGAGCCTATGGTACGTTCGGCTCAGACCGTGCACATATATTGCATGGACACTAACATAGTCTCCAAACAGATTGAAATGAGATTCCACATGACCCACTCACCTAGGAGTTCCATCGGGTGCGTCCAACACGACTTCCGAGCCGATGTTACATTCGAGACAAACCGCGCACCTTTCTTGCGTCAAGATTACCACTATCTCCAAATAGACTCAAACAAGCTTCCACTTGAGCCTCATCACCTAGGAGTATCGTTGGGTGCATCCAAAACAATTTCTGAGCCGCTGGTACATTTGACGCAAACCGTGCACCTATATTGCACCGACACTAACACTGTCTCCAAACGGATCGAAACGAGATTCCACTTGACCCACTCGTCTAGAACTTCCATCAGGTGCGTTCAAGATGATTTCTGAGCCTATGGTACGTTTGGCACAAACCGCACACCCATCTTGCGTCAAAGATTAGCACTATCTCTAGACGGACTCAAACAAGTTTCCACTTGAGCCTCGTCACCTAGGAGTATCATCGGGTGCGTCCAAAACGATTTCTCAGCCTATGGTACATTCGGCACAAACCGTGCACCTATATTGCACCGTCACTAACACTATCTCCTAACGGAGCGAAACGAGATTCCACATGACCCACTCGTCTAGAACTTCCATCGGGTGCGTTCAAGACGATTTCTTAGCCTATGGTACTTTTGGGACAAACCACACACCCATCTTGTGTCAAGATTAGCACTATCTCCAAACGGGCTCAAACAAGCTTCCACTCAAGCCTCGTCACCTAGGAGTATCATCGGATGCATCCAAAATGATTTCTGAGCCAATGGTACATTCGGTGCAAACCGTGCACCTATAATGCACCGACACTAACACTGTCTCCAAATGGACCAAAACGAGATTCCACATGACCCACTCGTCTAGGACTTCCATCGGGTGCATTCAAGACGATTTCCGAGCCTATGGTACGTTTGTCACAAACCGCGCACCTATCTTGCGTCAAATTAGCACTATCACCAAACAGACTCAAACAAGCTTCAACTTGAGCCTCGTCACCTTGGAGTGTCGTCGAGTGCGTCTAAAATGATTTCAGAGCCTATGGTACGTTCGGCTCAGACCGTGCACATATATTGCATGGACACTAACATAGTCTCCAAATAGATTGAAACGAGATTCCACATGACCCACTCACCTAGGAGTTCCATCGGGTGCGTCCAACACGACTTCCGAGCCGATGGTACATTCGAGACAAACCGCGCACCTTTCTTGCGTCAAGATTACCACTATCTCCAGATAGACTCAAACAAGCTTCCACTTGAGCCCCATCACCTAGGAGTATTGTTGGGTGCGTCCAAAACAATTTCTGAGCCGATGGTACGTTTGGCGCAAACCGTGCACCTATATTGCACCGACACTAACACTGACTCCAAACGGATCGAAACGAGATTCCACTTGACCCACTCGTCTAGGACTTCCATCGGGTGCGTTCAAGACGATTTCCGAGCCTATGTTACGTTTGGCTCAAACCGCACACCTATCTTGCATCAAAATTAGCACTATCTCCAAACGGACTCAAACAAGCTTCCACTTGAGCCTCGTCACCTAGGAGTATCATCAGGTGCGTCCAAAACAATTTTTGAGCCTATGGTACATTCGGCGCAAACCGTGCACCTATATTGCACCAACACTAACACTATCTCCTAATGGACCAAAACAAGATTCCACATGACCCCCTCGTCTAGAACTTCCATCGGGTGCGTTCAAGAAGATTTCTGAGCCTATGGTACTTTTGGCACAAACCACACACCCATCTTGTGTCAAGATTAGCACTATCTCTAGACGGGTTCAAACAAGCTTCCACTCAAGCCTCGTCCCCTAGGAGTATCATCGGATGCGTCCAAAATGATTTCTGAGCCGATGGTACATTCGGTGCAAACCGTGCACCTATATTGCACCGACACTAACAGTGTCTCCAAACGGACCAAAACGAGATTTCACATGACCCACTCGTCTAGGACTTCCATCGGGTGCGTCCAAGACGATTTCCGAGCCTATGGTACGTTTGTCACAAACCGCGCACCTATCTTGCGTCAAATTAGCACTATCTCCAAACGGACTAAAACAAGCATCAACTTGAGCCTCGTCACCTTGGAGTGTCGTCGAGTGCGTCTAAAATGATTTCGGAGCCTATGGTACGTTCGGCTCAGACCGTGCACATATATTGCATGGACACTAACATAGTCTCCAAACAGATTGAAATGAGATTCCACATGACCCACTCACCTAGGAGTTCCATCGGGTGCGTCCAACACGACTTCCGAGCCGATGTTACATTCGAGACAAACCGCGCACCTTTCTTGCGTCAAGATTACCACTATCTCCAAATAGACTCAAACAAGCTTCCACTTGAGCCTCATCACCTAGGAGTATCGTTGGGTGCATCCAAAACAATTTCTGAGCCGCTGGTACATTTGACGCAAACCGTGCACCTATATTGCACCGACACTAACACTGTCTCCAAACGGATCGAAACGAGATTCCACTTGACCCACTCGTCTAGAACTTCCATCAGGTGCGTTCAAGATGATTTCTGAGCCTATGGTACGTTTGGCACAAACCGCACACCCATCTTGCGTCAAAGATTAGCACTATCTCTAGACGGACTCAAACAAGTTTCCACTTGAGCCTCGTCACCTAGGAGTATCATCGGGTGCGTCCAAAACGATTTCTCAGCCTATGGTACATTCGGCACAAACCGTGCACCTATATTGCACCGTCACTAACACTATCTCCTAACGGAGCGAAACGAGATTCCACATGACCCACTCGTCTAGAACTTCCATCGGGTGCGTTCAAGACGATTTCTTAGCCTATGGTACTTTTGGGACAAACCACACACCCATCTTGTGTCAAGATTAGCACTATCTCCAAACGGGCTCAAACAAGCTTCCACTCAAGCCTCGTCACCTAGGAGTATCATCGGATGCATCCAAAATGATTTCTGAGCCAATGGTACATTCGGTGCAAACCGTGCACCTATAATGCACCGACACTAACACTGTCTCCAAATGGACCAAAACGAGATTCCACATGACCCACTCGTCTAGGACTTCCATCGGGTGCATTCAAGACGATTTCCGAGCCTATGGTACGTTTGTCACAAACCGCGCACCTATCTTGCGTCAAATTAGCACTATCACCAAACAGACTCAAACAAGCTTCAACTTGAGCCTCGTCACCTTGGAGTGTCGTCGAGTGCGTCTAAAATGATTTCAGAGCCTATGGTACGTTCGGCTCAGACCGTGCACATATATTGCATGGACACTAACACAGTCTCCAAATAGATTGAAACGAGATTCCACATGACCCACTCACCTAGGAGTTCCATCGGGTGCGTCCAACATGACTTCCGAGCCGATGGTACATTCGAGACAAACCGCGCACCTTTCTTGCGTCAAGATTACCACTATCTCCAGATAGACTCAAACAAGCTTCCACTTGAGCCTCATCACCTAGGAGTATTGTTGGGTGCGTCCAAAACAATTTCTGAGCCGATGGTACGTTTGGCGCAAACCGTGCACCTATATTGCACCGACACTAACACTGACTCCAAACGGATCGAAACGAGATTCCACTTGACCCACTCGTCTAGGACTTCCATCGGGTGCGTTCAAGACGATTTCCGAGCCTATGTTACGTTTGGCTCAAACCGCACACCTATCTTGCATCAAAATTAGCACTATCTCCAAACGGACTCAAACAAGCTTCCACTTGAGCCTCGTCACCTAGGAGTATCATCAGGTGCGTCCAAAACAATTTTTGAGCCTATGGTACATTCGGCGCAAACCGTGCACCTATATTGCACCAACACTAACACTATCTCCTAATGGACCAAAACAAGATTCCACATGACCCCCTCGTCTAGAACTTCCATCGGGTGCGTTCAAGAAGATTTCTGAGCCTATGGTACTTTTGGCACAAACCACACACCCATCTTGTGTCAAGATTAGCACTATCTCTAGACGGGTTCAAACAAGCTTCCACTCAAGCCTCGTCCCCTAGGAGTATCATCGGATGCGTCCAAAATGATTTCTGAGCCGATGGTACATTCGGTGCAAACCGTGCACCTATATTGCACCGACACTAACAGTGTCTCCAAACGGACCAAAACGAGATTTCACATGACCCACTCGTCTAGGACTTCCATCGGGTGCGTCCAAGACGATTTCCGAGCCTATGGTACGTTTGTCACAAACCGCGCACCTATCTTGCGTCAAATTAGCACTATCTCCAAACGGACTAAAACAAGCATCAACTTGAGCCTCGTCACCTTGGAGTGTCGTCGAGTGCGTCTAAAATGATTTCGGAGCCTATGGTACGTTCGGCTCAGACCGTGCACATATATTGCATGGACACTAACATAGTCTCCAAACAGATTGAAATGAGATTCCACATGACCCACTCACCTAGGAGTTCCATCGGGTGCGTCCAACACGACTTCCGAGCCGATGTTACATTCGAGACAAACCGCGCACCTTTCTTGCGTCAAGATTACCACTATCTCCAAATAGACTCAAACAAGCTTCCACTTGAGCCTCATCACCTAGGAGTATCGTTGGGTGCATCCAAAACAATTTCTGAGCCGCTGGTACATTTGACGCAAACCGTGCACCTATATTGCACCGACACTAACACTGTCTCCAAACGGATCGAAACGAGATTCCACTTGACCCACTCGTCTAGAACTTCCATCAGGTGCGTTCAAGATGATTTCTGAGCCTATGGTACGTTTGGCACAAACCGCACACCCATCTTGCGTCAAAGATTAGCACTATCTCTAGACGGACTCAAACAAGTTTCCACTTGAGCCTCGTCACCTAGGAGTATCATCGGGTGCGTCCAAAACGATTTCTCAGCCTATGGTACATTCGGCACAAACCGTGCACCTATATTGCACCGTCACTAACACTATCTCCTAACGGAGCGAAACGAGATTCCACATGACCCACTCGTCTAGAACTTCCATCGGGTGCGTTCAAGACGATTTCTTAGCCTATGGTACTTTTGGGACAAACCACACACCCATCTTGTGTCAAGATTAGCACTATCTCCAAACGGGCTCAAACAAGCTTCCACTCAAGCCTCGTCACCTAGGAGTATCATCGGATGCATCCAAAATGATTTCTGAGCCAATGGTACATTCGGTGCAAACCGTGCACCTATAATGCACCGACACTAACACTGTCTCCAAATGGACCAAAACGAGATTCCACATGACCCACTCGTCTAGGACTTCCATCGGGTGCATTCAAGACGATTTCCGAGCCTATGGTACGTTTGTCACAAACCGCGCACCTATCTTGCGTCAAATTAGCACTATCACCAAACAGACTCAAACAAGCTTCAACTTGAGCCTCGTCACCTTGGAGTGTCGTCGAGTGCGTCTAAAATGATTTCAGAGCCTATGGTACGTTCGGCTCAGACCGTGCACATATATTGCATGGACACTAACACAGTCTCCAAATAGATTGAAACGAGATTCCACATGACCCACTCACCTAGGAGTTCCATCGGGTGCGTCCAACATGACTTCCGAGCCGATGGTACATTCGAGACAAACCGCGCACCTTTCTTGCGTCAAGATTACCACTATCTCCAGATAGACTCAAACAAGCTTCCACTTGAGCCTCATCACCTAGGAGTATTGTTGGGTGCGTCCAAAACAATTTCTGAGCCGATGGTACGTTTGGCGCAAACCGTGCACCTATATTGCACCGACACTAACACTGACTCCAAACGGATCGAAACGAGATTCCACTTGACCCACTCGTCTAGGACTTCCATCGGGTGCGTTCAAGACGATTTCCGAGCCTATGTTACGTTTGGCTCAAACCGCACACCTATCTTGCATCAAAATTAGCACTATCTCCAAACGGACTCAAACAAGCTTCCACTTGAGCCTCGTCACCTAGGAGTATCATCAGGTGCGTCCAAAACAATTTTTGAGCCTATGGTACATTCGGCGCAAACCGTGCACCTATATTGCACCAACACTAACACTATCTCCTAATGGACCAAAACAAGATTCCACATGACCCCCTCGTCTAGAACTTCCATCGGGTGCGTTCAAGAAGATTTCTGAGCCTATGGTACTTTTGGCACAAACCACACACCCATCTTGTGTCAAGATTAGCACTATCTCTAGACGGGTTCAAACAAGCTTCCACTCAAGCCTCGTCCCCTAGGAGTATCATCGGATGCGTCCAAAATGATTTCTGAGCCGATGGTACATTCGGTGCAAACCGTGCACCTATATTGCACCGACACTAACAGTGTCTCCAAACGGACCAAAACGAGATTTCACATGACCCACTCGTCTAGGACTTCCATCGGGTGCGTCCAAGACGATTTCCGAGCCTATGGTACGTTTGTCACAAACCGCGCACCTATCTTGCGTCAAATTAGCACTATCTCCAAACGGACTAAAACAAGCATCAACTTGAGCCTCGTCACCTTGGAGTGTCGTCGAGTGCGTCTAAAATGATTTCGGAGCCTATGGTACGTTCGGCTCAGACCGTGCACATATATTGCATGGACACTAACATAGTCTCCAAACAGATTGAAATGAGATTCCACATGACCCACTCACCTAGGAGTTCCATCGGGTGCGTCCAACACGACTTCCGAGCCGATGTTACATTCGAGACAAACCGCGCACCTTTCTTGCGTCAAGATTACCACTATCTCCAAATAGACTCAAACAAGCTTTCACTTGAGCCTCATCACCTAGGAGTATCGTTGGGTGCATCCAAAACAATTTATGAGCCGATGGTACGTTTGGCGCAAACCGTGCACCTATATTGCACCGACACTAACACTGTCTCTAAACGGATCGAAACGAGATTCCACTTGACCCACTCGTCAAGAACTTCCATCGGGTGCGTTCAAGATGATTTCTGAGCCTATGGTACGTTTGGCACAAACCGCACACCCATCTTGCGTCAAATTAGCACATCACCAAACAGACTCAAACAAGCTTCAACTTGAGCCTCGTCACCTTGGAGTGTCGTCGAGTGCGTCCAAAATGATTTCGGAGCCTATGGTACGTTCGGCTCAGACCGTGCACATATATTGCATGGACACTAACATAGTCTCCAAACAGATTGAAACGAGATTCCACATGACCCACTCACCTAGGAGTTCCATCGGGTGCGTCCAACACGACTTCCGAGCCGATGTTACATTCGAGACAAACCGCGCACCTTTCTTGCGTCAAGATTACCACTATCTCCAAATAGACTCAAACAAGCTTCCACTTGAGCCTCATCACCTAGGAGTATCGTTGGGTGCATCCAAAACAATTTATGAGCCGATGGTACGTTTGGCGCAAACCGTGCACCTATATTGCACCGACACTAACACTGTCTCTAAACGGATCGAAACGAGATTCCACTTGACCCACTCGTCTAGAACTTCCATCGGGTGCGTTCAAGATGATTTCTGAGCCTATGGTACGTTTAGCACAAACCGCACACCCATCTTGCATCAAGATTAGCACTATCTCTAGACGGACTCAAACAAGCTTCCACTTGAACCTCGTCACCTAGGAGTATCATCGGGTGCGTCCAAAATGATTTCTCAGCCTATGGTACATTCGGCGCAAACCGTGCACCTATATTGCACTGACACTAACAATATCTCCTAACGGACCGAAACGAGATTCCACATGACCCACTCGTCTAGAACTTCCATCGGGTGCGTTCTAGACGATTTCTGAGCCTATGGTACTTTTGGCACAAACCACACACCCATCTTGTGTCAAGATTAGCACTATCTCCAGACGGGCTCAAACAAGCTTCCACTCATGCCTTGTCACCTAGGAGTATCATCGGATGCATCCAAAATGATTTATGAGCCGATGGTACATTCGGTGCAAACCGTGCACCTATATTGCACCGACACTAACACTGTCTCCAAACGGACCAAAACGCGATTCCACATGACCCACTCGTCTAGGACTTCCATCGGGTGCGTTCAAGACAATTTCCGAGCCTATGGTATGTTTGTCACAAACCGCGCACCTATCTTGCGTCAAGATTACCACTATCACCAAACGGACTCAAACAAGCTTCAACTAGAGCCTCATCACCTAGGAGTATCGTTGGGTGCATCCAAAACAATTTCTGAGCCGATGGTACGTTTAGCGCAAACCGTGCACCTATATTGCACCGACACTAACACTGTCTCCAAACGGATCAAAACGAGATTCCACTTGACCCACTCGTCTAGAACTTCCATCGGGTGCGTTCAAGATGATTTCTGAGCCTATGGTACGTTTGGCACAAACCGCACACCCATCTTGCGTCAAGATTAGCACTATCTCTAGACGGACTCAAACAAGCTTCCACTTGAGCCTCGTCACCTAGGAGTACCATCGGGTGCGTCCAAAACGATTTCTCAGCCTATGGTACATTCGGCGCAAACCGTGCACCTATATTGCACCAACACTAACACTATCTCCTAACGGACCGAAACAAGATTCCACATGACCCACTCGTCTAGAACTTCCATCGGGTGCGTTCAAGACGATTTCTGAGCCTGTGGTACGTTTGGCACAAACCGCACACCCATCTTGCGTCAAGATTAGCACTATCTCTAGACAGACTCAAACAAGCTTCCACTTGAGCCTCATCACCTAGGACTATCATCGGATGCGTCCAAAAGGATTTATCAGCCTAGGGTACATTCGGTGCAAACCGTGCACCTATATTGCACCGACACTAACACTATCTCCAAACGGAGCGAAACGAGATTCCACATGACCCACTCGTCTTGGACTTCCATCGGGTGCGTTCAAGACAATTTCCAAGCCTATGGTACGTTTGTCACAAACCGCGCACCTATCTTGCGTCAAATTAGCACTATCACCAAACGGACTCAAACAAGCTTCAACTTGAGCCTCGTCACCTTGGAGTGTCGTCGAGTGCATCCAAAATGATTTCGGAGCCTATGGTACGTTCGGCTCAAACCGTGCACATATATTGCATGGACACTAACATAGTCTCCAAACAGATTGAAACGAGATTCCACATGACCCACTCATCTAGTAGTTCCATCGGGTGCGTCCCACATGACTTCCGAGCCGATGGTACATTCGAGACAAACCGCGCACCTTTCTTGCGTCAAGATTACCACTATCTCCAAATAGACTCAAACAAGCTTCCACTTGAGCCTCATCACCTAGGAGTATCGTCAGGTGCGTCCAAAACAATTTCTGAGCCGATGGTATGTTCGGCGCAAACCGTGCACCTATATTGCACCGACACTAACACTGTCTCCAAACGGAGCAAAACGAGATTCCACATGACCCACTCGTCTAGGACTTCCATCGGGTGTGTTCAAGACGATTTCCAAGCCTATGGTACGTTTGTCACAAACCGCGCACCTATCTTGCGTCAAGATTAGCACTATCACCAAACGGACTCAAACAAGCTTCAACTTGAGCCTCGTCACCTTGGAGTGTTGTCGATTGCGTCCAAAATGATTTCGGAGCCTACGGTACGTTCGGCTCAAACCGTGCACATATATTGCATGGACACTAACACGGTCTCCAAACAGATTGAAACGAGATTCCACATGACCCACTCACCTAGGAGTTCCATCGGGTGCGTCCAAATGACTTCTGAGCCGATGGTACATTCGAGACAAACCGTGCTGCTTTCTTGCGTCAAGATTACCACTATCTTCAAATAGACTCAAACAAGTTTCCACTCGAGCCTCGTCACCTAGGAGTATCATCGGGTGCGTCCAAAAGGATTTATCAGCCTATGGTACATTCAGCGCAAACCGTGCACCTATATTGCAGCGACACTAACACTGTCTTCAAATAGATCGAAATGAGATTCCACTTGACCCACTCATCTAGGACTTCCATCGGGTGCGTTCAAGACGATTTCTGAGCCTATGGTACGTTTGGCACAAACCGCGCACCTATCTTGTGTCAAGATTAGCACTATCTCCAAACAGACTCAAACAAGCTTCAACTTGAGCCTCGTCACCTTGGAGTATTGTCGGGTGCGTCCAAAATGATTTCTGAGCCTATGGTACGTTTGGCTCAAACCGTGCACATATATTGCATCGACACTAACACAGTCTCCAAACAGATTGAAACGAGATTCCACATGACCCACTCACCTAGGAGTTCCATCGGGTGCATCCAACACGACTTCCGAGCTGATGGTACATTCGACACAAACCACGCACCTTCCCTGCGTCAAGATTACCACTATCTCCAAATGGACTTAAACAAGCTTCCACTTGAGCCTCATCACCTAGGAGTATCGTTGGGTGCATCCAACACAATTTCTGAGCCGATGGTTCGTTTAGCGCAAACCGTGCACCTATATTGCACCGACACTAACACTGTCTCCAAACGGATCAAAACGAGATTCCACTTAACCCACTCGTCTAGAACTTCCATCGGGTGCGTTCAAGACGATTTCTGAGCCTATGGTACGTTTGGCACAAACCGCACACCCATCTTGCGTCAAGATTAGCACTATCTCTAGACGGACTCAAACAAGCTTCCACTTGAGCCTCGTCACCTAGGAGTATCATCGGGTTCGTCCAAAACAATTTCTCAGCCTATGGTACATTCGGCGCAAACCGTGCACCTATATTGCACCGACACTAACACTATCTCCTAACGGACCGAAACAAGATTCCACATGACCCACTCGTCTAGAACTTCCATCGGGTGCGTTCAAGACGATTTCCGAGCCTATGGTACTTTTGGCACAAACCACACACCCATCTTGTGTCAAGATTAGCACTATCTCCAGACGGGCTCAAACAAACTTCCTCTCAAGCCTCGTCACCTAGGAGTATCATCGGATGCGTCCAAAATGATTTCTGAGCCGATGGTACATTCGGTGCAAACCGTGCACCTATATTGCACCGACACTAACACTGTCTCCAAATGGACCAAAACGAGATTCCACATGACCCACTCGTCTTGGACTTCCATCGGGTGCGTTCAAGACAATTTCCAAGCCTATGCTACGTTTGTCACAAACCACGCACCTATCTTGCGTCAAATTAGCACTATCACCAAACGGACTCAAACAAGCTTCAACTTGAGCCTCGTCACCTTGGAGTGTCGTCGAGTGCATCCAAAATGATTTCGGAGCCTAATGGTACGTTCGGCTCAAACCGTGCACATATATTGCATGGACACTAACATAGTCTCCAAACAGATTGAAACGAGATTCCACATGACCCACTCACCTAGTAGTTCCATCGGGTGCGTCCCACACGACTTCTGTGCCGATGGTACATTCGAGACAAACCGCGCACCTTTCTTGCGTCAAGATTACCACTATCTCCAAATAGACTCAAACAAGCTTCCACTTGAGCCTCATCACCTAGGAGTATCGTCGGGTGCGTCCAAAACAATTTCTGAGCCGATGGTATGTTCGGCGCAAACTGTTTACCTATATTGCACCGACACTAACACTGTCTCCAAACGGATCAAAACGAGATTCCACTTGACCCACTCATCTAGGACTTCCATCGGGTGCGTTCAATACGATTTCCGAGCCTATGGTACGTTTGGCACAAACCACACACCCATCTTGCGTCAAGATTAGCACTATCTCTAGACGGACTTAAACAAGCTTCCACTCCAGCCTCGTCAGCTAGGAGTCTCATCGGATGCGTCCAAAATGATTTCTAAGCCGATGGTACATTCGATGCAAACCGTGCACCTATATTGCACCGACACTAACACTGTCTCCAAACGAAGCAAAACGAGATTCCACATGACCCACTCGTCTAGGACTTCCATCGGGTGTGTTCAAGACGATTTCCAAGCCTATGGTACGTTTGTCACAAACCGCGTACCTATCTTGCGTCAAGATTAGCACTATCACCAAACGGACTCAAACAAGCTTCATCTTGAGCCTCGTCACCTTGGAGTGTTGTCGATTGCGTCCAAAATGATTTCGGAGCCTACGGTACGTTTGGCTCAAACCGTGCAAATATATTGCATGGACACTAACACGGTCTCCAAACAGATTGAAACGAGATTCCACATGACCAACTTACCTAGGAGTTCCATCGGGTGCGTCCAAATGACTTCTGAGCCGATGGTACATTCGAGACAAACCGTGCTCCTTTCTTGCGTCAAGATTACCACTATCTTCAAATAGACTCAAACAAGTTTCCACTCGAGCCTCGTCACCTAGGAGTATCATCGGGTGCGTCTAAAAGGATTTCTCAGCCTATGGTACATTCAGCGCAAACCGTGCACCTATATTGCAGCGACACTAACACTGTCTTCAAATAGATCGAAACGAGATTCCACTTGACCCACTCGTCTAGGACTTCCATCGGGTGCGTTCAATACGATTTCTGAGCCTATGGTACGTTTGGCACAAACCGCACACCCATCTTGCGTCAAGATTAGCACTATCTCTAGACGGACTCAAACAAGCTTCCACGTGAGCCTCATCACCTAGGACTATCATCGGGTGCGTCCAAAAGGATTTATCAGCCTATGGTACATTCGACGCAAACCGTGCACCTATATTGCACCGACACTAACACTATCTCCTAACGGAGCGAAACGAGATTCCACATGACCCACTCGTCTAGAACTTCCATCGGGTGCGTTCAAGACGATTTCTGAACCTATGGTACATTTGGCACAAACCACACACCAATCTTGTGTCAAGATTAAAACTATCTCCAGACGGGCTCAAATAAGCTTCCACTCAAGCCTCGTCACCTAGGAGTATCATCGGATGCGTCCAAAATGATTTCTAAGCCTCGTCACCTTGGAGTGCGTCCAAAATGATTTCGGAGCCTATGGTACGTTTGGCTTAGACAATGCACATATATTACATGGACACTAACATAGTCTCCAAACAGATTGAAACGAGATTCCACATGACCCACTCACCTAGGAGTTCTATCGGGTGCGTCCAACACGACTTCCGAGCCGATGGTACATTCAAGACAAATCGTGCACCTTTCTTGCGTCAAGATTACCACTATCTCCAAATAGACTCAAACAAGCTTCCACTTGAGCCTCATCACCTAGGAGTATCGTTGGGTGCATCCAAAACAATTTCTGAGCCGATGGTACGTTTGGCGCAAACCGTGCACCTATATTGCACCGACACTAACACTGTCTCCAAACGGATCGAAACGAGATTCCAGTTGACCCACTCGTCTAGAACTTCCATCGGGTGCGTTCAAGATGATTTCTGAGCCTATGGTACGTTTGGCACAAACCGCACACCCATCTTGCGTCAAAGATTAGCACTATCTCTAGACGGACTCAAACAAGCTTCCACTTGAGCCTCGTCACCTAGGAGTATCATCGGGTGCGTCCAAAACGATTTCTCAGCCTATGGTACATTCGGCACAAACCGTGCACCTATATTGCACCGACACTAACACTATCTCCTAACGGAGCGAAACGAGATTCCACATGACCCACTCGTCTAGAACTTCCATCGGGTGCGTTCAAGACGATTTTCTGAGCCTGTGGTACTTTTGGGACAAACCACACACCCATCTTGTGTCAAGATTAGCACTATCTCCAGACGGGCTCAAACAAGCTTCCACTCAAGCCTCGTCACCTAGGAGTATCATCGGATGCATCCAAAATGATTTCTGAGCCAATGGTACATTCGGTGCAAACCGTGCACCTATATTGCACCGACACTAACACTGTCTCCAAACGGACCAAAACGAGATTCCACATGACCCACTCGTCTAGGACTTCCATCGGGTGCATTCAAGACGATTTCTGAGCCTATGGTACGTTTGTCACAAAACGCGCACCTATCTTGCGTCAAATTAGCACTATCACCAAACAGACTCAAACAAGCTTCAACTTGAGCCTCGTCACCTTGGAGTGTCGTCGAGTGCGTCCAAAACGATTTTGGAGCCTATGGTACGTTCGGCTCAGACCGTGCACATATATTGCATGGACACTAACATATTCTCCAAACAGATTGAAACGAGATTCCACATGACCCACTCACCTAGGAGTTCCACCGGGTGCGTCCAACACGACTTCCGAGCCGATGGTACATTCGAGACAAACCGCGCACCTTTCTTGCGTCAAGATTACCAATATCTCCAAATAGACTCAAACAAGCTTCCACTTGAGCCTCATCACCTTGGAGTATCGTTGGGTGCGTCCAAAACAATTTCTGAGCCGATGGTACGTTTTGCGCAAACCGTGCACCTATATTGCACCGACACTAACACTGTCTCCAAACGGATCGAAACGAGATTCCACTTGACCCACTCGTCTAGAACTTCCATCGGGTGCGTTCAAGATGATTTCTGAGCCTATGGTACGTTTGGCACAAACCGCACACCCATCTTGCGTCAAGATTAGCACTATCTCTAGACGGACTCAAACAAGCTTCCACTTGAGCCTCGTCACCTAGGAGTATCATCGGGTGCGTCCAAAACGATTTCTCAGCCTATGGTACATTCGGCGCAAACCGTGCGCCTATATTGCACCGACACTAACACTATCTCCTAACGGACCGAAACGAGATTCCACATGACCCACTCGTCTAGAACTTCCATCGGGTGCGTTCAAGACGATTTCTGAGCCTATGGTACTTTTGGCACAAACCACACACCCATCTTGTGTCAAGATTAGCACTATCTCCAGACGGGCTCAAACAAGCTTCCACTCAAGCCTCGTCACCTAGGAGTATCATCGGATGCGTCCAAAATGATTTCTGAGCCGATGGTACATTCGGTGCAAACCGTGCACCTATATTGCACCGACACTAACGCTGTCTCCAAACGGACCAAAACAAGATTCCACATGACCCACTCATCTAGGACTTCCATCGGGTGCGTTCAAGGCGATTTCCGAGCCTATGGTACGTTTGTCACAAACCGCACACCTATCTTGTGTCAAGATTAGCACTATCACCAAACAGACTCAAACAAGCTTCAACTTGAGCCTCGTCACCTTGGAGTGTCGTCGAGTGCGTCCAAAATGATTTTGGAGCCTATGGTACGTTCGGCTCAGACCGTGCACATATATTGCATGGACACTAACATAGTCTCCAAACAGATTGAAAGAGATTCCACATGACCCACTCACCTAGGAGTTCCATCGGGTGCGTCCAACACGACTTCCGAGCCGATGGTACATTCGAGACAAACCGCGCACCTTTCTTGCGTCAAGATTACCACTATCTCCAAATAGACTCAAACAAGCTTCCACTTGAGCCTCATCACCTAGGAGTATCGTTGGGTGCGTCCAAAACAATTTCTGAGCCGATGGTACGTTTTGCGCAAACCGTGCACCTATATTGCACCGACACTAACACTGTCTCCAAACGGATCGAAACGAGATTCCACTTGACCCACTCGTCTAGAACTTCCATCGGGTGCGTTCAAGATGATTTCTGAGCCTATGGTACGTTTGGCACAAACCGCACACCCATCTTGCGTCAAGATTAGCACTATCTCTAGACGGACTCAAACAAGCTTCCACTTGAGCCTCGTCACCTAGGAGTATCATCGGGTGCGTCCAAAACGATTTCTCAGCCTATGGTACATTCGGCGCAAACCGTGCACCTATATTGCACCAACACTAACACTATCTCCTAACGGACCAAAACAAGATTCCACATGACCACCTCGTCTAGAACTTCCATCGGGTGTGCTCAAGACGATTTCCGAGCCTATGGTACTTTTGGCACAAACCACACACCCATCTTGTGTCAAGATTAGCACTATCTCCAGACGGGCTCAAACAAGCTTCCACTCAAGCCTCGTCCCCTAGGAGTGTCATCGGATGCGTCCAAAATGATTTCTGAGCCGATGGTACATTCGGTGCAAACCGTGCACCTATATTGCACCGACACTAACACTGTCTCCAAACGGACCAAAATGAGATTCCACATGACCCACTCGTCTAGGACTTCCATCGGGTGCATTCAAGATGATTTCCGAGCCTATGGTACGTTTGTCACAAACCGCGCACCTATCTTGCGTCAAATTAGCACTATCACCAAACAGACTCAAACAAGCTTCAACTTTAGCCTCGTCACCTTGGAGTGTCGTCGAGTGCGTCCAAAACGATTTCGGAGCCTATGGTACGTTCGGCTCAGACCGTGCACATATATTGCATGGACACTAACATAGTCTCCAAACAGATTGAAACGAGATTCCACATGACCCACTCACCTAGGAGTTCCATCGGGTGCGTCCAACACAACTTCCGAGCCGATGGTACATTCGAGACAAACCGCGCACCTTTCTTGCGTCAAGATTACCACTATCTCCAAATAGACTCAAACAAGCTTCCACTTGAGCCTCATCACCTAGGAGTATTGTTGGGTGCGTCGAAAACAATTTCTGAGCCGATGGTACATTTGGCGCAAACCGTGCACCTATATTGCACCGACACTAACACTGTCTCCAAACGGATCGAAACGAGATTCCACTTGACCCACTCGTCTAGGACTTCCGTCAGGTGCGTTCAAGACGATTTTCGAGCCTATGGTACGTTTGGCTCAAACCGCACACCTATCTTGCAACAAAATTAGCACTATCTCCAAACGGACTCAAACAAGCTTCCACTTGAGCCTCGTCACCTAGGAGTATCATCAGATGCGTCCAAAATAATTTTTGAGCCTATGGTACATTCGGCGCAAACCGTGCACCTATATTGCACCAACACTAACACTATCTCCTAACAGACCAAAACAAGATTCCACATGACCCCCTCGTCTAGAACTTCCATCGGGTGCGTTCAAGAAGATTTCTGAGCCTATGGTACTTTTGGCACAAACCACACACCCATCTTGTGTCAAGATTAGCACTATCTCCAGACGGGTTCAAACAAGCTTCCACTCAAGCCTCGTCCCCTAGGAGTATCATCGGATGCGTCCAAAATAATTTCTGAGCCGATGGTACATTCGGTGCAAACCGTGCACCTATATTGCACCGACACTAACAGTGTCTCCAAACGGACCAAAACGAGATTCCATATGACCCACTTGTCTAGGACATCCATCGGGTGCGTTCAAGACGATTTCCGAGCCTATGGTACGTTTGTCACAAACCGCGCACCTATCTTGCCTCAAATTAGCACTATCTCTAAACGGACTCAAACAAGCATCAACTTGAGCCTCGTCACCTTGGAGTGTCGTTGAGTGCGTCTAAAATGATTTCGGAGCCTATGGTACGTTCGGCTCAGACCGTGCACATATATTGCATGGACACTAACATAGTCTCCAAACAGATTGAAACGAGATTCCACGTGACCCACTCGCCTAGGACTTCCATCGGGTGCGTCCAACACGACTTCCGAGCCGATGGTACATTCGAGACAAACCGCGCACCTTTCTTGCGTCAAGATTAATACTATCTCCAAATAGACTCAAACAAGCTTCCACTTGAGCCTCATCACCTAGGAGTATCGTTGGGTGCATCCAAAACAATTTCTGAGCCGATGGTACGTTCGGCGCAAACCATGCACCTATATTGCACCGACACTAACACTGTCTCCAAATGGATCGAAACGAGATTCCACTTGACCCACTCGTCTAGAACTTCCATCGGGTGCGTTCAAGATGATTTCTGAGCCTATGGTACGTTTGGCACAAACCGCACACCCATCTTGCTTCAAGATTAGCACTATCTCTAGACGGACTCAAACAAGCTTCCACTTGAACCTCGTCACCTAGGATTATCATCGGGTGCGTCCAAAACGATTTCTCAGCCTATGGTACATTCGGCGCAAACCGTGCACCTATATTGCACCGACACTAACACTATCTCCTAACGGACCAAAACAAGATTCCACATGACCCACTCGTCTAGAACTTCCATCGGGTGCGTTCAAGACGATTTTTGAGCCTATGGTACTTTTGGCACAAACCACACACCCATCTTGTGTCAAGATTAGCACTATCTCCAGACGGGCTCAAACAAGCTTCCACTCATGCCTCGTCACCTAGGAGTATCATCGGATGCGTCCAAAATGATTTATGAGCCGATGGTACATTCGGTGCAAACCGTGCACCTATATTGCACCGACACTAACACTGTCTCCAAACGGACCAAAACGAGATTCCACATGACCCACTCGTCTAGGACTTCCATCGGGTGCGTCCAAGATGATTTCCGACCCTATGGTACGTTTGTCACAAAACCGTGCACCTATCTTGCGTCAAATTAGCACTATCTCCAAACGGACTGAAACAAGCTTCAACTTGAGCCTCGTCACCTTGGAGTGTCGTCGAGTGCGTCTAAAATGATTTCGGAGCCTATGGTATGTTCGGCTCAGACCGTGCACATATATTGCATGGACACTAACATAGTCTCCAAACAGATTGAAACGAGATTCCACATGACCCACTCACCTAGGAGTTCCATCGGGTGCGTCCAACACGACTTCTCAGCCGATGGTACATTCAAGACAAACCGCGCACCTTTCTTGCGTCAAGATTACCACTATCTCCAAATAGACTCAAACAAGCTTCCACTTGAGCCTCATCACCTAGGAGTATCGTTGGGTGCGTCCAAAACAATTTCTGAGCCGATGGTATGTTTGGCGCAAACCGTGCACCTATATTGCACCGACACTAACACTGTCTCCAAACGGATCGAAACGAGATTCCACTTGACCCACTCGTCTAGAACTTCCATCGGGTGCGTTCAAGATGATTTCTGAGCCTATGGTACGTTTGGCACAAACCGCACACCCATCTTGCGTCAAGATTAGCACTATCTCTAGACGGACTCAAACAAGCTTCCACTTGAGCCTCATCACCTAGGAGTATCATCGGGTGCGTCCAAAACGATTTATAAGCCGATGGTACATTCGGCGCAAACCGTGCACCTATATTGCACCGACACTAACACTATCTCCTAACGGACCGAAACAAGATTCCACATGACCCACTCGTCTAGAACTTCCATCGGGTGCGTTCAAGACGATTTCCGAGCCTATGGTACTTTTGGCACAAACCACACACCCATCTTGTGTCAAGATTAGCACTATCTCCAGACGGGCTCAAACAAGCTTCCACTCAAGCCTCGTCCCCTAGGAGTATCATCGGATGCGTCCAAAATGATTTCTGAGCCGATGGTACATTCGGTGCAAACCGTGCACCTATATTGCACCGACACTAACAGTGTCTCCAAACGGACCAAAACGAGATTCCACATGACCCACTCGTCTAGGACTTCCATCCGGTGCGTCCAAGACGATTTCCGAGCCTATGGTACGTTTGTCACAAACCGCGCACCGATCTTGCGTCAAATTAGCACAATCTCCAAACAGACTCAAACAAGCTTCAACTTGAGCCTCGTCACCTTGGAGTGTCGTCGAGTGCGTCTAAAATGATTTCGGAGCCTATGGTACGTTCGGCTCAGACCGTGCACATATATTGCATGGACACTAACATAGTCTCCAAACAGATTGAAACGAGATTCCACATGACCCACTCACCTAGGAGTTCCATCGGGTGCGTCCAACACGACTTCTCAGCCGATGGTACATTTGAGACAAACCGCGCACCTTTCTTGCGTCAAGATTACCACTATCTCCAAATAGACTCAAACAAGCTTCCACTTGAGCCTCATCACCTAGGAGTATCGTTGGGTGCATCCAAAACAATTTCTGAGCCGATGGTACGTTTGGCGCAAACCGTGCACCTATATTGCACCGACACTAACACTGTCTCCAAACGGATCGAAACGAGATTCCACTTGACCCACTCGTCTAGAACTTCCATCGGGTGCGTTCAAGATGATTTCTGAGCCTATGGTACGTTTGGCACAAACCGCACACCCATCTTGCGTCAAGATTAGCACTATCTCTAGACGGACTCAAACAAGCTTCCACTTGAGCCTCGTCACCTAGGAGTATCATCGGGTGCGTCCAAAACGATTTATGAGCCGATGGTACATTCAGCGCAAACCGTGCACCTATATTGCACCGACACTAACACTATCTCCTAACGGACCGAAACAAGATTCCACATGACCCACTCGTCTAGAACTTCCATCGGGTGCGTTCAAGACGATTTCCGAGCCTATGGTACTTTTGGCACAAACCACACACCCATCTTATGTCAAGATTAGCACTATCTCCAGACGGGCACAAACAAGCTTCCACTCAAGCCTCGTCCCCTAGGAGTATCATAGGATGCGTCCAAAATGATTTCTGAGCCGATGGTACATTCGGTGCAAACCGTGCACCTATATTGCACCGACACTAACAGTGTCTCCAAACGGACCAAAACGAGATTCCACATGACCCACTCGTCTAGGACTTCCATCGGGTGCGTTCAAGACGATTTCCGAGCCTATGGTACGTTTGTCACAAACCGCGCACCTATCTTGCGTCAAATTAGCACTATCTCCAAACGGACTGAAACAAGCTTCAACTTGAGCCTCGTCACCTTGGAGTGTCGTCGAGTGCGTCTAAAATGATTTCGGAGCCTATGGTACGTTCGGCTCAGACCGTGCACATATATTGCATGGACACTAACATAGTCTCCAAACAGATTGAAACGAGATTCCACATGACCCACTCACCTAGGAGTTCCATCGGGTGCGTCCAACACAACTTCCGAGCCGATGGTACATTCGAGACAAACCGCGCACCTTTCTTGCGTCAAGATTACCACTATCTCCAAATAGACTCAAACAAGCTTCCACTTGAGCCTCATCACCTAGGAGTATCGTCGGTTGCGTCAGAAACAATTTCTGAGCCGATCGTACGTTCGGCGCAAATCGTGCACCTATATTGCACCGACACTAACACTGTCTCCAAACGGATCGAAACGAGATTCCACTTGACCCACTCGTCTAGGACTTCCATCGGGTGCGCTCAAGACGATTTCTGAGCCTATGGTACGTTTGGCTCAAACCGCACACCTATCTTGCATCAAAATTAGCACTATCTCCAAACGGACTCAAACAAGCTTCCACTTGAAACTCGTCACCTAGGAGTATCATCAGGTGCGTCCAAAACAATTTTTGAGCCTATGGTACATTCGGCACAAACCGTGCACCTATATTGCACCAACACTAACACTATCTCCTAACGGACCAAAACAAGATTCCACATGACCACCTCATCTAGAACTTCCATCGGGTGCGTTCAAGACGATTTCCGAGCCTATGGTACTTTTGGCACAAACCACACACCCATCTTGTGTCAAGATTAGCACTATCTCCAGACGGGCTCAAACAAGCTTCCACTCAAGCCTCGTCCCCTAGGAGTATCATCGGATGCGTCCAAAATGATTTTTGAGCCGATGGTACATTCGGTGCAAACCATGCACCTATATTGCACCGACACTAACAGTGTCTCCAAACGGACCAAAACGAGATTCCACATGACCCACTCGTCTAGGACTTCCATCGGGTGCATCCAAGACGATTTCCGAGCCTATGGTACGTTTGTCACAAACCGCGCACCTATCTTGCGTCAAATTAGCACTATCTCCAAACAGACTCAAACAAGCTTCAACTTGAGCCTCGTCACCTTGGAGTGTTGTCGAGTGCGTCTAAAATGATTTCGGAGCCTATGGTACGCTCGGCTCAGACCGTGCACATATATTGCATGGACACTAACATAGTCTCCAAACAGATTGAAACGAGATTCCACATGACCCACTCACCTAGGAGTTCCATCGGGTGCGTCCAACACGACTTCTCAGCCGATGGTACATTTGAGACAAACCGCGCACCTTTCTTGCGTCAAGATTACCACTATCTCCAAATAGACTCAAACAAGCTTCCACTTGAGCCTCATCACCTAGGAGTATCGTTGGGTGCATCCAAAACAATTTCTGAGCCGATGGTACGTTTGGCGCAAACCGTGCACCTATATTGCACCGACACTAACACTGTCTCCAAACGGATCGAAACGAGATTCCACTTGACCCACTCGTCTAGAGCTTCCATCGGGTGCGTTCAAGATGATTTCTGAGCCTATGGTACGTTTGGCACAAACCGCACACCCATCTTGCGTCAAGATTAGCACTATCTCTAGACGGACTCAAACAAGCTTCCACTTGAGCCTCGTCACCTAGGAGTATCATCGGGTGCGTCCAAAATGATTTATGAGCCGATGGTACATTCGGCGCAAACCGTGCACCTATATTGCACCGACACTAACACTATCTCTTAACGGACCGAAACAAGATTCCACATGACCCACTCGTCTAGAACTTCCATCGGGTGCGTTCAAGACGATTTCCGAGCCTATGGTACTTTTGGCACAAACCACACACCCATCTTATGTCAAGATTAGCACTATCTCCAGACGGGCACAAACAAGCTTCCACTCAAGCCTCGTCCCCTAGGAGTATCATCGGATGCGTCCAAAATGATTTCTGAGCCGATGGTACATTCGGTGCAAACCGTGCACCTATATTGCACCGACACTAACAGTGTCTCCAAACGGACCAAAACGAGATTCCACATGACCCACTCGTCTAGGACTTCCATCGGGTGCGTTCAAGACGATTTCCGAGCCTATGGTACGTTTGTCACAAACCGCGCACCTATCTTGCGTCAAATTAGCACTATCTCCAAATGGACTGAAACAAGCTTCAACTTGAGCCTCGTCACCTTGGAGTGTCGTCGAGTGCGTCTAAAATGATTTCGGAGCCTATGGTACATTCGGCTCAGACCGTGCACATATATTGCATGGACACTAACATAGTCTCCAAACAGATTGAAACGAGATTCCACATGACCCACTCACCTAGGAGTTCCATCGGGTGCGTCCAACACAACTTCCGAGCCGATGGTACATTCGAGACAAACCGCGCACCTTTCTTGCGTCAAGATTACCACTATCTCCAAATAGACTCAAACAAGCTTCCACTTGAGCCTCATCACCTAGGAGTATCGTCGGTTGCGTCAGAAACAATTTCTGAGCCGATCGTACGTTCGGCGCAAATCGTGCACCTATATTGCACCGACACTAACACTGTCTCCAAACGGATCGAAACGAGATTCCACTTGACCCACTCGTCTAGGACTTCCATCGGGTGCGCTCAAGACGATTTCTGAGCCTATGGTACGTTTGGCTCAAACCGCACACCTATCTTGCATCAAAATTAGCACTATCTCCAAACGGACTCAAACAAGCTTCCACTTGATACTCGTCACCTAGGAGTATCATCAGGTGCGTCCAAAACAATTTTTGAGCCTATGGTACATTCGGCGCAAACCGTGCACCTATATTGCACCAACACTAACACTATCTCCTAACGGACCAAAACAAGATTCCACATGACCACCTCGTCTAGAACTTCCATCGGGTGCGTTCAAGACGATTTCCGAGCCTATGGTACTTTTGGCACAAACCACACACCCATCTTGTGTCAAGATTAGCACTATCTCCAGACGGGCTCAAACAAGCTTCCACTCAAGCCTCGTCCCCTAGGAGTATCATCGGATGCGTCCAAAATGATTTCTGAGCCGATGGTACATTCGGTGCAAACCATGCACCTATATTGCACCGACACTAACAGTGTCTCCAAACGGACCAAAACGAGATTCCACATGACCCACTCGTCTAGGACTTCCATCGGGTGCATCCAAGACGATTTCCGAGCCTATGGTACGTTTGTCACAAACCGCGCACCTATCTTGCGTCAAATTAGCACTATCTCCAAACAGACTCAATCAAGCTTCAACTTGAGCCTCGTCACCTTGGAGTGTCGTCGAGTGCGTCTAAAATGATTTCGGAGCCTATGGTATGTTTGGCTCAGACCGTGCACATATATTGCATGGACACTAACATAGTCTCCAAACAGATTGAAACGAGATTCCACATGACCCACTCACCTAGGAGTTCCATCGGGTGCGTCCAACACGACTTCTCAGCCGATGGTACATTTGAGACAAACCGCGCACATTTCTTGCGTCAAGATTACCACTATCTCCAAATAGACTCAAACAAGCTTCCACTTGAGCCTCATCACCTAGGAGTATCGTTAGGTGCATCCAAAACAATTTCTGAGCTGATGGTACGTTTGGCGCAAACCGTGCACCTATATTGCACCGACACTAACACTGTCTCCAAACGGATCGAAACGAGATTCCACTTGACCCACTCGTCTAGAACTTCCATCGGGTGCGTTCAAGATGATTTCTGAGCCTATAGTACGTTTGGCACAAACCGCACACCCATCTTGCGTCAAGGTTAGCACTATCTCTAGACGGACTCAAACAAGCTTCCACTTGAGCCTCGTCACCTAGGAGTATCATCGGGTGCGTCCAAAACGATTTATGAGCCGATGGTACATTCGGCGCAAACCGTGCACCTATATTGCACCGACACTAACACTATCTCCTAACGGACCGAAACAAGATTCCACATGACCCACTCGTCTAGAACTTCCATCGGGTGCGTTCAAGACGATTTTCGAGCCTATGGTACGTTTGTCACAAAACCGCGCACCTATCTTGCGTCAAATTAGCACTATCTCCAAACGGACTGAAACAAGCTTCAACTTGAGCCTCGTCACCTTGGAGTGTCGTCGAGTGCGTCTAAAATGATTTCGGAGCCTATGGTACGTTCGGCTCAGACCGTGCACATATATTGCATGGACACTGACATAGTCTCCAAACAGATTGAAACGAGATTCCACATGACCCACTCACCTAGGAGTTCCATCGGGTGCGTCCAACACGACTTCAGAGCCTATGGTACGTTCGGCTCAGACCGTGCAATTATATTGCATGGACACTAACATAGTCTCCAAACAGATTGAAACGAGATTCCACATGACCCACTCACCTAGGAGTTCCATCGGGTGCGTCCAACACGACTTCTCAGCCGATGGTACATTTGAGACAAACCGCGCACCTTTCTTGCGTCAAGATTACCACTATCTCCACATAGACTCAAACAAGCTTCCACTTGAGCCTCATCACCTAGGAGTATCGTTGGGTGCATCCAAAACAATTTCTGAGCCGATGGTACGTTTGGCGCAAACCGTGCACCTATATTGCACCGACACTAACAGTGTCTCCAAACGGACCAAAACGAGATTCCACATGACCCACTCGTCTAGGACTTCCATTGGGTGCGTCCAAGACGATTTCCGAGCCTATGGTACGTTTGTCACAAACCGCGCACCTATCTTGCGTCAAATTAGCACTATCTCCAAACAGACTCAAACAAGCTTCAACTTGAGCCTCGTCACCTTGGAGTGTCGTCGAGTGCGTCTAAAATGATTTCGGAGCCTATGGTATGTTCGGCTCAGACCGTGCACATATATTGCATGGACACTAACATAGTCTCCAAACAGATTGAAACGAGATTCCACATGACCCACTCACCTAGGAGTTCCATCGGGTGCGTCCAACACGACTTCTCAGCCGATGGTACATTTGAGACAAACCGCGCACCTTTCTTGCGTCAAGATTACCACTATCTCCACATAGACTCAAACAAGCTTCCACTTGAGCCTCATCACCTAGGAGTATCGTTGGGTGCATCCAAAACAATTTCTGAGCCGATGGTACGTTTGGCGCAAACCGTGCACCTATATTGCACCGACACTAACACTGTCTCCAAACGGATCGAAACGAGATTTCACTTGACCCACTCGTCTAGAACTTCCATCGGGTGCGTTCAAGATGATTTCTGAGCCTATGGTACGTTTGGCACAAACCGCACACCCATCTTGCGTCAAGATTAGCACTATCTCTAGACGGACTCAAACAAGCTTCCACTTGAGCCTCGTCACCTAGGAGTATCATCGGGTGCGTCCAAAACGATTTATGAGCCGATGGTACATTCGGCGCAAACCGTGCACCTATATTGCACCGACACTAACACTATCTCCTAACGGACCGAAACAAGATTCCACATGACCCACTCGTCTAGAACTTCCATCGGGTGCGTTCAAGACGATTTCCGAGCCTATGGTACTTTTGGCACAAACCACACACCCATCTTATGTCAAGATTAGCACTATCTCCAGACGGGCACAAACAAGCTTCCACTCAAGCCTCGTCCCCTAGGAGTATCATCGGATGCGTCCAAAATGATTTCTGAGCCGATGGTACATTAGGTGCAAACCGTGCACCTATATTGCACCGACACTAACAGTGTCTCCAAACGGACCAAAACGAGATTCCACATGACCCACTCGTCTAGGACTTCCATCGGGTGCGTTCAAGACGATTTCCGAGCCTATGGTACGTTTGTCACAAACCGCGCACCTATCTTGCGTCAAATTAGCACTATCTCCAAACGGACTGAAACAAGCTTCAACTTGAGCCTCGTCACCTTGGAGTGTCGTCGAGTGCGTCTAAAATGATTTCGGAGCCTATGGTACGTTCGGCTCAGACCGTGCACATATATTGCATGGACACTAACATAGTCTCCAAACAGATTGAAACGAGATTCCACATGACCCACTCACCTAGGAGTTCCATCGGGTGCGTCCAACACAACTTCCGAGCCGATGGTACATTCGAGACAAACCGCGCACCTTTCTTGCGTCAAGATTACCACTATCTCCAAATAGACTCAAACAAGCTTCCACTTGAGCCTCATCACCTAGGAGTATCGTCGGTTGCGTCAGAAACAATTTCTGAGCCGATCGTACGTTCGGCGCAAATCGTGCACCTATATTGCACCGACACTAACACTGTCTCCAAACGGATCGAAACGAGATTCCACTTGACCCACTCGTCTAGGACTTCCATCGGGTGCGCTCAAGACGATTTCTGAGCCTATGGTACGTTTGGCTCAAACCACACACCTATCTTGCATCAAAATTAGCACTATCTCCAAACGGACTCAAACAAGCTTCCACTTGAAACTCGTCACCTAGGAGTATCATCAGGTGCGTCCAAAACCATTTTTGAGCCTATGGTACATTCAGCGCAAACCGTGCACCTATATTGCACCAACACTAACACTATCTCCTAACGGACCAAAACAAGATTCCACATGACCACCTCGTCTAGAACTTCCATCGGGTGCGTTCAAGACGATTTCCGAGCCTATGGTACTTTTGGCACAAACCACACACCCATCTTGTGTCAAGATTAGCACTATCTCCAGACGGGCTCAAACAAGCTTCCACTCAAGCCTCGTCCCCTAGGAGTATCATCGGATGCGTCCAAAATGATTTCTGAGCCGATGGTACATTCGGTGCAAACCGTGCACCTATATTGCACCGACACTAACAGTGTCTCCAAACGGACCAAAACGAGATTCCACATGACCCACTCGTCTAGGACTTCCATCGGGTGCGTCCAAGACGATTTCCGAGCCTATGGTACGTTTGTCACAAACCGCGCACCTATCTTGCGTCAAATTAGCACTATCTCCAAACAGACTCAATCAAGCTTCAACTTGAGCCTCGTCACCTTGGAGTGTCGTCGAGTGCGTCTAAAATGATTTCGGAGCCTATGGTATGTTTGGCTCAGACCGTGCACATATATTGCATGGACACTAACATAGTCTCCAAACAGATTGAAACGAGATTCCACATGACCCACTCACCTAGGAGTTCCATCGGGTGCGTCCAACACGACTTCTCAGCCGATGGTACATTTGAGACAAACCGCGCACATTTCTTGCGTCAAGATTACCACTATCTCCAAATAGACTCAAACAAGCTTCCACTTGAGCCTCATCACCTAGGAGTATCGTTAGGTGCATCCAAAACAATTTCTGAGCTGATGGTACGTTTGGCGCAAACCGTGCACCTATATTGCACCGACACTAACAGTGTCTCCAAACGGATCGAAACGAGATTCCACTTGACCCACTCGTCTAGAACTTCCATCGGGTGCGTTCAAGATGATTTCTGAGCCTATAGTACGTTTGGCACAAACCGCACACCCATCTTGCGTCAAGATTAGCACTATCTCTAGACGGACTCAAACAAGCTTCCACTTGAGCCTCGTCACCTAGGAGTATCATCGGGTGCGTCCAAAACGATTTATGAGCCGATGGTACATTCGGCGCAAACCGTGCACCTATATTGCACCGACACTAACACTATCTCCTAACGGACCGAAACAAGATTCCACATGACCCACTCGTCTAGAACTTCCATCGGGTGCGTTCAAGACGATTTTCGAGCCTATGGTACGTTTGTCACAAAACCGCGCACCTATCTTGCGTCAAATTAGCACTATCTCCAAACGGACTGAAACAAGCTTCAACTTGAGCCTCGTCACCTTGGAGTGTCGTCGAGTGCGTCTAAAATGATTTCGGAGCCTATGGTACGTTCGGCTCAGACCGTGCACATATATTGCATGGACACTGACATAGTCTCCAAACAGATTGAAACGAGATTCCACATGACCCACTCACCTAGGAGTTCCATCGGGTGCGTCCAACACGACTTCCGAGCCAATGGTACATTCGATACAAACCGCGCACCTTTCTTGCGTCAAGATTACCACTATCTCCAAATAGACTCAAACAAGCTTCCACTTGAGCCTCATCACCAAGGAGTATTGTTGGGTGCGTCCAAAACAATTTCTGAGCCGATGGTACGTTTGGCGCAAACCGTGCACCTATATTGCACCGACACTAACACTGTCTCCAAACGGATCGAAACGAGATTCCACTTGACCCACTCGTCTAGGACTTCCATCGGGTGCGTTCAAGACGATTTCCGAGCCTATGGTACGTTTGGCTCAAACCGCACACCTATCTTGCATCAAAATTAGCACTATCTCCAAACGGACTCAAACAAGCTTCCACTTGAGCCTCGTCACCTAGGAGTATCATCGGGTGCGTCCAAAACGATTTTTGAGCCTATGGAACATTCGGCGCAAACCGTGCACCTATATTGCACCGACACTAACACTATCTCCTAACGGACCAAAACAAGATTCCACATGACCCCCTCGTCTAGAACTTCCATCGGGTGCGTTCAAGACGATTTCCGAGCCTATGGTACTTTTGGCACAAACCACACACCCATCTTGTGTCAAGATTAGCACTATCTCCAGACGGGCACAAACAAGCTTCCACTCAAGCCTCGTCCCCTAGGAGTATCATCGGATGCGTCCAAAATGATTTCTGAGTCGATGGTACATTCGGTGCAAACCGTGCACCTATATTGCACCGACACTAACAGTGTCTCCAAACGGACCAAAACGAGATTCCACATGACCCACTCGTCTAGGACTTCCATCGGGTGCGTTCAAGACAATTTCCGAGCCTATGGTATGTCACAAACCGCGCACCTATCTTGCGTCAAGATTACCACTATCACCAAACGGACTCAAACAAGCTTCGACTTGAGCCTCGTCACCTTGGAGTGTCGTCGAGTGCGTCTAAAATGATTTCAGAGCCTATGGTACGTTCGGCTCAGACCGTGCACATATATTGCATGGACACTAACATAGTCTCCAAACAGATTGAAACGAGATTCCACATGACCCACTCACCTAGGAGTTCCATCGGGTGCGTCCAACACGACTTCAGAGCCGATGGTACATTCGAGACAAACCGCGCACCTTTCTTGCGTCAAGATTACCACTATCTCCAAATAGACTCAAACAAGCTTCCACTTGAGCCTCATCACCTAGGAGGATTGTTGGGTGCGTCCAAAACAATTTTTGAGCCGATGGTACGTTTGGCGCAAACCGTGCACCTATATTGCACCGACACTAACATTGTCTCCAAACGGATCGAAACGACATTCCATTTGACCCACTCGTCTAGAACTTCCATCGGGTGCGTTCAAGATGATTTCTGAGCCTATGGTACGTTTGGCACAAACCGCACACCCATCTTGCGTCAAGATTAGCACTATCTCTAGACGGACTCAAACAAGCTTCCACTTGAGCCTCGTCACCTAGGAGTATCATCGGGTGCGTCCAAAACGATTTCTCAGCCTATGGTACATTCGGCGCAAACCGTGCACCTATATTGCACCGACACTAACACTATCTCCTAACGGACCGAAACAAGATTCCACATGACCCACTCGTCTAGAACTTCCATCGGGCGCGTTCAAGACGATTTTTGAGCCTATGGTACTTTTGGCACAAACCACACACCCATCTTGTGTCAAGATTAGCACTATCTCCAGACGGGCTCAAACAAGCTTCCACTCAAGCCTCGTCACCTAGGAGTATCATCGGATGCGTCCAAAATGATTTCTGAGCCGATGGTACATTCGGTGCAAACTGTGCACCTATATTGCACCGACACTAACACTGTCTCCAAACGGACCAAAACGAGATTCCACATGACCCACTCGTCTAGGACTTCCATCGGGTGCGTTCAAGACAATTTCCGAGCCTATGGTATGTTTGTCACAAACCGCGCACCTATCTTGCGTCAAGATTACCACTATCACCAAACGGACTCAAACAAGCTTCAACTTGAGCCTCGTCACCTTGGAGTGTCGTCGAGTGCGTCCAAAATGATTTCGGAGCCTATGGTACGTTCGGCTCAGACCGTGCACATATATTGCATGGACACTAACATAGTCTCCAAACAGATTGAAACGAGATTCCACATGACCCACTCACCTAGGAGTTCCATCGGGTGCGTCCAACACGACTTCAGAGCCGATGGTACATTCGAGACAAACCGCGCACCTTTCTTGCGTCAAGATTACCACTATCTCCAAATAGACTCAAACAAGCTTCCACTTGAGCCTCATCACCTAGGAGGATTGTTGGGTGCGTCCAAAACAATTTCTGAGCCGATGGTACGTTTGGCGCAAACCGTGCACCTATATTGCACCGACACTAACACTGTCTCCAAACGGATCGAAACGAGATTCCACTTGACCAATTCGTCTAGGACTTCCATCGGGTGCGTTCAAGACGATTTCCGAGCCTATGGTACGTTTGGCTCAAACCGCACACCTATCTTGCATCAAAATTAGCACTATCTCCAAACGGACTCAAACAAGCTTCCACTTGAGCCTCGTCACCTAGGAGTATCATCAGGTGCGTCCAAAACAATTTTTGAGCCTATGGTACATTCGGCGCAAACCGTGCACCTATATTGCACCAACACTAACACTATCTCCTAACGGACCAAAACAAGATTCCACATGACCCCCTCGTCTAGAACTTCCATCGGGTGCGTTCAAGACGATTTCCGAGCCTATGGTACTTTTGGCACAAACCACACACCCATCTTATGTCAAGATTAGCACTATCTCCAGACGGGCACAAACAAGCTTCCACTCAAGCCTCGTCCCCTAGGAGTATCATCGGATGCGTCCAAAATGATTTCTGAGTCGATGGTACATTCGGTGCAAACCGTGCACCTATATTGCACCGACACTAACAGTGTCTCCAAACGGACCAAAACGAGATTCCACATGACCCACTCGTCTAGGACTTCCATCGGGTGCGTTCAAGACGATTTCCGAGCCTATGGTACGTTTGTCACAAACCGCGCACCTATCTTGCGTCAAATTAGCACTATCTCCAAACGGACTGAAACAAGCTTCAACTTGAGCCTCGTCACCTTGGAGTGTCGTCGAGTGCGTCTAAAATGATTTCGGAGCCTATGGTACGTTCGGCTCAGACCGTGCACACATATTGCATGGACACTAACATAGTCTCCAAACAGATTGAAACGAGATTCCACATGACCCACTCACCTAGGAGTTCCATCGGGTGCGTCCAACACAACTTCCGAGCCGATGGTACATTCGAGACAAACCGCGCACCTTTCTTGCGTCAAGATTACCACTATCTCCAAATAGACTCAAACAAGCTTCCACTTGAGCCTCATCACCTAGGAGTATCGTCGGTTGCGTCAGAAACAATTTCTGAGCCGATCGTACGTTCGGCGCAAATCGTGCACCTATATTGCACCGACACTAACACTGTCGCCAAACGGATCGAAACGAGATTCCACTTGACCCACTCGTCTAGGACTTCCATCGGGTGCGTTCAAGACGATTTCTGAGCCTATGGTACGTTTGGCTCAAACCGCACACCTATCTTGCATCAAAATTAGCACTATCTCCAAACGGACTCAAACAAGCTTCCACTTGAAACTCGTCACCTAGGAGTATCATCAGGTGCGTCCAAAACAATTTTTGAGCCTATGGTACATTCGGCGCAAACCGTGCACCTATATTGCACCAACACTAACACTATCTCCTAACGGACCAAAACAAGATTCCACATGACCCCCTCGTCGAGAACTTCCATCGGGTGCGTTCAAGACGATTTCCGAGCCTATGGTACTTTTGGCACAAACCACACACCCATCTTGTGTCAAGATTAGCACTATCTCTAGACGGGCTCAAACAAGCTTCCACTCAAGCCTCGTCCCCTAGGAGTATCATCGGATGCGTCCAAAATGATTTCTGAGCCGATGGTACATTCGGTGCAAACCGTGCACCTATATTGCACCGACACTAACAGTGTCTCCAAACGGACCAAAACGAGATTCCACATGACCCACTCGTCTAGGACTTCCATCGGGTGCGTTCAAGACGATTTCTGAGCCTATGGTACGTTTGTCACAAACCGCGCACCTATCTTGCGTCAAATTAGCACTATCTCCAAACGGACTGAAACAAGGTTCAACTTGAGCCTCGTCACCTTGGAGTGTCGTCGAGTGCGTCTAAAATGATTTCAGAGCCTATGGTACGTTCGGCTCAGACCGTGCACACATATTGCATGGACACTAACATAGTCTCCAAACAGATTGAAACGAGATTCCACATGACCCACACACCTAGGAGTTCCGTCAGGTGCGTCCAACACGACTTCCGAGCCGATGGTACATTCGAGACAAACCGCGCACCTTTCTTGCATCAAGATTACCACTATCTCCAAATAGACTCAAACAAGCTTCCACTTGAGCCTCATCACCTAGGAGTATCGTTGGGTGCATCCAAAACAATTTCTGAGCCGATGGTACATTTGGCGCAAACCGTGCACCTATATTGCACCGACACTAACACTGTCTCCAAACGGATCGAAACGAGATTCCACTTGACCCACTCGTCTAGAACTTGCATCGGGTGCGTTCAAGACGATTTCCGAGCCTATGGTACGTTTGTCATAAAACCGCGCACCTATCTTGCGTCAAGATTAGCACTATCACCAAACGGACTCAAACAAGCTTCAACTTGAGCCTCGTCACCTTGGAGTGTCGTCGAGTGCGTCCAAAATGATTTCGGAGCCTATGGTACGTTCGGCTCAGACCGTGCACATATATTGCATGGACACTAACATAGTCTCCAAACAGATTGAAACGAGATTCCACATGACCCACGCACCTAGGAGTTCCATCGGGTGCGTCCAACACGACTTCCGAGCCGATGGTACATTCGAGACAAACCGCACACCTTTCTTGCATTAAGATTACCACTATCTCCAAATAGACTCAAACAAGCTTCCACTTGAGCCTCATCACCTAAGAGTTTTGTTGGGTGCGTCCAAAACAATTTCTGAGCCGATGGTACGTTTGGCGCAAACCGTGCACCTATATTGCACCGACACTAACACTGTCTCCAAACAGATCGAAACGAGATTCCACTTGACCCACTCGTCTAGGACTTCCATCGGGTGCGTTCAAGACGATTTCCGAGCCTATGGTACGTTTGGCTCAAACCGCACACCTATCTTGCATCAAAATTAGCACTATCTCCAAACGGACTCAAACAAGCTTCCACTTGACCCCCTCGTCTAGAACTTCCATCGGGTGCGTTCAAGACGATTTCCGAGCCTATGGTACTTTTGGCACAAACCACACACCCATCTTATGTCAAGATTAGCACTATCTCCAGACGGGCACAAACAAGCTTCCACTCAAGCCTCGTCCCCTAGGAGTATCATCGGATGCGTCCAAAATGATTTCTGAGCCGATGGTACATTCGGTGCAAACCGTGCACCTATATTGCACCGACACTAACAGTGTCTCCAAACGGACCAAAACGAGATTCCACATGACCCACTCGTCTAGGACTTCCATCGGGTGCGTTCAAGACGATTTCCGAGCCTATGGTACGTTTGTCATAAACCGCGCACCTATCTTGCGTCAAATTAGCACTATCTCCAAACGGAGTCAAACAAGCTTCAACTTGAGCCTCGTCACCTTGGAGTGTCGTCGAGTGCGTCTAAAATGATTTCGGAGCCTATGGTACGTTCGGCTCAGACTGTGCACATATATTGCATGGACACTAACATAGTCTCCAAACAGATTGAAACGAGATTCCACATGACCCACTCACCTAGGAGTTCCATCGGGTGCATCCAACACAACTTCCGAGCCGATGGTACATTCGAGACAAACCGCGCACCTTTCTTGCGTCAAGATTACCACTATCTCCAAATAGACTCAAACAAGCTTCCACTTGAGCCTCATCACCTAGGAGTATCGTCGGTTGCGTCAGAAACAATTTCTGAGCCGATCGTACGTTCGGCGCAAATCGTGCACCTATATTGCACCGACACTAACACTGTCTCCAAACGGATCGAAACGAGATTCCACTTGACCCACTCGTCTAGGACTTCCATCGGGTGCGTTCAAGACGATTTCTGAGCCTATGGTACGTTTGGCTCAAACCGCACACCTATCTTGCATCAAAATTAGCACTATCTCCAAACAGACTCAAACAAGCTTCCACTTGAAACTCGTCACCTAGGAGTATCATCAGGTGCGTCCAAAACAATTTTTGAGCCTATGGTACATTCGGCGCAAACCGTGCACCTATATTGCACCAACACTAACACTATCTCCTAACGGACCAAAACAAGATTCCACATGACCACCTCGTCTAGAACTTCCATCGGGTGCGTTCAAGACGATTTCCGAGCCTATGGTACTTTTGGCACAAACCACACACCCATCTTGTGTCAAGATTAGCACTATCTCCAGACGGGCTCAAACAAGCTTCCACTCAGACCGTGCACATATATTGCATGGACACTAACATAGTCTCCAAACAGATTGAAATGAGATTCCACATGACCCACTCACCTAGGAGTTCCATCGGGTGCGTCCAACACGACTTCTAAGCCGATGGTACATTCGAGACAAAACCGCGCACCTTTCTTGCGTCAAGATTACCACTATCTCCAAATAGACTCAAACAAGCTTCCACTTGAGCCTCATCACCTAGGAGTATCGTTGGGTGCATCCAAAACAATTTCTGAGCCGATGGTACGTTTGGACCTATATTGCACCGACACTAACACTGTCTCCAAACGAATCGAAACGAGATTCCACTTGACCCACTCGTCTAGAACTTCCATCGGGTGCGTTCAAGATGATTTCTGAGCCTATGGTACGTTTGGCACAAACCGCACACCCATCTTGCGTCAAGATTAGCACTATCTCTAGACGGACTCAAACAAGCTTCCACTTGAGCCTCGTCACCTAGGAGTATCATCGGGTGCGTCCAAAACGATTTCTCAGCCTATGGTACATTCGGAGCAAACCGTGCACCTATATTGCACCGACACTAACACTATCTCCTAACGGACCGAAACGAGATTCCACATGACCCACTCGTCTAGAACTTCCATCGGGTGCGTTCAAGACGATTTTTGAGCCTATGGTACTTTTGGCACAAACCACACACCCATCTTGTGTCAAGATTAGCACTATCTCCAGACGGGCTCAAACAAGCTTCCACTCAAGCCTCGTCACCAAGGAGTATCATCGGATGCGTCCAAAATGATTTCTGAGCCGATGGTACATTCGGTGCAAACCGTGCACCTATATTGCACTGACACTAACACTGTCTTCAAACGGACCAAAACGAGATTCCACATGACCCACTCGTCTAGGACTTCCATCGGGTGCGTTCAAGACAATTTCCGAGCCTATGGTATGTTTGTCACAAACCGCGCACCTATCTTGCGTCAAGATTACCACTATCACCAAACGGAGTCAAACAAGCTTCAACTTGAGCCTCGTCAACTTGGAGTGTCGTCGAGTGCGTCCAAAATGATTTCGGAGCCTATGGTACGTTCGGCTCAGACCGTGCACATATATTGCATGGACACTAACATAGTCTCCAAACAGATTGAAACGAGATTCCACATGACCCACTCACCTAGGAGTTCCATCGGGTGCATCCAACACGACTTCAGAGCCGATGGTACATTCGAGACAAACCGCTTACCTTTCTTGCGTCAAGATTACCACTATCTCCAAATAGACTCAAACAAGCTTCCACTTGAGCCTCATCACCTAGGAGTATTGTTGGGTGCGTCCAAAACAATTTCTGAGCCGATGGTACGTTTGGCGCAAACCGTGCACCTATATTGCACCGACACTAACACTGTCTCCAAACGGATCGAAACGAGATTCCACTTGACCCACTCGTCTAGGACTTCCATCGGGTGCGTTCAAGACGATTTCCGAGTCTATGGTACGTTTGGCTCAAACCGCACACCTATCTTGCATCAAAATTAGCACTATCTCCAAACGGACTCAAACAAGCTTCCACTTGAGCCTCGTCACCTAGGAGTATCATCAGGTGCGTCCAATACAATTTTTGAGCCTATGGTACATTCGGCGCAAACCGTGCACCTATATTGCACCAACACTAACACTATCTCCTAACGGACCAAAACAAGATTCCACATGACCCCCTCGTCTAGAACTTCCATCGGGTGCGTTAAAGACGATTTCCGAGCCTATGGTACTTTTGGCACAAACCACACACCCATCTTGTGTCAAGATTAGCACTATCTCTAGACGGGCTCAAACAAGCTTCCACTCAAGCCTCGTCCCCTAGGAGTATCATCGGATGCGTCCAAAATGATTTCTGAGCCGATGGTACATTCGGTGCAAACCGTGCACCTATATTGCACCGACACTAACACTGTCTCCAAACGGACCAAAACGAGATTCCACATGACCCACTCGTCTTGGACTTCCATCGGGTGCGTTCAAGACAATTTCCAAGCCTATGGTACGTTTGTCACAAACCGCGCACCTATCTTGCGTCAAATTAGCACTATCACCAAACGGACTCAAACAAGCTTCAACTTGAGCCTCGTCACCTTGGAGTGTCGTCGAGTGCATCCAAAATGATTTCGGAGCCTATGGTACGTTCGGCTCAAACCGTGCACATATATTGCATGGACACTAACATAGTCTCCAAATAGATTGAAACGAGATTCCACATGACCCACTCACCAAGGAGTTCCATCGGGTGCGTCCAACACGACTTCCGAGCGTATGGTACGTTCGGCGTAAGCCGTGCACCTATATTGCAGCGACACCAACACTGTCTCCAAACGGATCGAAATGAGATTCCACTTGACCCACTCGTCTAGGACTTCCATCAGGTGCGTTCAAGAGGATTTCCGAGCCTATGGTACGTTTGGCACAAACCGCGCATCTATCTTGCGTCAAGATTAGCACTATCTCCAAACGGACTCAAACAAGCTTCAACTTGAGCCTCGTCACCTTGGAGTATCGTCGGGTGCGTCCAAAATGATTTGTGAGCCTATGGTATGTTCGGCCCAAACTGTGCACATATATTGCATTGACACTAACACGGTCTCTAAACAGATTGAAATGAGATTCCACATGACCCACTCACCTAGGAGTTCCATCGGGTGCGTCCAACACGACTTCCGAGCCGATGGTACATTCGACACAAACCGCGCACCTTTCTCCCATCAAGATTACCAGTATCTCCAAATATACTCAAACAAGCTTCCACTTGATCCTCATCACCTAGGAGTATCATCGGATGCGTCTAAAATGATTTTTGAGCCGATGGTACATTCGGTGAAAACCGTGCACCTATATTGCACCGACACTAACACTATCTCCAAACGGACCAAAACGAGATTCCACATGACCCACTCGTCTTGTACTTCCATCGGGTGCGTTCAAGACGATTTCCATGCCTATGGTACGTTTGTCACAAACCGCGCACCTATCTTGCATCAAGATTAGCACTATCTCCAAACGGACTCAAACAAGCTTCAACTTGAGCCTCGTCACCTTGGAGTATCGTCGGGTGCGTCCGAAATTATTTCTGAGCCTATGGTACGTTCGGCCCAAACCGTGCACATATATTGCATTGACACTAACACGGTCTCCAAACAGATTGAAACGAGATTCCACATGACCCACTCACCTAGGAGTTCCATCGGGTGCGTCCAACATGACTTCTGAGCCGATGGTACATTCGACACAAACCGCGCACCTTTCTCCTGTCAAGATTACCAGTATCTCCAAATAGACTCAAACAAGCTTCCACTTGATCCTCATCACCTAGGAGTATCATCGGATGCGTCCAAAATGATTTTTGAGCCGATGGTACATTCGGTGAAAACCGTGCACCTATATTGCACCGACACTAACACTGTCTCCAAACGGACCAAAACGAGATTCCACATGACCCACTCGTCTTGGACTTCCATCGGGTGCGTTCAAGACGATATCCATGCCTATGGTACGTTTGTCACAAACCGCGCACCTATCTTGCGTCAAGATTAGCACTATCACCAAACGGACTCAAACAAGCTTCAACTTGAGCCTCGTCACCTTGGAGTGTCGTCGAGTGCGTCCAAAATGATTTTCAGAGCCTATGGTACGTTCGGCTCAAACCGTGCACATATATTGCATGGACACTAACACAGTCTCCAAACAGATTGAAACGAGATTCCACATGCCCCACTCACCTAGGAGTTCCATCGGGTGCGTCCAACACGACTTCCAAGCCGATGGTACATTCGAGACAAACCGCGCACCTTTCTTGCGTCAAGATTACCACTATCTCCAAATAGACTCAAACAAGTTTCCACTTGAGCCTCATCACCTAGGAGTATCGTCGGTTGCGTCAGAAACAATTTCTGAGCCGATCGTACGTTCGGCGCAAACCGTGCACCTATATTGCACCGACACTAACTCTGTCTCCAAACGGATCGAAACGAGATTCCACTTGACCCACTCGTCTAGGACTTCCATCGGGTGCGTTCAATACGATTTCCGAGCCTATGGTACGTTTGGCACAAATCGCACACCTACCTTGCGTCAAGATTAGCACTATCTCTAGACGGACTCAAACAAGCTTCCACTTGAGCCTCGTCACCTAGGAGTCTCATCGGGTGCGTCCAAAACAATTTCTGAGCCGATGGTACATTCGGTGCAAACCATGCACCTATATTGCATCGACACTAACACTGTCTCCAAACGGATCGAAACGAGATTCCACATGACCCACTCGTCTAGGACCTCCATCGGGTGCGTTCAAGACGATTTCCGAGCCTATGGAACGTTTGGCACAAACCGCACACCTATCTTGCATCAAAATTAGCACTATCTCCAAACAGACTCAAACAAGGTTCAACTTGAGCCTTGTCACCTTGGAGTATCGTTGGATGCGTCCAAAATGATTTCAGAGCCTATGGTACGTTCGGCTCAAACCGTGCACATATATTGCATGGACACTAACACGGTCTCCAAACAGATTAAAACGTGATTCCACATGACCCACTCAACTAGGAGTTCCATCGGGTGCGTCCAACACGACTTCCGAGCTGATGGTACATTCGAGACAAACCGCACTCCTTTCTTGCGTCAAGATTACCACTATCTCCAAATAGACTCAAACAAGCTTCCACTTGAGCCTCATAACCTAGGAGTATCGTCGGGTGCGTCCAAAACAATTTCTGAGCCGATGGTACGTTCGGCGCAAACCGTGCACCTATATTGCACCGACACTAACACTGTCTTCAAACGGATCGAAACGAGATTCCACTTGACCCACTCGTCTAGGACTTCCATCGGGTGCGTTCAAGACGACTCCGAGCCTATGTTACGTTTGGCACAAATCACGCACCTATCTTGCATCAAAATTAGCACTATCTCCAAACGGACTTAAACAAGCTTCCACTTGAGCCTCGTCACCTAGGAGTATCATCGGGTGCGTCCAAAACGATTTCTGAGCCTATGGTACATTCAATGCAAACCGTGCACCTATATTGCACCGACACTAACACCATCTCCTAACGGACCGAAACAAGATTCCACATGACCCACTCGTTAGAACTTCCATCGGGTGCGTTCAAGACAATTTCCGAGCCTATGGTACTTTTGGCACAAACCACAAACCCATCTTGTGTCAAGATTCGCACTATCTCCAGACGGGCTTAAACAAGCTTCCACTCAAGCCTCGTCACCTAGGAGTATCATCGGATGCGTCCAAAATGATTTCTGAGCCGATGGTACATTCGGTGCAAACCGTGCACCTATATTGCACCGACACTAACACTGTCTCCAAACGGACCAAAACGAGATTCCACATGACCCACTCGTCTAGGACTTCCATTAGGTGCGTTCAAGAAGATTTCCGAGCATATGGCACGTTTGTCACAAACCGCGCATCTATCTTGCGTCAAGATTAGCACTATCTCCAAACTGACTTAAACAAGCTTCAACTTGAGCCTCGTCACCTTGGAGTATCGTCGGGTGCATCCAAAATGATTTCTGAGCCTATGGTACGTTTGGCCCAAACCGTGGACATATATTGCATTGACACTAACACGGTCTCCAAACAGGTTGAAATGAGATTCCACATGACCCACTCACCTAGGAGTTCCATCGGGTGCGTCCAACATGACTTCCGAGCCGATGGTACATTCGACACAAACCGCGCACCTTTCTCCCGTCAAGATTACCAGTATCTCCAAATAGACTCAAACATGCTTCCACTTGATCCTCATCACCTAGGAGTATCATCGGATGCATCCAAAATGATTTTTGAGCCGATGGTACATTCAGTGAAAACCGTGCACCTATATTGCACCGACACTAACACTGTCTCCAAACGGACCAAAACGAGATTCCACATGACCCACTCGTCTTGGACTTCCATCGGGTGCGTTCAAGACGATATCCATGCCTATGGTACGTTTGTCACAAACCGCGCACCTATCTTGCGTCAAGATTAGCACTATCTCTAAACGGACTCAAACAAGCTTCAACTTGAGCCTCGTCACCTTGGAGTGTCGTCGGGTGCATCCAAAATGATTTCTGAGCCAATGGTACGTTCGGCCCAAACCGTGCACATATATTGCATTGACACTAACACGGTCTCCAAACAGATTGAAACGAGATTCCACATGACCCACTCACCTAGGAGTTCCATCGGGTGCATCCAACACAACTTCCGAGCCGATGGTACATTCGACACAAACCGCGCACCTTTCTCCCGTCAAAATTACCAGTATCTCCAAATAGACTCAAACAAGCTTCCACTTGATCCTCATCACCTAGGAGTATCATCGGTTGCGTCCAAAACAATTTCTGAGCCGATGGTACATTCGGCGCAAATCGTGCACCTATATTGCACCGACAATAACACTGTCTTCAAACAGACCAAAATGAGATTCCACATGACCCACTCACCTAGGAGTTCCATCGGGTGCGTCCAAGACGATTTTTGAGCCAATGGTACATTCAACTCAAACCGTGCACCTATCTTGCGTCAAGATTAGCACTATCTCCAAACGGACTCAAACAAGCTTCCACTTATGCCACATCACCTTGGAGTATCGTTAGGTACGTCCAAAACGAGAGCCTATGGTATGTTCAGCGCAAACCCGTATATTGCACCGATAGTAACACTATCTCCAAATGGACCAAAACGAGATTCCACATGACCCACTCACCTAGTTGTTCCATCGGGTGCGTCCAAGATGATTTTTGAGCCGATGGTACATTCGACACAAAAATCGCACACCTACCTTGCGTTAAGGTTAGCACTATCTCCAGATAGACTCAAACAAGATTCCACTTGAGCCTCATCACCTAGGAGTATCGTCGGGTGCGTCCAAAACAATTTCTGAGCCGATGGTACGTTTGACGCAAACCGTGCACCTATATTGCACCAACACTAACACTGTCTCCAAATGGACCGAAACGAGATTCCACGTGACCCCCTCGTCTAGGACTTCCATCGGGTGCGTTCAAAATGATTTCCGAGCCTATGGTACGTTTGGCACAAACCACGCACCTATCTTCCATCAAAATTAGCACTATCTCCAAACGGACTCAAACAAGCTTCCACTTGAGCCTCATTACCTAGGAGTATCATTGGGTGCGTCCAAAATGATTTCTGAGCCTATGGTATATTCGGCACAAACCGCGCACCTATCTTCCATCAAAATTAGCACTATCTCCAAACGGACTCAAACAAGGTTCCACTTGAGCCTCATCACCTTGGAGTATCGTTGGGTGCGTCCAAAATGATTTCGGAGCCTATGGTACGTTCGGCTCAAACCGTGCACATATATTGCATGGACACTAACACGGTAACAAGATTCCACATGACCCACTCACCTAGGAGTTCCATCGGGTGCGTCCAACACGACTTCTGAGCCGATGGTACATTCGAGACAAACCGCGCTCCTTTCTTGCGTCAAGATTAGCACTATCTCCAAATAGACTCAAACAAGCTTCCACTTGAGCCTCATCACCTAGGAGTAACGTCGGGTGCGTCCAAAACAATTTATGAGCCGATGGTATGTTCGGCGCAAACCGTGCACCTACATTGCACCGACACTAACACTGTCTCCAAACGGATCGAAACGATATTCCACTTGACCCACTCGTCTAGGACTTCCATCGGGTGCGTTCAAGACGATTTTCGAGCCTATGGTACGTTTGGCACAAATCGCGCACCTATCTTGCATCAAAAATTAGAACTATCTCCAAATGGACTCAAATAAGCTTCCACTTGAGCCTTGTCACCTAGGAGTATCATCGGGTGCGTCCCAAATGATTTCTGAGCCTATGATACATTCGGCGCAAACCGTGCACCTATATTGCACCGACACTAACACTATGTCCTAACGGAACAAAACAAGATTCCACATGACCCACTCGTCTAGAACTTCCATCGGGTGCGTTCAAGACAATTTCTGAGCCTATGGTACTTTTGGCACAAACCACACACCCATCTTGTGTCAAGATTAGCACTATCTCCAAACAGGCTTAAATAAGCTTCCACTCAAGCTCGTCACCTAGGAGTATCATCGGATGCGTCCAAAATGTTTTTCTGAGCCGATGGTACATTCGGTGCAAACCGTGCACCTATATTGCACCGACACTAACACTGTCTCCAAATGGACCAAAACAAGATTCCACATGACCCACTCGTCTAGGACTTCCATTAGGTGCGTTCAAGAAGATTTTCGAGCCTATGGCACGTTTGTCACAAACCGCGCATCTATCTTGCATCAAGATTAGCACTATCTCCAAACGGACTCAAACAAGCTTCAACTTGAGCCTCTTCACCTTGGAGTATCGTCGGGTGCATCCAAAATGATTTCTGAGCCTATGGTACATTCGTCTCAAACCATGCACATATATTGCATTGACACTAACACGGTCTCCAAACGGACCGAAACGAGATTCCACATGACCCACTCACCTAGGAGTTCCATCGGGTGCGTCCACCACGACTTCCGAGCCGATGGTACGTTCGAGACAAACCGCGCACCTTCCTTGCGTCAAGTTTACCACTATCTCCAAATAGACTCAAACAAGCTTCCACTTGATCCTCATCACCTAGGAGTATCGTCGGGTGCGTCCAAAACAATTTCTGAGCCGATGGTACATTCGGCGCAAATCGTGCACCTATGTTGCACCGACAATAACACTGTCTTCAAACGGACCAAAACGAGATTCCACATGACCCACTCACCTAGGAGTTCCATCTAGTGCATCCAAGATGATTTTTGAGCCAATGGTACATTCAACTCAAACCGCGCACCTATCTTGCGTCAAGATTAGCACTATCTCCAAACGGACTCAAACAAGCTTCCACTTATGCCACATCACCTAGGAGTATCGTTAGATACGTCCAAAACGGGATCCTATGGTATGTTCAGCGCAAACCCGTATATTGCACCGATAGTAACACTGTCTCCAAATGGACCGAAACGAGATTCCACATGACCCACTCACCTAGTAGTTCCATCGGGTGTGTCCAAGACGATTTTTGAGCCGATGGTACATTCGACACAAATTGCACAATTACCTTGCGTTAAGGTTAGCACTATCTCCAGATAGACTCACACAACATTCTACTTGAGCCTCATCACCTAGGAGTATCGTCGGGTGCGTCCAAAACAATTTCTGAGCCGATGGTACGTTTGACGCAATCCGTGCACCTATATTGCACCAACACTAACACTGTCTCCAAACGGACCGAAACGAGATTCCACGTGACCCCCTCGTCTAGGACTTCCATCTGGTGCGTTCAAGATGATTTCCGAGCCTATGGTACGTTTGGCACAAACCTAGCACCTATCTTGCATCAAAATTAGCACTATCTCCAAACGGACTCAAACAAGGTTCAACTTGAGCCTCGTCACCTTGGAGTATCGTTGGGTGCATCCAAAATGATTTCGGAGCCTATGGTACGTTCGGCTCAAACCGTGCACATATATTGCATGGACACTAACACGGTCTCCAAACAGATTGAAACGAGATTCCACATGACCCACTCACCTAGGAGTTCCATCGGCTACGTCCAACACGACTTCTGAGCCGATGGTACATTCGACACAAACCGCGCACCTTTTTTGCGTCAAGATTACCATTATCTCCAAATAGACTCGAACAAGCTTCCACCTGAGGCTCATCACCTAGGAGTATCGTCGGGTGCGTCCAAAACAATTTATGAGCTGATGGTACGTTCGGCGCAAACCGTGCACCTGTATTGCACCGACACTAACACTATCTCCAAACGGATCGAAACGAGATTCCACTTGACCCACTCGTCTAGGACTTCCATCGGGTGCGTTCAAGACGATATCTGAGCCTATGGTACGTTTGGCACAAACCGCGCACCTATCTTGCATCAAAATTAGCACTATCTCCAAACGGACTCAAACAAGCTTCTACTTGTGCCTCGTTACCTATGAGTATCATTGGGTGTGTGCAAAATGATTTCTGAGCCTATGGTACATTCGGCGCAAACCGTGCACCTATATTGCACCGACACTAACACTATCTCCTAACGGACAGAAACGAGATTCCACAAGACCCACCCGTCTAGAACTTCCATCGGGTGCGTTCAAGACGATTTCCAAGCCTATAGTACGTTTGGCACAAACCGCACACCCATCTTGTGTCAAGATTAGCACTATCTCCAGACGGGCTCAAACAAGCTTCCACTAAAGCCTCGTCACCTAGGAGTATCATCGGATGCGTCCAAAATGATTTCTGAGCCGATGGTACATTTGGTGCAAACCGTGCACCTATATTGCACCGATACTAACACTGTCTCCAAATGGACCAAAATGAGATTCCACATGACCCACTCATCTAGGACTTCCATCGGGTGCGTTCAAGACGATTTCCGAGCCTATGGTACGTTTGTCACAAACCACGCAACTATCTTGCGTTAAGATTAGCACTATCACCAAACGGACTCAAACAAGCTTCAACTTGAGCCACGTCACCTTAGAGTGTCGTCGAGTGTGTCCAAAATGATTTCGGAGCCTATGGTACGTTCGGCTCAAACCGTGCACATATATTGCATTGACACTAACACAGTCTCCAAATAGATTGAAACGAGATTCCACATGACCCACTCACCTAGGAGTTCCATCGGGTGCGTCCAACACGACTTCCGAGCCGATGGTACATTCGAGACAAACCATGCTCCTTTCTTGCGTCAAGATTACCATTGTCTCCAAATAGACTCAAACAAGCTTCCACCTGAGCCTCATCACCTAGGAGTATCGTCGGGTGCGTCCAAAACAATTTCTGAGCCGATGGTACGTTCGGCGCAAACCGTGCACCTATATTGCACCGACACTAACACTGTCTCCAAACGGATCGAAACGAGATTCCACTTGACCCACTCGTCTAGGACTTCCATCGGGTGCGTTCAAGACGATTTCCGAGCCTATGGTACGTTTGGCACAAATCGCGCACCTATCTTGCATAAAAATTAGCACTATCTCCAAATGGACTCAAACAAGCTTCCACCTGAGCCTCATCACCTAGGAGTATCATTGGTTGCGTCCAAAACAATTTCTGAGCCTATGGTACATTCTGCGCAAACCGTGCACCTATATTGCACCGACACTAACACTATCTCCTAACGGACCAAAACGAGATTCCACATGACCCACTCGTCTAGAACTTCCATCGGGTGCGTTCAAGATGATTTCTGAGCCTATGGTACTTTTGGCACAAACCACACACCCATCATGTGTCAAGATTAGCACTATCTCCAGACGGGCTCAAACAAGCTTCCACTTAAGGCTCGTCACCTAGGAGTATCATCGATGCGTCCAAAATGATTTCTTAGCCGATGGTACATTCGTTGCAAACCGTGCACCTATATTGCACCAACACTAACAATGTCTCCAAACGGACTAAAACGAGATTCCACATGACCCACTCGTCTAGGACTTCCATCAGGTGCGTTCAAGAAGATTTTCGAGCCTATGGCATGTTTGTCACAAACCGCGCACCTGTCTTGCGTCAAGAATAGCACTATCTCCAAACGGACTCAAACAAGCTTCAACTTGAGCCTCGTCACCTTGGAGTATCGTCGGGTGCATCCAAAATGATTTTCTGAGCCTATGGTACGTTTGGCTCAAACCGTGCACATATATTGCATTGACACTAACATGGTCTCCAAACAGATTGAAACGAGATTCCACATGACCCACACACCTAGGAGTTCCGTCAGGTGCGTCCAACACGACTTCCGAGCCGATGGTACATTCGACACAAACCGCACACCTTTCTTGCATCAAGATTACCAGTATCTCCAAATAGGCTCAAACAAGCTTCCACTTGATCCTCATCACCTAGGAGTATCGTCGGGTGCGTCCAAAACAATTTCTGAGCCGATGGTACATTCGGCGCAAATCGTGCACCTATATTGCACCGACAATAACACGATCTTTTAACAGACCAAAACGAGATTTCACATGACCCACTCACCTAGGAGTTCCATCGGGTGCGTCCAAGATGATTTTTGAGCCAATGGTACATTCAACTCAAACCGCGCACCTATCTTGCGTCAAGATTAACACTATCTCCAAACGGACTCAAACAAGCTTCCACTTATGCCTCATCACCTAGGAGTATCGTTAGGTACGTACAAAACGAGAGCCTATGGTATGTTCAGCGCAAACCCGTATATTGCGCCGATAGTAACACTGTCTCCAAATGGACCAAAACGAGATTCCACATGACCCACTCACCTAGTAGTTCCATCGGGTGCGTCCAAGACGATTTTTGAGCCGATGGTACATTCGACACAAATCGCACACCTACCTTGCGTTAAGGTTAGCACTATCTCCAAATAGAATCAAACAAGATTGCACTTGAGCCTCATCACCTAGGAGTATCGTCGGGTGCGTCCAAAACAATTTCTGAGCCGATGGTACGTTTGGCGCAAACCGTGCACCTATATTGCACCAACACTAACACTGTCTCCAAACGGACCGAAACGAGATTCCACGTGACCCCCTCGTCTAGGACTTTCATCGGGTGCGTTCAAGACGATTTCTGAGCCTATGGTGCGTTTGGCACAAACCGCGCACCTATCTTGCATCAAAATTAGCACTATCTCCAAACGGACTCAAACAAGGTTAAACTTGAGCCTCGCCACCTAGGAGTATCGTTGGGTGCGTCCAAAATGATTTCGGAGCCTATGGTACGTTCGGCTCAAACCGTGCACATATATTGCATGGACACTAAAACGGTCTCCAAACAGATTGAAATGAGATTCCACATGACCCACTCACCTAGGAGTTCCATCGGGTGCATACAACACGACTTCTGAGCCGATGGTACATTCGACACAAACCGCGCACCTTTCTTGCGTCAAGATTACCACTATCTCCAAATAGACTCAAACAAGCTTCCACCCGAGCCTCATCACCTAGGAGTATCGTCGGGTGCGTCCAAAACAATTTATGAGCTGATGGTACGTTCGGCGCAAACCGTGCACCTATATTGCACCGACACTAACACTGTCTCCAAACGGATCGAAACGAGATTCCACTTGACCCAATCGTCTAGGACTGCCATCGGGTGCGTTCAAGACGATTTCTGAGCCTATGGTACGTTTGGCATAAACCGCGCACCTATCTTGCATCAAAATTAGCACTATCTCCAAACGGACTCAAACAAGCTTCCACTTGTGCCTCGTTACCTAGGAGTATGATCGGGTGCATCCACAATGATTTCTGAGCCTATGGTACATTCGGCGCAAACCGTGCACCTATATTGCACCGACACTAACACTATCTCCTAACGGACCGAAACGAGATTCCACATGACCCACTCATCTAGGACTTATATCGGGTGCGTTCAAGACATTTCTGAGCCTATGGTACATTTGGCACAAACCGCATGCCTATCTTGCGTCAAGATTAGCACTATCTCTAGACGGACTCAAACGAGCTTCCACTTGAGCCTCGTCACCTAGGAGTATCGTCGGGTGCGTCCAAAACAATTTATGAGCTGATGGTACGTTCGGCACAAACCGTGCACCTATATTGCACCGACACTAACACTGTCTCCAAACGGACCAAAACGAGATTCCACATGACCCACTCGTCTAGGACTTCCATCTGGTGCATTCAAGATATTTTCCGAGCCTATGGTACGTTTGTCACAAACCGTGCACCTATCTTGCGTCAAGATTAGCACTATCTCCAAACAGACTCAAACAAGCTTCAACTTGAGCCTTGTCACCTTGGAGTATCGTCGGGTGCGTCCAAAATGATTTCTGAGCCTATGGTACGTTTGGCTCAAACCGTGCACATATATTGCATCGACACTATAACAGTCTCCATACAGATTGAAACGAGATTCCACATGACCCACTCACCTAGGAGTTCCATCGGGTGTTCTAACACAACTTCCGAGCTGATGGTACATTCGACACAAACCACGCACCTTGCTCGCGTCAAGATTACCACTATCTCCAAATGGACTTAAACAAGCTTCTACTAGAGCCTCATCACCTAGGAGTATCGTCAGGTGCGTCCAAAACAATTTCTGAGCCGATGGTATATTCGGCGCAAACCGTGCACCTATATTGCACCGACACTAACTCTGTCTCCAAACGGATCGAAATGAGATTCCACTTGACCCACTCGTCTAGGACTTCCATCGGGTGCGTTCAACACGATTTCTGAGCCTATGGTACGCTTGGCACAAACCGCGCACCTATCTTGCATCAAAATTAGCACTATCTCCAAATGGACTCAAACAAGCTTCCACTTGAGCCTCATTACCTAGGAGTATCATCAGGTGCGTCCAAAATGATTTCTGAGCCTATGGTACATTCGGCGCAAACCGTGCTCCTATATGGCACCGACACTAACACTATCTCCTAACGGACCGAAACGAGATTCCACATGACCCACTCGTCTAGGACTTATATCGGGTGCGTTCAAGATAATTTCTGAGCCTATGGTACGTTTGGCACAAACCGCACGCCCATCTTGCGTCAAGATTAGCACTATCTCCAGACGGACTCAAACAAGCTTCCACTCGGGCCTCGTCACCTAGGAGTATCGTCGAGTGCGTCCAAAACAATTTATGAGCTGATGGTACGTTCGGCGCAAACTGTGCACCTATATTGCACCGACAATAACACTGTCTTCAAACAGACCAAAATGAGATTCCACATGACCCACTCACCTAGGAGTTCCATCGGGTGCGTCCAAGACGATTTTTGAGCCAATGGTACATTCAACTCAAACCGTGCACCTATCTTGCGTCAAGATTAGCACTATCTCCAAACGGACTCAAACAAGCTTCCACTTATGCCACATCACCTAGGAGTATCGTCGGGTGCGTCCAAAACAATTTATGAGCTGATGGTACGTTCGGCACAAACCGTGCACCTATATTGCACCGACACTAACACTGTCTCCAAACGGACCAAAACGAGATTTCACATGACCCACTCGTCTAGGACTTCCATCTGGTGCGTTCAAGATATTTTCCGAGCCTATGGTACGTTTGTCACAAACCGTGCACCTATCTTGCGTCAAGATTAGCACTATCTCCAAACAGACTCAAACAAGCTTCAACTTGAGCCTCGTCACCTTGGAGTATCGTCGGGTGCGTCCAAAATGATTTCTGAGCCTATGGTACGTTTGGCTCAAACCGTGCACATATATTGCATCGACACTATAACAGTCTCCATACAGATTGAAACGAGATTCCACATGACCCACTCACCTAGGAGTTCCATCGGGTGTTCTAACACAACTTCCGAGCTGATGGTACATTCGACACAAACCACGCACCTTTCTCGCGTCAAGATTACCACTATCTCCAAATGGACTTAAACAAGCTTCTACTAGAGCCTCATCACCTAGGAGTATCATCAGGTGCGTCCAAAACAATTTCTGAGCCGATGGTATATTCGGCGCAAACTGTGCACCTATATTGCACCGACACTAATACTGTCTCCAAACGGATCGAAATGAGATTCCACTTGACCCACTCGTCTAGGACTTCCATCGGGTGCGTTCAACACGATTTCTGAGCCTATGGTACGCTTGGCACAAACCGCGCACCTATCTTGCATCAAAATTAGCACTATCTCCAAACGGACTCAAACAAGCTTCCACTTGAGCCTCATTACCTAGGAGTATCATCAGGTGCGTCCAAAATGATTTCTGAGCCTATGGTACATTCGGCGCAAACCGTGCACCTATATGGCACCGACACTAACACTATCTCCTAACGGACCGAAACGAGATTCCACATGACCCACTCGTCTAGGACTTATATCGGGTGTGTTCAAGACAATTTCTGAGCCTATGGTACGTTTGGCACAAACCGCACGCCCATCTTGCATCAAGATTAGCACTATCTCCAGACGGACTCAAACAAGCTTCCACTCGGGCCTCGTCACCTAGGAGTATCGTCGAGTGCGTCCAAAACAATTTATGAGCTGATGGTACGTTCGGCGCAAACTGTGCACCTATATTGCACCGACACTAACACTGTCTCCAAACGGACCAAAACGAGATTCCACATGACCCACTCGTCTAGGACTTCCATCTAGTGCGTTCAAGACGTTTTCTGAGCCTATGGTACGTTTGTCACAAACCGTGCACCAATCTTGCGTCAAGATTAGCACTATCTACAAACGGACTCAAACAAGCTTCAACTTGAGCCTCGTCACCTTGGAGTATCGTCGGGTGCGTCCAAAATGATTTATGAGCCAATGGTACATTCAACTCAAACCGCGCACCTATCTTGCGTCAAGATTAGCACTATCTCCAAACAGACTCAAACAAGCTTCCACTTATGCCTCATCACCTAGGAGTATCATTAGGTACGTCCAAAACGAGAGTCTATGGTATGTTCAGCGCAAACCCGTATATTGCACCGATAGTAACACTATTTCCAAATGGACCGAAACGAGATTCCACATGACCCACTCACCTAGTAGTTCCATCGGGTGCGTCCAAGACGATTTTTGAGCTGATGGTACATTCGACACAAATCGCACACCTACCTTGCGTTATGGTTAGCACTATCTCCAAATAGACTCAAACAAGATTGCACTTGAGCCTCATCACCTAGGAGTATCGTCGGGTGCGTCCAAAACAATTTCTGAGCCGATGGTACGTTTGGCGCAAACCGTGCACCTATATTGCACCAACACTAACACTGTCTCCAAACGGACCGAAACGAGATTCCACGTGACCCCCTCGTCTAGGACTTCCATCGGGTGCGTTCAAGATGATTTCCGAGCCTATGGCACGTTTGGCACAAACCGCGCACCTACCTTGCATCAAAATTAGCACTATCTCCAAACGGACTGAAACAAGGTTCAACTTGAGCCTCATCACCTTGGAGTATCGTTGGGTGCGTCCAAAATGATTTCAGAGCCTATGGTACGTTTGGCTCAAACCGTGCACATATATTGCATGGACACTAACACGGTCTCCAAACATATTGAAACGAGATTCCACATGACCCACTCACCTTTCCATCGGGTGCGTCCAACACGACTTCTGAGCCAATGGTACATTCGACAAAAACCACGCACCTTTCTTGCGTCAAGATTACCACTATCTCCAAATAGACTCAAACAAGCTTCCACCTGAGCCTCATCACCTAGGAGTATCGTCGGGTGCGTCCAAAACAATTTATGAGCTGATGGTACGTTCGGTGCAAACCGTGCACCTATATTGCACCGACACTAACACTATCTCTAAACGGATCAAAATGAGATTCCACTTGACCCACTCGTCTAGGACTTCCATCGGGTGCGTTCAAGACGATTTCGGAGCCAATGTTACGTTTGGCACAAACTGTGCACCTATCTTGCATCAAAATTAGCATTATCTCCAAACGGACTCAAACAAGCTTCCACTTATGCCTCGTTACCTAGGAGTATCATCGGGTATGTCCACAATGATTTCTGAGCCTATGGTACATTCGGCGCAAACCGTGCACCTATATTGCACCGACACTGACACTATCTCCTAACAGATCGAAACGAGATTCCACATGACCCACTCGTCTAGGCCTTCCATCGGGTGCGTTCAAGACGATTTCTGAGCCTATGGCGCGTTTTTCACAAACCGCGCACCTATCTTGTGTCAAGATTAGCACTATCTCCAAACGGACTCAAACAAGCCTCAAATTGAGCCTCGTCACCTTGGAGTATCGTCGGGTGCGTCCAAAATGATTTCTGAGCCTATGGTAAGTTCGGCTAAAACCGTGCACATATATTGCATGGACACTAACACAGTCTCCAAACAGATTGAAACGAGATTCCACATGACCCACTCACCTAGGAGTTCCATCAGGTGCGTCTAACATGACTTTCGAGCCGATGGTACATTCGACACAAACCGCGCACCTTTCTTGCGTCAAGATTACGACTATCTCCAAATATACTCAAACAAGGTTCCACCTGAGCCTCATCACCTAGGGGTATCGTCGGCTGTGTCCAAAACAATTTCTGAGTCGATGGTACGTTCGGCGCAAAGCGTGCACCTATATTGCACCGACACTAACACTGTCTCCAAACGGATCAAAACGAGATTCCACTTGACCCACTTGTCTAGGACTTCCATTGGGTGCGTTCAAGATGATTTCCGAGCCTATGGTACGTTTGGCACAAACCGCGCACCTATCTTGCATCAAAATTAGCACTATCTCCAAACGGATTCAAACAAGCTTGCACTTGAGCCTCGTCACCTACGAGTATCATCGAGTGCGTCCAAAACGATTTCTGAGCCTATGGTACATTTGGTGCAAACCGTGCACCTATCCACCGACACTAACACTATCTCCTAACGGACCGAAACGAGATTCCACATGACCCACTCGTCTAGGACTTATATCGGGTGCGTTCAACGCAATTTCTGAGCCTATGGTACGTTTGGCACAAACCGCACGCCCATCTTGCGTCAAGATTAGCACTATCTCCAGACGGACTCAAACAAGCTTCCACTCGAGCCTCGTCACCTAGGAGTATCATCGGGTGCGTCCAAAACAATTTATGAGCTGATGGTACGTTCGGCGCAAACCGTGCACCTATATTGCACCGACACTAACACTGTCTCCAAATGGACCAAAACGAGATTCCACATGACCCACTCGTCTAGGGCTTCCATCTGGTGCATTCAAGATGTTTTCCGAGCCTATGGTACGTTTATCACAAACTGCGCACCTATCTTGCGTCAAGATTAGCCCTATCTCCAAACGGACTCAAACAAGCTTCAACTTGAGCCTCGTCACCTTGGAGTATCGTCGGGTGCGTCCAAAATGATTTCTGAGCCTTTGGTATGTTTGGCTCAAATCGTGCACATATATTGCATCCTCACTATAACAGTCTCCATACAGATTGAAACGAGATTCCACATGACTCACTCACCTAGGAGTTCCATCGGGAGCGTCTAACTCGACTTCCGAGCTTATGGTACATTCGACACAAACCGCGTACCTTTCTTGCGACAAGATTACCACTATCTCCAAATGGACTTAAACATGCTTCCACTTGAGCCTCATCACCTAGGAGTATCGTCGGGTGCGTCCAAAACAATTTCTGAGCTGATGGTACGTTCAGCGCAAACGGTGCACCTATATTGCACTGACACTAACACTGTCTCCAAATGGATCGAAACGAGATTCCACTTGACCCACTTGTCTAGGACATCCATCGGGTGCGTTCAACACGATTTCTGAGCCTATTGTACGTTTGGCACAAACCGCGCACCTATCTTGCACAAAAGTTAGCACTATCTCCAAACGAACTTAAACAAGCTTCCACTTGAGGCTCATTACCTAGGAGTATCATCGGGTGCGTCCAAAATGATTTCTGAGCCTATGGTACATTCGGCGCAAACCGTGCACCTATATTGCACCGACACTAACACTATCTCCTAACGGACCGAAACGACATTCCACATGACCCACTCGTCTAGGACTTATATCGGGTGCGTTCAAGACAATTTCTGAGCTTATGGTACGTTTGGCACAAACCGCACGCCCATCTTGTGTCAAGATTAGCAATATCTCTAGACGGACTCAAACAAGCTTCCACTCGAGCCTCGTCACCTAGGAGTATCGTCGGGTGCGTCCAAAACAAGTTATGAGCTGATGGTACGTTCGGCACAAACCGTGCACCTATATTGCACCGAAACTAACACTGTCTCCAAACGGACCAAAACAAGATTCCACAAGACCCACTCGTCTAGGACTTCCATCTGGTGCGTTCAAGACGTTTTGCGGGCCTATGATACGTTTGTCACAAACCGCGCACCTATCTTGCGTCAAGATTAGCACTATCTCCAAACGGACTCAAACATGCTTCAACTTGAGCCTCGTCACCTTGGAGTATCGTCGGGTGCGTCCAAAATGATTTCTGAGCCGATGGTACATTCGGCGCAAAATCGTGCACCTATATTGCACCGACAATAACACAGTCTCCAAACGGACCAAAACGAGATTCCACAAGACCCACTCACCTAGGAGTTCCATCGGGTGCGTCCAAGACGATTTATGAGCCGATGGTACATTCGACACAAACCGCTCACCTACCTTGCGTTAAGGTTAGCACTATCTCCAAATGGACTTAAACAAGCTTCCACTTGAGCCTCATCGCCTAGGAGTATCGTCGGGTGCGTCCAAAACAATTTCTGAGCCGATGGTACGTTCGGCGCAAACCGTGCACCTATATTGCACCGACACTAAAACTGTCTCCAAATGGATCGAAACAAGATTCCACTTGAACCACGTGTCTAGGACATCAATCGGGTGCGTTCAACACGATTTCCAAGCCTATGGTACGTTTGTCCCACACCGCGCACCTATCTTGCACAAAAGTTAGCACTATCTCCAAACGAACTCAAACAGGCTTCCACTTGAGGCTCATTACCTAGGAGTATCATTGGGTGCGTCCAAAATGATTTCTGAACCTATGGTACATTCGGCGCAAATCGTGCACCTATATTGCACCGACACTAACACTATCTCCTAACGGACCGAAACGAGATTCCACATGACCCACTCGTCTATGACTTATATCAGGTGCGTTCAAGACATTTCTTATCCTATCGTACGTTTGGCACAAACAGCACGCCCATCTTGCGTCAAGATTAGCACTATCTCCAGATGGACTCAAACAAGCTTCCACTTGAGCCTCGTCACCTAGGAGTATCGTCGGGTGCGTCCAAAACAATTTATGAGCTGATGGTACGTTCGGCGCAAACCGTGCAGCTATATTGCACCGACACTAACACTGTCTCCAAACGGACCAAAATGAGATTCCACATGACCCACTCGTCTAGGACTTCCATCTGGTGCGTTCAAGACGTTTTGCGAGCCTATGATACGTTTGTCACAAACCGCGCACCTATCTTGCATCAAGATTAGCACTATCTCCAAACGGACTCAAACAAGCTTCAACTTGAGCCTCGTCACCTTGGAGTATCGTCGGGTGCGTCCAAAATGATTTCTGAGCCTGTGGTACGTTTGGCTCAAACCGTGCACATATATTGCATCGACACTAACACAGTCTCCAAACCGATTGAAATGAGATTCCACATAACCCACTCACCTAGTAGTTCCATCGGGTGCGTCCAACACGACTTCGAGCTGATGGTACATTCGACACAAACCACGCACCTTTCTCACGTCAAGATTACCACTATCTCCAAATGGACTTAAACAAGCTTCTACTAGAGCCTCATCACCTAGGAGTATCGTCAGGTGCGTCCAAAACAATTTCTAAGCCGATGGTATATTCGGCGCAAACCATGCACCTATATTGCACCGACACTAACACTGTCTCCAAACGGATCGAAACGAGATTCCACTTGACCCACTCGTCTAGGACTTCCATCGGGTGCGTTCAACACGTTTTCTGAGCCTATGTTACGCTTGGCACAAACCGCGCACCTATCTTGCATCAAAATTAGCACTATCTCCAAACGGACTCAAACAAGCTTCCACTTGAGGCTCGTTACCTAGGAGTATCATTGGGTGCGTCCAAAATGATTTCTGAACCTATGGTACATTCGGCGCAAACCGTGCACCTGTATTGCACCTACAATAACACTATCTCCTAACGGACCGAAACGAGATTCCACATGACCCACTCATCTAGGACTTATATCGGGTGCGTTCAAGACATTTCTGAGCCTATGGTACGTTTGGCACAAACCGCACGCCTATCTTGCGTCAAGATTAGCACTATCTCCAGACGGACTCAAACAAGCTTCCACTCGAGCCTCGTCACCTAGGAGTATCGTCGGGTGCGTCCAAAACAATTTATGAGCTGATGGTACGTTCGGCGCAAACCGTGCACCTATATTGCACCGAAACTAACACTGTCTCCAAACGGACCAAAACGGATCGAAACGAGATTATGGTACGTTTTCCGAGCCTATGGTACGTTTGTCACAAACCGTGCACCTATATTGCACCGACACTAGCACTGTCTCCAAATGGACCAAAACGAGATTCCACATGACCTACTCGTCTAGGGCTTCCATCTGGTGCATTCAAGATGTTTTTCGAGCCTATGGTACGTTTATCACAAACCGCGCACCTATCTTGCGTCAAGATTAGCACTATCTCCAAACGAACTCAAACAAGCTTCAACTTGAGCCTCGTCACCTTGGAGTATCGTCGGGTGCGTCCAAAATGATTTCTGAGCCGATGGTACATTCGGCGCAAAATCGTGCACCTATATTGCACTGACAATAACACAGTCTCCAAACGGACCAAAACGAGATTCCACAAGACCCACTCACCTAGGAGTTCCATCGGGTGCGTCCAAGACGATTTTATGAGCCGATGGTACATTCGACACAAACCACTCACCTACCTTGTGTTAAGGTTAGCACTATCTCCAAATGGACTTAAACAAGCTTCCACTTGAGCCTCATCGCCTAGGAGTATCGTCGGGTGCGTCCATAACAATTTCTGAGCCGATGGTACATTCGGCGCGAACCGTGCACCTATATTGCACCGACACTAACACTGTCTCCAAACGGATCGAAACGAGATTCCACTTGAACCACTTGTCTAGGACATCCATCGGGTGCATTCAACACGATTTCCGAGCCTATGGTACGTTTGGCACACACCGCGCACCTATCTTGCACAAAAGTTAGCACTATCTCCAAACGAACTCAAACAATCTTCCACTTGAGGCTCATTACCTAGGAGTATCATCGGGTGCATCCAAAATGATTTCTGAACCTATGGTACATTTAGCGCAAACCGTGCACCTATATTGCACCGACACTAACACTATCTCCTAACGGACCGAAACGAGATTCCACATGACCCACTCGTCTAGGACTTATATCGGGTGCGTTCAAGACATTTCTTATCCTATCGTACGTTTGGCACAAACAGCACGCCCATCTTGCGTCAAGATTAGCACTATCTCCAGACGGACTCAAACAAGCTTCCACTTGAGCCTCGTCACCTAGGAGTATCGTCGGGTGCGTCCAAAACAATTTATGAGCTGATGGTACGTTCGGCGCAAACCGTGCAGCTATATTGCACCGACACTAACACTGTCTCCAAATGGACCAAAATGAGATTCCACATGACCCACTCGTCTAGAACTTCCATCTGGTGCGTTCAAGACGTTTTGCGAGCCTATGATACGTTTGTCACAAACCGCGCACCTATCTTGCATCAAGATTAGCACTATCTCCAAACGGACTCAAACAAGCTTCAACTTGAGCCTCGTCACCTTGGAGTATTGTCGGGTGCGTCCAAAATGATTTCTGAGCCTGTGGTACGTTTGGCTCAAACCGTGCACATATATTGCATCGACACTAACACAGTCTCCAAACAGATTGAAATGAGATTCCACGTGACCCACTCACCTAGTAGTTCCATCGGGTGCGTCCAACACGACTTCGAGCTGATGGTACATTCGACACAAACCACGCACCTTTCTCGCGTCAAGATTACCACTATCTCCTAATGGACTTAAACAAGCTTCTACTAGAGCCTCATCACCTAGGAGTATCGTCAAGTGCGTCCAAAACAATTTCTGTGCCGATGGTATATTCTGCGCAAACCGTGCACCTATATTGCACCGACACTAACACTGTCTCCAAACGGATCGAAACGAGATTCCACTTGACCCACTCGTCTAGGACTTCCATCGGGTGCGTTCAACACGATTTCTGAGCCTATGGTACGCTTGGCACAAACCGCGCACCTATCTTGCATCAAAATTTGCACTATCTCCAAACGGACTCAAACAAGCTTCCACTTGAGGCTCGTTACCTAGGAGTATCATCGGGTGCGTCCAAAATGATTTCTGAACCTATGGTACATTCGGCGCAAACCGTGCACCTATATTGCACCGACACTAACACTATCTCCTAACGGACCGAAACGAGATTCCACATGACCCACTCATCTAGGACTTATATCGGGTGCGTTCAAGACATTTTCTGAGCCTATGGTACGTTTGGCACAAACCGCACGCCTATCTTGCGTCAAGATTAGCAGTATCTCCAGACGGACTCAAACAAGCTTCCACTTGAGCCTCGTCACCTAGGAGTATCGTCGGGTGCGTCCAAAACAATTTATGAGCTGATGGTACGTTCGGCGCAAACCGTGCACCTATATTGCACTGACACTAACACTGTCTCCAAACGGACCAAAATGAGATTCCACATGACCCACTCGTCTAGGACTTCCATCTGGTGCGTTCAAGACGTTTTGCGAGCCTATGATACGTTTGTCACAAACCGTGCACCTATCTTGCGTCAAGATTAGCACTATCTCCAAACGGACTCAAACACGCTTCAACTTGAGCCTCGTCACCTTGGAGTATCGTCGGGTGCGTCCAAAATGATTTCTGAGCCTGTGGTACGTTTGGCTCAAACCGTGCACATATATTGCATCGACAGTAACACAGTCTCCAAACAGATTGAAATGAGATTCCACATGACCCACTCACCAAGTAGTTCCATCGGGTGCGTCCAACACGACTTCGAGCTGATGGTACATTCAACACAAACCACGCACCTTTCTCGCGTCAAGATTACCACTATCTCCAAATGGACATAAACAAGCTTCTACTAGAGCCTCATCACCTAGGAGTATCGTCAGGTGCGTCCAAAACAATTTCTGAGCCGATGGTATATTCGGCGCAAACCGTGCACCTATATTGCACCGACACTAACACTGTCTCCAAACGGATCGAAACGAGATTCCACTTGACCCACTCGTCTAGGACTTCCATCGGGTGCGTTCAACATGATTTCTGAGCCTATGGTACGCTTGGCACCTATCTTGCATCAAAATTAGCACTATCTCCAAACGGACTCAAACAAGCTTCCACTTGGGCCTCATTACCTAGGAGTATCATCGGGTGCGTCCAAAATGATTTCTGAGCCTATGGTACATTCGGCGCAAACCGTGCACCTATATGGCACCGACACTAAAACTATCTCCTAACGGGCCGAAACGAGATTCCACATGACCCACTCGTCTAGGACTTATATCGGGTGCGTTCAAGACAATTTCTGAGCCTATGGTATGTTTGGCACAAACCGCACGCCCATCTTGCGTCAAGATTAGCACTATCTCCAGACGGACTCAAACAAGCTTCCACTCGAGCCTCGTCACCTAGGAGCATCGTCGGGTGCGTCCAAAACAATTTATGAGTTGATGGTACGTTCGGCGCAAACCGTGCACCTATATTGCACCGACACTAACACTGTCTCCAAACGGACCAAAACGAGATTCCACATGACCTACTCGTCTGGGACTTCCATCTGGTGCGTTCAAGATGTTTTCCGAGCCTATAGTACGTTTGTCACAAACCGTGCACCTATCTTGCGTCAAGATTAGCACTATCTCCAAACAGACTCAAACAAGCTTCAACTTGAGCCTCGTCACCTTGAAGTATCGTCGGGTGCGTCCAAAATGATTTCTGAGCCTATGGTACGTTTGGCTCAAACCGTGCACATATATTGCATCGACACTATAACAGTCTCCATACAGATTAAAACAAGATTCCACATGACCCACTCACCTAGGAGTTCCATCGGGTGTTCTAACACAACTTCCGAGCTGATGGTACATTCGACACAAACCACGCACCTTTCTCGCGTCAAGATTACCACTATCTCCAAATGGACTTAAACAAGCTTCTACTAGAGCCTCATCACTTAGGAGTATCGTCAGGTGCGTCCAAAACAATTTCTGAGCCGATGGTATATTCGGCGCAAACCGTGCACCTATATTGCACCGACACTAACACTGTCTCCAAACGGATCGAAACAAGATTCCACTTGACCCACTCATCTAGGACTTCCATCGGGTGCGTTCAACACGATTTCTGAGCCTATGGTACGCTTGGCACAAACCGCGCACCTATCTTGCATCAAAATTAGCACTATCTCCAAACGGACTCAAACAAGCTTCCACTTGAGCCTCATTACCTAGGAGTATCATCGGGTGCGTCCAAAATGATTTCTGAGCCTATGGTACATTCGGCGCAAACCGTGCACCTATATGGCACCGACACTAACACTATCTCCTAATGGACCGAAACGAGATTCCACATGACCCACTCGTCTAGGACTTATATCGGGTGTGTTCAAGACAATTTCTGAGCCTATGGTACGTTTGGCACAAACCGCACGACCATCTTGCGTCAAGATTAGCACTATCTCCAGACGGACTCAAACAAGCTTCCACTCGAGCCTTGTCACCTAGGAGTATCGTCGGGTGCGTCCAAAACAATTTATGAGCTGATGGCACGTTCGGCGCAAACCGTGCACCTATATTGCACCGACACTAACACTGTCTCCAAACGGACCAAAACGAGATTCCACATGACCCACTCGTCTAGGACTTCCATCTGGTGCGTTCAAGACGTTTTCCGAGCCTATGGTACGTTTGTCACAAACCGTGCACCTATCTTGCGTCAAGATTAGCACTATCTCCAAACGGACTCAAACAAGCTTCAACTTGAGCCTCGTCACCTTGGAATATCGTCGGGTGCGTCCAAAATGATTTCTGAGCCTATGGTACGTTTGGCTCAAACCGTGCACATATATTACGTCGACACTATAACAGTCTCCATACAGATTGAAACGAGATTCCACATGACCCACTCACCTAGGAGTTCCATCGGGTGTTCTAACACAACTTCCGAGCTGATGGTACATTCGACACAAACCACGCACCTTTCTCGCGTCAAGATTACCACTATCTCCAAATGGACTTAAACAAGCTTCTACTAGAGCCTCATCACCTAGGAGTATCGTCAGGTGCGTCCAAAACAATTTCTGAGCCGATGGTACGTTCGGCGCAAACCGTGCACCTATCTTGCGTCAAGATTAGCACTGTCTCCAAACGGATCGAAACAAGATTCCACTTGACCCACTCGTCTGGGACTTATATTAGGTGTGTTCAACGCGATTTCTGAGCCTATGGTACGTTTGGCACAAACCGCGCACCTATCTTGCATAAAAATTAGCACTATTTCCAAACAGACTCAAACAAGCTTCCACTTGAGCCTCATTACCTAGGAGTATCATCGGGTGCGTCCAAAATGATTTCTGAGCCTATGGTACATTCGGCGCAAACCGTGCACCTATATTGCACCAACACTAACACTATCTCCTAACGGACCAAAACGAGATTCCACTTGACCCACTCGTCTGGGACTTATATCGGGTGCGTTCAAGACAATTTCTGAGCCTATGGTACGTTTGGCACAAACCGCACGCCCATCTTGCGTCAAGATTAGCACTATCTCCAGGCGGACTCAAACAAGCTTCCACTCGACCCTCGTCACCTAGGAGTATCGTCGGGTGCGTCCAAAACAATATATGAGCTGATGGTACGTTCGGCGCAAACCGTGCACCTATATTGCACCGACACTAACACTGTCTCCAAACGGACCGAAACGAGATTCCACATGACCCACTCGTCTAGGACTTCCATCTGGTGCGTTCAAGACGTTTTCCGAGCCTATGGTACGTTTGTCACAAACCGCGCACCTATCTTGCGTCAAGATTAGCACTATCTCCAAACGGACTCAAACAAGCTTCAACTTGAGCCTCGTCACCTTGGAGTATCGTCGGGTGCGTCCAAAATGATTTCTGAGCCTGTGGTACGTTTGGCTCAAACCGTGCACATATATTGCATCGACAGTAACACAGTCTCCAAACAGATTGAAATGAGATTCCACATGACCCACTCACCTAGTAGTTCCATCGGGTGCGTCCAACACGACTTCGAGCTGATGGTACATTCGACACAAACCACGCACCTTTCTCGCGTCAAGATTACCACTATCTCCAAATGGACTTAAACAAGCTTCTACTAGAGCCTCATCACCTAGGAGTATCGTCAGGTGCGTCCAAAACAATTTCTGAGCCGATGGTATATTCGGCGCAAACCGTGCACCTATATTGCACCGACACTAACACTGTCTCCAAACGGATCGAAACGAGATTCCACTTGACCCACTCGTCTAGGACTTCCATCGGGTGCGTTCAACATGATTTCTGAGCCTATGGTACGCTTGGCACCTATCTTGCATCAAAATTAGCACTATCTCCAAACGGACTCAAACAAGCTTCCACTTGGGCCTCATTACCTAGGAGTATCATCGGGTGCGTCCAAAATGATTTCTGAGCCTATGGTACATTCGGCGCAAACCGTGCACCTATATGGCACCGACACTAACACTATCTCCTAACGGACCGAAACGAGATTCCACATGACCCACTCGTCTAGGACTTATATCGGGTGCGTTCAAGACAATTTCTGAGCCTATGGTATGTTTGGCACAAACCGCACGCCCATCTTGCGTCAAGATTAGCACTATCTCCAGACGGACTCAAACAAGCTTCCACTCGAGCCTCGTCACCTAGGAGCATCGTCGGGTGCGTCCAAAACAATTTATGAGCTGATGGTACGTTCGGCGCAAACCGTGCACCTATATTGCACCGACACTAACACTGTCTCCAAACGGACCAAAACGAGATTCCACATGACCTACTCGTCTAGGACTTCCATCTGGTGCGTTCAAGATGTTTTCCGAGCCTATAGTACGTTTGTCACAAACCGTGCATCTATCTTGCGTCAAAATTAGCACTATCTCCAAACGGACTCAAACAAGCTTCCACTTGGGCCTCATTACCTAGGAGTATCATCGGGTGCGTCCAAAATGATTTCTGAGCCTATGGTACATTCGGCGCAAACCGTGCACCTATATGGCACCGACACTAACACTATCTCCTAACGGACCGAAACGAGATTCCACATGACCCACTCGTCTAGGACTTATATCGGGTGCGTTCAAGACAATTTCTGAGCCTATGGTATGTTTGGCACAAACCGCACGCCCATCTTGCGTCAAGATTAGCACTATCTCCAGACGGACTCAAACAAGCTTCCACTCGAGCCTCGTCACCTAGGAGCATCGTCGGGTGCGTCCAAAACAATTTATGAGCTGATGGTACGTTCGGCGCAAACCGTGCACCTATATTGCACCGACACTAACACTGTCTCCAAACGGACCAAAACGAGATTCCACATGACCTACTCGTCTAGGACTTCCATCTGGTGCGTTCAAGATGTTTTCCGAGCCTATAGTACGTTTGTCACAAACCGTGCACCTATCTTGCGTCAAGATTAGCACTATCTCCAAACAGACTCAAACAAGCTTCAACTTGAGCCTCGTCACCTTGAAGTATCGTCGGGTGCGTCCAAAATGATTTCTGAGCCTATGGTACGTTTGGCTCAAACCGTGCACATATATTGCATCGACACTATAACAGTCTCCATACAGATTGAAACGAGATTCCACATGACCCACTCACCTAGGAGTTCCATCAGGTGTTCTAACACAACTTCCGAGCTGATGGTACATTCGACACAAACCACGCACCTTTCTCGCGTCAAGATTACCACTATCTCCAAATGGACTTAAACAAGTTTCTACTAGAGCCTCATCACCTTGGAGTATCGTCAGGTGCGTCCAAAACAATTTCTGAGCCGATGGTACGTTCGGCGCAAACCGTGCACCTATCTTGCGTCAAGATTAGCACTGTCTCCAAACGGATCGAAACAAGATTCCACTTGACCCACTCGTCTGGGACTTATATCAGGTGTGTTCAACGCGATTTCTGAGCCTATGGTACGTTTGCCACAAACCGCGCACCTATCTTGCATCAAAATTAGCACTATCTCCAAACAGACTCAAACAAGCTTCCACTTGAGCCTCATTACCTAGGAGTATCATCGGGTGCGTCCAAAATGATTTCTGAGCCTATGGTACATTCGGCGCAAACCGTGCACCTATATTGCACCGACACTAACACTATCTCCTAACGGACCAAAACGAGATTCCACTTGACCCACTCGTCTTGGACTTATATCGGGTGCGTTCAAGACAATTTCTGAGCCTATGGTACGTTTGGCACAAACCGCACGCCCATCTTGCGTCAAGATTAGCACTATCTCCAGGCGGACTCAAACAAGCTTCCACTCGACCCTCGTCACCTAGGAGTATCGTCGGGTGCGTCCAAAACAATATATGAGCTGATGGTACGTTCGGCGCAAACCGTGCACCTATATTGCACCGACACTAACACTATCTCCTAACGGACCGAAACGAGATTCCACATGACCCACTCGTCTAGGACTTATATCGGGTGCATTCAAGACATTTCTTATCCTATCGTACGTTTGGCACAAACAGCACGCCCATCTTGCGTCAAGATTAGCACTATCTCCAGACGGACTCAAACAAGCTTCCACTTGAGCCTCGTCACCTAGGAGTATCGTCGGGTGCGTCCAAAACAATTTATGAGCTGATGGTACGTTCGGCGCAAACCGTGCAGCTATATTGCACCGACACTAACACTGTCTCCAAATGGACCAAAATGAGATTCCACATGACCCACTCGTCTAGAACTTCCATCTGGTGCGTTCAAGACGTTTTGCGAGCCTATGATACGTTTGTCACAAACCGCGCACCTATCTTGCATCAAGATTAGCACTATCTCCAAACGGACTCAAACAAGCTTCAACTTGAGCCTCGTCACCTTGGAGTATTGTCGGGTGCGTCCAAAATGATTTCTGAGCCTGTGGTACGTTTGGCTCAAACCGTGCACATATATTGCATCGACACTAACACAGTCTCCAAACAGATTGAAATGAGATTCCACGTGACCCACTCACCTAGTAGTTCCATCGGGTGCGTCCAACACGACTTCGAGCTGATGGTACATTCGACACAAACCACGCACCTTTCTCGCGTCAAGATTACCACTATCTCCTAATGGACTTAAACAAGCTTCTACTAGAGCCTCATCACCTAGGAGTATCGTCAAGTGCGTCCAAAACAATTTCTGAGCCGATGGTATATTCTGCGCAAACCGTGCACCTATATTGCACCGACACTAACACTGTCTCCAAACGGATCGAAACGAGATTCCACTTGACCCACTCGTCTAGGACTTCCATCGGGTGCGTTCAACACGATTTCTGAGCCTATGGTACGCTTGGCACAAACCGCGCACCTATCTTGCATCAAAATTTGCACTATCTCCAAACGGACTCAAACAAGCTTCCACTTGAGGCTCGTTACCTAGGAGTATCATCGGGTGCGTCCAAAATGATTTCTGAACCTATGGTACATTCGGCGCAAACCGTGCACCTATATTGCACCGACACTAACACTATCTCCTAACGGACCGAAACGAGATTCCACATGACCCACTCATCTAGGACTTATATCGGGTGCGTTCAAGACATTTTCTGAGCCTATGGTACGTTTGGCACAAACCGCACGCCTATCTTGCGTCAAGATTAGCAGTATCTCCAGACGGACTCAAACAAGCTTCCACTTGAGCCTCGTCACCTAGGAGTATCGTCGGGTGCGTCCAAAACAATTTATGAGCTGATGGTACGTTCGGCGCAAACCGTGCACCTATATTGCACTGACACTAACACTGTCTCCAAACGGACCAAAATGAGATTCCACATGACCCACTCGTCTAGGACTTCCATCTGGTGCGTTCAAGACGTTTTGCGAGCCTATGATACGTTTGTCACAAACCGTGCACCTATCTTGCGTCAAGATTAGCACTATCTCCAAACGGACTCAAACACGCTTCAACTTGAGCCTCGTCACCTTGGAGTATCGTCGGGTGCGTCCAAAATGATTTCTGAGCCTGTGGTACGTTTGGCTCAAACCGTGCACATATATTGCATCGACAGTAACACAGTCTCCAAACAGATTGAAATGAGATTCCACATGACCCACTCACCAAGTAGTTCCATCGGGTGCGTCCAACACGACTTCGAGCTGATGGTACATTCAACACAAACCACGCACCTTTCTCGCGTCAAGATTACCACTATCTCCAAATGGACATAAACAAGCTTCTACTAGAGCCTCATCACCTAGGAGTATCGTCAGGTGCGTCCAAAACAATTTCTGAGCCGATGGTATATTCGGCGCAAACCGTGCACCTATATTGCACCGACACTAACACTGTCTCCAAACGGATCGAAACGAGATTCCACTTGACCCACTCGTCTAGGACTTCCATCGGGTGCGTTCAACATGATTTCTGAGCCTATGGTACGCTTGGCACCTATCTTGCATCAAAATTAGCACTATCTCCAAACGGACTCAAACAAGCTTCCACTTGGGCCTCATTACCTAGGAGTATCATCGGGTGCGTCCAAAATGATTTCTGAGCCTATGGTACATTCGGCGCAAACCGTGCACCTATATGGCACCGACACTAAAACTATCTCCTAACGGGCCGAAACGAGATTCCACATGACCCACTCGTCTAGGACTTATATCGGGTGCGTTCAAGACAATTTCTGAGCCTATGGTATGTTTGGCACAAACCGCACGCCCATCTTGCGTCAAGATTAGCACTATCTCCAGACGGACTCAAACAAGCTTCCACTCGAGCCTCGTCACCTAGGAGCATCGTCGGGTGCGTCCAAAACAATTTATGAGTTGATGGTACGTTCGGCGCAAACCGTGCACCTATATTGCACCGACACTAACACTGTCTCCAAACGGACCAAAACGAGATTCCACATGACCTACTCGTCTGGGACTTCCATCTGGTGCGTTCAAGATGTTTTCCGAGCCTATAGTACGTTTGTCACAAACCGTGCACCTATCTTGCGTCAAGATTAGCACTATCTCCAAACAGACTCAAACAAGCTTCAACTTGAGCCTCGTCACCTTGAAGTATCGTCGGGTGCGTCCAAAATGATTTCTGAGCCTATGGTACGTTTGGCTCAAACCGTGCACATATATTGCATCGACACTATAACAGTCTCCATACAGATTAAAACAAGATTCCACATGACCCACTCACCTAGGAGTTCCATCGGGTGTTCTAACACAACTTCCGAGCTGATGGTACATTCGACACAAACCACGCACCTTTCTCGCGTCAAGATTACCACTATCTCCAAATGGACTTAAACAAGCTTCTACTAGAGCCTCATCACTTAGGAGTATCGTCAGGTGCGTCCAAAACAATTTCTGAGCCGATGGTATATTCGGCGCAAACCGTGCACCTATATTGCACCGACACTAACACTGTCTCCAAACGGATCGAAACAAGATTCCACTTGACCCACTCATCTAGGACTTCCATCGGGTGCGTTCAACACGATTTCTGAGCCTATGGTACGCTTGGCACAAACCGCGCACCTATCTTGCATCAAAATTAGCACTATCTCCAAACGGACTCAAACAAGCTTCCACTTGAGCCTCATTACCTAGGAGTATCATCGGGTGCGTCCAAAATGATTTCTGAGCCTATGGTACATTCGGCGCAAACCGTGCACCTATATGGCACCGACACTAACACTATCTCCTAATGGACCGAAACGAGATTCCACATGACCCACTCGTCTAGGACTTATATCGGGTGTGTTCAAGACAATTTCTGAGCCTATGGTACGTTTGGCACAAACCGCACGACCATCTTGCGTCAAGATTAGCACTATCTCCAGACGGACTCAAACAAGCTTCCACTCGAGCCTTGTCACCTAGGAGTATCGTCGGGTGCGTCCAAAACAATTTATGAGCTGATGGCACGTTCGGCGCAAACCGTGCACCTATATTGCACCGACACTAACACTGTCTCCAAACGGACCAAAACGAGATTCCACATGACCCACTCGTCTAGGACTTCCATCTGGTGCGTTCAAGACGTTTTCCGAGCCTATGGTACGTTTGTCACAAACCGTGCACCTATCTTGCGTCAAGATTAGCACTATCTCCAAACGGACTCAAACAAGCTTCAACTTGAGCCTCGTCACCTTGGAATATCGTCGGGTGCGTCCAAAATGATTTCTGAGCCTATGGTACGTTTGGCTCAAACCGTGCACATATATTACGTCGACACTATAACAGTCTCCATACAGATTGAAACGAGATTCCACATGACCCACTCACCTAGGAGTTCCATCGGGTGTTCTAACACAACTTCCGAGCTGATGGTACATTCGACACAAACCACGCACCTTTCTCGCGTCAAGATTACCACTATCTCCAAATGGACTTAAACAAGCTTCTACTAGAGCCTCATCACCTAGGAGTATCGTCAGGTGCGTCCAAAACAATTTCTGAGCCGATGGTACGTTCGGCGCAAACCGTGCACCTATCTTGCGTCAAGATTAGCACTGTCTCCAAACGGATCGAAACAAGATTCCACTTGACCCACTCGTCTGGGACTTATATTAGGTGTGTTCAACGCGATTTCTGAGCCTATGGTACGTTTGGCACAAACCGCGCACCTATCTTGCATAAAAATTAGCACTATTTCCAAACAGACTCAAACAAGCTTCCACTTGAGCCTCATTACCTAGGAGTATCATCGGGTGCGTCCAAAATGATTTCTGAGCCTATGGTACATTCGGCGCAAACCGTGCACCTATATTGCACCAACACTAACACTATCTCCTAACGGACCAAAACGAGATTCCACTTGACCCACTCGTCTGGGACTTATATCGGGTGCGTTCAAGACAATTTCTGAGCCTATGGTACGTTTGGCACAAACCGCACGCCCATCTTGCGTCAAGATTAGCACTATCTCCAGGCGGACTCAAACAAGCTTCCACTCGACCCTCGTCACCTAGGAGTATCGTCGGGTGCGTCCAAAACAATATATGAGCTGATGGTACGTTCGGCGCAAACCGTGCACCTATATTGCACCGACACTAACACTGTCTCCAAACGGACCGAAACGAGATTCCACATGACCCACTCGTCTAGGACTTCCATCTGGTGCGTTCAAGACGTTTTCCGAGCCTATGGTACGTTTGTCACAAACCGCGCACCTATCTTGCGTCAAGATTAGCACTATCTCCAAACGGACTCAAACAAGCTTCAACTTGAGCCTCGTCACCTTGGAGTATCGTCGGGTGCGTCCAAAATGATTTCTGAGCCTGTGGTACGTTTGGCTCAAACCGTGCACATATATTGCATCGACAGTAACACAGTCTCCAAACAGATTGAAATGAGATTCCACATGACCCACTCACCTAGTAGTTCCATCGGGTGCGTCCAACACGACTTCGAGCTGATGGTACATTCGACACAAACCACGCACCTTTCTCGCGTCAAGATTACCACTATCTCCAAATGGACTTAAACAAGCTTCTACTAGAGCCTCATCACCTAGGAGTATCGTCAGGTGCGTCCAAAACAATTTCTGAGCCGATGGTATATTCGGCGCAAACCGTGCACCTATATTGCACCGACACTAACACTGTCTCCAAACGGATCGAAACGAGATTCCACTTGACCCACTCGTCTAGGACTTCCATCGGGTGCGTTCAACATGATTTCTGAGCCTATGGTACGCTTGGCACCTATCTTGCATCAAAATTAGCACTATCTCCAAACGGACTCAAACAAGCTTCCACTTGGGCCTCATTACCTAGGAGTATCATCGGGTGCGTCCAAAATGATTTCTGAGCCTATGGTACATTCGGCGCAAACCGTGCACCTATATGGCACCGACACTAACACTATCTCCTAACGGACCGAAACGAGATTCCACATGACCCACTCGTCTAGGACTTATATCGGGTGCGTTCAAGACAATTTCTGAGCCTATGGTATGTTTGGCACAAACCGCACGCCCATCTTGCGTCAAGATTAGCACTATCTCCAGACGGACTCAAACAAGCTTCCACTCGAGCCTCGTCACCTAGGAGCATCGTCGGGTGCGTCCAAAACAATTTATGAGCTGATGGTACGTTCGGCGCAAACCGTGCACCTATATTGCACCGACACTAACACTGTCTCCAAACGGACCAAAACGAGATTCCACATGACCTACTCGTCTAGGACTTCCATCTGGTGCGTTCAAGATGTTTTCCGAGCCTATAGTACGTTTGTCACAAACCGTGCATCTATCTTGCGTCAAAATTAGCACTATCTCCAAACGGACTCAAACAAGCTTCCACTTGGGCCTCATTACCTAGGAGTATCATCGGGTGCGTCCAAAATGATTTCTGAGCCTATGGTACATTCGGCGCAAACCGTGCACCTATATGGCACCGACACTAACACTATCTCCTAACGGACCGAAACGAGATTCCACATGACCCACTCGTCTAGGACTTATATCGGGTGCGTTCAAGACAATTTCTGAGCCTATGGTATGTTTGGCACAAACCGCACGCCCATCTTGCGTCAAGATTAGCACTATCTCCAGACGGACTCAAACAAGCTTCCACTCGAGCCTCGTCACCTAGGAGCATCGTCGGGTGCGTCCAAAACAATTTATGAGCTGATGGTACGTTCGGCGCAAACCGTGCACCTATATTGCACCGACACTAACACTGTCTCCAAACGGACCAAAACGAGATTCCACATGACCTACTCGTCTAGGACTTCCATCTGGTGCGTTCAAGATGTTTTCCGAGCCTATAGTACGTTTGTCACAAACCGTGCACCTATCTTGCGTCAAGATTAGCACTATCTCCAAACAGACTCAAACAAGCTTCAACTTGAGCCTCGTCACCTTGAAGTATCGTCGGGTGCGTCCAAAATGATTTCTGAGCCTATGGTACGTTTGGCTCAAACCGTGCACATATATTGCATCGACACTATAACAGTCTCCATACAGATTGAAACGAGATTCCACATGACCCACTCACCTAGGAGTTCCATCAGGTGTTCTAACACAACTTCCGAGCTGATGGTACATTCGACACAAACCACGCACCTTTCTCGCGTCAAGATTACCACTATCTCCAAATGGACTTAAACAAGTTTCTACTAGAGCCTCATCACCTTGGAGTATCGTCAGGTGCGTCCAAAACAATTTCTGAGCCGATGGTACGTTCGGCGCAAACCGTGCACCTATCTTGCGTCAAGATTAGCACTGTCTCCAAACGGATCGAAACAAGATTCCACTTGACCCACTCGTCTGGGACTTATATCAGGTGTGTTCAACGCGATTTCTGAGCCTATGGTACGTTTGCCACAAACCGCGCACCTATCTTGCATCAAAATTAGCACTATCTCCAAACAGACTCAAACAAGCTTCCACTTGAGCCTCATTACCTAGGAGTATCATCGGGTGCGTCCAAAATGATTTCTGAGCCTATGGTACATTCGGCGCAAACCGTGCACCTATATTGCACCGACACTAACACTATCTCCTAACGGACCAAAACGAGATTCCACTTGACCCACTCGTCTTGGACTTATATCGGGTGCGTTCAAGACAATTTCTGAGCCTATGGTACGTTTGGCACAAACCGCACGCCCATCTTGCGTCAAGATTAGCACTATCTCCAGGCGGACTCAAACAAGCTTCCACTCGACCCTCGTCACCTAGGAGTATCGTCGGGTGCGTCCAAAACAATATATGAGCTGATGGTACGTTCGGCGCAAACCGTGCACCTATATTGCACCGACACTAACACTATCTCCTAACGGACCGAAACGAGATTCCACATGACCCACTCGTCTAGGACTTATATCGGGTGCATTCAAGACATTTCTTATCCTATCGTACGTTTGGCACAAACAGCACGCCCATCTTGCGTCAAGATTAGCACTATCTCCAGACGGACTCAAACAAGCTTCCACTTGAGCCTCGTCACCTAGGAGTATCGTCGGGTGCGTCCAAAACAATTTATGAGCTGATGGTACGTTCGGCGCAAACCGTGCAGCTATATTGCACCGACACTAACACTGTCTCCAAATGGACCAAAATGAGATTCCACATGACCCACTCGTCTAGAACTTCCATCTGGTGCGTTCAAGACGTTTTGCGAGCCTATGATACGTTTGTCACAAACCGCGCACCTATCTTGCATCAAGATTAGCACTATCTCCAAACGGACTCAAACAAGCTTCAACTTGAGCCTCGTCACCTTGGAGTATTGTCGGGTGCGTCCAAAATGATTTCTGAGCCTGTGGTACGTTTGGCTCAAACCGTGCACATATATTGCATCGACACTAACACAGTCTCCAAACAGATTGAAATGAGATTCCACGTGACCCACTCACCTAGTAGTTCCATCGGGTGCGTCCAACACGACTTCGAGCTGATGGTACATTCGACACAAACCACGCACCTTTCTCGCGTCAAGATTACCACTATCTCCTAATGGACTTAAACAAGCTTCTACTAGAGCCTCATCACCTAGGAGTATCGTCAAGTGCGTCCAAAACAATTTCTGAGCCGATGGTATATTCGGCGCAAACCGTGCACCTATATTGCACCGACACTAACACTGTCTCCAAACGGATCGAAACGAGATTCCACTTGACCCACTCGTCTAGGACTTCCATCGGGTGCGTTCAACATGATTTCTGAGCCTATGGTACGCTTGGCACCTATCTTGCATCAAAATTAGCACTATCTCCAAACGGACTCAAACAAGCTTCCACTTGGGCCTCATTACCTAGGAGTATCATCGGGTGCGTCCAAAATGATTTCTGAGCCTATGGTACATTCGGCGCAAACCGTGCACCTATATGGCACCGACACTAACACTATCTCCTAACGGACCGAAACGAGATTCCACATGACCCACTCGTCTAGGACTTATATCGGGTGCGTTCAAGACAATTTCTGAGCCTATGGTATGTTTGGCACAAACCGCACGCCCATCTTGCGTCAAGATTAGCACTATCTCCAGACGGACTCAAACAAGCTTCCACTCGAGCCTCGTCACCTAGGAGCATCGTCGGGTGCGTCCAAAACAATTTATGAGCTGATGGTACGTTCGGCGCAAACCGTGCACCTATATTGCACCGACACTAACACTGTCTCCAAACGGACCAAAACGAGATTCCACATGACCTACTCGTCTAGGACTTCCATCTGGTGCGTTCAAGATGTTTTCCGAGCCTATAGTACGTTTGTCACAAACCGTGCATCTATCTTGCGTCAAAATTAGCACTATCTCCAAACGGACTCAAACAAGCTTCCACTTGGGCCTCATTACCTAGGAGTATCATCGGGTGCGTCCAAAATGATTTCTGAGCCTATGGTACATTCGGCGCAAACCGTGCACCTATATGGCACCGACACTAACACTATCTCCTAACGGACCGAAACGAGATTCCACATGACCCACTCGTCTAGGACTTATATCGGGTGCGTTCAAGACAATTTCTGAGCCTATGGTATGTTTGGCACAAACCGCACGCCCATCTTGCGTCAAGATTAGCACTATCTCCAGACGGACTCAAACAAGCTTCCACTCGAGCCTCGTCACCTAGGAGCATCGTCGGGTGCGTCCAAAACAATTTATGAGCTGATGGTACGTTCGGCGCAAACCGTGCACCTATATTGCACCGACACTAACACTGTCTCCAAACGGACCAAAACGAGATTCCACATGACCTACTCGTCTAGGACTTCCATCTGGTGCGTTCAAGATGTTTTCCGAGCCTATAGTACGTTTGTCACAAACCGTGCACCTATCTTGCGTCAAGATTAGCACTATCTCCAAACAGACTCAAACAAGCTTCAACTTGAGCCTCGTCACCTTGAAGTATCGTCGGGTGCGTCCAAAATGATTTCTGAGCCTATGGTACGTTTGGCTCAAACCGTGCACATATATTGCATCGACACTATAACAGTCTCCATACAGATTGAAACGAGATTCCACATGACCCACTCACCTAGGAGTTCCATCAGGTGTTCTAACACAACTTCCGAGCTGATGGTACATTCGACACAAACCACGCACCTTTCTCGCGTCAAGATTACCACTATCTCCAAATGGACTTAAACAAGTTTCTACTAGAGCCTCATCACCTTGGAGTATCGTCAGGTGCGTCCAAAACAATTTCTGAGCCGATGGTACGTTCGGCGCAAACCGTGCACCTATCTTGCGTCAAGATTAGCACTGTCTCCAAACGGATCGAAACAAGATTCCACTTGACCCACTCGTCTGGGACTTATATCAGGTGTGTTCAACGCGATTTCTGAGCCTATGGTACGTTTGCCACAAACCGCGCACCTATCTTGCATCAAAATTAGCACTATCTCCAAACAGACTCAAACAAGCTTCCACTTGAGCCTCATTACCTAGGAGTATCATCGGGTGCGTCCAAAATGATTTCTGAGCCTATGGTACATTCGGCGCAAACCGTGCACCTATATTGCACCGACACTAACACTATCTCCTAACGGACCAAAACGAGATTCCACTTGACCCACTCGTCTTGGACTTATATCGGGTGCGTTCAAGACAATTTCTGAGCCTATGGTACGTTTGGCACAAACCGCACGCCCATCTTGCGTCAAGATTAGCACTATCTCCAGGCGGACTCAAACAAGCTTCCACTCGACCCTCGTCACCTAGGAGTATCGTCGGGTGCGTCCAAAACAATATATGAGCTGATGGTACGTTCGGCGCAAACCGTGCACCTATATTGCACCGACACTAACACTATCTCCTAACGGACCGAAACGAGATTCCACATGACCCACTCGTCTAGGACTTATATCGGGTGCATTCAAGACATTTCTTATCCTATCGTACGTTTGGCACAAACAGCACGCCCATCTTGCGTCAAGATTAGCACTATCTCCAGACGGACTCAAACAAGCTTCCACTTGAGCCTCGTCACCTAGGAGTATCGTCGGGTGCGTCCAAAACAATTTATGAGCTGATGGTACGTTCGGCGCAAACCGTGCAGCTATATTGCACCGACACTAACACTGTCTCCAAATGGACCAAAATGAGATTCCACATGACCCACTCGTCTAGAACTTCCATCTGGTGCGTTCAAGACGTTTTGCGAGCCTATGATACGTTTGTCACAAACCGCGCACCTATCTTGCATCAAGATTAGCACTATCTCCAAACGGACTCAAACAAGCTTCAACTTGAGCCTCGTCACCTTGGAGTATTGTCGGGTGCGTCCAAAATGATTTCTGAGCCTGTGGTACGTTTGGCTCAAACCGTGCACATATATTGCATCGACACTAACACAGTCTCCAAACAGATTGAAATGAGATTCCACGTGACCCACTCACCTAGTAGTTCCATCGGGTGCGTCCAACACGACTTCGAGCTGATGGTACATTCGACACAAACCACGCACCTTTCTCGCGTCAAGATTACCACTATCTCCTAATGGACTTAAACAAGCTTCTACTAGAGCCTCATCACCTAGGAGTATCGTCAAGTGCGTCCAAAACAATTTCTGAGCCGATGGTATATTCTGCGCAAACCGTGCACCTATATTGCACCGACACTAACACTGTCTCCAAACGGATCGAAACGAGATTCCACTTGACCCACTCGTCTAGGACTTCCATCGGGTGCGTTCAACACGATTTCTGAGCCTATGGTACGCTTGGCACAAACCGCGCACCTATCTTGCATCAAAATTTGCACTATCTCCAAACGGACTCAAACAAGCTTCCACTTGAGGCTCGTTACCTAGGAGTATCATCGGGTGCGTCCAAAATGATTTCTGAACCTATGGTACATTCGGCGCAAACCGTGCACCAATATTGCACCGACACTAACACTATCTCCTAACGGACCGAAACGAGATTCCACATGACCCACTCATCTAGGACTTATATCGGGTGCGTTCAAGACATTTTCTGAGCCTATGGTACGTTTGGCACAAACCGCACGCCTATCTTGCGTCAAGATTAGCAGTATCTCCAGACGGACTCAAACAAGCTTCCACTTGAGCCTCGTCACCTAGGAGTATCGTCGGGTGCGTCCAAAACAATTTATGAGCTGATGGTACGTTCGGCGCAAACCGTGCACCTATATTGCACTGACACTAACACTGTCTCCAAACGGACCAAAATGAGATTCCACATGACCCACTCGTCTAGGACTTCCATCTGGTGCGTTCAAGACGTTTTGCGAGCCTATGATACGTTTGTCACAAACCGCGCACCTATCTTGCGTCAAGATTAGCACTATCTCCAAACGGACTCAAACACGCTTCAACTTGAGCCTCGTCACCTTGGAGTATCGTCGGGTGCGTCCAAAATGATTTCTGAGCCTGTGGTACGTTTGGCTCAAACCGTGCACATATATTGCATCGACAGTAACACAGTCTCCAAACAGATTGAAATGAGATTCCACATGACCCACTCACCAAGTAGTTCCATCGGGTGCGTCCAACACGACTTCGAGCTGATGGTACATTCAACACAAACCACGCACCTTTCTCGCGTCAAGATTACCACTATCTCCAAATGGACATAAACAAGCTTCTACTAGAGCCTCATCACCTAGGAGTATCGTCAGGTGCGTCCAAAACAATTTCTGAGCCGATGGTATATTCGGCGCAAACCGTGCACCTATATTGCACCGACACTAACACTGTCTCCAAACGGATCGAAACGAGATTCCACTTGACCCACTCGTCTAGGACTTCCATCGGGTGCGTTCAACATGATTTCTGAGCCTATGGTACGCTTGGCACCTATCTTGCATCAAAATTAGCACTATCTCCAAACGGACTCAAACAAGCTTCCACTTGGGCCTCATTACCTAGGAGTATCATCGGGTGCGTCCAAAATGATTTCTGAGCCTATGGTACATTCGGCGCAAACCGTGCACCTATATGGCACCGACACTAAAACTATCTCCTAACGGGCCGAAACGAGATTCCACATGACCCACTCGTCTAGGACTTATATCGGGTGCGTTCAAGACAATTTCTGAGCCTATGGTATGTTTGGCACAAACCGCACGCCCATCTTGCGTCAAGATTAGCACTATCTCCAGACGGACTCAAACAAGCTTCCACTCGAGCCTCGTCACCTAGGAGCATCGTCGGGTGCGTCCAAAACAATTTATGAGTTGATGGTACGTTCGGCGCAAACCGTGCACCTATATTGCACCGACACTAACACTGTCTCCAAACGGACCAAAACGAGATTCCACATGACCTACTCGTCTGGGACTTCCATCTGGTGCGTTCAAGATGTTTTCCGAGCCTATAGTACGTTTGTCACAAACCGTGCACCTATCTTGCGTCAAGATTAGCACTATCTCCAAACAGACTCAAACAAGCTTCAACTTGAGCCTCGTCACCTTGAAGTATCGTCGGGTGCGTCCAAAATGATTTCTGAGCCTATGGTACGTTTGGCTCAAACCGTGCACATATATTGCATCGACACTATAACAGTCTCCATACAGATTAAAACAAGATTCCACATGACCCACTCACCTAGGAGTTCCATCGGGTGTTCTAACACAACTTCCGAGCTGATGGTACATTCGACACAAACCACGCACCTTTCTCGCGTCAAGATTACCACTATCTCCAAATGGACTTAAACAAGCTTCTACTAGAGCCTCATCACTTAGGAGTATCGTCAGGTGCGTCCAAAACAATTTCTGAGCCGATGGTATATTCGGCGCAAACCGTGCACCTATATTGCACCGACACTAACACTGTCTCCAAACGGATCGAAACAAGATTCCACTTGACCCACTCATCTAGGACTTCCATCGGGTGCGTTCAACACGATTTCTGAGCCTATGGTACGCTTGGCACAAACCGCGCACCTATCTTGCATCAAAATTAGCACTATCTCCAAACGGACTCAAACAAGCTTCCACTTGAGCCTCATTACCTAGGAGTATCATCGGGTGCGTCCAAAATGATTTCTGAGCCTATGGTACATTCGGCGCAAACCGTGCACCTATATGGCACCGACACTAACACTATCTCCTAATGGACCGAAACGAGATTCCACATGACCCACTCGTCTAGGACTTATATCGGGTGTGTTCAAGACAATTTCTGAGCCTATGGTACGTTTGGCACAAACCGCACGACCATCTTGCGTCAAGATTAGCACTATCTCCAGACGGACTCAAACAAGCTTCCACTCGAGCCTTGTCACCTAGGAGTATCGTCGGGTGCGTCCAAAACAATTTATGAGCTGATGGCACGTTCGGCGCAAACCGTGCACCTATATTGCACCGACACTAACACTGTCTCCAAACGGACCAAAACGAGATTCCACATGACCCACTCGTCTAGGACTTCCATCTGGTGCGTTCAAGACGTTTTCCGAGCCTATGGTACGTTTGTCACAAACCGTGCACCTATCTTGCGTCAAGATTAGCACTATCTCCAAACGGACTCAAACAAGCTTCAACTTGAGCCTCGTCACCTTGGAATATCGTCGGGTGCGTCCAAAATGATTTCTGAGCCTATGGTACGTTTGGCTCAAACCGTGCACATATATTACGTCGACACTATAACAGTCTCCATACAGATTGAAACGAGATTCCACATGACCCACTCACCTAGGAGTTCCATCGGGTGTTCTAACACAACTTCCGAGCTGATGGTACATTCGACACAAACCACGCACCTTTCTCGCGTCAAGATTACCACTATCTCCAAATGGACTTAAACAAGCTTCTACTAGAGCCTCATCACCTAGGAGTATCGTCAGGTGCGTCCAAAACAATTTCTGAGCCGATGGTACGTTCGGCGCAAACCGTGCACCTATCTTGCGTCAAGATTAGCACTGTCTCCAAACGGATCGAAACAAGATTCCACTTGACCCACTCGTCTGGGACTTATATTAGGTGTGTTCAACGCGATTTCTGAGCCTATGGTACGTTTGGCACAAACCGCGCACCTATCTTGCATCAAAATTAGCACTATCTCCAAACAGACTCAAACAAGCTTCCACTTGAGCCTCATTACCTAGGAGTATCATCGGGTGCGTCCAAAATGATTTCAGAGCCTATGGTACATTCGGCGCAAACCGTGCACCTATATTGCACCGACACTAACACTATCTCCTAACGGACCAAAACGAGATTCCACTTGACCCACTCGTCTGGGACTTATATCGGGTGCGTTCAAGACAATTTCTGAGCCTATGGTACGTTTGGCACAAACCGCACGCCCATCTTGCGTCAAGATTAGCACTATCTCCAGGCGGACTCAAACAAGCTTCCACTCGACCCTCGTCACCTAGGAGTATCGTCGGGTGCGTCCAAAACAATATATGAGCTGATGGTACGTTCGGCGCAAACCGTGCACCTATATTGCACCGACACTAACACTGTCTCCAAACGGACCGAAACGAGATTCCACATGACCCACTCGTCTAGGACTTCCATCTGGTGCGTTCAAGACGTTTTCCGAGCCTATGGTACGTTTGTCACAAACCGCGCACCTATCTTGCGTCAAGATTAGCACTATCTCCAAACGGACTCAAACAAGCTTCAACTTGAGCCTCGTCACCTTGGAGTATCGTCGGGTGCGTCCAAAATGATTTCTGAGCCTGTGGTACGTTTGGCTCAAACCGTGCACATATATTGCATCGACAGTAACACAGTCTCCAAACAGATTGAAATGAGATTCCACATGACCCACTCACCTAGTAGTTCCATCGGGTGCGTCCAACACGACTTCGAGCTGATGGTACATTCGACACAAACCACGCACCTTTCTCGCGTCAAGATTACCACTATCTCCAAATGGACTTAAACAAGCTTCTACTAGAGCCTCATCACCTAGGAGTATCGTCAGGTGCGTCCAAAACAATTTCTGAGCCGATGGTATATTCGGCGCAAACCGTGCACCTATATTGCACCGACACTAACACTGTCTCCAAACGGATCGAAACGAGATTCCACTTGACCCACTCGTCTAGGACTTCCATCGGGTGCGTTCAACATGATTTCTGAGCCTATTGTACGCTTGGCACCTATCTTGCATCAAAATTAGCACTATCTCCAAACGGACTCAAACAAGCTTCCACTTGGGCCTCATTACCTAGGAGTATCATCGGGTGCGTCCAAAATGATTTCTGAGCCTATGGTACATTCGGCGCAAACCGTGCACCTATATGGCACCGACACTAACACTATCTCCTAACGGACCGAAACGAGATTCCACATGACCCACTCGTCTAGGACTTATATCGGGTGCGTTCAAGACAATTTCTGAGCCTATGGTATGTTTGGCACAAACCGCACGCCCATCTTGCGTCAAGATTAGCACTATCTCCAGACGGACTCAAACAAGCTTCCACTCGAGCCTCGTCACCTAGGAGCATCGTCGGGTGCGTCCAAAACAATTTATGAGCTGATGGTACGTTCGGCGCAAACCGTGCACCTATATTGCACCGACACTAACACTGTCTCCAAACGGACCAAAACGAGATTCCACATGACCTACTCGTCTAGGACTTCCATCTGGTGCGTTCAAGATGTTTTCCGAGCCTATAGTACGTTTGTCACAAACCGTGCATCTATCTTGCGTCAAAATTAGCACTATCTCCAAACGGACTCAAACAAGCTTCCACTTGGGCCTCATTACCTAGGAGTATCATCGGGTGCGTCCAAAATGATTTCTGAGCCTATGGTACATTCGGCGCAAACCGTGCACCTATATGGCACCGACACTAACACTATCTCCTAACGGACCGAAACGAGATTCCACATGACCCACTCGTCTAGGACTTATATCGGGTGCGTTCAAGACAATTTCTGAGCCTATGGTATGTTTGGCACAAACCGCACGCCCATCTTGCGTCAAGATTAGCACTATCTCCAGACGGACTCAAACAAGCTTCCACTCGAGCCTCGTCACCTAGGAGCATCGTCGGGTGCGTCCAAAACAATTTATGAGCTGATGGTACGTTCGGCGCAAACCGTGCACCTATATTGCACCGACACTAACACTGTCTCCAAACGGACCAAAACGAGATTCCACATGACCTACTCGTCTAGGACTTCCATCTGGTGCGTTCAAGATGTTTTCCGAGCCTATAGTACGTTTGTCACAAACCGTGCACCTATCTTGCGTCAAGATTAGCACTATCTCCAAACAGACTCAAACAAGCTTCAACTTGAGCCTCGTCACCTTGAAGTATCGTCGGGTGCGTCCAAAATGATTTCTGAGCCTATGGTACGTTTGGCTCAAACCGTGCACATATATTGCATCGACACTATAACAGTCTCCATACAGATTGAAACGAGATTCCACATGACCCACTCACCTAGGAGTTCCATCAGGTGTTCTAACACAACTTCCGAGCTGATGGTACATTCGACACAAACCACGCACCTTTCTCGCGTCAAGATTACCACTATCTCCAAATGGACTTAAACAAGTTTCTACTAGAGCCTCATCACCTTGGAGTATCGTCAGGTGCGTCCAAAACAATTTCTGAGCCGATGGTACGTTCGGCGCAAACCGTGCACCTATCTTGCGTCAAGATTAGCACTGTCTCCAAACGGATCGAAACAAGATTCCACTTGACCCACTCGTCTGGGACTTATATCAGGTGTGTTCAACGCGATTTCTGAGCCTATGGTACGTTTGCCACAAACCGCGCACCTATCTTGCATCAAAATTAGCACTATCTCCAAACAGACTCAAACAAGCTTCCACTTGAGCCTCATTACCTAGGAGTATCATCGGGTGCGTCCAAAATGATTTCTGAGCCTATGGTACATTCGGCGCAAACCGTGCACCTATATTGCACCGACACTAACACTATCTCCTAACGGACCAAAACGAGATTCCACTTGACCCACTCGTCTTGGACTTATATCGGGTGCGTTCAAGACAATTTCTGAGCCTATGGTACGTTTGGCACAAACCGCACGCCCATCTTGAGTCAAGATTAGCACTATCTCCAGGCGGACTCAAACAAGCTTCCACTCGACCCTCGTCACCTAGGAGTATCGTCGGGTGCGTCCAAAACAATATATGAGCTGATGGTACGTTCGGCGCAAACCGTGCACCTATATTGCACCGACACTAACACTGTCTCCAAACGGACCGAAACGAGATTCCACATGACCCACTCGTCTAGGACTTCCATCTGGTGCGTTCAAGACGTTTTCCGAGCCTATGGTACGTTTGTCACAAACCGCGCACCTATCTTGCGTCAAGATTAGCACTATCTCCAAACGGACTCAAACAAGCTTCAACTTGAGCCTCGTCACCTTGGAGTATTGTCGGGTGCGTCCAAAATGATTTCTGAGCCTATGGTACGTTTGGCTCAAACCGTGCACATATATTGCATCGACACAAACACAGTCTCCAAACAGATTGAAACGAGATTCCACATGACCCACTCACCTAGGAGTTCCATCGGGTGCATCCAACACGACTTCCAAGCTGATGATACATTCGACACAAACCACGCACCTTTCCTGCGTCAAGATTACCACTATCTCCAAATGGACTTAAACAAGCTTCCACTTGAGCCTCATCACCTAGGAGTATCGTCGGGTGCGTCCAAAACAATTTCTGAGCCGATGGTACGTTCGGCGCAAACCGTGCACCTATATTGCACCGACACTAACACTGTCTCTAAACGGATCGAAACGAGATTCCACTTGACCCACTCGTCTAGGACTTCCATCGGGTGCGTTCAACACGATTTCCGCTCCTCTGGTACGTTTGGCACAAACCGCGCACCTATCTTGCATAAAAATTAGCACTATCTCCAAACAGTCTCAAACAAGCTTCAACTTGAGCCTCGTCACCTTGGAGTATTGTCGGGTGCGTCCAAAATGATTTCTAAGCCTATGGTACGTTTGGCTCAAACCGTGCACATATATTGCATCGACACTAACACAGTCTCCATACAGATTGAAACAAGATTCCACATGACCCACTCACCTAGGAGTTCCATCGGGTGCGTCCAACATGACTTCCGAGCTGATGGTACATTCGACACAAACCACGCACCTTTCCTGCGTCAAGATTACCACTATCTCCAAATGGACTTAAACAAGCTTCCACTTGAGCCTCATCACCTAGGAGTATCGTCGGGTGCGTCCAAAACAATTTCTGAGCCGATGGTATGTTCGACGCCAACCGTGCACCTATATTGCACCGACACTAACACTGTCTCTAAACGGATCAAAACGAGATTCCACTTGACCCACTCGTCTAGGACTTCCATCGGGTGCGTTCAACATGATTTCCGAGCCTCTGGTACGTTTGGCACAAACCGCGCACCTATCTTACATAATAATTAGCACTATCTCCAAACGGACTCAAACAAGCTTCCACTTGAGCCTCATTACATAGGAGTATCATCGGGTGCATCCAAAATGATTTCTGAGCCTATGGTACATTCAGCGCAAACCGTGCACTATATTGCACCGACACTAACACTATCTCCTAACGGACCGAAACGAGATTCGACATGACCCACTCGTCTAGGACTTATATCGGGTGTGTTCAAGACAATTTCTGAGCCTATGGTACGTTAGGCACAAACTGCACGCCCATCTTGCGTCAAGATTAGCACTATCTCCAGGCGGACTCAAACAAGCTTCCACTCGACCCTCGTCACCTAGGAGTATCGTCGGGTGCGTCCAAAACAATTTATGAGCTGATGGTACGTTCGGCGCAAACCGTGCACCTATATTGCACCGACACTAATACTGTCTCCAAATGGACCAAAACGAGATTCCACATGACCCACTCGTCTAGGACTTCCATCTGCTGCGTTCAAGACGTTTTCCGAGCCTATGGTACGTTTGTCACAAACCGCGCACCTATCTTGCGTCAAGATTAGCACTATCTCCAAACGGACTCAAACAAGCTTCAACTTGAGCCTCGTCACCTTGGAGTATTGTCAGGTGCATCCAAAATTATTTCTGAGCCTATGGTACGTTTGGCTCAAACCGTGCACATATATTGCATCGACACTAACATAGTCTCCAAACAGATTGAAACGAGATTCCATATGACCCACTCACCTAGGAGTTCCATCGGGTGCATCCAACACGACTTCCGAGCTGATGGTACATTCGACACAAACCACGCACCTTTCCTGCGTCAAGATTACCACTATCTCCAAATGGACTTAAACAAGCTTCCACTTGAGCCTCATCACCTAGGAGTATCGTCGGGTGCGTCCAAAACAATTTCTGAGCCGATGGTACGTTCGGCGCAAACCGTGCACCTATATTGCACCGACACTAACACTGTCTCTAAACGGATCGAAACGAGATTCCCCTTGACCCACTCGTCTAGGACTTCCATCGGGTGCGTTCAACACGATTTCCGCTCCTCTAGTACGTTTGGCACAAACCGCGCACCTATCTTGCATAAAAATTAGCACTATCTCCAAACAGTCTCAAACAAGCTTCAACTTGAGCCTCGTCACCTTGGAGTATTGTCGGGTGCGTCCAAAATGATTTCTAAGCCTATGGTACGTTTGGCTCAAACCGTGCACATATATTGCATCGACACTAACACAGTCTCCATACAGATTGAAACGAGATTCCACATGACCCACTCACCTAGGAGTTCCATCGGGTGCGTCCAACACGACTTCCGAGCTGATGGTACATTCGACACAAACCACGCACCTTTCCTGCGTCAAGATTACCACTATCTCCAAATGGACTTAAACAAGCTTCCACTTGAGCCTCATCACCTAGGAGTATCGTCGGGTGCGTCCAAAACTATTTCTGAGCCGATGGTATGTTCGGCGCCAACCGTGCACCTATATTGCACCGACACTAACACTGTCTCTAAACGGATCGAAACGAGATTCTACTTGACCCACTCGTCTAGGACTTTCCATCGGGTGCGTTCAACATGATTTCCGAGCCTCTGGTACATTTGGCACAAACCGCGCACCTATCTTGCATAAAAATTAGCACTATCTCCAAACGGACTCAAACAAGCTTCCACTTGAGCCTCATTACATAGGAGTATCATCGGGTGCATCCAAAATGATTTCTGAGCCTATGGTACATTCAGCGCAAACCGTGCACTATATTGCACCGACACTAACACTATCTCCTAACGGACCGAAACGAGATTCGACATGACCCACTCGTCTAGGACTTATATCGGGTGTGTTCAAGACAATTTCTGAGCCTATGGTACTTTAGGCACAAACTGCACGCCCATCTTGCGTCAAGATTAGCACTATCTCCAGGCGGACTCAAACAAGCTTCCACTCGACCCTCGTCACCTAGGAGTATCGTCGGGTGCGTCCAAAACAATTTATGAGCTGATGGTACGTTCGGCGCAAACCGTGCACCTATATTGCACCGACACTAACACTGTCTCCAAATGGACCAAAACGAGATTCCACATGACCCACTCGTCTAGGACTTCCATCTGGTGCGTTCAAGACGTTTTCCGAGCCTATGGTACGTTTGTCACAAACCGCGCACCTATCTTGCGTCAAGATTAGCACTATCTCCAAACGGACTCAAACAAGCTTCAACTTGAGCCTCGTCACCTTGGAGTATTGTCGGGTGCGTCCAAAATGATTTCTGAGCCTATGGTACGTTTGGCTCAAACCGTGCACATATATTGCATCGACACTAACACAGTCTCCATACAGATTGAAACGAGATTCCACATGACCCACTCACCTAGGAGTTCCATCGGGTGCGTCCAACACGACTTCCGAGCTGATGGTACATTCGACACAAACCACGCACCTTTCCTGCGTCAAGATTACCACTATCTCCAAATGGACTTAAACAAGCTTCCACTTGAGCCTCATCACCTAGAAGTATCGTCGGGTGCGTCCAAAACAATTTCTGAGCCGATGCTACGTTCGGCGCAAACCGTGCACCTATCTTGCGTCAAGATTAGCACTGTCTCCAAACGGATCGAAATGAGATTCCACTTGACCCACTCGTCCGGGACTTATATCAGGTGCGTTCAACGTGATTTCTGAGCCTATGGTACGTTTGGCACAAACCGCGCACCTATCTTGCATCAAAATTAGCACTATCTCCAAACAGACTCAAACAAGCTTCCACTTGAGCCTCATTACCTAGGAGTATCATCGGGTGCGTCCAAAATGATTTCTGAGCCTATGGTACATTCGGCGCAAATCGTGCACTTATATTGCACCGACACTAACACTATCTCCTAACGGACCAAAACGAGATTCCACTTGACCCACTCGTCCGGGATTTATATCGCGTGCGTTCAAGACAATTTCAGAGCCTATGGTACGTTTAGCACAAACCTCACGCCCATCTTGCGTCAAGATTAGCACTATCTCCAGACGGACTCAAACAAGCTTCCACTCGAGCCTCGTCACCTAGGAGTATCGTCGGGTGCGTCCAAAACAATTTATGAGCAGATGGTACGTTCGGCGCAAACCGTGCACCTATATTGCACCGACACTAACACTGTCTCCAAACGGACTAAAACGAGATTCCACATGACCCACTCGTCTCGGACTTCCATCTCGTGCGTTCAAGACGTTTTCCGAGCCTATGGTACGTTTGTCACAAACCGCGCACCTATCTTGCGTCAAGATTAGCACTATCTCCAAACGGACTCAAACAAGCTTCAACTTGAGCCTCGTCACCTTGGAGTATCGTCGGGTGCGTCCAAAATGATTTCTGAGCCTATAGTACATTTGGCTCAAACCGTGCACATATATTGCATCGACACTAACACAGTCTCCAAACAGATTGAAACGAGATTCCATATGACCCACTCACCTAGGAGTTCCATCGGGTGCGTCCAACACGACTTCCGAGCTGATGGTACATTCAACACAAACCGCACACCTTTCTTGCGTCAAGATTACCACTATCTCCAAACGGACTTAAACAAGCTTCCATTTGAGCCTCATCACCTAGGAGTATCGTCGGGTGCGTCCAAAACAATTTCTGAGCCGATGGTACGTTCGGCGCAAACCGTGCACCTATATTGCACCGACACTAACACTGTCTCCAAACGGATCAAAACAAGATTCCACTTGACCCACTCGTCTAGGACTTCCATCGGGTGCGTTCAACATGATTTCTGAGCCTATGGTACGTTTGGCACAAACCGTGCACCTATCTTGCATCAAAATTAGCACTATCTCGAAACGGACTCAAACAAGCTTCCACTTGAGCCTCATTACCTAGGAGTATCATCAGGTGCGTCCAAAATGATTTCTGAGCCTATGGTACATTCGGCACAAACCGTGCATCTATATTGCACCGACACTAACACTATCTCCTAACGGACCGAAACGAGATTCCACATGACCCACTCGTCTAGGACTTATATCGGGTGCGTTCAAGACAATTTCTGAGCCTATGGTACGTTTGGCACAAACTGATGAGACTAGAGGTTGTTCCTGATCTTTTGGTGAGTGTGGGTAAACTCGATTTGTGGTGGATTCGACGTTGGCTGTCCGACTACAACGACCACAAGGTTGCTGCGCCTTAGCAACTGGTACACCGGCTCCGATTGTGATGTTCTTGCCGTGCCAAGAACACCAAGAACCTGCAAGCAACCGAGAACAAGCAAGAACAAGATGAACAAGCAAATAACTCACGGATTTAAGCCAAAGGCTGAATCTGAATCACAAGTTGGGGTCTTGAAACAAGCAAATCGGGTGGTCTAGCCGACACACGCGTTTACAAGGAAGAAGCAGCAGCTATCTTGCATCTAAACAAAACCCACCCTCATTCTGATGGCTGCTGGCTCTATTTATAAGGAGGAGAGCACAAGGGGGAGTGGGAAACCCTAATCTGGGCGTCCCTCAAAGGGTTGTAGTTAGTACAAGGCCCAGGCCCAAACTGTAGGTCTCTGCGTCCTTTGGCTTGCTGCACACAGCTTTGGTAGATTCTGATAGTGGGGTTAGACCCATGTGAAAGAGGACGACGCGCTCTTTCCAACAAGTCAAAAACCAGCTTCATTGGTTCTCGTATCAAGGAGTTATGGTACTTTTGATGGAGTGTCCCCTGCTGTCTCGAGATGAGCTGTGCGCCCCATTAATGATGATTCCCACTTGTTCGGCTGCTCCATCCTCATCATGGGGTCTAAACATGAGGCAATGGAGTCTTGACCAACATTCCTAAGAATAAGACAATCATCACCATGATTTAGTAGCATCCAATTCTGAGACGAGTTTGTATGAACATCGAGGAACGACTTTACCTGATAATTAAGTTGTTGTGCTCCAGCTCTTGTCATCGGACCTTGTTGTGCAGCAGGTGTGGTTGTGTCAATGGAAGGGATGTCCTCATCATCCTCCCCTTCTTGCATTTGAGTCGTCCTCGACTCTAGTTCATCCTCTTCTCCCAAATATGGCTTCAAATCTGCAATGTTAAATGTGGGGCTAACCCCAAAAGCTGCAGGTAGCTCAAGTTTGTACGCATTATCATTAATCCTTTCTAACACTTTAAAAGGACCATCGGCTCTAGGCAGCAACTTAGACTTTCACAAATCAGGGAACCTATCTTTTCTCAAATGGAGCCAAACTAGATCACCAGGTTCAAAAATGACATGTTTCTTCTCTTTGCTACCAGCTAGTTTATACTTTGCATTCATACACTCTATTTTCTCTTTAGTGGTTTCATGCAATTTTAAGATCAGTTCAGCACATTGTTTAGCATCAAAGTTCACTCGCTCCGAGGTCGGAAGAGGTAACAAATCAATAGGAGCACGTGGCACAAACCCATAAACTATCTCAAAAGGGCTTTTCTTAGTGGTAGAATGCTGTGAACGATTATAAGCAAACTCAACATGAGGCAAGCACTCTTCCCACATTTTTATGTTCTTTTTCAAAACAGCCCTAAGCAATGTAGATAAGGTTCTATTAACAACCTCAGTTTGTCCATCAGTTTGGGGATGACAAGTAGTGGAAAATAAAAGCTTAGTCCCTAGCTTAGCCCACAAAGTTCTCCAAAAATGACTAAGAAATTTTGCATCCCTATCAGAAACAATGGTGTTAGGCACACCATGCAATCGAACAATCTCACGAAAGAACAAATCAGCAACATGTGTAGCATCATCGCTCTTATGACATGGTATGAAATGTGCCATTTTAGAAAATATGTCCACAACAACAAACACACTATCCCTCCCCTTCTTTGTTCTAGGCAGTCCTAAAACAAAGTCCATTGAAATATCTTCCCATGGTGCACTTGGAACAGGAAGAGGCATGTATAAACCATGAGGATTAAGGCGTGACTTAGCTTTTTGGCTGTTGTGCAGCGAGCAACGAACCTCTCCACGTCTCTCCTCATCTTGGGCCAAAAGAAATGACCATCAAGGATGTCCTCTGTCTTTTTCACACCAAAATGTCCCATGAGTCCTCCTCCATGCGCTTCCTGCAACAATAACAAACGCACGGAGCTAGCTGGAATGCATAGCTTGTTGGCTCTAAAGACAAACCCGTCGGTGAGGATGAATCTGTTCCATGTTTTCCCCTCTTGGCAATTCAGCAATACATCTTTGAAATCATTGTCATGTGCATATTGTTCCTTAATAGTTTCCAAACCAAAGATTTTAAAGTCAAGTTGTGAAAGCATGGTGTAACGTCTAGACAAAGCATCAGCAATTATATTTTCCTTCCCCTTTTTGTGTTTGATGACATAAGGAAAGGACTCGATGAATTCAACCCACTTGGCATGTCTACGGTTCAGTTTTGCTTGACTACGGATGTGTTTCAATGATTCATGATCAGAATGTATGACAAACTCTTTGGGCCACAAATAATGCTGCCATGTTTCCAAAGTCCGAACTAGAGCAAGCAATTCCTTATCATAAGTAGAATAGTTCAAACTAGGGCCACTCAACTTTTCACTGAAATACGCCACAGGTTTTCCCTCTTGTAACAGCACACCACCCAACCCAATTCCACTAGCATCACATTCAAGCTCAAAGGTTTTGTTGAAATCAGGAAGCTGGAGTAAAGGTGCATGAGTTAACTTATCTTTGAGCGTGTTGAAAGCATCCTGTTGGGCTGCAGCCCAAGTGAAGGTTGCACCCTTCTTGGTGAGTTCATGCAGCGGGGCTACAATGGTGCTGAAGTCCTTCACAAATTGACGGTAGAAACCAGCAAGTCCTAGAAAACTCCGCACTTGTGTGACCGTGCAGGGAACAGGCTAGCTGTGTATGGCCTCAACCTTGGCTTGATCAACTTCGATTCCCTGCGGTGTCACAACATATCCAAGAAAAGAGACTCGATCTGTGCAAAAGGTGCACTTCTCAAGATTGCCAAACAAGTGTGCATCGCGAAGAGCATTGAAAATGGCACGCAAATGATCAAGATGTTCCTCTAATGATCTACTATATATCAAGATGTCATCAAAGTATACCACTACAAATCTGCCAATAAAAGAGCGTAAAACCTCGTTCATTAATCTCATGAAAGTGTTGGGTGCATTAGTCAATCCAAAGGGCATGACAAGCCATTCATATAAACCAAACTTAGTTTTAAACGTTGTTTTCCATTCATCTCCTAGCTTCATACGAATCTGGTGGTAACCACTACGCAAATCAATTTTAGAGAACACAATTGAGCCACTCAATTCATCAAGCATATCATCTAACCTTGGAATAGGATGACGATATCTGATTGTGATGTTGTTTATCGCTCTACAATTAACACACATGCGCCATGATCCATCCTTCTTAGGAACTAAAAGCACGGGAACGGCACAAGGGCTAAGAGACTCACGCACATAACCTTTGTTGAGCAATTCTTGTACTTGTCTCTGAATCTCTTTTGTCTCGTCCGGGTTGGTCCTATACGGCGCACGATTAGGCAAGGAAGCCCCAGGGATGAGGTCAATCTGGTGTTCAATCCCTCGAATTGGTGGCAGCCCCGGTGGTACCTCCTTTGGAAAAACATCGGCATACTCCTGCAAAAGATTAGTGATAGCAGGAGGCAAAGAAATAGATGTATCTTCGAGTGAAAATAAAGTTTCTTTGCAAACCAAAGCATAGCAAACAGTAGTACTAGCATCAATCTCATCCAAATCAGATTTGGTGGCAAAGTAACAAGAGCCTTTCAGCTTGATCTCATTTTTATTATGATGAACAGATTTGCTAGACTTCTTCTTATGTTTCTCAAGTTCATTAGCGACAATCTGATTTTTACTATATCGGGTGCGTTGAAGACAATTTCTGAGCTTATGGTATGTTTGGCACAAACCGCACACCCATCTTGCGTCAAGATTAGCACTATCTCTAGACAGACTCAAACAAGCTTCCACTCGAGCGTCGTCACCGAGGAGTATCATCGGATGCGTCCAAAATGATTTCTGAGCCGATGGAAGATTCGGTGCAAACCGTGCACCTATATTGCACCGACACTAACACTGTCTCCAAATGGACCAAAATGAGATTCCACATGACCCACTCGTCTAGGACTTCCATCTGGTGCGTTCAAGACGTTTTTCGAGCCTATGGTACATTTGTCAGAAACCGCGCACCTATCTTGCGTCAAGATTACCACTATCTCCAAACGGACTCAAACAAGCTTCAACTTGAGCCTCGTCACCTTGGAGTATCGTCGGGTGCGTCTAGAATGATTTCTGAGCCTATGGTACGTTTGGCTCAAACCGTGCACATATATTGCATCGACAGTAACACAGTCTCCAAACAAATTGAAACGAGATTCCACAGGACCCACTCACCAAGGAGTTCCATCAGCTGCGGCCAACACGACTTTTGAGCTGATGGTACATTCGACACAAACCACGCACCTTTCTTGCATCAAGATTATCACTATCTCCAAATGGACTTAAACAAGATTCCACTTGAGCTTCATCACCTAGGAGTATCGTCGGGTGCGTCCAAAACAATTTCTGAGCCGATGGTACGTTCGGTGCAAACCATGCACCTATATTGCACCGACACTAACACTGTCTCTAAATGGATCGAAACGAGATTCCACTTGACCCACTCGTCTAGGACTTCCATCGGGTGCGTTCAAGACGATTTCTGAGCCTATGGTACGTTTGGCACAAACCGCGCACCTATCTTGCATCAAAATTAGCACTATCTCCAAACGGACTCAAACAAGCTTCCACTTGAGCCTCGTCACCTAGGAGTATCGTCGGGTGCGTCCAAAACAATTTTCTGAGCCGATGGTACGTTCGGCGCATACCGTGCACCTATATTGCACCGACACTAACACTGTCTCCAATGGGATCGAAACGATATTCCACTTGACCCACTCGTCTAGGACTTCCATTGGGTGCGTTCAAGACAATTTCCGAGCCTATAGTACGTTTGGCACAAACCGTGCATCTATCTTGCGACAAGATTAGCACTATCTCCAGACGGACTCAAACAAGCTTCCACTTGAGCCTCGTCACCAAGGACTATCATCAGGTGCGTCCAAAACGATTTCTGAGCCAATGGTACATTCGGTGCAAACTGTGCACCTTTATTGCACCGACAGTAAGACTGTCTCCAAATGGACCGAAATGAGATTCCACATGAGCCACTCACCTAGGAGTTCCATCAGGTGTGTCCGAGACGATTTTTGAGCCGATGGTACATTCAACTCCAACCGTGCACCTATCTTGCGTCAAGATTAGCACTATCTCTAAACGGACTCAAACAAGCTTCCACTTGTGCCTCATTACCTAGGAGTATCGTCAGGTGCGTCCAAAACAAGAGCCTATGGTACGTTCGGCGCAAACCCTACACCTATATTCCACCGATAGTAACACTGTCTCCAAACGAACCGAAACGAGATTCCACATGACCCACTCACCTAGGAGTTCCATCGGGTGCGTCCAAAACGATTTTTTAGCTGATGGTACATTCGACACAAATCGCGCACCTGTCCTGCGTCAAGGTTAGCACAATCTCCAAACAGACTCAAACAAGATTCTACTTGAGCCTCATCACCTAGGAGTATCGTCGGGTGCATCCAAAACAATTTTTGAGCCGATGGTACGTTCGACAAAAACCACGCACCTTTCTTGCGTCAAGATTACCACTATCTCCAAACGGACTCAAACAAGCTTCCACTTGAGCCTCATCACCTAGGAGTATCGTCGGGTACATCCAAAATGAATTCTGAGCCTATGGTACGTTCAGCGCAAACCCTCCACCTATATTGCAGCGGCAGCAACACTGTCTCCAAACGGATCAAAACGAGATTCCATGTGACCCACTCACCTAGGAGTTCCATCGGTTGCGTCCAAGACAATTTTTGAGTTGATGGTACATTCGACACAAACCATGCACCTATCTTGCGTCAAGATTAGCACTATCTCCAAACGGACTCAAACAAACTTCCACTTGAGCCTCATCACCTAGGAGTATCATCGGGTGCGTCGAAAACAATTTCTGAGCTAATGGTACGTTCGGCGCAAACCGTGCACCTATATTGCACCAACACTAACACTGTCTCCAAACGGACCAAAACGAGATTCCACATGACTCACTCTTCTAGGACTTCAATCGGGTGCGTTCAATACGATTTCCAAGCCTATGGTACGTTTGGCACAAACCGCACACCTATCTTGAGTCTAGATTAGCACTATCTCCAAACGGACTCAAACAAGCTTCCACTTGAGCCTCGTCACCTAGGAGTATCATCGGGTGTGTCCAAAATGATTTCTGAGCCAATGGTACATTCAGCGCAAACCGTGCACCTATATTGCACCGACACTAACACTATCTCCAAATGGATCGAAACGAAATTTCACATGATCCACTCATCTAGGACTTCCATCGGGTGCGTTCAAGACAATTTCTGAGCCTATAGTACGTTTTGCACAAACCGTGCACCTATCTTGTGTCAAGATTAGCACTATCTCCAAACGGACTCAAACAAACTTCCACTTGAGCCTCATCACCAAGGAGTATCATCACGTGCATCCAAAACGATTTCTGAGCCAATGGTACATTTGGCGCAAACCGTGCACCTATATTGCACCAACACTAACACTGTCTCCAAACGGACCGAAATGAGATTCCACATGACTCACTCTTCTAGGACTTCAATCGGGTGCGTTCAATACGATTTCCGAGCCTATGGTACGTTTGGCACAAACCGCGCACCTATCTTGAGTCTAGATTAGCACTATCTCCAAACGGACTCAAACAAGCTTCCACTTGAGCCTCGTCACCTAGGAGTATCATCGGGTGTGTCCAAAATGATTTCTTAGCCAATGGTACATTCAGCGCAAACAGTGCACCTATATTGCACCGACACTAACACTATCTCCAAACGGATCGAAACGAGATTCCACATGACCCACTCATCTAGGACTTCCATCGAGTGCGTTCAAGACAATTTCTGAGCTTATAGTACGTTTTGCACAAACCGTGCACCTATCTTATGTCAAGATTAGCACTATCTCCAAACAGACTCAAACAAACTTCCACTTGAGCCTCGTCACCAAGGAGTACATCGGGAGCGTCCAAAACGATTTCTGAGCCAATGGTACATTCGGCGCAAACCGTGCACCTATATTGCACCGACAGTAAGACTGTCTCCAAACGGACCGAAATGAGATTCCACCTGACCCACTCACCTAGGAGTTCCATCGGGTGCGTCCAAGACGATTTTTGAGCCGATGGTACATTCAACTCCAACCGCGCACCTATCTTGCGTCAAGGTTAGCACAATCTCCAAACAGACTCAAACAAGATTCTACTTGAGCCTCATCACCTAGGAGTATCGTCGGGTGCGTCCAAAACAATTTCTGAGCCGATGGTCGTTCGACAAAAACCACGCACCTTTCTTGCGTCAAGATTACCACTATCTCCAAACAGACTCAAACAAGCTTCCACTTGAGCCTCATCACCTAGGAGTATCGTCGGGTACATCCAAAATGAATTCTGAGCCTATGGTACGTTCAGTGCAAACCCTCCACCTATATTGCAGCGGCAGTAACACTGTCTCCAAACGGACCGAAACGAGATTCCATCTGACCCACTCACCTAGGAGTTCCATCGGTTGCGTCCTAGACAATTTTTGAGCTGATGGTACATTGGACACAAACCATGCACCTATCTTGCGTCAAGGTTAGCACTATCTCCAAATGGACTCAAACAAGCTTCCACTTGAGCCTCAACACCTAGGAGTATGGTCGGATGCATCCAAAATGATTTCTAAGCCTATGGTACGTTCAGCACAAACCCTACACCTATATTGCACCGATAGTAACACTGTCTCCAAACGGACCGAAACAAGATTCCACATGACCCTATCACCTAGGAGTTCCATCGGGTGCGTCCAAGATGATTTCCGAGCCTATGGTACATTCGACTCAAACCGCGCACCTATCTTGCGTCAAGATTAGCACTGTCTCCAAACGGACTCAAACAAGCTTCCACTTGAGCCTCATCACCTCGGAGTATCGTCGGGTACATCCAAAATTAATTCTGAGCCTATGGTACGTTCAGCGCAAACCCTCCACATATATTGCAGCGACAGTAACATTGTCTCCAAACGGACCGAAACGAGATTCCACATGATCCACTCACCTAGGAGTTCCATCGGTTGCGTCCTAGACAATTTTTGAGCCGATGGTACATTCGACACAAACCGTGCACCTACCTTTCGTCAAGATTAGAACTGTCTCCAAATGGACTCAAACAAACTTCCACTTGAGCCTCATCACCTAGGAGTATCGTCGGGTGCGTCTAAAATAATTTCTGAGCCGATGGTACGTTCGGCGCAAACCGTGCACCTATATTGCAAAAACAGTAACTCTGTCTCCAAATGGACCGAAATGAGATTCCACCTTACCCACTCATCTAGGACTTCCGTCGGGTGCGTTTAATACGATTTCCAAGCCTATGGTACGTTTGGCCCAAACCGTGCACCTATCTTGGGTCAAGGTTAGCACTATGCCCAAACGGACTCAAACAAGCTTCAACTTGAGCCTCATCACCTTGGAGTATCGTCGGGTGCATCCAAAATGATTTTTGAGCCTATGGCACGTTCTGCTCAAACCGTGCATATATTGCATCGACGCTAACATAGTCTCCAAACATATTGAAACGAGATTCCACATGACCCACTCACCTAGGAGTTCCATCGGGTGCGTCCAACATGACTTCCGAGCTGATGGTACATTTGCCACGAACCGCACACCTTTCTTGCGTCAAGATGACCACTATCTCCAAAATGGACTTAGACAAGCTTCCACTTGAGCCTCATCACCTAGGAGTATCGTCGGATGCGTCCAAAATGATTTCTGAGCCAGTGGTACATTCGGCACAAACCGTGTACCTATATTGCACTGACACTAACACTGTCTCCAAACGGATCAAAACGAGATTCCACCTGACCCACACGTCTAGTACTTCCATCGGGTGCATTCAAGACGATTTTTGAGGCTATAGTACGTTTGGCACAAACTGTGCACCTATCTTGCGTCAAGATTAGCACTACCTCCAAACAGACTCAAACAAGCTTCCACTTGAGCCTCGTCACCAAGGAGTATCATCGGGTGCGTCCAAAATGATTTCTTAGCCAATGGTACATTCGGCGCAAACCGTGCACCTATATTGCACCGACAGTAAGACTGTCTCCAAATGGACTGAAACGAGATTCCACATGACCCATTCACATAGGAGTTCCATCGGGTGCGTCCAAGACGATTTTTGAGCCGACGGTACATTCGACTCAAACCGTGCACCTATCTTGCGTCAAGATTAGCACATCTCCAAACGGACTTAAACAAGCTTCCACTTGTGCCTCATCACCTAGGAGTATCGTCAGGTGCATCCAAAACGCTTATGATACGTTCGGCACAAACCCTCCACCTATATTGCACCGATGGTAACTCGGTCTCCAAATGGACCGAAACGAGATTCCACATGACCCACTCACCTAGGAGTTCCATCGGGTGCGTCCAAGATGATTTTTGAGTCGATGGTACATTCGACTCAAATCGTGCACCTATCTTGCGTCAAGCTTAGCACAATCTCCAAACAGGCTCAAACAAGATTCTACTTGAGCCTCATCACCTAGGAGTATCGTCGGGTGCGTCCAAAACAATTTCTGAGCCGATGGTACATTCGACAAAAACCACACACCTTTCTTGCGTCAAGATTACCACTATCTCCAAATGGACTCAAACAAGCTTCCACTTGAGCCTCATCACCTAGGAGTATCGTCGGGTACATCCAAAATGAATTCTGAGCCTATGGTACGTTCAGCGCAAACCCTCCACCTATATTGCAGCGGTAGTAACACTGTCTCCAAACGAACCGAAACGAGATTACATGTGACCCACTCACCTAGGAGTTCCATCGGTTGCGTCCTAGACATTTTTTGAGCTGATGGTACATTCGACACAAACCATGCACCTATCTTGCATCAAGATTAGCACTATCTCCAAACGGACTCAAACAAACTTCCACTTGAGCCTCATCACCTAGGAGTATCGTCGGGTGCATCTAAAACAATTTCTGAGCCGATGGTACGTTCGGCGCAAACCGTGCACCTCTATTGCAAAAACAGTAACTCTATCTCCAAATGGACCGAAATGAGATTCCACCTTACCCACTCGTCTAGGACTTCCGTCGGGTGCGTTCAATACGATTTCCAAGCCTATGGTACGTTTGGCCCAAACCGTGCACCTATCTTGGGTCAAGGTTAGCACTATGCCCAAACGGACTCAAACAAGCTTCAACTTGAGCCTCATCACCTTGGAGTATCGTCGGGTGCATCCAAAATGATTTCTGAGCCTGTGGCACGTTCTGCTCAAACCGTGCATATATTGCATCGACACTAACATAGTCTCCAAACATATTGAAACGAGATTCCACATGACCCACTCACCTAGGAGTTCCGTCGGGTGCGTCCAACATGACTTCCGAGCCGATGGTACATTTGACACGAACCGCGCACCTTTCTTGCGTCAAGATGACCACTATCTCCAAAATGGACTTAGACAAGCTTCCACTTGAGCCTCATCATCTAGGAGTATCGTCGGATGCGTCCAAAATGATTTCTGAGCCAGTGGTACATTCGGCATAAACCGTATACCTATATTGCACTGACACTAACACTGTCTCCAAACGGATCAAAACGAGATTCCACATGACCCACACGTCTAGGACTTCCATCGGGTGCATTCAAGACGATTTTTGAGCCTATAGTATGTTTGGCACAAACTATGCACCTATCTTGCGTCAAGATTAGCACTACCTCCAAACAGACTCAAACAAGCTTCCACTTGAGCCTTGTCACCAAGGAGTATCATCGGGTGCGTCCAAAACGATTTCTTAGCCAATGGTACATTCGGTGCAAACCGTGCACCTATATTGCACCGACAGTAAGACTGTCTCCAAATGGACTGAAACGAGATTCCACATGACCCATTCACATAGGAGTTCCATCGGGTGCGTCCAAGACGATTTTTGAGCCGACGGTACATTCGACTCAAACCGTGCACCTATCTTGCATCAAGATTAGCACATCTCCAAACGGACTTAAACAAGCTACCACTTGTGCCCCATCACCTAGGAGTATCGTCAGGTGCATCCAAAATGAGAGCTTATGATACGTTCGGCACAAACCCTCCACCTATATTGCACAGATAGTAACTCGGTCTCCAAATGGACCGAAACGAGATTCCACATGACCCACTCACCTAGGAGTTCCATCGGGTGCGTCCAAGATGATTTTTGAGCCGATGGTACATTCGACACAAATCGTGCACCTATCTTGCGTCAAGCTTAGCACAATCTCCAAACAGACTCAAACAAGATTCTACTTGAGCCTCATCACCTAGGAGTATCGTCGGGTGCGTCCAAAACAATTTCTGAGCTGATGGTACGTTCAACAAAAACCACACACCTTTCTTGCATCAAGATTACCACTATCTCCAAACGGACTCAAACAAGCTTCCACTTGAGCCTCATCACCTAGGAGTATCGTCGGGTACATCCAAAATGAATTCTGAGCCTATGGTACGTTCAGCGCAAACCCTCCACCTATATTGCAGCGGCAGTAACACTGTCTCCAAACGAACCGAAACGAGATTCCATGTGACCCACTCACCTAGGAGTTCCATCGGTTGCGTCCTAGACATTTTTTGAGCTGATGGTGCATTCGACACAAACCATGCACCTATCTTGCGTCAAGATTAGCACTATCTCCAAATGGACTCAAACAAACTTTCACTTGAGCCTCATCACCTAGGAGTATCGTCGGGTGCGTCCAAAACAATTTCTGAGCTGATGGTACGTTCGGCGCAAACCGTGCACCTATATTGCACCAACACTAACACTGTCTCCAAACGGACCGAAATGAGATTCCACATGACTCACTCTTCTAGGACTTCAATCGGGTGCGTTCAATACGATTTCCGAGCCTATGGTACGTTTGGCACAAACCACACACCTATCTTGAGTCTAGATTAGCACTATCTCCAAACGGACTCAAACAAGCTTCCACTTGAGCCTCGTCACCTAGGAGTATCATCGGGTGTGTCCAAAATGATTTCTGAGCCAATGGTACATTCAGCGTAAACCGTGCACCTATATTGCACCGATACTAACACTATCTCCAAACGGATCGAAACGAGATTTCACATGACCCACTCATCTAGGACTTCCATCGGGTGCGTTCAAGACAATTTCTGAGCCTATAGTATGTTTTGCACAAACCGTGCACCAATCTTGTGTCAAGATTAGCACTATCTCCAAACGGACTCAAACAAACTTCCACTTGAGCCTCGTCACCAAGGAGTATCATCAGGTGCGTCCAAAACGATTTCTGAGCCAATGGTACATTTGGCGCAAACCGTGCACCTATATTGCACCGACAGTAAGACTGTCTCCAAACAGACCGAAACGAGATTCCACATGACCCACTCACCTAGGAATTCCATCGGGTGCATCCAAACCGATTTTTGAGCCGATGGTACATTCAACTCCAACCGCGCTCCTATCTTACGTCAACGTTAGCACGATCTCCAAACAGACTCAAACAAGATTCTACTTGAGCCTCATCACCTAGGAGTATCGTCGGGTACGTCCAAAACAATTTCTGAGCCGATGGTACATTCGACAAAAACCACGCACCTTTCTTGCGTCAAGATTACCACTATCTCGAAACGGACTCAAACAAGCTTCCACTTGAGCCTCATCACCTAGGAGTATCGTCGGGTACATCCAAAATGAATTCTGAGCCTATGGTACATTCAGTGCAAACCCTCCACCTATATTGCAGCGGCAGCAACACTGTCTCCAAACGAACCGAAACGAGATTCCATGTGACCCACTCACCTAGGAGTTCCATCGGTTGCGTCCTAGACAATTTTTGAGCTGATGGTACATTCGACACAAACCATGCACCTATCTTGCGTCAAGATTAGCACTATCTCCAAACGGACTCAAACAAACTTCCACTTGAGCCTCATCACCCAGGAGTATCGTCGGGTGCGTCCAAAATAATTTCTGAGCTGGTACGTTCGGCGCAAACCGTGCACCTATATTGCACCAACACTAACACTGTCTCCAAACGGATCGAAACGAGATTCCACATGACTCACTCTTCTAGGACTTCAATCAGGTGCGTTCAATACGATTTCCGAGCCTATGGTACGTTTGGCACAAACTGCACACCTATCTTGAGTCTAGATTAGCACTATCTCCAAACGGACTCAAACAAGCTTCCACTTGAGCCTCGTCACCTAGAAGTATCATCGGGTGTGTCCAAAATGATTTCTGAGCCAATGGTACATTCAGCGCAAATCGTGCACCTATATTGCATCGACACTAACACTATCTCCAAACGGATCGAAACGAGATTCCACATGACCCACTCATCTAGGACTTCCATCGGGTGCGTTCAAGACAATTTCTGAGCCTATAGTACGTTTTGCACAAACCGTGCACCTATCTTGTGTCAAGATTAGCACTATCTCCAAACGGACTCAAACAAACTTCCACTTGAGCCTCGTCACCAAGGAGTATCATCGGGTGCGTCCAAAATGATTTCTGAGCCAATGGTACATTCGGCGCAAACCGTGCACCTATATTGCACCGACAGTAAGACTGTCTCCAAATGGACCAAAATGAGATTCCATATGACCCACTCACCTCGGAGTTCCATCGGGTGCGTCCAATGCGATTTTTGAGCCGATGGTACATTCAACTCCAATCGCGCACCTATCTTGCGTCAAGGTTAGCACAATCTCCAAACAGACTCAAACAAGATTCTACTTGAGCGTCATCACCTAGGAGTATCGTCGGGTGCGTCCAAAACAATTTCTGAGCCGATGGCACATTCGACAAAAACCACGCACCTTTCTTGCGTCAAGATTACCACTATCTCCAAACGGACTCAAACAAGCTTCCACTTGAGCCTCATCACCTAGGAGTATCGTCGGGTACATCCAAAATGAATTATGAGCCTATGGTACATTCAGTGCAAACCCTCCACCTATATTGCAGCGGCAGTAACACTGTCTCCAAACGGACCGAAACGAGATTCCATGTGACCCACTCACCTAGGAGTTCCATCGGTTGCGTCCTAGACAATTTTTGAGCTGATGGTACATTCGACACAAACCATGCACCTATCTTGCGTCAAGATTAGCACTATCTCCAAATGGACTCAAACAAACTTCCACTTGAGCCTCATCACCTAGGAGTATCGTCGGGTGCGTCCAAAACAATTTCTGAGCTGATGGTACGTTCAGCGCAAACCGTGCACCTATATTGCACCAACACTAACACTGTCTCCAAACGGACCGAAACGAGATTCCACATGACTCACTCTTCTAGGACTTCAATCAGGTGCGTTCAATACGATTTCCGAGCCTATGGTACGTTTGGCACAAACTGCACACCTATCTTGAGTCTAGATTAGCACTATCTCCAAACGGACTCAAACAAGCTTCCACTTGAGCCTCGTCACCTAGAAGTATCATCGGGTGTGTCCAAAATGATTTCTGAGCCAATGGTACATTCAGCGCAAATTGTGCACCTATATTGCATCGACACTAACACTATCTCCAAACGGATCGAAACGAGATTCCACATGACCCACTCATCTAGGACTTCCATCGGGTGCGTTCAAGATAATTTCTGAGCCTATAGTACGTTTTGCACAAACCGTGCACCTATCTTGTGTCAAGATTAGCACTGTCTCCAAACGTTCTCAAACAAACTTCCACTTGAGCCTCCTCACCAAGGAGTATCATCGGGTGCGTCCAAAACGATTTCTGAGCCAATGGTACATTCGGCGCAAACCATGCACCTATATTGCACCGACAGTAAGACTGTCTCCAAACGGACCGAAATGAGATTCCATATGACCCACTCACCTAGGAGTTCCATCGGGTGTGTCCAAGACGATTTTTGAGCCGATGGTACATTCAACTCTAACCGTGCACCTATCTTGCGTCAAGGTTAGCACAATCTCCAAACAGACTCAAACAAGATTCTACTTGAGCCTCGTCACCTAGGAGTATCGTCGGGTGCGTCCAAAACAATTTCTGAGCCGATGGTATGTTCGACAAAATCCACGCACCTTTCTTGCGTCAAGATTACCAATATCTCCAAACGGACTCAAACAAGCTTCCACTTGAGCCTCATCACATAGGAGTATCGTCGGGTACATCCAAAATGAATTCTGAGCCTATGGTATGTTCAGTGCAAACCCTCCACCTATATTGCAGCGGTAGTAACACTGTCTCCAAATGGACCGAAACGAGATTCCACATGACTCACTCTTCTAGGACTTCAATCGGGTGCGTTCAATACGATTTCCGAGCCTATGGTACGTTTGGCACAAACCGCACACCTATCTTGAGTCTAGATTAGCACTACCTCCAAACGGACTCAAACAAGCTTCCACTTGAGCCTCGTCACCTAGGAGTATCATCGGGTGTGTCCAAAATGATTTCTGAGCCAATGGTACATTCAGCGCAAACCGTGCACCTATATTGCACCGACACTAACACTATCACCAAACGGATCAAAACGAGATTCCACATGACCCACTCATCTAGGACTTCCGTCGGGTGCGTTCAAGACAATTTCTGAGCCTATAGTACGTTTTGCACAAACCGTGCACCTATCTTGTGTCAAGATTAGCACTATCTCCAAACGGACTCAAACAAACTTCCACTTGAGCCCCGTCACCAAGGAGTATCATCGGGTGCGTCCAAAACGATTTCTGAGGCAATGGTACATTCGGCGCAAACCGTGCACCTATATTGCACCGACAGTAAGACTGTCTCCAAATGGACCGAAATGAGATTCCATATGACCCACTCACCTCGGAGTTCCATCGGGTGCGTCCAAGACGATTTTTGAGCCGATGGTACATTCAACTCCAACCGCGCACCTATCTTGCGTCAAGGTTAGCACAATCCCCAAACAGACTCAAACAAGATTCTACTTGAGCCTCATCACCTAAGAGTATCGTCGGGTGCGTCCAAAACAATTTCTGAGCCGATGGTCATTCGACAAAAACCACGCACCTTTCTTGCGTCAAGATTACCACTATCTCCAAACGGACTCAAATAAGCTTCCACTTGAGCCTCATCACCTAGGAGTATCGTCGGGTACATCCAAAATGAATTCTGAGCCTGTGGTACGTTCAGTGCAAACCCTCCACCTATATTGCAGCGGCAGTAACACTGTCTCCAAACGGACCAAAACAAGATTCCATCTGACCCACTCACCTAGGAGTTCCATCGGTTGCGTCCTAGACAATTTTTGAGCCGACGGTACATTCGACTCAAACCGTGCACCTATCTTGCGTCAAGATTAGCACTATCTCCAAACGGACTTAAACAAGCTTCCACTTGTGCCTCATCACCTAGGAGTATTGTCAGGTGCATCCAAAATGAGAGCTTATGATACGTTCGGCACAAACCCTCCACCTATATTGCACCGATAGTAATTCGGTCTCCAAATGGACCGAAACGAGATTCCACATGACCCACTCACCTAGGAGTTCCATCGGGTGCGTCCAAGATGGTTTTTGAGCCGATGGTACATTCGACACAAATCGTGCACCTATCTTGCGTCAAGCTTAGCACAATCTCCAAACAGACTCAAGCAAGATTCTACTTGAGCCTCATCACCTAGGAGTATCGTCGGGTGCGTCCAAAACAATTTCTGAGCCGATGGTACGTTCGACAAAAACCACGCACCTTTCTTGCGTCAAGATTACCACTATCTCCAAACGGACTCAAACAAGCTTCCACTTAAGCCTCATCACCAAGAAGTATCGTCGGGTACATCCAAAATGAATTCTGAGCCTATGGTACGTTCAGCGCAAACCCTCCACCTATATTGCAGCGGCAGTAACACTGTCTCCAAACGAACCAAAACGAGATTCCATGTGACCCACTCACCTAGGAGTTCCATCGGTTGCGTCCTAGACATTTTTTGAGCTGATGGTACATTCGACACAAACCATGCACCTATCTTGCGTCAAGATTAGCACTATCTCCAAACGGACTCAAACAAACTTCCACTTGTGCCTCGTCACCAAGGAGTATCATCAGGTGCGTCCAAAACGATTTCTGAGCCAATGGTACATTTGGCGTAAACCGTGCACCTATATTGCACCGACAGTAAGACAGTCTCCAAATGGACCGAAACGAGATTCCACATGACCCACTCACCTAGGAGTTCCATCGGGTGCATCCAAGACTATTTTTGAGCCGATGGTACATTCAACTCCAACCGCGCACCTATCTTGTGTCAACGTTAGCACAATTTCCAAACAGACTCAAACAAGATTCTACTTGAGCCTCATCACCTAGGAGTATCGTCGGGTGCGTCCAAAACAATTTCTGAGCCGATGGTACATTTGACAAAAACCACGCACCTTTCTTGCGTCAAGATTAACACTATCTCCAAACGGACTCAAACAAGCTTCCACTTGAGCCTCATCACCTAGGTGTATCGTCGGGTACATCCAAAATGAATTCTGAGCCTATGATACATTCAGTGCAAACCCTCCACCTATATTGCAGCGGCAGTGACACTATCTCCAAATGGACCGAAACGAGATTCCATGTGACCCACTCACCTAGGAGTTCCATCGGTTGCGTCCTAGACAATTTTTGAGCTGATGATACATTCGACACAAACCATGCACCTATCTTGCGTCAAGATTAGCACTATCTCCAAACGGACTCAAACAAACTTCCACTTGAGCCTCATCACCTAGGAGTATCGTCGGGTGCATCCAAAACAATTTCTGAGCTGGTACGTTCGGCGCAAACCGTGCACCTATATTGCACCAACACTAACACTGTCTCCAAACGGATCGAAACGAGATTCCACATGACTCACTCTTCTAGGACTTCAATCAGGTGCGTTCAATACGATTTCCGAGCCTATGGTACGTTTGGCACAAACTGCACACCTATCTTGAGTCTAGATTAGCACTATCTCCAAACGGACTCAAACAAGCTTCCACTTGAGCCTCGTCACCAAGAAGTATCATCAGGTGTGTCCAAAATGATTTCTGAGCCAATGGTACATTCAGCGCAAATCGTGCACCTATATTGCATCGACACTAACACTATCTCCAAACGGATCGAAACGAGATTCCACATGACCCACTCATCTAGGACTTCCATCGGGTGCGTTCAAGACAATTTCTGAGCCTATAGTACGTTTTGCACAAACCGTGCACCTATCTTGTGTCAAGATTAGCACTATCTCCAAACGGACTCAAATAAACTTCCACTTGAGCCTCGTCACCAAGGAGTATCATCGGGTGCGTCCAAAACGATTTCTGAGCCAATGGTACATTCGGCGCAAACCGTGCACCTATATTGCACCGACAGTAAGACTGTCTCCAAATGGACCGAAATGAGATTCCATATGACCCACTCACCTCGGAGTTCCATCGGGTGCGTCCAAGACGATTTTTGAGCCGATGGTACATTCAACTCCAACCGCGCACCTATCTTGCGTCAAGGTTAGCACAATCTCCAAACAGACTCAAACAAGATTCTACTTGAGCGTCATCACCTAGGAGTATCGTCGGGTGCGTCCAAAACAATTTCTGAGCCGATGGCACATTCGACAAAAACCACGCACCTTTCTTGCGTCAAGATTACCACTATCTCCAAACGGACTCAAACAAGCTTCCACTTGAGCCTCATCACCTAGGAGTATCGTCGGGTACATCCAAAATGAATTCTGAGCCTATGGTACATTTAGTGCAAACCCTCCACCTATATTGCAGCGGCAGTAACACTGTCTCCAAACGGACCGAAACGAGATTCCATGTGACCCACTCACCTAGGAGTTCCATCGGTTGCGTCCTAGACAATTTTTGAGCTGATGGTACATTCGACACAAACCATGCACCTATCTTGCGTCAAGATTAGCACTATCTCCAAATGGACTCAAACAAACTTCCACTTGAGCCTCATCTCCTAGGAGTATCGTCGGGTGCGTCCAAAACAATTTCTGAGCTGATGGTACGTTCAGCGCAAACCGTGCACCTATATTGCACCAACACTAACACTGTCTCCAAACGGACCGAAACGAGATTCCACATGACTCACTCTTCTAGGACTTCAATCAGGTGCGTTCAATACGATTTCCGAGCCTATGGTACGTTTGGCACAAACTGCACACCTATCTTGAGTCTGGATTAGCACTATCTCCAAACGGACTCAAACAAGCTTCCACTTGAGCCTCGTCACCTAGAAGTATCATCAGGTGTGTCCAAAATGATTTCTGAGCCAATGGTACATTCAGCGCAAATTGTGCACCTATATTGCATCGACACTAACACTATCTCCAAACGGATCGAAACAAGATTCCACATGACCCACTCATCTAGGACTTCCATCGGGTGCGTTCAAGATAATTTCTGAGCCTATAGTACGTTTTGCACAAACCGTGCACCTATCTTGTGTCAAGATTAGCACTGTCTCCAAACGTTCTCAAACAAACTTCCACTTGAGCCTCCTCACCAAGGAGTATCATCGGGTGCGTCCAAAACGATTTCTGAGCCAATGGTACATTCGGCGCAAACCATGCACCTATATTGCACCGACAGTAAGACTGTCTCCAAACGGACCGAAATGAGATTTCATATGACCCACTCACCTAGGAGTTCCATCGGGTGTGTCCAAGACGATTTTTGAGCCGATGGTACATTCAACTCTAACCGTGCACCTATCTTGCGTCAAGGTTAGCACAATCTCCAAACAGACTCAAACAAGATTCTACTTGAGCCTCGTCACCTAGTAGTATCGTCGGGTGCGTCCAAAACAATTTCTGAGCCGATGGTATGTTCGACAAAATCCACGCACCTTTCTTGCGTCAAGATTACCAATATCTCCAAACGGACTCAAACAAGCTTCCACTTGAGCCTCATCACATTGGAGTATCGTCGGGTACATCCAAAATGAATTCTGAGCCTATGGTATGTTCAGTGCAAACCCTCCACCTATATTGCAGCGGTAGTAACACTGTCTCCAAACGGACCGAAACGAGATTCCACATGACTCACTCTTCTAGGACTTCAATCGGGTGCGTTCAATACGATTTCCGAGCCTATGGTACGTTTGGCACAAACCGCACACCTATCTTGAGTCTAGATTAGCACTACCTCCAAACGGACTCAAACAAGCTTCCACTTGAGCCTCGTCACCTAGGAGTATCATCGGGTGTGTCCAAAATGATTTCTGAGCCAATGGTACATTCAGCGCAAACCGTGCACCTATATTGCACCGACACTAACACTATCACCAAACGGATCAAAACGAGATTCCACATGACCCACTCATCTAGGACTTCCGTCGGGTGCGTTCAAGACAATTTCTGAGCCTATAGTATGTTTTGCACAAACCATGCACCTATCTAGTGTCAAGATTAGCACTATCTCCAAACGGACTCAAACAAACTTCCACTTGAGCCCCGTCACCAAGGAGTATCATCGGGTGCGTCCAAAACGATTTCTGAGCCAATGGTACATTCGGCGCAAACCGTGCACCTATATTGCACCGACAGTAAGACTGTCTCCAAATAGACCGAAATGAGATTCCACATGACCCACTCACCTAGGAGTTCCATCGGGTGCGTCCAAGACGATTTTTGAGCCGATGGTACATTCAACTCCAACCGCGCACCTATCTTGCGTCAAGGTTAGCACAATCTCCAAACAGACTCAAACAAGATTCTACTTGAGCCTCATCACCTAGGAGTATCGTCGGGTGCGTCCAAAACAATTTCTGAGCCGATGGTCATTCGACAAAAACCACGCACCTTTCTTGCGTCAAGATTACCACTATCTCCAAACGGACTCAAATAAGCTTCCACTTGAGCCTCATCACCTAGGAGTATCGTCGGGTACAACCAAAATGAATTCTGAGCCTATGGTACGTTCAGTGCAAACCCTCCACCTATATTGCTGCGGCAGTAACACTGTCTCCAAACGGACCGAAACGAGATTCCATCTGACCCACTCACCTAGGAGTTCCATCGGTTGCGTCCTAGACAATTTTTGAGCCGACGGTACATTCGACTCAAACCGTGCACCTATCTTGCGTCAAGATTAGCACTATCTCCAAACGGACTTAAACAAGCTTCCACTTGTGCCTCATCACCTAGGAGTATTGTCAGGTGCATCCAAAATGAGAGCTTATGATACGTTCGGCACAAACCCTCCACCTATATTGCACCGATAGTAATTCGGTCTCCAAATGGACCGAAATGAGATTCCACATGACCCACTCACCTAGGAGTTCCATCGGGTGCGTCCAAGATGATTTTTGAGCCGATGGTACATTCGACACAAATCGTGCACCTATCTTGCGTCAAGCTTAGCACAATCTCCAAACAGACTCAAACAAGATTCTACTTGAGCCTCATCACCTAGGAGTATCGTCGGGTGCGTCCAAAACAATTTCTGAGCCGATGGTACGTTCGACAAAAACCACGCACCTTTCTTGCGTCAAGATTCCCACTATCTCCAAACGGACTCAAACAAGCTTCCACCTGAGCCTCATCACCTAGAAGTATCGTCGGGTACATCCAAAATGAATTCTGAGCCTATGGTACGTTCAGCGCAAACCCTCCACCTATATTGCAGCGGCAGTAACACTGTCTCCAAACGAACCGAAACGAGATTCCATGTGACCCACTCACCTAGGAGTTCCATCGGTTGCGTCCGAGACATTTTTTGAGCTGATGGTACATTCGACACAAACCATGCACCTATCTTGCGTCAAGATTAGCACTATCTCCAAACGGACTCAAACAAACTTCCACTTGAGCCTCGTCACCAAGGAGTATTATCAGGTGCGTCCAAAACGATTTCTGAGCCAATGGTACATTTGGCGTAAACCGTGCACCTATATTGCACCGACAGTAAGACTGTCTCCGAATGGACCGAAACGAGATTCCACATGACCCACTCACCTAGGAGTTCCATCGGGTGCATCCAAGACGATTTTTGAGCCGATGGTACATTCAACTCCAACCGCGCACCTATCTTGTGTCAACGTTAGCACAATCTCCAAACAGACTCAAACAAGATTCTACTTGAGCCTCATCACCTAGGAGTATCATCGGGTGCGTCCAAAACAATTTCTGAGCCGATGGTACATTCGACAAAAACCACGCACCTTTCTTGCGTCAAGATTAACACTATCTCCAAACGGACTCAAACAAGCTTCCACTTGAGCCTCATCACCTAGGTGTATCGTCGGGTACATCCAAAATGAATTCTGAGCCTATGATACATTCAGTGCAAACCCTCCACCTATATTGCAGCGGCAGTAACACTATCTCCAAATGGACCGAAACGAGATTCCATGTGACCCACTCACCTAGAAGTTCCATCGGTTGCGTCCTAGACAATTTTTGAGCTGATGATACATTCGACACAAACCATGCACCTATCTTGCGTCAAGATTAGCACTATCTCCAAACGGACTCAAACAAACTTCCACTTGAGCCTCATCACCTAGGAGTATCGTCGGGTGCGTCCAAAACAATTTCTGAGCTGATGGTACGTTCGGCGCAAACCGTGCACCTATATTGCACCAACACTAACACTGTCTCCAAACGGATCGAAACGAGATTCCACATGACTCACTCTTCTAGGACTTCAATCAGGTGCGTTCAATACGATTTTCCGAGCCTATGGTACGTTTGGCACAAACTGCACACCTATCTTGAGTCTAGATTAGCACTATCTCCAAACGGACTCAAACAAGCTTCCACTTGAGCCTCGTCACCTAGAAGTATCATCGGGTGTGTCCAAAATGATTTCTGAGCCAATGGTACATTCAGCGCAAATCGTGCACCTATATTGCATCGCCACTAACACTATCTCCAAACGGATCGAAACGAGATTCCACATGACCCACTCATCTAGGACTTCCATCGGGTGCGTTCAAGACAATTTCTGAGCCTATAGTACGTTTTGCACAAACCGTGCACCTATCTTGTGTCAAGATTAGCACTATCTCCAAACAGACTCAAACAAACTTCCACTTGAGCATCGTCACCAAGGAGTATGATCGGGTGCGTTCAAAACGATTTCTGAGCCAATGGTACATTCGGCGCAAACCGTGCACCCATATTGCACCGACAGTAAGACTGTCTCCAAACGGACCGAAATGAGATTCCACATGACCCACTCACCTAGGAGTTCCATCGGGTGCGTCCAAGACGATTTTTGAGCCGATGGTACATTCAACTCCAACCGCGCACCTATCTTGCGTCAAGGTTAGCACAATCTCCAAACAGACTCAAACAAGATTCTACTTGAGCCACATCACCTAGGAGTATCGTCGGGTGCGTCCAAAACAATTTCTGAGCCGATGGTACATTCGACAAAAACCACGCACCTTTCTTGCGTCAAGATTACCACTATCTCCAAACGGACTCAAACAAGCTTCCACTTGAGCCTCATCACCTAGGAGTATCGTCGGGTACATCCAAAATGAATTCTGAGCCTATGGTACATTCAGTGCAAACCCTCCACCTATATTGCAGCGGCAGTAACACTGTCTCCAAACGGACCGAAACAAGATTCCATGTGACCCACTCACCTAGGAGTTCCATCGGTTGCGTCCTAGACAATTTTTGAGCTGATGGTACATTCGACACAAACCATGCACCTATCTTGCGTCAAGATTAGCACTATCTCCAAATGGACTCCAACAAACTTCCACTTGAGCCTCATCACCTAGGAGTATCGTCGGGTGCGTCCAAAATAATTTCTGAGCTGATGGTACGTCCGGCGCAAACCGTGCACCTATATTGCACCAACACTAACACTGTCTCCAAACGGACCGAAACGAGATTCCACATGACTCACTCTTCTAGGACTTCAATCAGGTGCGTTCAATACGATTTCCGAGCCTATGGTACATTTGGCACAAACTGCACACCTATCTTGAGTCTAGATTAGCACTATCTCCAAACGGACTCAAACAAGCTTCCACTTGAGCCACGTCACCTAGAAGTATCATCGGGTGTGTCCAAAATGATTTCTGAGCCAATGGTACATTCAGCGCAAATCGTGCACCTATATTGCATCGACACTAACACTATCTCCAAACGGATCGAAACGAGATTCCACATGACCCACTCATCTAGGACTTCCATTGGGTGCGTTCAAGACAATTTCTGAGCCTATAGTACGTTTTGCACAAACCGTGCACCTATCTTGTGTCATGATTAGCACTGTCTCCAAACGGACTTAAACAAACTTCTACTTGAGCTTCGTCACCAAGGAGTATCATTGGGTGCGTCCAAAACGATTTCTGAGCCAATGGTACATTCGGCGCAAACCGTGCACCTATATTGCACCGACAGTAAGACTGTCTCCAAACGGACCGAAATGAGATTCCATATACACCTAGGAGTTCCATCGGGTGCGTCCAAGACGATTTTTGAGCCGATGGTACATTCAACAACAACCGCGCACCTATCTTGCGTCAAGGTTAGCACAATCTCCAAACAGACTCAAACAAGATTCTACTTGAGCCTCGTCACCTAGGAGTATCGTCGGGTGCGTCCAAAACAATTTCTGAGCCGATGGTACGTTCGACAAAATCCGCGCACCTTTCTTGCGTCAAGATTACCAATATCTCCAAACGGACTCAAACAAGCTTCCACTTAAGCCTCATCACCTAGGAGTATCGTCGGGTACATCCAAAATGAATTCTGAGCCTATGGTACGTTCAGTGCAAACCCTCCACCTATATTGCAGCGGCAGTAACACTGTCTCCAAACGGACCGAAATTAGATTCCACATGACTCACTCTTCTAGGACTTCAATCGGGTGCGTTCAATACGATTTCCGAGCCTATGGTACGTTTGGCACAAACCGCACACCTATCTTGAGTCTAGATTAGCACTATCTCCAAACGGACTCAAACAAGCTTCCACTTGAGCCTCGTCACCTAGGAGTATCATCGGGTGTGTCCAAAATGATTTCTGAGCCAATGGTACATTCAGCGCAAACCGTGCACCTATATTGCACCGACACTAACACTATCACCAAACGGATCGAAACGAGATTCCACATGACCCACTCATCTAGGACTTCCATCGGGTGCGTTCAAGACAATTTCTGAGCCTATAGTACGTTTTGCACAAACCGTGCACCTATCTTGTGTCAAGATTAGCACTATCTCCAAACGGACTCAAACAAACTTCCACTTGAGCCTCGTCACCAAGGAGTATCATCGGGTGCGTCCAAAACGATTTCTGAGCCAATGATACATTCGGCGCAAACCGTGCACCTATATTGCACCGACAGTAAGACTGTCTCCAAACGGACCGAAATGAGATTCCACATGACCCACTCACCTAGGAGTTCCATCGGGTGCGTCCAAGACGATTTTTGAGCCGATGGTACATTCAACTCCAACCGCGCACCTATGTTGCGTCAAGGTTAGCACAATCTCCAAACAGACTCAAACAAGATTCTACTTGAGCCTCATCACCTAGGAGTATCGTCGGGTGCGTCCAAAACAATTTCTAAGCCGATGGTCGTTCGACAAAAACCATGCACCTTTCTTGCGTCAAGATTACCACTATCTCCAAACGGACTCAAACAAGCTTCCACTTGAGCCTCATCACCTAGGAGTATCGTCGGGTACATCCAAAATGAATTCTGAGCCTATGGTACGTTCAGTGCAAACCCTCCACCTATATTGCAGCTGCAGTAACACTGCCTCCAAACGGACCGAAACGAGATTCCATCTGACCCACTCACCTAGGAGTTCCATCGGTTGCGTCCTAGACAATTTTTGAGCCGACGGTACATTCGACTCAAACCGTGCGCCTATCTTGCGTCAAGATTAGCACTATCTCCAAACGGACTTAAACAAGCTTCCACTTGTGCCTCATCACCTAGGAGTATCGTCAGGTGCATCCAAAATGAGAGCTTATGATACGTTCGGCACAAAGCCTCCATATATTGCACCGATAGTAATTCGGTCTCCAAATGGACCGAAACGAGATTCCACATGACCCACTCACCTAGAAGTTCCATCGGGTGCGTCCAAGATGATTTTTGAGCCGATGGTACATTCGACACAAATCGTGCACCTATCTTGCGTCAAGCTTAGCACAATCTCCAAACAGACTCAAACAAGATTCTACTTGAGCCTCATCACCTTGGAGTATCGTCGGGTGCATCCAAAATGATTTCTGAGCCTATGGCACGTTCTGCTCAAACCGTGCATATATTGCATCGACACTAACATAGTCTCCAAACATATTGAAACGAGATTCCACATGACCCACTCACCTAGGAGTTCCATCGGGTGCGTCCAACATGACTTCTGAGCCGATGGTACATTTGACACGAACCGCGCACCTTTCTTGCGTGAAGATGACCACTATCTCCAAAATGGACTTAGACAAGCTTCCACTTGAGCCTCATCATCTAGGAGTATCGTCGGATGCGTCCAAAATGATTTCTGAGCCAGTGGTACATTCGGCATAAACCGTGTACCTATATTGCACTGACACTAACACTGTCTCCAAACGGATCAAAACAAGATTCCACCTGACCCACACGTCTAGGACTTCCATCGGGTGCATTCAAGACGATTTTTGAGCCTATAGTACGTTTGGCACAAACTATGCACCTATCTTGCGTCAAGATTAGCACTACCTCCAAACAGACTCAAACAAGCTTCCACTTGAGCCTCGTCACCAAGGAGTATCATCGGGTGCGTCCAAAATGATTTCTTAGCCAATGGTACATTCGGCGCAAACCGTGCACCTATATTGCACCGACAGTAAGACTGTCTCCAAACGGACTGAAACGAGATTCCACATGACCCATTCACATAGGAGTTCCATCGGGTGCGTCCAAGACGATTTTTGAGCCGATGGTACATTCGACTCAAACCGTGCACCTATCTTGCATCAAGATTAGCACATCTCCAAACGGACTTAAACAAGCTACCACTTGTGCCCCATCACCTAGGAGTATCGTCAGGTGCATCCAAAATGAGAGCTTATGATACGTTCGGCACAAACCCTCCACCTATATTGCACCGATAGTAACTCGGTCTCCAAATGGACCGAAACGAGATTCCACATGACCCACTCACCTAGGAGTTCCATCGGGTGCGTCCAAGATGATTTTTGAGCCGATTGTACATTCGACACAAATCGTGCACCTATCTTGCGTCAAGCTTAGCACAATCTCCAAACAGACTCAAACAAGATTCTACTTGAGCCTCATCACCTAGGAGTATCGTCGGGTGCGTCCAAAACAATTTCTGAGCCGATGGTACGTTCGACAAAAACCACACACCTTTCTTGCGTCAAGATTACCACTATCTCCAAACGGACTCAAACAAGCTTCCACTTGAGCCTCATCACCTAGGAGTATCGTCGGGTACATCCAAAATGAATTCTGAGCCTATGGTACGTTCAGCGCAAACCCTCCACCTATATTGCAGCGGCAGTAACACTGTCTCCAAACGAACCGAAATGAGATTCCATGTGACCCACTCACCTAGGAGTTCCAACGGTTGCGTCCTAGACATTTTTTGAGCTGATGGTACATTCGACACAAACCATGCACCTATCTTGCGTCAAGATTAGCACTATCTCCAAACGGACTCAAACAAACTTCCACTTGAGCCTCATCACCTAGTTGTATCGTCGGGTGCGTCCAAAACAATTTCTGAGCTGATGGTACGTTCGGTGCAAACCGTGCACCTATATTGCACCAACACTAACACTGTCTCCAAACGGACCGAAACGAGATTCCACATGACCCACTCTTCTAGGACTTCAATCGGGTGCGTTCAATACGATTTCCGAGCCTATGGTACGTTTGGCACAAACCACACACCTATCTTGAGTCTAGATTAGCACTGTCTCCAAACAGACTCAAACAAGCTTCCACTTGAGCCTCGTCACCTAGGAGTATCATCGGGTGTGTCCAAAATGATTTCTGAGCCAATGGTACATTCAGCGTAAACCGTGCACCTATATTGCACCGACACTAACACTATCTCCAAACGGATCGAAACGAGATTTCACATGACCCACTCATCTAGGACTTCCATCGGGTGCGTTCAAGACAATTTCTGAGCCAATAGTACGTTTTGCACAAACCGTGCACCTATCTTGTGTCAAGATTAGCACTATCTCCAAACGGACTCAAACAAACTTCCACTTGAGCCTCGTCACCAAGGAGTATCATCAGGTGCGTCCAAAACGATTTCTGAGCCAATGGTACATTTGGCGCAAACCGTGCACCTATATTGCACCGACAGTAAGACTGTCTCCAAACGGACCGCAATGAGATTCCACATGACCCACTCACCTAGGAGTTCCATCGGGTGCATCCAAGACGATTTTTGAGCCGATGGTACATTCAATTCCAACCGCGCACCTATCTTGCGTCAAGGTTAGCACAATCTCCAAACAGACTCAAACAAGATTCTACTTGAGCCTCATCACCTAGGAGTATCATCGGGTGCGTCCAAAACAATTTCTGAGCCGATGGTACATTCGACAAAAACCACGCACCTTTCTTGCGTCAAGATTACCACTATCTCCAAACGGACTCAAACAAGCTTCCACTTGAGCCTCATCACCTAGGAGTATCGTCGGGTACATCCAAAATGAATTCTGAGCCTATGGTACATTCAGTGCAAACCCTCCACCTATATTGCAGCGGCAGTAACACTGTCTCCAAACGGACCGAAACGAGATTCCATGTGACCCACTCACCTAGGAGTTCCATCGGTTGCGTCCTAGACAATTTTTGAGCTTATGGTACATTCGACACAAACCATGCACCTATCTTGCGTCAAGATTAGCACTATCTCCAAACGGACTCAAACAAACTTCCACTTGAGCCTCATCACCTAGGAGTATCGTCGGGTGCGTCCAAAACAATTTCTGAGCTGATGGTACGTTCGGCGCAAACCGTGCACCTATATTGCACCAACACTAACACTGTCTCCAAACGGACCGAAACGAGATTCCACATGACTCACTCTTCTAGGACTTCAATCAGGTGCGTTCAGTACGATTTCCGAGCCTATGGTACGTTTGGCACAAACTGCACACCTATCTTGAGTCTAGATTAGCACTATCTCCAAACGGACTCAAACAAGCTTCCACTTGAGCCTCGTCACCTAGAAGTATCATCGGGTGTGTCCAAAATGATTTCTGAGCCGATGGTACATTCAGCGCAAATCGTGCACCTATATTGCATCGACACTAACACTATCTCCAAACGGATCAAAACGAGATTCCACATGACCCACTCATATAGGACTTCCATCGGGTGCGTTCAAGACAATTTCTGAGCCTATAGTATGTTTTGCACAAACCGTGCACCTATCTTGTGTCAAGATTAGCACTATCTCCAAACGGACTCAAACAAACTTCCACTTGAGCCTCGTCACCAAGGAGTATCATCGGGTGCGTCCAAAACGATTTCTGAGCCAATGGTACATTCGGCGCAAATCGTGCACCTATATTGCACCGACAGTAAGACTGTCTCCAAACGGACCGAAATGAGATTCCATATGACCCACTCACCTAGGAGTTCCATCGGGTGCGTCCAAGACGATTTTTGAGCCGATGGTACATTCAACTCCAACCGCGCTCCTATCTTGCGTCAAGGTTAGCACAATCTCAAACAGACTCAAACAAGATTCTACTTGAGCCTCGTCACATAGGAGTATCGTCGGGTGTGTCCAAAACAATTTCTGAGCCGATGGTACATTCGACAGAAACCACGCACCTTTCTTGCGTCAAGATTACCACTATCTCCAGACAGACTCAAACAAGCTTCCACTTGAGCCTCATCACCTAGGAGTATCGTCGGGTACATCCAAAATGAATTCTGAGCCTATGGTACATTCAGTGCAAACCCTCCACCCATATTGCAGCGGCAGTAACACTGTCTCCAAACGGACCGAAACGAGATTCCATGTGACCCAGTCACCTAGGAGTTCCATCGGTTGCGTCCTAGACAATTTTTGAGCTGATGGTACATTCGACACAAACCATGCACCTATCTTGCGTCAAGATTAGCACTATCTCCAAACGGACTCAGACAAACTTCCACTTGAGCCTCATCACCTAGGAGTATCGTCGGGTGCGTCCAAAACAATTTCTGAGCTGATGGTACGTTCGGCGCAAACCGTGCACCTATATTGCACCAACACTAACACTGTCTCCAAACGGATCGAAACGAGATTCCACATGACTCACTCTTCTAGGACTTCAATCAGGTGCGTTCAATACGATTTCCGAGCCTATGGTACGTTTGGCACAAACTGCACACCTATCTTGAGTCCAGATTAGCACTATCACCAAACGGACTCAAACAAGCTTCCACTTGAGCCTCGTCACCTAGAAGTATCATCGGGTGTGTCCAAAATGATTTCTGAGCCAATGGTACATTCAGCGCAAATCGTGCACCTATATTGCATCGACACTAACACTATCTCCAATCGGATCGAAATGAGATTCCACATGACCCACTCATCTAGGACTTCCATCGGGTGCGTTCAAGACAATTTCTGAGCCTATAGTACGTTTTGCACAAACCGTGCACCTATCTTGTGTCAAGATTAGCACTGTCTCTAAACGGACTCAAACAAACTTCCACTTGAGCCTCGTCACCAAGGAGTATGATCGGGTGCGTCCAAAACGATTTCTGAGCCAATGGTATATTCGGCGCAAACCATGCACCTATATTGCACTGACAGTAAGACTGTCTCCAAACGGACCGAAATGAGATTCCACATGACCCACTCACCTAGGAGTTCCATCGGGTGCATCCAAGACGATTTTTTAGCCGATGGTACATTCAACTCCAACCGCGCACCTATCTTGCGTCAAGGTTAGCACAATCTCCAAACAGACTCAAACAAGATTCTACTTGAGCCTCGTCACCTAGGAGTATCGTCGGGTGCATCCAAAACAATTTCTGAGCCGATGGTACGTTCGACAAAATCCACGCACCTTTGTTGCGTCAAGATTACTAATATCTCCAAACGGACTCAAACAAGCTTCCACTTGAGCCTCATCACCTAGGAGTATCGTCGGGTACATCCAAAATGAATTCTGAGCCTATGGTATGTTCAGTGCAAACCCTCCACCTATATTGCAGCGGCAGCAACACTGTCTCCAAACGGACCGAAATGAGATTCCACATGACTCACTCTTCTAGGACTTCAATCGGGTGCGTTCAATACGATTTCCGAGCCTATGGTACGTTTGGCACAAACCGCACACCTATCTTGAGTCTAGATTAGCACTATCTCCAAACGGACTCAAACAAGCTTCCACTTGAGCCTCATCACCTAGGAGTATCGTCGGGTACATCCAAAATGAATTCTGAGCCTATGGTACGTTCAGTGCAAACCCTCCACCTATATTGCAGCGGCAGTAACACTGTCTCCAAACGGACCGAAACGAGATTCCACATGACTCACTCTTCTAGGACTTCAATCGGGTGTGTTCAATACGATTTTCGAGCCTATGGTACGTTTGGCACAAACCACACACCTATCTTGAGTCTAGATTAGCACTATCTCCAAACAGACTCAAACAAGCTTCCACTTGAGCCTCGTCACCTAGGAGTATCATCGGGTGTGTCCAAAATGATTTCTGAGCCAATGGTACATTCAGCGCAAACCGTGCACCAATATTGCACCGACACTAACACTATCTCCAAATGGATCGAAACGAGATTCCACATGACCCACTCATCTAGGACTTCCATCGGGTGCGTTCAAGATAATTTCTGAGCCAATAGTACGTTTTGCACAAACCGTGCACCTATCTTGTGTCAAGATTAGCACTATCTCCAAACGGACTCAAACAAACTTCCACTTGAGCCTCGTCACCAAGGAGTATCATCGGGTGCGTCCAAAACGATTTCTGAGCCAATGGTACATTCGGCGCAAACCGTGCACCTATATTGCACCGACAGTAAGACTGTCTCCAAACGGACCGCAACGAGATTCCACATGACCCACTCACCTAGGAGTTCCATCGGGTGCATCCAAGACGAGTTTTGAGCCGATGGTACATTCAACTCCAACCGCGCACCTATCTTGCATCAAGGTTAGCACAATCTCCAAACAGACTCAAACAAGATTCTACTTGAGCCTCATCACCTAGGAGTATCATCGGGTGCGTCCAAAACAATTTCTGAGCCGATGGTACATTCGACAAAAACCATGCTCCTTTCTTGCGTCAAGATTACCACTATCTCCAAACGGACTCAAACAAGCTTCCACTTGAGCCTCATCACCTAGGAGTATCGTCGGGTACATCCAAAATGAATTATGAGCCTATGGTACATTCAGTGCAAACCCTCCACCTATATTGCAGCGGCAGTAACACTGTCTCCAAACGGACCGAAACGAGATTCCATGTGACCCACTCACCTAGGAGTTCCATCGGTTGCGTCCTAGACAATTTTTGAGCTTATGGTACATTCGACACAAACCATGCACCTATCTTGCGTCAAGATTAGCACTATCTCCAAACGGACTCAAACAAACTTCCACTTGAGCCTCATCACCTAGGAGTATCGTCGGGTGCGTCCAAAACAATTTCTGAGCTGATGGTACGTTCGGCGCAAACCGTGCACCTATATTGCACCAACACTAACACTGTCTCCAAACGGACCGAAACGAGATTCCACATGACTCACTCTTCTAGGACTTCAATCTGGTGCGTTCAATACGATTTCCGAGCCTATGGTACGTTTGGCACAAACTGCACACCTATCTTGAGTCTAGATTAGCACTATCTCCAAACGGACTCAAACAAGCTTCCACTTGAGCCTCGTCACCTAGAAGTATCATCGGGTGTGTCCAAAATGAATTCTGAGCCAATGGTACATTCAGCTCAAATCGTGCACCTATATTGCATCGAGACTAACACTATCTCCAAACGTATCAAAACGAGATTCCACATGACCCACTCATCTAGGACTTCCATCGGGTGCGTTCAAGACAATTTCTGAGCCTATAGTACGTTTTGCATAAACCGTGCACCTATCTTGTGTCAAGATTAGCACTATCTCCAAACGGACTCAAACAAACTTCCACTTGAGCCTCGTCACCAAGGAGTATCATCGGGTGCGTCCAAAACGATTTCTGAGCCAATGGTACATTCGGCGCAAACCGTGCACCTATATTGCACCGACAGTAAGACTGTCTCCAAACGGACCGAAATGAGATTCCATATGACCCACTCACCTAGGAGTTCCATCGGGTGCATCCAAGACAATTTTTGAGCCGATGGTACATTCAACTCCAACCGCGCACCTATCTTGCGTCAAGGTTAGCACAATCTCCAAACAGACTCAAACAAGATTCTACTTGAGCCTCATCACCTAGGAGTATCGTCGGGTACATCCAAAATGAATTCTGAGCCTATGGTACATTCAGTGCAAACCCTCCACCGATATTGCAGCGGCAGTAACACTGTCTCCAAACGGACCGAAACGAGATTCCATGTGACCCACTCACCTAGGAGTTCCATCGGTTGCGTCCTAGACAATTTTTGAGCTGATGGTACATTCGACACAAACCATGCACCTATCTTGCGTCAAGATTAGCACTATCTCCAAACGGACTCAAACAAACTTCCACTTGAGCCTCATCACCTAGGAGTATCGTCGGGAGCGTCCAAAACAATTTCTGAGCTCATAGTACGTTCGGCGCAAACCGTGCACCTATATTGCACCAACACTAACACTATCTCCAAACGGACCGAAACGAGATTCCACATGACTCACTCTTCTAGGACTTCAATCGGGTGCGTTCAATACGATTTCCGAGCCTATGTTACGTTTGGCACAAACCGCACACCTATCTTGAGTCTAGATTAGCACTATCTCTAAACGGACTCAAACAAGCTTCCACTTGGGCCTCGTCACCTAGGAGTATCATCGGGTGTTTCCAAAATGATTTCTGAGCCAATGGTACATTCAGCGCAAACCGTGCACCTATATTGCACCGACACTAACACTATCTCCAAACGAATCGAAACGAGATTTCACATGACCCACTCATCTAGGACTTCCATCGGGTGCGCTCAAGACAATTTCTGAGCCTATAGTATGTTTTGCACAAACCGTGCACCTATCTTGTGTCAAGATTAGCACTGTCTCCAAACGGACTCAAACAAACTTCCACTTGAGCCTCGTCACCAAGGAGTATCATCAGGTGCGTCCAAAACGATTTCTGAGCCAATGGTACATTCGGCGCAAACCGTGCACCTATATTGCACCGACAATAAGACTGTCTCCAAACGGACCGAAATGAGATTCCACATGACCCACTCACCTAGGAGTTCCATCGGGTGCGTCCAAGACGATTTTTGAGCCGATGGTACATTCAACTCCAACCGCGCACCTATCTTGCGTCAAGTTTAGCACAATCTCCAAACAGACTCAAACAAGATTCTACTTGAGCCTCATCACCTAGGAGTATCGTCGGGTACATCCAAAATGAATTCTGAGCCTATGGTACATTCAGTGCAAACCCTCCACCTATATTGCAGCGGCAGTAACACTGTCTCCAAACGGACCGAAACGAGATTCCATGTGACCCACTCACCTAGGAGTTCCATCGGTTACGTCCTAGACAATTTTTGAGCTGATGGTACATTCGAAACAAACCATGCACCTATCTTGCGTCAAGATTACCACTATCTCCAAACGGACTCAAACAAACTTCCACTTAATTCTCATCACCTAGGAGTATCGTCGGGTACATCCAAAATGAATTCTGAGCCTATGGTACGTTCAGTGCAAACCCTCCACCTATATTGCAGCGGCAGTAACACTGTCTCCAAACGGACCGAAACGAGATTCCACATGACTCACTCTTCTAGGACTTCAATCAGGTGCGTTCAATACGATTTCCGAGCCTATGGTACGTTTGGCACAAACCGCACACCTATCTTGAGTCTAGATTAGCACTATCTCCAAACGGACTCAAACAAGCTTCCACTTGAGCCTCGTCACCTAGAAGTATCATCGGGTGTGTTCAAAATGATTTCTGAGCCAATGCTACATTCAGCGCAAACAGTGCACCTATATTGCTCCGACACTAACACTATCTCCAAACGGATCGAAACGAGATTCCACATGACCCACTCATCTAGGACTTCCATCGAGCTGTCTCCAAACGGACCGAAATGTGATTCCACATGACCCACTCACCTAGGAGTTCCATCGGGTGCGTCCAAGATAATTTTTGAGCCGATGGTACATTCAACTCCAACCGCGCACCTATCTTGCGTCAAGGTTAGCACAATCTCCAAACAGACTCAAACAAAGATTCTACTTGAGCCTCATCACCTAGGAGTTTCGTCGGGTGCATCCAAAACAATTTCTGAGCCGATGGTACGTTCGACAAAAACCACACACCTTTCTTGCATCAAGATTTCCACTATCTCCAAACGAACTCAAACAAGCTTCCACTTGAGCCTCATCACCTAGGAGTATCGTCGGGTACATCCAAAATGAATTCTGAGCCTATGGTACGTTCAGTGCAAACCCTCCACCTATATTGCAGCGGCAGTAACACTGTCTCCAAACGGACCGAAACGAGATTCCATCTGACCCACTCACCTAGGAGTTCCATCGGTTGCGTCCTAGACAATTTTTGAGCTGATGGTACATTCGACACAAACCATGCACCTATCTTGCGTCAAGGTTAGCACTATCTCCAAACGGACTCAAACAAGCTTCCACTTGAGCCTCAACACCTAGGAGTATGGTCGGATGCGTCCAAAACGATTTCTAAGCCTATGGTACGTTCAGCGCAAACCCTACACCTATATTGCACCGATAGTAACACTGTCTCCAAACGGACCGAAACAAGATTCCACATGACCCACTCACCTAGGAGTTCCATCGGGTGCGTCCAAGATGATTTCCGAGCCTATGGTACATTCGACTCAAACCGCGCACCTTTCTTGCGTCAAGATTAGCACTATCTCCAAACGGACTCAAACAAGCTTCCACTTGAGCCTCATCACCTCGGAGTATCGTTGGGTACATCCAAAATTAATTCTGAGCCTATGGTACGTTCAGCGCAAACCCTCCACATATATTGCAGCGACAGTAACATTGTCTCCAAACGGACCGAAACGAGATTCCACATGACCCACTCACCTAGGAGTTCCATCGGTTGCGTCCTAGACAATTTTTGAGCTGATGGTACATTCGACACAAACCATGCACCTACCTTTCGTCAAGATTAGAACTGTCTCCAAATGGACTCAAACAAACTTCCACTTGAGCCTCATCACCTAGGAGTATCGTCGGGTGCGTCTAAAATAATTTCTGAGCCGATGGTACGTTCGGCGCAAACCGTGCACCTATCTTGGGTCAAGGTTAGCACTATGCCCAAACGGACTCAAACAAGCTTCAACTTGAGCCTCGTCACCTTGGAGTATCGTCGGGTGCATCCAAAATGATTTTCTGAGCCTATGGCACGTTCTGCTCAAACCGTGCATATATTGCATCGACACTAACATAGTCTCCAAACATATTGAAACGAGATTCCACATGACCCACTCGCCTAGGAGTTCCATCGGGTGCGTCCAACATGACTTCAAAGCGATGGTACATTTGACTCGAACCGCGCACCTTTCTTGCATGAAGATGACAACTATCTCCAAAATTGACTTAGACAGGCTTCCACTTGAGCCTCATCACCTAGGAGTATCGTCGGATGCGTCCAAAATGATTTCTGAGCCAGTGGTACATTCGGCAGAAACCGTGTACCTATATTGCACTGATACTAACACTGTCTCCAAACGGATCAAAACGAGATTCCACCGGACCCACACGTCTAGGACTTCCATCGGGTGCATTCAAGACGATTTTTGAGCCTATAGTACGTTTGGCACAAAATTGTGCACCTATCTTGCGTCAAGATTAGCACTACCTCCAAACAGACTCAAACAAGCTTCCACTTGAGCCTCGTCACCAAGGAGTATCATCGGGTGCGTCCAAAACGATTTCTTAGCCAATGGTACATTCGGCGCAAACCGTGCACCTATATTGCACCGATAGTAAGACTGTCTCCAAATGGGCTGAAACGAGATTCCACATGACCCATTCACATAGGAGTTCCATCGGGTGCGTCCAAGACGATTTTTGAGCCGACGGTACATTCGACTCAAACCGTGCACTTATCTTGCGTCAAGATTAGCACTATCTCCAAACGGACTTAAACAAGCTTCCACTTGTGCCTCATCACCTAGGAGTATCGTCAGGTGCATCCAAAATGAGAGCTTATGATACGTTCGGCACAAACCCTCCACCTATATTGCACCGATAGTAACTCGGTCTCCAAATGGACCGAAACGAGATTCCACATGACCCACTCACCTAGGAGTTCCATCGGGTGCGTCCAAGATGATTTTTGAGCCGATGGTATATTCGACACAAATCGTGCACCTATCTTGCGTCAAGCTTAGCACAATCTCCAAACAGACTCAAACAAGATTCTACTTGAGCCTCATCACCTAGGAGTATCGTCGGGTGCGTCCAAAACAATTTCTGAGCCGATGGTACGTTCGACAAAAACCACGCACCTTTCTTGCGTCAAGATTAGCACTATCTCCAGACGGACTCAAACAAGCTTCCACTTGAGCCTCATCACCTAGGAGTATCGTCGGGTACATCCAAAATGAATTCTGAGCCTATGGTACATTCAGTGCAAACCCTCCACCCATATTGCAGCGGCAGTAACACTGTCTCCAAACGGACCGAAACGAGATTCCATGTGACCCACTCACCTAGGAGTTCCATCGGTTGCGTCCTAGACAATTTTTGAGCTGATGGTACATTCGACACAAACCATGCACCTATCTTGCGTCAAGATTAGCACTATCTCCAAACGGACTCAAACAAACTTCCACTTGAGCCTCATCACCTAGGAGTATCGTCGGGAGCGTCCAAAACAATTTCTGAGCTCATAGTACGTTCGGCGCAAACCGTGCACCTATATTGCACCAACACTAACACTGTCTCCAAACGGACCGAAACGAGATTCCACATGACTCACTCTTCTAGGACTTCAATCGGGTGCGTTCAATACGATTTCCGAGCCTATGGTACGTTTGGCACAAACCGCACACCTATCTTGAGTCTAGATTAGCACTATCTCTAAACGGACTCAAACAAGCTTCCACTTGGGCCTCGTCACCTAGGAGTATCATCGGGTGTGTCCAAAATGATTTCTGAGCCAATGGTACATTCAGCGCAAACCGTGCACCTATATTTCACCGACACTAACACTATCTCCAAACGGATCGAAACGAGATTTCACATGACCCACTCATCTAGGACTTCCATCGGGTGCGCTCAAGACAATTTCTGAGCCTATAGTATGTTTTGCACAAACCGTGCACCTATCTTGTGTCAAGATTAGCACTGTCTCCAAACGGACTCAAACAAACTTCCACTTGAGCCTCATCACCAAGGAGTATCATCAGGTGCGTCCAAAACGATTTCTGAGCCAATGGTACATTCGGCGCAAACCGTGCACCTATATTGCACCGACAATAAGACTGTCTCCAAACGGACCGAAATGAGATTCCACATGACCCACTCACCTAGGAGTTCCATCGGGTGCGTCCAAGACGATTTTTGAGCCGATGGTACATTCAACTCCAACCGCGCACCTATCTTGCGTCAAGTTTAGCACAATCTCCAAACAGACTCAAACAAGATTCTACTTGAGCCTCATCACCTAGGAGTATCGTCGGGTACATCCAAAATGAATTCTGAGCCTATGGTACATTCAGTGCAAACCCTCCTCCTATATTGCAGCGGCAGTAACACTGTCTCCAAACGGACCGAAACGAGATTCCATGTGACCCACTCACCTAGGAGTTCCATCGGTTACGTCCTAGACAATTTTTGAGCTGATGGTACATTCGAAACAAACCATGCACCTATCTTGCGTCAAGATTACCACTATCTCCAAACGGACTCAAACAAGCTTCCACTTGAGCCTCATCACCTAGGAGTATCGTCGGGTACATCCAAAATGAATTCTGAGCCTATAGTACGTTCAGCGCAAACCCTGCACCTATATTGCAGCGGCAGTAACACTGTCTCCAAACGGACCGAAACGAGATTCCATGTGACCCACTCACCTAGGAGTTCCATCGGTTGCGTCCTAGACAATTTTTGAGCTGATGGTACATTCGACACAAACCATGCACCTATCTTGCGTCAAGATTAGCACTATCTCCAAACGGACTCAAACAAACTTCCACTTGAGCCTCATCACCTATGAGTATCGTTGGGTGCGTCCAAAACAATTTCTGAGCTAATGGTACGTTCGGCGCAAACCGTGCACCTATATTGCACCAACACTAACACTGTCTCCAAACGGACCAAAACGAGATTCCACATGACTCACTCTTCTAGGACTTCAATCAGGTGCGTTCAATACGATTTCTAAGCCTATGGTACGTTTGGCACAAACTGCACACCTATCTTGAGTCTAGATTAGCACTATCTCCAAACGGACTCAAACAAGCTTCCACTTGAGCCTCGTCACCTAGAAGTATCATCGGGTGTGTCCAAAATGATTTCTGAGCCAATGGTACATTCAGCGCAAATTGTGCACCTATATTGCATCGACACTAACACTATCTCCAAACGGATCGAAACGAGATTCCACATGACCCACTCATCTAGGACTTCCATCGGGTGCGTTCAAGACAATTTCTGAGCCTATAGTATGTTTTGCACAAACCGTGCACCTATCTTGTGTCAAGATTAGCACTGTCTCCAAACGGACTCAAACAAACTTCCACTTGAGCCTCGTCACCAAGGAGTATCATCGGGTGCGTCCAAAACAATTTCTGAGCCAATGGTACATTCGGCGCAAACCGTGCACCTATATTGCACCGATAGTAAGACTGTCTCCAAACGGACCGAAATGAGATTCCACATGACCCACTCACCTAGGAGTTCCAACGGGTGCGTCCAAGACGATTTTTGAGCCGATGGTACATTCAACTCCAACCGCGCACCTATCTTGCATCAAGGTTAGCACAATCTCCAAACAGACTCAAACAACTTGAGCCTCATCACCTAGGAGTATCGTCGGGTGCGTCCAAAACAATTTCTGAGCCGATGGTACATTCGACAAAAACCACGCACCTTTCTTGCGTCAAGATTACCACTATCTCCAGACGGACTCAAACAAGCTTCCACTTGAGCCTCATCACCTAGGAGTATCGTCGGGTACATCCAAAATGAATTCTGAGCCTATGGTACATTCAGTGCAAACCCTCCACCCATATTGCAGCGGCAGTAACACTGTCTCCAAACGGACCGAAACGAGATTCCATGTGACCCACTCACCTAGGAGTTCCATCGGTTGCGTCCTAGACAATTTTTGAGCTGATGGTACATTCGACACAAACCATGCACCTATCTTGCGTCAAGATTAGCACTATCTCCAAACGGACTCAAACAAACTTCCACTTGAGCCTCATCACCTAGGAGTATCGTCGGGAGTGTCCAAAACAATTTCTGAGCTCATAGTACATTCGGCGCAAACCGTGCACCTATATTGCACCGATAGTAACACTGTCTCCAAACGGACCAAAACAAGATTCCACATGACCCACTCACCTAGGAGTTCCATCGGGTGCGTCCAAGATGATTTCTGAGCCTATGGTACATTCGACTCAAACCGCGCACCTTTCTTGCATCAAGATTAGCACTATCTCCAAACGGACTCAAACAAGCTTCCACTTGAGCCTCATCACCTCGGAGTATCGTTGGGTACATCCAAAATTAATTCTGAGCCTATGGTACGTTCAGCGCAAACCCTCCACATATATTGCAGCGACAGTAACATTGTCTCCAAACGGACCGAAACGAGATTCCACATGACCCACTCACCTAGGAGTTCCATCGGTTGCGTCCTAGACAATTTTTGAGCCGATGGTACATTCGACACAAACCGTGCACCTACCTTTCGTCAAGATTAGAACTGTCTCCAAATGGACTCAAACAAACTTCCACTTGAGCCTCATCACCTAGGAGTATCGTCGGGTGCGTCTAAAATAATTTCTGAGCTGATGGTACGTTCGGCGCAAACCGTGCACCTATATTGCACCAACACTAACACTGTCTCCAAACGGACCGAAACGAGATTCCACATGACTCACTCTTCTAGGACTTCAATCAGGTGCGTTCAATACGATTTTCGAGCCTATGGTACGTTTGGCACAAACTGCACACCTATCTTGAGTCTAGATTAGCACTATCTCCAAACGGACTCAAACAAGCTTCCACTTGAGCCTCGTCACCTAGAAGTATCATCGGGTGTGTTCAAAATGATTTCTGAGCCAATGGTACATTCAGCGCAAATCGTGCACCTATATTGCATCGACACTAACACTATCTCCAAACGGATCGAAACGAGATTCCACATGACCCACTCATCTAGGACTTCCATCGGGTGCGTTCAAGACAATTTCTGAGCCTATAGTATGTTTTGCACAAACCGTGCACCTATCTTGCGTCAAGATTAGCACTGTCTCCAAACGGACTCAAACAAACTTCCACTTGAGCCTCATCACCAAGGAGTATCATCGGGTGCGTCCAAAACGATTTCTGAGCCAATGGTACATTCAGCGCAAACCGTGCACCTATATTGCACCGATAGTAAGACTGTCTCCAAACGGACCGAAATGAGATTCCACATGACCCACTCACCTAGGAGTTCCATCGGGTGCGTCCAAGATGATTTTTGAGCCGATGGTACATTCAACTCCAACCGCGCACCTATCTTGCGTCAAGGTTAGCACAATCTCCAAACAGACTCAAACAACTTGAGCCTCATCGCCTAGGAGTATCGTCGGGTGCATCCAAAAGAATTTCTGAGCCGATGGGGTTCGACAAAATCCATGCACCTTTCTTGCATCAAGATTACCACTATCTCCAAACGGACTCAAACAAGCTTCCACTTGAGCCTCATCACCTAGGAGTATCGTCGGGTACATCCAAAATGAATTCTGAGCCTACGGTACGTTCAGTGCAATCCCACCACCTATATTGCAGCGGCAGTAACACTGTCTCCAAACAGACTGAAACGAGATTCCATCTGACCCACTCGCCTAGGAGTTCCATCGGTTGCGTCCTAGACAATTTTTGAGCTGATGGTACATTCGACACAAACCATGCACCTATCTTGCGTCAAGGTTAGCACTATCTCCAAACGGACTCAAACAAGCTTCCACTTGAGCCTCAACACCTAGGAGTATGGTCGGATGCGTCCAAAACGATTTCTAAGCCTATGGTACGTTCAGCGCAAACCCTACACCTATATTGCACCGATAGTAACACTGTCTCCAAACGGACCAAAACAAGATTCCACATGACCCACTCACCTAGGAGTTCCATCGGGTGCGTCCAAGATGATTTCCGAGCCTATGGTACATTCGACTCAAACCGCGCACCTTTCTTGCATCAAGATTAGCACTATCTCCAAACGGACTCAAACAAGCTTCCACTTGAGCCTCATCACCTCGGAGTATCGTTGGGTACATCCAAAATTAATTCTGAGCCTATGGTACGTTCAGCGCAAACCCTCCACATATATTGCAGCGACAGTAACATTGTCTCCAAACAGACCGAAACGAGATTCCACATGACCCACTCACCTAGGAGTTCCATCGGTTGCGTCCTAGACAATTTTTGAGCCGATGGTACATTCGACACAAACCGTGCACCTACCTTTCGTCAAGATTAGAACTGTCTCCAAATGGACTCAAACAAACTTCCACTTGAGCCTCATCACCTAGGAGTATCGTCGGGTGCGTCTAAAATAATTTCTGAGCTGATGGTACGTTCGGCGCAAACCGTGCACCTATATTGCACCAACACTAACACTGTCTCGAAACGGACCGAAACGAGATTCCACATGACTCACTCTTCAAGGACTTCAATCAGGTGCGTTCAATACGATTTCCGAGCCTATGGTACGTTTGGCACAAACTGCACACCTATCTTGAGTCTAGATTAGCACTATCTCCAAACGGACTCAAACAAGCTTCCACTTGAGCCTTGTCACCTAGAAGTATCATCGGGTGTGTTCAAAATGATTTCTGAGCCAATGGTACATTCAGCGCAAATCGTGCACCTATATTGCATCGACACTAACACTATCTCCAAACGGATCGAAACGAGATTCCACATGACCCACTCATCTAGGACTTCCATCGGGTGCGTTCAAGACAATTTCTGAGCCTATAGTATGTTTTGCACAAACCGTGCACCTATCTTGCGTCAAGATTAGCACTATCTCCAAACGGACTCAAACAAACTTCCACTTGAGCCTCATCACCAAGGAGTATCATCGGGTGCGTCCAAAACGATTTCTGAGCCAATGGTACATTCAGCGCAAACCGTGCACCTATATTGCACCGATAGTAAGACTGTCTCCAAACGGACCGAAATGAGATTCCACATGACCCACTCACCTAGGAGTTCCATCGGGTGCGTCCAAGATGATTTTTGAGCCGATGGTACATTCAACTCCAACCGCGCACCTATCTTGCGTCAAGGTTAGCACAATCTCCAAACAGACTCAAACAACTTGAGCCTCATCGCCTAGGAGTATCGTCGGGTGCATCCAAAACAATTTCTGAGCCGATGGGGTTCGACAAAATCCACGCACCTTTCTTGCATCAATATTACCACTATCTCCAAACGGACTCAAACAAGCTTCCACTTGAGCCTCATCACCTAGGAGTATCGTCGGGTACTTCCAAAATGAATTCTGAGCCTATGGTACGTTCAGTGCAAACCCTCCACCTATATTGCAGCGGCAGTAACACTGTCTCCAAACGGACCGAAACGAGATTCCATGTGACCCACTCACCTAGGAGTTCCATCGGTTGCGTCCTAGACAATTTTTGAGCTGATGGTACATTCGACACAAACCATGCACCTATCTTGCGTCAAGATTAGCACTATCTCCAAACGGACTCAAACAAACTTCCACTTGAGACTCATCACCTAGGAGTATCATCAGGTGCGTCCAAAACAATTTCTGAGCAAATGGTACGTTCGGCGCAAACCGTGCACCTATATTGCACCAACACTAACACTGTCTCCAAACGGACCGAAATGAGATTCCACATGACTCACTCTTCCAGGACTTCAATCGGGTGCGTTCAATACGATTTTTGAGCCTATGGTACGTTTGGCATAAACCGCACACCTATCTTGAGTCTAGATTAGCACTATCTCCAAATGGACTCAAACAAGCTTCCACTTGAGCCTCATCACCTAGGAGTATCGTCGGGTACATCCAAAATGAATTCTGAGCCTATGGTACATTCAGTGCAAACCCTCCACCTATATTGCAACGGCAGTAACACTGTCTCCAAACGGACCAAAACGAGATTCCATGTGACCCACTCACCTAGGAGTTCCATCGGTTGTGTCCTAGACAATTTTTGAGCTGATGGTACATTCGACACAAACCATGCACCCATCTTGCGTCAAGATTAGCACTATCTCCAAACGGACACAAACAAACTTCCACTTGAGCCTCATCACCTAGGAGTATCGTCGGGTGCGTCCAAAATAATTTCTGAGCTGATGGTACGTTCGGCGCAAACCGTGCACCTATATTGCACCAACACTAACACTGTCTCCAAACGGACCGAAACGAGATTCCACACGACTCACTCTTCTAGGACTTCAATCAGCTGCGTTCAATATGATTTCTAAGCCTATGGTACGTTTGGCACAAACTGCACACCTATCTTGAGTCTAGATTAGCACTATCTCCAAACGGACTCAAACAAGCTTCCACTTGAGCCTCGTCACCTAGAAGTATCATCGGGTGTGTCCAAAATGATTTCTGAGCCAATGGTACATTCAGCGCAAATTGTGCACCTATATTGCATCGACACTAACACTATCTCCAAACGGATCGAAACGAGATTCCACATGACCCACTCATCTAAGACTTCCATCTGGTGCGTTCAAGACAATTTCTGAGCCTATAGTATGTTTTGCACAAACCGTGCACCTATCTTGTGTCAAGATTAGCACTGTCTCCAAACGGACTCAAACAAACTTCCACTTGAGCCTCGTCACCAAGGAGTATCATCGGGTGCGTCCAAAACGATTTCTGAGCCAATGGTACATTCGGCGCAAACCGTGCACCTATATTGCACCGATAGTAAGACTGTCTCCAAACGGACCGAAATGAGATTCCACATGACCCACTCACCTAGGAGTTCCATCGGGTGCGTCCAAGACGATTTTTGAGCCGATGGTACATTCAACTCCAACCGCGCACCTATCTTGCGTCAAGGTTAGCACAATCTCCAAACAGACTCAAACAACTTGAGCCTTATCACCTAGGAGTATCGTCGGGTGCGTCCAAAAGAATTTCTGAGCCGATGGGGTTCGACAAAATCCACGCACCTTTCTTGCATCAAGATTACCACTATCTCCAAACGGACTCAAACAAGCTTCCACTTGAGCCTCATCACCTAGGAGTATCGTCGGGTACATCCAAAATGAATTCTGAGCCTATGGTACGTTCAGTGCAAACCCTCCACCTATATTGCAGCGGCAGTAACACTGTCTCCAAACGGACCGAAATGAGATTCCATGTGACCCACTCACCTAGGAGTTCCATCAGTTGCGTCCTAGACAATTTTTGAGCTGATGGTACATTCGACACAAACCATGCACCTATCTTGCGTCAAGATTAGCACTATCTCCAAACGGACTCAAACAAACTTCCACTTGAGCCTCATCACCTAGGAGTATCGTCGGGTGCATCCAAAACAATTTCTGAGCTGATGGTACGTTCGGTGCAAACCGTGCACCTTTATTGCACCAACACTAACACTGTCTCCAAACGGACCGAAATGATATTCCACATGACTCACTCTTCCAGGACTTCATTCGGGTGCGTTCAATACGATTTTTGAGCCTATGGTATGTTTGGCACAAACCGCACACCTATCTTGAGTCTAGATTAGCACTATCTCCAAATGGACTCAAACAAGCTTCCACTTGAGCCTCGTCACCTAGGAGTATCATCGGTTGTGTCCAAAATGATTTCTGTGCCAATGGTACATTCAGCGCAAATCGTGCACCTATATTGCATCGACACTAACACTATCTCCAAACGGATCGAAACGAGATTCCACATGACCCACTCATCTAGGACTTCCATCGGGTGCGTTGAAGACAATTTCTGAGCCTATAGTACGTTTTGCACAAACCGTGCACCTATCTTGTGTAAAGATTAGCACTATCTCCAAACGGACTCAAACAAACTTCCACTTGAGCCTCGTCACCAAGGAGTATCATCGGGTGCGTCCAAAACGATTTCTGAGCCAATGGTAAATTCGGCGCAAACCGTACACCTATATTGCACCGACAGTAACACAGTCTCCAAACAAATTGAAACGAGATTCCACATGACCCACTCACCAAGGAGTTCCATCGGCTGCGGCCAACACGACTTCTGAGCTGATGGTACATTCGACACAAACCGCGCACCTTTCTTGCATCAAGATTACCACTATCTCCAAATGGACTTAAACAAGCTTCCACTTGAGCTTCATCACCTAGGAGTATCGTCGGGTGCGTCCAAAACAATTTCTGAGCCGATGGTACGTTCGGTGCAAATCGTGCACCAATATTGCACCGACACTAACACTGTCTCCAAACGGATCGAAACGAGATTCCACTTGACCCACTCGTCTAGGACTTCCATCGGGTGCGTTCAAGACGATTTCTGAGCCTATGGTACGTTTGGCACAAACCGCACACCTATCTTGCATCAAAATTAGCACTATCTCCATACGGACTCAAACAAGCTTCCACTTGAGCCTCGTCACCTAGGAGTATCGTCGGGTGCGTCCAAAACAATTTCTGAGCCGATGGTACGTTCGGCACAAACCGTGCACCTATATTGCACCGACACTAACACTGTCTCCAATGGGATCGAAACGATATTCCACTTGACCCACTCGTCTAGGACTTCCATCGGGTGCGTTCAAGACAATTTCTGAGCCTATAGTACGTTTGGCACAAACCGTACAACTATCTTGCGACAAGATTAGCACTATCTCCAAATGGACTCAAACAAGCTTCCACTTGAGCCTCGTCACCAAGGACTATCATCGGGTGCATCCAAAATGATTTCTGAGCCAATGGTACATTCGGCGCAAACCGTGCACCTATATTGCACCGACAGTAAGACTGTCTCCAAACGGACCGAAATGAGATTCCACATGACCCACTCACCTAGGAGTTCCATCGGGTGCGTCCGAGATGATTTTTGAGCCGATGGTACATTCAACTCCAACCGTGCACCTATCTTGCGTCAAGATTAGCACTATCTCCAAACGGACTCAAACAAGCTTCCACTTGTGCCTCATCACCTAGGAGTATCGTCAGGTGCGTCCAAAACAAGAGCCTATGGTACGTTCGGCGCAAACCCTACACCTATATTCCATCGATAGTAACACTGTCTCCAAACAAACCGAAACGAGATTCCACATGACCCACTCACCTAGGAGTTCCATCGGGTGCGTCCAAAACGATTTTTTAGCCGATGGTACATTCGACACAAATCGCGCACCTATCCTGCGTCAAGGTTAGGACAATCTCCAAACAGACTCAAACAAGATTCTACTTGAGCCTCATCACCTAGGAGTATCGTCGGGTGCGTCCAAAACAATTTCTGAGCCGATGGTACGTTCGACAAAAACAACGCACCTTTCTTGCGTCAAGATTACCACTATCTCCAAACGGACTCAAACAAGCTTCCACTTGAGCCTCATCATCTAGGAGTATTGTCGGGTACATCCAAAATGAATTCTGAGCCTATGGCACGTTCAGCGCAAACCCTCCACCTATATTGCAGCGGCAGTAACACTGTCTCCAAACGGACCGAAACGAGATTCCATGTGACCCAGTCACCTAGGAGTTCCATCGGTTGCGTCCTAGACAATTTTTGAGCTGATGGTACATTCGACACAAACCATGCACCTATCTTGCGTCAAGATTAGCACTATCTCCAAACGGACTCAAACAAACTTCCACTTGAGCCTCATCACCTAGGAGTATCGTCGGGTGCGTCCAAAACAATTTCTGAGCTGATGGTACGTTCGGCGCAAACCGTGCACCTATATTGCACCAACACTAACACTGTCTCCAAACGGACCGAAACGAGATTCCACATGACTCACTCTTCCAGGACTTCAATCGGGTGCGTTCAACACGATTTCTGAGCCTATGGTACGTTTGGCACAAACCGCCCACCTATCTTGAGTCTAGATTAGCACTATCTCCAAACAGACTCAAACAAGCTTCCACTTGAGCCTCGTCACCTAGGAGTATCATCAGGTATGTCCAAAATTATTTCTGAGCCAATGGTACATTCAGCGCAAACCATGCACCTATATTGCACCGACACTAACACTATCTCCAAACGGATCAAAACGAGATTCCACATGACCCACTCATCTAGGACTTCCATCGGGTGCGTTCAAGACAATTTCTGAGCCTATAGTATGTTTTGCACAAACCGTGCACCTATCTTGTGTCAAGATTAGCACTATCTCCAAACGGACTCAAACAAACTTCCACTTGAGCCTCGTCACCAAGGAGTATCATCGGGTGCGTCCAAAACGATTTCTGAGCCAATGGTACATTCGGCGCAAACCGTACACCTATATTGCACCGACAGTAAGATTGTCTCCAAACGGACCGAAATGAGATTCCACATGACCCACTCACCTAGGAGTTCCATCGGGTGTGTCCAAGATGATTTTTGAGCCGATGGTACATTCAACTCCAACCGTGCACCTATCTTGCGTCAAGGTTAGCACAATCTCCAAACAGACTCAAACAAGATTCTACTTGAGCCTCATCACCTAGGAGTATCGTCAGGTGCGTCCAAAACAATTTCTAAGCCGATGGTACGTTCGACAAAAACCACACACCTTTCTTGCGTCAAGATTACCACTATCTCCAAACAGACTCAAACAAGCTTCCACTTGAGCCTCATCACCTACGAGTATCGTCGGGTACATCCCAAAATGAATTCTGAGACTATGGTACGTTCAGCGCAAACCCTCCACCTATATTGCAGCGGCAGAAACACTGTCTCCAAACGGACCGAAACAAGATTCCATGTGACCCACTCACCTAGGAGTTCCATCGGTTGCGTCCTAGACAATTTTTGAGCAGATGGTACATTCGACACAAACCATGCACCTATCTTGCGTCAAGATTAGCACTATCTCCAAACGGACTCAAACAAACTTCCACTTGAGCCTCATCACCTAGGAGTATCGTCGGGTGCGTCCAAAACAATTTCTGAGCTGATGGTACGTTCGGCGCAAACCGTGCACCTATATTGCACTAACACTAACACTGTCTCCAAACGGATCGAAATGAGATTCCACATGACTCACTCTTCTAGGAATTCAATCGGGTGCGTTCAATATGATTTCTGAGCCTATGGTACGTTTGGCCCAAACCGCACACCTATCTTGAGTCTAGATTAGCACTATCTCCAAACGGACTCAAACAAGCTTCCACTTGAGCCTCGTCACCTAGGAGTATCATCGGGTGTGTCCAAAATGATTTCTGAGCCAATGGTACATTCAGCGCAAACCGCCTATGTTGCACCGACACTAACACTATCTCCAAACGGATCGAAATGAGATTCCACATGACCCACTCATCTAGGACTTCCATCGGGTGCGTTCAAGACAATTTCGGAGCCTATAGTACGTTTTGCACAAACCGTGCACCTATCTTGTGTCAAGATTACCACTATCTCCAAACGGACTCAAACAAGCTTCCACTTGAACCTCGTCACCAAGGAGTATCATCGGGTGTATCCAAAACGATTTCTGAGCCAATGGTACATTCGGCGCAAACCGTGCACCTATATTGCACCGACAATAAGACTGTCTCCAAACGGACCGAAACGAGATTCCACATGACTCACTCACCTAGGAGTTCCATCGGGTGCGTCCAAGACGATTTTTGAGCCGACGGTACATTCAACTCAAACCGCGCACTTATCTTGCGTCAAGATTAACACTATCTCCAAACAGACTCAAACAAGCTTCCACTTGTGCCTCATCACCTAAGTGTATCGTTAGGTGCGTCCAAAACGAGAGCTTATGGTACGTTCGGCACAAACCCTCCACCTATATTGCACCGATAGTAACTCGGTCTCCAAATGGACCGAAATGAGATTCCACTTGACCCACTCACTTAGAAGTTCCATCGGGTGCGTCCAACATGACTTCCGAGCCGATGGTACACTCGACACAAACCGCGCACCTTTCTTGCGTCAAGAATACCACTATCTCCAAATGAACTTAAACAAGCTTCCACTTGAGCCTCATCACCTAGGAGTATCGTCGGATGTGTCCAAAACGATTTCTGAGCCAATGGTACATTCGGCACAAACCGTGCACCAATATTGCACTGACACTAACACTGTCTCCAAACGGATCGAAACGAGATTCCACATGACCCACACGTCTAGAACTTCCATCGGGTGCGTTCAAGACAATTTCGGAGCCTATAGTACGTTTTGCACAAACCGTGCACCTATCTTGCGTCAAGATTAGCACTATCTCCAAACAGACTCAAAAAGGCTTCCACTAGAGCCTCGTCACCAAGGAGTATCATCGGGTGCGTCCAAAATGATTTCTGAGCCGATGGTACATTTGGCGCAAACCGTGCACCTATATTGCACCGACAGTAAGACTGTCTCCAAATGGACCGAAATGAGATTCCATATGACCCACTCACCTAGGAGTTCCATCGGGTGCGTCTAAGATGATTTTTGAGCCGATGGTACATTCGACTCCAACCGTGCACCTATCTTGCGTCAAGATTAGCACTATCTCCAAACGGACTCAAACAAGCTTCCACTTGAGCCTCATCACCTCGGAGTATCGTCGGGTACATCCAAAATGAATTCTGAGCCTATGGTACATTCAGCGCAAACCCTCCACATATATTGCAGCGACAGTAACATTGTCTCCAAACGGACCGAAACGAGATTCCACATGACCCACTCACCTATGTGTTCCATCGGTTGCGTCCTAAACAATTTTTGAGCCGATGGTACATTCGACACAAACCGTGCACCTACCTTTCGTCAAGATTAGCACTATCTCCAAACGGACTCAAACAAACTTCCACTTGAGCCTCATCACCTAGGAGTATCGTCGGGTGCGTCCAAAACAAATTCTTAGCCGATGGTACGTTCGGCACAAACCGTGCACCTATATTGCAAAAACAGTAACTCTGTCTCCAAACGGACCGAAATGAGATTCTACCTTACCCACTCGTCTAGGACTTCCGTCAGGTGCGTTCAATACGATTTCCAAGCCTATGGTACGTTTAGCCCAAACTGCGCACCTATCTTGAGTCAAGATTAGCACTATGCCCAAACGGACTCAAACAAGCTTCAACTTCAGCCTCGTCACCTAGGAGTATCGTCAGGTGCGTCCAAAACAAGAGCCTATATTACGTAAGGCGCAAACCCTACACCTATATTGCACCGATGGTAACACTATCTCCAAACGAATCGAAATGAGATTCCACATGACCCACTCACCTAGGAGTTCCATCGGGTGCGTCCAAAATGATTTTTTAGCCGATGGTACATTCGACACAAATCACGCACCTGTCCTGCGTCAAGGTTAGCACTATCTCCAAACAGACTCGAACAAGATTCCACTTGAGCCTCATCACCTAGGAGTATCGTCGGGTGTGTCCAAAACAATTTCTGAGCCGATGGTACGTTCGGCGCAAACCATGCACCTATATTGCACTGACACTAACACTATCTCCAAACGGACCGAAATGAGATTCCACAAGACCCCCTCGTCTAGGACTTCCATCGGGTGCGTTCAAGACGATTTCCGAGCCTATGGTACGTTTGGCACAAACCGCTCACCTATCTTGCGTGAAGGTTAGCACTATCTCCAAACGGACTCAAACAAGCTTCCACTTGTGCGTCATCACCTAGGAATATCGTCGGGTGCATCTAAAACAATTTTTGAGGCGATGGTACGTTCGACGCAAACCATGCACTTATATTGCACTGACACTAACACTATCTCCAAACGGATCGAAATGAGATTCCACTTGACCCACTCGTCTAGACTTCCATCAGGTGCGTTCAAGACGATTTCCGAGCCTACGGTACGTTTGGCACAAACCGTGCACCTATCTTGCGTCAAGATTAGCACTATCTCTAAACAGACTCAAACAAGCTTCCACTAGAGCCTCGTCACCAAGGAGCATCATCGGGTGCTTCCAAAACGATTTCTAAGCCAATGGTACATTCGGCGCAAACCGTACACCTATATTGCACCGACAGTAAGACTGTCTCCAAATGGACGGAAACGAGATTCCACATGACTCACTCACCTAGAAGTTCCATCGGGTGCGTCCAAGACGATTTTTGAGCCGACGGTACATTTGACTCAAACCGCGCACTTATCTTGCGTCAAGATTAGCACTATCTCCAAACGGACTCAAACAAGCTTCAACTTGAGCCTCGTCACCTTGGAGTATCATCGGGTGTGTCCAAAACGAGAGCTTATGGTACGTTCGGCACAAACCCTCTACCTATATTGCACCGATAGTAACACGGTCTCCAAATGGACCGAAACGAGATTCCACTTGACCCACTCACCTAGGAGTTCCATCGGGTGCGTCCAAGACGATTTTTGAGCCGATGGTACATTCGACACAAATTGCGCACCTATCTTGCGTCAAGGTTAGCACAATCTCCAAACAGACTCAAACAAGATTCTACTTGAGCCTCATCACCTAGGAGTATCGTCGGGTGCGTCCAAAACAATTTCTGAGCCGATGGTACGTTCGGCGCAAACTTTGCACCTATATTGCATCGGCACAAACACTGTCTCCAAATAGATCAAAATGGGATTCCACACGACCCACTCACCAAGGAGTTCCATTGGGTGCGTCCAACACGATTTCCGAGCCGATGGTACATTCGACATAAACCACACACCTTTGTTGCGTCAAGATTACCACTATCTCCAAATGGACTCAAACAAGCTTTCAATTGAGACTCATCACCTAGGAGTATCGTCTGGTGCGTCCAAACCAATTTTTGAGCCAATGGTACATTCGGCGAAAACCGTGCACCTATATTGCACCAACACTAACACTGTCTCCAAACGGACCGAAACGAGATTCCACATGACCCACTCACCTAGGAGTCCCATTGGGTGCGTCCAAGACAATTTTTGAGCCAATGGTAGATTTGACACAAATCGCGCAACTATCTTGCGTTAAGGTTAGCACTATCTCCAAACAGACTCAAACACGCTTCAACTGGAGCCTTGTCACCTTGGAATATCGTCGGGTGCGTCCAAAATGATTTCAGAGCCTATGGTACGTTCGGCTCAACCCGTGCACATATATTGCATGGACACTAACACAGTCTTCAAACAGATTGAAACAAGATTCCACAGGACCCACTCACCTAGGAGTTCCATCGGGTGCGTCCAACACGACTTCCGAGCCGTTGGTACATTCGACACAAAACGTGCACCTTTCTTGTGTCAAGGTTACCACTATCTCCAAATAGACTCAAACAAGCTTCCACTTGAGCGTCATCACCTAGGAATATCGTCGGGTGCGTCCAAAACAATTTCCGAGGCGATGGTACGTTTGGCGCAAACCGTGCACCTATATTGCTCCGACACTAACACTATCTCCGAGCCTACGGTACATTTGTCACAAACCGCGCACCTATCTTGTGTCAAGATTAGCACTATCTCCAAACGGACTCAAACAAGCTTCAACTTGAGCCTCGTCACCTTGGAGAATCGTCGGGTGCATCCAAAATGATTTCTAAGCCAATGGTACATTCGGCACAAACCATGCACCTATATTGCACCGACACTAACACTGTCTCTAAATGGATCGGAACGAGATTCCACATGACCCACTCACCTAGGACTTCCATCGGGTGCGTTCAAGATGATTTCTGAGCCTATAGTACGTTTGGCACAAACCGCACACCTATCCTGCGTCAAGATTAGCACTATCTCCAAACGGACACAAACACGCTTCCACTTGAGCCTCATCACCTAGGAGTATCATCGGATGCATCCAAAATGATTTATGAGCCAATGGTACATTTGGCGCAAACCGTGCACCTATATTGCACCGACACTAACACTATCTCCAAACGGACCAAAACGAGATTCCACATGACCCACTAGTGTAGGACTTCCATCGGGTGCGTTCAAGACGATTTCCGAGCCTATGGTATGTTTGGCACAAACCGCACACCCATCTTGCATCAAGATTAGCACTATCTCCAAACGGAATCAAACAAGCTTCCGCTCGAGCCTCGTCACCTAGGAGTATCATCGGATGTGTCTGGGTTTGTGGTCGATCTTTCGATGAGAAGCGTGAAATAACTCGATTGGTGGATGGAGATGACGTTCATGGCCCGACTACAGCCTTCCAAGCTGCGCCTTAGCAACCGATACACCACCTCCAACAGCCGTCGTGATCTTGTGGAGCACGATCAACCAAACCACTAGGGTAATTCCTGCAAGCAATCGAGGTACAAGCAAGAACAAGTAGAACAAGCAACTCAATTGCAAATATGGAGATGAAAAACCAATCTAAACTCACAAAGTTGGGGTTTTGAATCAAGTAGAACGGATGGTCTAGTCAACACACGCGTCTACAAGGAAGTAGCAATGGCTAAACTTTCAACAAAACAAAACCCAATCTGTTTGTGGTAGCTCTAATCCTTATTAATACCTAGGGGAACGACCAGGGGGGTGTTGGAGTCGTTCTCCAACCCTAGAACACGTCCTTAATGGACCCAAATTGATACATGGACCATCGGCCCAAAATAGGGTGACGCAGCACCAAAGGCAGAAAAGGTCCCGGCGTTGAAACGACGATTGCGGAAGCATCGGATAAGATATAGCCATGAGTCTAGATCCATTGGAAAATAGACTTGATAAGCTTTCCAAAAAGTGCTATAACGTCCCAATCAAAGTCCGTATGAAGTCGTGGTGACCGTCGCAATTTGGGACTATTTTGCAGTCCGAATTCAACTTCCAAAACGTGTTGGACTTGGACTCTTTCTGTCCTTAGAACCAAAGTGATGTGGTGGCCTAGCGGAGGACGTTAGGAATACTTGGATTTGGTCCCCAATCAACTTCATTAACCTTCCATGCTTTCCATATGCAATCAAACCTTCCCTTGATCCATGTAAGTAATTCTGAAAATGAGAATGAACACACATCATGGTGCAGCATCAATTCATCAAATGCATCAATGATAAGCCTCATATAGAATGGTTGCACCTTTGGTATAGAAGTGGTTGTCATGGCCATCTTTGAGCCAATGATGTCCTCATCAGGTACGTTCGGCGCAAACCGTGCACCTATATTGCACTGACACTAACACTATCTCCAAACGGGACCGAAACGAGATTCCACAAGACCCACTCACCTAGGACTTCCATCAGGTGCATCCATGACGATTTTCTGAGCCTATGGTACGTTCGACACAAACCGCACACCTATCTTGTGTCAAGATTAGCACTATCTCCAAAAGGACTCAAACAAGCTTCCACTTGAGCCTCGTCACCAAGGAGATCGTCGGGTGCGTCCAAAATGATTTCTGTGCCAATGGTACATTCGGCGCAAACCGTGCACCAAAATTGCATCAACACTAACACTATCACCAAACGGACCAAAACGAGATTCCACATGACCCACTCACCTAGGAGTTCCATCGGGTGCGTCCAACATGACTTGCGAGCCGATGGTACATTCAACACAAATCACGCACCTTTCTTGCGTCAAGATTACCACTATCTCCAAACGGACTCAAACAAGCTTCCACTTGATTCTCATCACCTAAAAGTATTGTCGGGTGCGTCAAACACAAATTCTGAGCCTATGGTACATTCAGCACAAACCCTGCACTTATATTACACCGATAGTAACATTGTCTCCAAACAGACTAAAACGAGATTCCACATGACCCACTCACCTAGAAGTTCTATCGGGTGCGTCCAACACAATTCCTGAGCCAAAGGTACATTTGACACAAATCGCGCACCTTTCTTGCGTCAAGATTACCACTATCTCCAAACGGACTCAAACAAGCTTCAACTTCAGCCTCATCACCTAGGAGTATCGTCGGGTGCGTCCAAAATGAAATCTGAGCCTATGGTACGTTCGGCGCAAACCCTGCACCTATATTGCACCGATACTAACACTTTCTCCAAATGGACTAAAACGAGATTCCAAATGACCCACTCACCTAGGAGTTCCATCGGGTGTGTCCAACACTATTTCCGATCCGATGGTACCTTCGACACAAACCGTGCACGTTTCTTGCGTCAAGATTACCACTATCTCTAAACGGACTCAAACAAATTTCCAAATGACCCACTCACCTTGGAGTATCGTCGAGTGCGTCCAAAATGATTTTTGAGCCTATGGTACGTATGGCGCAACCATGCACCTATATTGCACCAACACAAACACTATCTCCAAACGGGACCGAAACGAGATTCCACAAGACCCACACCTAGGAGTTCCATCAGGTGCATCCAAGACGATTTCGGAGCCTATGATACGTTCGACACAAACCGCGCACCTATCTTGTGTCATGATTAGGACTATCTCCAAACGGACTCAAACAAGCTTCCACTTGAGCCTAGTCACTTAGGAGTATCGTCGGGTGCGTCCAAAATGGTTTTTGAGCCTATGGTACATACGGCGCAAACCTTGCACCTATATTGCACCGACCCTAACAATTTTCCCAAACCGACCGAAACGAGATTCTACAAGACCCACGTCACCTAGGAGTTACATTGGGTGCATCCAAAACGATTTCTAAGCCTGTGGTATGTTCGGCACACACCAAGCACCTATCTAGCGTCAAGATTAGCACTATGTCCAAATGGAATGAATCGAGCTTCCAGTTGAGCCTCGTCACCTTGGAGTGCCATCGGGTGCGTCCAAATCGATTTATGAGCCTATGGCACGTTTGGCGCAAACCGTGCACCAATCTCGCACCGACACTAATACTGTCTCCAAACGGACCAAAACGAGATTCCACATGACCCACTCACCAAGGAGTTCCATCAGGTGCGTCCTAACACGATTTCCGAACCGATGGTACATTTGACACAAACAGCGCACCTTTCTTGCATCAAGATTACCACTATCTCCAAACGGACTCAAACAAGCTTCCACTTGAGCCTCGTCACCTAGGAGTATCGTCGGGTGCGTCCAAAATGATTTCTGAGCCTATGGTATGTTTGGCACAAACCGTGCACCTATATTGCACCGACACAAACACTGTCTCCAAACGGACCGAAACAAGATTCCACACGACCCACTCGTCTAGGACTTCCATCAGGTGTGTTCAAGACGATTTTTGAGCTTATGGTACGTTTGGCACAAACCACGCACCTATCTTGCGTCAAGATTAGCACTATCTCCAAACGGACTCAAACAAGTTTCCACTAGAGCCTCGTCACCTAGGAGTATCATCGGGTGCGTCCAAAATGATTTCTGAGCCAATGGTACATTCGGCGCAAACCGTGCACCTATATTGCACCGACACTAACACTATTTCCAAATGGATCGAAATGAGATTCCACATGACTCACTCTTCTAGGAATTCAATCGGGTGCGTTCAATATGATTTCTGAGCCTATGGTACGTTTGGCCCAAACCGCACACCTATCTTGAGTCTAGATTAGCACTATCTCCAAACGGACTCAAACAAGCTTCCACTTGAGCCTCGTCACCTAGGAGTATCATCGGGTGTGTCCAAAATGATTTCTGAGCCAATGGTACATTCAGCGCAAACCGCCTATGTTGCACCGACACTAACACTATCTCCAAACGGATCGAAATGAGATTCCACATGACCCACTCATCTAGGACTTCCATCGGGTGCGTTCAAGACAATTTCGGAGCCTATAGTACGTTTTGCACAAACCGTGCACCTATCTTGTGTCAAGATTACCACTATCTCCAAACGGACTCAAACAAGCTTCCACTTGAACCTCGTCACCAAGGAGTATCATCGGGTGTATCCAAAACGATTTCTGAGCCAATGGTACATTCGGCGCAAACCGTGCACCTATATTGCACCGACAATAAGACTGTCTCCAAACGGACCGAAACGAGATTCCACATGACTCACTCACCTAGGAGTTCCATCGGGTGCGTCCAAGACGATTTTTGAGCCGACGGTACATTCAACTCAAACCGCGCACTTATCTTGCGTCAAGATTAACACTATCTCCAAACAGACTCAAACAAGCTTCCACTTGTGCCTCATCACCTAAGTGTATCGTTAGGTGCGTCCAAAACGAGAGCTTATGGTACGTTCGGCACAAACCCTCCACCTATATTGCACCGATAGTAACTCGGTCTCCAAATGGACCGAAATGAGATTCCACTTGACCCACTCACTTAGAAGTTCCATCGGGTGCGTCCAACATGACTTCCGAGCCGATGGTACACTCGACACAAACCGCGCACCTTTCTTGCGTCAAGAATACCACTATCTCCAAATGAACTTAAACAAGCTTCCACTTGAGCCTCATCACCTAGGAGTATCGTCGGATGTGTCCAAAACGATTTCTGAGCCAATGGTACATTCGGCACAAACCGTGCACCAATATTGCACTGACACTAACACTGTCTCCAAACGGATCGAAACGAGATTCCACATGACCCACACGTCTAGAACTTCCATCGGGTGCGTTCAAGACAATTTCGGAGCCTATAGTACGTTTTGCACAAACCGTGCACCTATCTTGCGTCAAGATTAGCACTATCTCCAAACAGACTCAAAAAGGCTTCCACTAGAGCCTCGTCACCAAGGAGTATCATCGGGTGCGTCCAAAATGATTTCTGAGCCGATGGTACATTTGGCGCAAACCGTGCACCTATATTGCACCGACAGTAAGACTGTCTCCAAATGGACCGAAATGAGATTCCATATGACCCACTCACCTAGGAGTTCCATCGGGTGCGTCTAAGATGATTTTTGAGCCGATGGTACATTCGACTCCAACCGTGCACCTATCTTGCGTCAAGATTAGCACTATCTCCAAACGGACTCAAACAAGCTTCCACTTGAGCCTCATCACCTCGGAGTATCGTCGGGTACATCCAAAATGAATTCTGAGCCTATGGTACATTCAGCGCAAACCCTCCACATATATTGCAGCGACAGTAACATTGTCTCCAAACGGACCGAAACGAGATTCCACATGACCCACTCACCTATGTGTTCCATCGGTTGCGTCCTAAACAATTTTTGAGCCGATGGTACATTCGACACAAACCGTGCACCTACCTTTCGTCAAGATTAGCACTATCTCCAAACGGACTCAAACAAACTTCCACTTGAGCCTCATCACCTAGGAGTATCGTCGGGTGCGTCCAAAACAAATTCTTAGCCGATGGTACGTTCGGCACAAACCGTGCACCTATATTGCAAAAACAGTAACTCTGTCTCCAAACGGACCGAAATGAGATTCTACCTTACCCACTCGTCTAGGACTTCCGTCAGGTGCGTTCAATACGATTTCCAAGCCTATGGTACGTTTAGCCCAAACTGCGCACCTATCTTGAGTCAAGATTAGCACTATGCCCAAACGGACTCAAACAAGCTTCAACTTCAGCCTCGTCACCTAGGAGTATCGTCAGGTGCGTCCAAAACAAGAGCCTATATTACGTAAGGCGCAAACCCTACACCTATATTGCACCGATGGTAACACTATCTCCAAACGAATCGAAATGAGATTCCACATGACCCACTCACCTAGGAGTTCCATCGGGTGCGTCCAAAATGATTTTTTAGCCGATGGTACATTCGACACAAATCACGCACCTGTCCTGCGTCAAGGTTAGCACTATCTCCAAACAGACTCGAACAAGATTCCACTTGAGCCTCATCACCTAGGAGTATCGTCGGGTGTGTCCAAAACAATTTCTGAGCCGATGGTACGTTCGGCGCAAACCATGCACCTATATTGCACTGACACTAACACTATCTCCAAACGGACCGAAATGAGATTCCACAAGACCCCCTCGTCTAGGACTTCCATCGGGTGCGTTCAAGACGATTTCCGAGCCTATGGTACGTTTGGCACAAACCGCTCACCTATCTTGCGTGAAGGTTAGCACTATCTCCAAACGGACTCAAACAAGCTTCCACTTGTGCGTCATCACCTAGGAATATCGTCGGGTGCATCTAAAACAATTTTTGAGGCGATGGTACGTTCGACGCAAACCATGCACTTATATTGCACTGACACTAACACTATCTCCAAACGGATCGAAATGAGATTCCACTTGACCCACTCGTCTAGACTTCCATCAGGTGCGTTCAAGACGATTTCCGAGCCTACGGTACGTTTGGCACAAACCGTGCACCTATCTTGCGTCAAGATTAGCACTATCTCTAAACAGACTCAAACAAGCTTCCACTAGAGCCTCGTCACCAAGGAGCATCATCGGGTGCTTCCAAAACGATTTCTAAGCCAATGGTACATTCGGCGCAAACCGTACACCTATATTGCACCGACAGTAAGACTGTCTCCAAATGGACGGAAACGAGATTCCACATGACTCACTCACCTAGAAGTTCCATCGGGTGCGTCCAAGACGATTTTTGAGCCGACGGTACATTTGACTCAAACCGCGCACTTATCTTGCGTCAAGATTAGCACTATCTCCAAACGGACTCAAACAAGCTTCAACTTGAGCCTCGTCACCTTGGAGTATCATCGGGTGTGTCCAAAACGAGAGCTTATGGTACGTTCGGCACAAACCCTCTACCTATATTGCACCGATAGTAACACGGTCTCCAAATGGACCGAAACGAGATTCCACTTGACCCACTCACCTAGGAGTTCCATCGGGTGCGTCCAAGACGATTTTTGAGCCGATGGTACATTCGACACAAATTGCGCACCTATCTTGCGTCAAGGTTAGCACAATCTCCAAACAGACTCAAACAAGATTCTACTTGAGCCTCATCACCTAGGAGTATCGTCGGGTGCGTCCAAAACAATTTCTGAGCCGATGGTACGTTCGGCGCAAACTTTGCACCTATATTGCATCGGCACAAACACTGTCTCCAAATAGATCAAAATGGGATTCCACACGACCCACTCACCAAGGAGTTCCATTGGGTGCGTCCAACACGATTTCCGAGCCGATGGTACATTCGACATAAACCACACACCTTTGTTGCGTCAAGATTACCACTATCTCCAAATGGACTCAAACAAGCTTTCAATTGAGACTCATCACCTAGGAGTATCGTCTGGTGCGTCCAAACCAATTTTTGAGCCAATGGTACATTCGGCGAAAACCGTGCACCTATATTGCACCAACACTAACACTGTCTCCAAACGGACCGAAACGAGATTCCACATGACCCACTCACCTAGGAGTCCCATTGGGTGCGTCCAAGACAATTTTTGAGCCAATGGTAGATTTGACACAAATCGCGCAACTATCTTGCGTTAAGGTTAGCACTATCTCCAAACAGACTCAAACACGCTTCAACTGGAGCCTTGTCACCTTGGAATATCGTCGGGTGCGTCCAAAATGATTTCAGAGCCTATGGTACGTTCGGCTCAACCCGTGCACATATATTGCATGGACACTAACACAGTCTTCAAACAGATTGAAACAAGATTCCACAGGACCCACTCACCTAGGAGTTCCATCGGGTGCGTCCAACACGACTTCCGAGCCGTTGGTACATTCGACACAAAACGTGCACCTTTCTTGTGTCAAGGTTACCACTATCTCCAAATAGACTCAAACAAGCTTCCACTTGAGCGTCATCACCTAGGAATATCGTCGGGTGCGTCCAAAACAATTTCCGAGGCGATGGTACGTTTGGCGCAAACCGTGCACCTATATTGCTCCGACACTAACACTATCTCCGAGCCTACGGTACATTTGTCACAAACCGCGCACCTATCTTGTGTCAAGATTAGCACTATCTCCAAACGGACTCAAACAAGCTTCAACTTGAGCCTCGTCACCTTGGAGAATCGTCGGGTGCATCCAAAATGATTTCTAAGCCAATGGTACATTCGGCACAAACCATGCACCTATATTGCACCGACACTAACACTGTCTCTAAATGGATCGGAACGAGATTCCACATGACCCACTCACCTAGGACTTCCATCGGGTGCGTTCAAGATGATTTCTGAGCCTATAGTACGTTTGGCACAAACCGCACACCTATCCTGCGTCAAGATTAGCACTATCTCCAAACGGACACAAACACGCTTCCACTTGAGCCTCATCACCTAGGAGTATCATCGGATGCATCCAAAATGATTTATGAGCCAATGGTACATTTGGCGCAAACCGTGCACCTATATTGCACCGACACTAACACTATCTCCAAACGGACCAAAACGAGATTCCACATGACCCACTAGTGTAGGACTTCCATCGGGTGCGTTCAAGACGATTTCCGAGCCTATGGTATGTTTGGCACAAACCGCACACCCATCTTGCATCAAGATTAGCACTATCTCCAAACGGAATCAAACAAGCTTCCGCTCGAGCCTCGTCACCTAGGAGTATCATCGGATGTGTCTGGGTTTGTGGTCGATCTTTCGATGAGAAGCGTGAAATAACTCGATTGGTGGATGGAGATGACGTTCATGGCCCGACTACAGCCTTCCAAGCTGCGCCTTAGCAACCGATACACCACCTCCAACAGCCGTCGTGATCTTGTGGAGCACGATCAACCAAACCACTAGGGTAATTCCTGCAAGCAATCGAGGTACAAGCAAGAACAAGTAGAACAAGCAACTCAATTGCAAATATGGAGATGAAAAACCAATCTAAACTCACAAAGTTGGGGTTCTGAATCAAGTAGAACGGATGGTCTAGTCAACACACGCGTCTACAAGGAAGTAGCAATGGCTAAACTTTCAACAAAACAAAACCCAATCTGTTTGTGGTAGCTCTAATCCTTATTAATACCTAGGGGAACGACCAGGGGGGTGTTGGAGTCGTTCTCCAACCCTAGAACACGTCCTTAATGGACCCAAATTGATACATGGACCATCGGCCCAAAATAGGGTGACGCAGCACCAAAGGCAGAAAAGGTCCCGGCGTTGAAACGACGATTGCGGAAGCATCGGATAAGATATAGCCATGAGTCTAGATCCATTGGAAAATAGACTTGATAAGCTTTCCAAAAAGTGCTATAACGTCCCAATCAAAGTCCGTATGAAGTCGTGGTGACCGTCGCAATTTGGGACTATTTTGCAGTCCGAATTCAACTTCCAAAACGTGTTGGACTTGGACTCTTTCTGTCCTTAGAACCAAAGTGATGTGGTGGCCTAGCGGAGGACGTTAGGAATACTTGGATTTGGTCCCCAATCAACTTCATTAACCTTCCATGCTTTCCATATGCAATCAAACCTTCCCTTGATCCATGTAAGTAATTCTGAAAATGAGAATGAACACACATCATGGTGCAGCATCAATTCATCAAATGCATCAATGATAAGCCTCATATAGAATGGTTGCACCTTTGGTATAGAAGTGGTTGTCATGGCCATCTTTGAGCCAATGATGTCCTCATCAGGTACGTTCGGCGCAAACCGTGCACCTATATTGCACTGACACTAACACTATCTCCAAACGGGACCGAAACGAGATTCCACAAGACCCACTCACCTAGGACTTCCATCAGGTGCATCCATGACGATTTTCTGAGCCTATGGTACGTTCGACACAAACCGCACACCTATCTTGTGTCAAGATTAGCACTATCTCCAAAAGGACTCAAACAAGCTTCCACTTGAGCCTCGTCACCAAGGAGATCGTCGGGTGCGTCCAAAATGATTTCTGTGCCAATGGTACATTCGGCGCAAACCGTGCACCAAAATTGCATCAACACTAACACTATCACCAAACGGACCAAAACGAGATTCCACATGACCCACTCACCTAGGAGTTCCATCGGGTGCGTCCAACATGACTTGCGAGCCGATGGTACATTCAACACAAATCACGCACCTTTCTTGCGTCAAGATTACCACTATCTCCAAACGGACTCAAACAAGCTTCCACTTGATTCTCATCACCTAAAAGTATTGTCGGGTGCGTCAAACACAAATTCTGAGCCTATGGTACATTCAGCACAAACCCTGCACTTATATTACACCGATAGTAACATTGTCTCCAAACAGACTAAAACGAGATTCCACATGACCCACTCACCTAGAAGTTCTATCGGGTGCGTCCAACACAATTCCTGAGCCAAAGGTACATTTGACACAAATCGCGCACCTTTCTTGCGTCAAGATTACCACTATCTCCAAACGGACTCAAACAAGCTTCAACTTCAGCCTCATCACCTAGGAGTATCGTCGGGTGCGTCCAAAATGAAATCTGAGCCTATGGTACGTTCGGCGCAAACCCTGCACCTATATTGCACCGATACTAACACTTTCTCCAAATGGACTAAAACGAGATTCCAAATGACCCACTCACCTAGGAGTTCCATCGGGTGTGTCCAACACTATTTCCGATCCGATGGTACCTTCGACACAAACCGTGCACGTTTCCTGCGTCAAGATTACCACTATCTCTAAACGGACTCAAACAAATTTCCAAATGACCCACTCACCTTGGAGTATCGTCGAGTGCGTCCAAAATGATTTTTGAGCCTATGGTACGTATGGCGCAACCATGCACCTATATTGCACCAACACAAACACTATCTCCAAACGGGACCGAAACGAGATTCCACAAGACCCACACCTAGGAGTTCCATCAGGTGCATCCAAGACGATTTCGGAGCCTATGATACGTTCGACACAAACCGCGCACCTATCTTGTGTCATGATTAGGACTATCTCCAAACGGACTCAAACAAGCTTCCACTTGAGCCTAGTCACTTAGGAGTATCGTCGGGTGCGTCCAAAATGGTTTTTGAGCCTATGGTACATACGGCGCAAACCTTGCACCTATATTGCACCGACCCTAACAATTTTCCCAAACCGACCGAAACGAGATTCTACAAGACCCACGTCACCTAGGAGTTACATTGGGTGCATCCAAAACGATTTCTAAGCCTGTGGTATGTTCGGCACACACCAAGCACCTATCTAGCGTCAAGATTAGCACTATGTCCAAATGGAATGAATCGAGCTTCCAGTTGAGCCTCGTCACCTTGGAGTGCCATCGGGTGCGTCCAAATCGATTTATGAGCCTATGGCACGTTTGGCGCAAACCGTGCACCAATCTCGCACCGACACTAATACTGTCTCCAAACGGACCAAAACGAGATTCCACATGACCCACTCACCAAGGAGTTCCATCAGGTGCGTCCTAACACGATTTCCGAACCGATGGTACATTTGACACAAACAGCGCACCTTTCTTGCATCAAGATTACCACTATCTCCAAACGGACTCAAACAAGCTTCCACTTGAGCCTCGTCACCTAGGAGTATCGTCGGGTGCGTCCAAAATGATTTCTGAGCCTATGGTATGTTTGGCACAAACCGTGCACCTATATTGCACCGACACAAACACTGTCTCCAAACGGACCGAAACAAGATTCCACACGACCCACTCGTCTAGGACTTCCATCAGGTGTGTTCAAGACGATTTTTGAGCTTATGGTACGTTTGGCACAAACCACGCACCTATCTTGCGTCAAGATTAGCACTATCTCCAAACGGACTCAAACAAGTTTCCACTAGAGCCTCGTCACCTAGGAGTATCATCGGGTGCGTCCAAAATGATTTCTGAGCCAATGGTACATTCGGCGCAAACCGTGCACCTATATTGCACCGACACTAACACTATTTCCAAATGGATCGAAATGAGATTCCACATGACCCACTCGTCTAGGACTTCCATCGGGTGCGGTCAAGACGATTTCCGAGCCTATGGTTCGTTCGACACAAATCGCACACCTATATTGCGTCAAGATTAGCACTATCTCCAAACGGACTTAAACAAGCTTCCACTTGATTCTCATTTCCTAGAAGTATTAGTGTCGGTGCGTCCAAAATGAATTCCGAGCCTATGGTACGTTCGGCACAAACCCTGCATCTATATTGCACCGACAGTAACACTATCTCCAAACGGACTAAAACGAGATTCCAAATGACCCACTCACCTAGGAGTGCACGTTTCTTGCGTCAAGATTACCACTACCTCCAAACGGACTGAAACAAGTTTCCACTTAAGCCTCGTCACCAAGGAGTATCGTCTGGTGTGTCCAAAATGATTTCTGAGCCTATGGTACGTTCGGCGCAAACCGTGCACCTATATTGCACCGACACTAACGCTGTCTCCAAATGGACCGAAACAAGATTCGACATGACCCACTCGCCTAGGACTTCCATCGAGTGCGTTCAAGATGATTTCCGAGCCTATGGTACGTTTGGCACAAATCACGCACCTATCTTGCGTTGAGATTAGCACTATCTCCAAACGGACTCAAACAAGCTTCCACTAGAGCCTTGTCACATAGGAGTTTCATCGGGTGCGTCCAAAACGATTTCTGAGCCAATGGCTCATTCGGCGCAAACCGTGCACCTATATTGCACCGACATTAACACTGTCTCCAAACAGACCGAAACGAGATTCCACATGACCCACTCATCTAGGAGTTGCATCAGGTGCGTTCAAAATGATTTCCGAGCCTATATTACGTTTGGCACAAACCGTGCACCTATCTTGCGTCAAGATTAGCACTATATCCAAATAGACACAAACAAGCTTCCACTTGAGCCTTGTCACCTAGGAGTATCGTCGGGTGCGTCCAAAATGATTTTCGAGCCCATGGTACATATGGAACAAACCATGCACTTATATTGCACCGACACTAACAATTTTCCCAAACCGACTGAAACGAGATTTCACCAGACCCAAGTCACCTAGGAGTTACATTGGGTGCATCCAAAATGATTTCTAAGCCTCTGGTATGTTTGGCACACACCATGCACCCATCTAGCGTCAAGATTAGCACTGTGTCCAAATGGAACGAATCGAGCTTCCAGTTGAGCCTCGTCACCTTGGAGTACTATCGGGTGCGTCCAAATCGATTTATGAGCCTATGGCACGTTTGGCGCAAACCGTGCACCCATCTTGCACTGACACTTATACAGTCTCCAAACAGACCGAAACGAGATTCCATAAGACCCACTCACCAAGGAGTTCCATCGGGTGCGTCCTAACACGATTTCCGAGCCGATGGTACATTTGACACAAACAGCACACCTTTCTTGCATCCAGATTACCACTATCTCCAAACGGACTCAAACAAACTTCCACTTGAGCCTCATCACCTAGGAGTATCGTCGGGTGCGTCCAAAACAATTTCTGAGCCGATGGTACGTTTGGCGCAAACCGTGCACCTATATTGCACCAACAGTAACACTGTCTCCAAACGGATAGAAACGAGATTCCACCTTACCCACTCGTCTAGGACTTCCGTCAGGTGCGTTCAATACGATTTCCAAGCCTATGGTACGTTTGGCCCAAACCGCGCACCTATCTTGAGTCAAGATTAGCACTATGCCCAAACGGACTCAAATAAGCTTCAACTTGAGCCTCGTCACCTTAGAGTACCATCGGGTGCGTCCAAATTGATTTATGAGCCTATGGCATGTTTAACGCAAACCGTGCACCTATCTTGCACCGACACTAATACAGTCTCCAAACGGACCGAAACGAGATTCCACAAGACCCACTCACCAAGGAGTTCCATCGGGTGCGTCCTAACACGATTTCCGAGCTGATGGTACATTTGACACAAACAACGCACCTTTCTTGCATCAAGATTACCACTATCTCCAAACGGACTCAAATAAGCTTCCACTTGATCCTCATCACCTAGGAGTATCATCGAGTGCGTCTAAAACGATTTCTGAGCCGATGGTATGTTCGGCACAAACCGTGCACCTATATTGCACTGACACAAAAACTGTCTCCAAACTGGCCAGAACAAGATTCCACATGACCCACTCGTCTAGGACTTCCATCGGGTGTGTTCAAGATGATTTCCGAGCCTATGGTACGTTTGGCACAAACCGCACACCTATCTTGCGTCAAGATTAGCACTATCTCCAAACGGACTCAAACAAGCTTCCACTGGAGCCTCGTCACCTAGGAGTATCATCGGGTGCGTCCAAAACGATTTCTGAGCCAATGGTACATTTGGCGCCAACTATGCACCTATGTTGCACCGACACTAACACTGTCTCTTAACGGAACGAAACGAGATTCCACATGACCAACTCATCTAGGACTTCCATCGGGTGCGTTCAAGATGATTTCCGAGCCTATATTACGTTCGGCACAAACCGTGCACCTATCTTGCGTTAAGATTAGCACTATCTCCATATGGACTCAAACAACCTTTCACTTGAGCCTAGTCACTTAGGAGTATCGTCGGGTGCGTCCAAAATGATTTCCGAGCCTATGGTACATTCGACGCAAACCATGCACCTATATTGCACCGACACTAACACTGTATCCAAACGGACCGAAACGAAATTCCACAAGAACCACTTCTCCTAGGAGTTACATTGGGTGCATCCAAAATGATTTCTAAGCCTATGGTACATTCGGTGCACACCATGCACCAATCTAGCGTCAAGATTAGCACTATGTCCAAACGGAATGAATCGAGCTTCTACTTGAGCCTCGTCACCTTGGAGTACCATCAGACCGACGTTAATACTTTCTTCAAACGGACCGAAATGAGATTCCACATGACCCACTCACCAAGGAGTTCCATCGGGTGCGTCTAACATGATTTCTGACCCGATGGTACATTCGACACAAATCGCGCACCGTTCTTGCATCAAGATTACCACTATCTCCAAACGGACTCAAACAAACTTCCACTTGAGCCTCATCACCTAGGAGTATCGTCGGGTGCGTCCAAAACAATTTCTGAGCCGATGGTACGTTCGGCGCAAACCGTGCACCTATATTGCACCAATAGTAACACTGTCTCCAAACGGACGGAAACGAGATTCCACCTTACCCACTCGTCTAGGACTTACGTCGGGTGCGTTCAATATGATTTCCAAGCCTATGGTACGTTTGGCCCAAACAGCACACCTATCTTGAGTCAAGATTAGCACTATGCCCAAACAGACTCAAACAAGCTTCAACTTGAGCCTCGTCACCTTGGAGTACCATCGGGTGCGTCCAAATCGATTTATGAGCCTATGGCACGTTTGGCGCAAACCGTGCACCTATCTTGCACCGACACTAGTACAGTCTTCAAACGGATCGAAATGAGATTCCACAAGACCCACTCACCAAGAAGTTCCATCGGGTGCGTCCTAACATGATTTTCGAGCCGATGGTACATTTGACACAAACAGCGCACCTTTCTTGCATCAAGATTACCACTATCTCCAAACAGACTCAAACAAGCTTCCACTTGATCCTCGTCACCTAGGAGTATCATCGAGTGCGTCCAAAACGATTTCTGAGCCTATGGTATGTTCGGCACAAACCATGCACCTATATTGCACTGACACAAACACTGTCTCCAAACTGGCCAGAACAAGATTCCACATGACCCACTCGTCTAGGACTTCCATCGGGTGCGTTCAAGACGATTTCCGAGCCTATGGTACGTTTGGCACAAACCGCGCACCTATCTTGCGTCAAGATTAGCACTATCTCCAAACGGACTAAAACAAGCTTCCACTTGAGCCTCGTCACCTAGGAGTATCATCGGGTGCGTCCAAAACGATTTCTAAGCCAATGGTACATTTGGCGCAAACCGTGCACCTATGTTGCACCGACACTAACACTGTCTCCTAACGGACCGAAATGAGATTCCACATGACCCACTCATCTAGGACTTCCATCGGGTGCGTTCAAGATGATTTCCGAGCCTATATTACGTTTGGCACAAACCGTGCACCTATCTTGCGTCAAGATTAGCACTATCTCCATACGGACTTAAACAACCTTTCACTTGAGCCTAGTCACCTAGGAGTATCGTCGGGTGCGTCCAAAATGATTTCTGAGCCTATGGTACATTCGACGCAAACTATGCACCTATATTGCACCGACACTAACACTGTCTCCAAACGGACCGAAACGAAATTCCACAAGACCCACTTCACCTAGGAGTTACATTGGGTGCGTCCAAAATGATTTCTAAGCCTATGGTACGTTCGGTGCACACCATGCACCTATCTAGCATCAAGATTAGCAATATGTCCAAACGGAATGAATCGAGCTTCCACTTGAGCCTCGTCACCTTGGAGTACTATCGGACCGACACTAATACTTTCTTCAAATGGACCGAAATAAGATTCCACATGACCCACTCACCAAGGACTTCCATCGGGTGCGTCCAACACGATTTCTGACCTGATGGTACATTCGACACAAACCACGCACCGTTCTTGCATCAAGATTACCACTATCTCCAAACGGACTCAAACAAACTTCCACTTGAGCCTCATCACCTAGGAGTATCGTCGGGTGCGTCCAAAACAATTTCTGAGCCGATTGTACGTTCGGCGCAAACCGTGCACCTATATTGCACCAACAGTAACACTATCTCCAAACGGACAGAAACGAGATTCCACCTTACCCACTCGTCTAGGACTTCCGTCGGGTGCGTTCAATATGATTTCCAAGCCTATGGTACGTTTGGCCCAAACCGCGCACCTATCTTGAGTCAAGATTAGCACTATGCCCAAACGGACTCAACAAGCTTCAATTTGAGCCTCGTCACCTTGGAGTACCATCGGGTGCGTCCAAATTGATTTATGAGCCTATGGTACGTTCTGCTCAAACCGTGCATATATTGCATCGACACTAACATAGTCTCCAAACATATTGAAACGAGATTCCACATGACCCACTCACCTAGGAGTTCCATCGGGTGCGTCCAACATGACTTCCGAGCCGATGGTACATTCGACACAAACCGTGCACCTTTCTTACGTCAAGATTACCACAATCTCCAAATGGACTTAAACAAGCTTCCACTTGAGCCTCATCACCTAGGAGTATCGTCGGATGCGTCCAAAATGATTTCTGAGCTAATGGTACATTCGGCACAAACCGCGCACCTATATTGCACTAACAGTAACACTGTCTCCAAACGGATCGAAACGAGATTCCACAAGGCCCACACGTCTAGGACTTCCATCGGGTGCGTTCAAGACAATTTCCGAGCCTATAGTACGTTTGGCACAAACCGTGCACCTATCTTGCGTCAAGATTAGCACTATCTCCAAACAGACTCAAACAAGCTTCCACTTGAGAATCGTCACCAAGGAGTATCATCGGGTGCTTCCAAAACGATTTCTAAGCCAATGGTACATTCGGCGCAAACCGTGCACCTATATTGCACCGACAGTAAGACTGTCTCCAAATGGACTGAAATGAGATTCCACATGATCCACTCACCTAGGAGTTCTATCGGGTGCGTCCAAGACTTCTTTGAGCCGACGATACATTCGACTCAAACCGCGCACCTATCTTGTGTCATGATTAGCACTATCTCCAAACAGACTCAAACAAGCTTCCACTTGTTTCTCCTCACCTAGGAGTATCGTCAGGTGCGTCCAAAACGAGAGCTTATGGTATGTTCGGCACAAACCCTCCACCTATATTGCACCGATAGTAACACGGTCTCCAAATGGACCGAAACGAGATTCCACATGACCCACTCACCTAGGAGTTCCATCGGGTGCGTCTAAGACGATTTTTGAGTCGATGGTACATTCGACACAAATCGCGCACCTATCTTGCGTCAAGGTTAGCACAATTTCCAAACAGACTCAAACAAGATTCTACTTGAGCCTCATCACCTAGGAGTATCGTCGGGTGCGTCCAAAACAATTTCTGAGCCAATGGTACGTTCGGCGCAAACCGTGCATCTATATGGCACCAACAGTAACACTGTCTCCAAACGGACAGAAACGAGATTCCACCTTACCCACTCGTCTAGGACTTCCGTCGGGTGCGTTCAATATGATTTCCAAGCCTATGGTACGTTTGGCCCAAACCGCGCACCTATCTTGAGTCAAGATTAGCACTATGCCCAAACGGACTCAACAAGCTTCAATTTGAGCCTCGTCACCTTGGAGTACCATCGGGTGCGTCCAAATTGATTTATGAGCCTATGGTACGTTCTGCTCAAACCGTGCATATATTGCATCGACACTAACATAGTCTCCAAACATATTGAAACGAGATTCCACATGACCCACTCACCTAGGAGTTCCATCGGGTGCGTCCAACATGACTTCCGAGCCGATGGTACATTCGACACAAACCGTGCACCTTTCTTACGTCAAGATTACCACAATCTCCAAATGGACTTAAACAAGCTTCCACTTGAGCCTCATCACCTAGGAGTATCGTCGGATGCGTCCAAAATGATTTCTGAGCTAATGGTACATTCGGCACAAACCGCGCACCTATATTGCACTAACAGTAACACTGTCTCCAAACGGATCGAAACGAGATTCCACAAGGCCCACACGTCTAGGACTTCCATCGGGTGCGTTCAAGACAATTTCCGAGCCTATAGTACGTTTGGCACAAACCGTGCACCTATCTTGCGTCAAGATTAGCACTATCTCCAAACAGACTCAAACAAGCTTCCACTTGAGAATCGTCACCAAGGAGTATCATCGGGTGCTTCCAAAACGATTTCTAAGCCAATGGTACATTCGGCGCAAACCGTGCACCTATATTGCACCGACAGTAAGACTGTCTCCAAATGGACTGAAATGAGATTCCACATGATCCACTCACCTAGGAGTTCTATCGGGTGCGTCCAAGACTTCTTTGAGCCGACGATACATTCGACTCAAACCGCGCACCTATCTTGTGTCATGATTAGCACTATCTCCAAACAGACTCAAACAAGCTTCCACTTGTTTCTCCTCACCTAGGAGTATCGTCAGGTGCGTCCAAAACGAGAGCTTATGGTATGTTTGGCACAAACCCTCCACCTATATTGCACCGATAGTAACACGGTCTCCAAATGGACCGAAACGAGATTCCACATGACCCACTCACCTAGGAGTTCCATCGGGTGCGTCTAAGACGATTTTTGAGTCGATGGTACATTCGACACAAATCGCGCACCTATCTTGCGTCAAGGTTAGCACAATTTCCAAACAGACTCAAACAAGATTCTACTTGAGCCTCATCACCTAGGAGTTTCGTCGGGTGCGTCCAAAACAATTTTTGAGCCAATGGTACGTTCGGCGCAAACCGTGCATCTATATGGCACCGACACTAACACTGTCTCCAAATGGACCAAAACGAGATTCCACATGACCCTCTCATGTAGGACTTCCATCAGGTGCATTCAAGACGAATTCCGAGCCTATGGTACGTTTGTCACAAACCGCGCACCTATCCTGCGTCAAGATTAGCACTACCTCCAAACGGACTCAAACAAGCTTCCACTTGAGCCTCGTCACCTAGGAGTATCATCGGGTGCGTCCAAAACGATTTTCTGAGCCAATGGTACATTTGGCGAAAACCGTGCACGTATATTGCACCGACACTAACACTGTCTCCAAATGGATCGAAACGAGATTCCACATGACCCACTCATCTAGGACTTCCATCGGGTGCATTCAAGATGATTTCCGAGCCTATAGTACGTTTGGCACAAACCGCACACCTATCCTGCGTCAAGATTAGCACTATCGCCAAACGGACTCAAACATGCTTCCACTTGAGCCTCGTCAACTAGGAGTATCATCGGATGCGTCCAAAATGATTTCTGAGCCAATGGTACATTCGGCGCAAACCGTGCACCTATATTGCACCGACACTAACACTATCTCTAAATGGACCAAAACGAGATTTTACATGACCCACTGGTCTTGGACTTCCATCGGGTGCGTTCAAGACGATTTCCGAGCCTATGGTATGTTTGGCACAAACCGCACACCCATCTTGCGTCAAGATTAGCACTATCTCCAAACGGAATCAAACAAGCTTCCGCTCAAGCCTTGTCACCTAGGAGTACTATCGGATGTGTCCAAAACAATTTCTGAGACGATGGTACATTCGGTGCAAACCGTGCACCTATATGGCACCGACACTTTTCTCCAAATGGACCAAAATGAGATTCCACATGACCCACACACCTAAGAGTTCCATCGGGTGCGTCCAAGATGATTTTTGAGCCGATGGTACATTTGACACAAATCGCGCACCTATCTTGCGTCAAGGTTAGCACTATCTCCAAATAGACTCAAACAAGATTCCACTTGAGCCTCATCTCCTAGGTGTATCGTCGGGTGCATCCAAAACAATTTCTAAGCAGATGGTACGTTCGGTGCAAACCATGCACCTATATTGCACCAACAGTAACACTGTCTCCAAACGGATCGAAACGAGATTCCACATGACCTCGTCGTCTAGGACTTCCATCGGGTGCGTTCCAGACGATTTCGGAGCCTATGGGACGTTTGGCACAAACCGCGCACCTATCTTGCGGCAAGATTAGCACTATCTCCAAACGGACTCAAACAAGCTTCCACTTGAGCCTCGTCACCTAGGAGTATCATCGGGTGCGTCCAAAACAATTTCTGAGCCAATGGTACATTTGGCGCAAACCGTGGACCTATATTGCACCGACACTAACACTGTCTCCAAATGGATCAAAATGAGATTCCACATGACCCACTCGTCTAGGACTTCCATCGGGTGCGTTCAAGATGATTTCTAAGCCTATAGTACGTTTGGCACAAACCGCACACCTATCCTGCGTTAAGATTAGCACTATCTCCTAACGGACTCAAACAAGTTTCCACTTGAGCCTCGTCACCAAGGAGTATCATCGGATGCATCCAAAATGATTTTTGAGCCAATGGTAAATTCAGCACAAACCATGCACCTATATTGCACCGACACTAACACTATCTCCAAACGGACTCAAACATGCTTCCACTTGAGCCTCATCAACTAGCAGTATCATCGGATGCGTCCAAAACGATTTCTGAGCCAATGGTACATTCGGCGCAAACCGTGCACCTATATTGCACCGACACTAACACTATCTTCAAACGGACCAAAACGAGATTCCACATGACCCACTAGTCTTGGACTTCCATCGGGTGCGTTCAAGACGATTTCCGAGGCTATGGTATGTTTGGCACAAACCGCGCACCCATCTTGCGTCAAGATTAGCACTATCTCCAAACGGAATCAAACAAGCTTCCGCTCGAGCCTCGTCACCTAGGAGTACCATCGGATGTGTCCAAAACAATTTCTGAGACGATGGTACATTCAGTGCAAACCGTGCACCTATATGGCACCGACACTTGTCTCCAAATGGACCAAAACGAGATTCCACACGACCCACACACCTAAGGTTCTATCGGGTGCGTCCAAGACGATTTTTGAGCCGATGGTACATTTGACACAAATCGCGCCCCTATCTTGCGTCAAGGTTAGCACTATCTCCAAATAGACTCAAACAAGATTCCACTTGAGCCTCATCTCCTAGGTGTATCATCGGGTGCAGCCAAAACAATTTCTGAGCAGATGGTACGTTCGGCGCAAACCGTGCACCTATATTGCACCAACAGTAACACTGCCGCCAAACGGATCGAAACGAGATTCCACATGACCTCGTCGTCTAGGACTTCCATCGGGTGTGTTCTAGACAATTTCGGAGCCTATGGGACGTTTGGCACAAACCGCGCACCTATCTTGCGGCAAGATTAGCACTATCTCCAAACGGACTCAAACAAGCTTCCACTTGAGCCTCGTCACCTAGGAGTATCATCGGGTGCGTCCAAAACGATTTCTGAGCCAATGGTACATTTGGCGCAAACCGTGGACCTATATTGCACCGACACTAACACTGTCTCCAAATGGATCGAAATGAGATTCCACATGACCCACTCGTCTAGGACTTCCATCGGGTGCGTTCAAGATGATTTCTAAGCCTATAGTACGTTTGGCACAAACCGCACACCTATCCTGCGTCAAGATTAGCACTATCTCCAAACGGACTCAAACACGTTTCCACTTGAGCCTCGTCACCAAGCAGTATCATCGGATGCATCCAAAACGATTTCTGAGCCAATGGTAAATTCAGCGCAAACCGTGCACCTATATTGCACCGACACTAACACTATCTCCAAACGGACCGAAACGAGATTCCACATGACCCACTCATCAAGGACTTCCATCGGGTGCGTTCAAGATGATTTCTGAGCCTATGGTACGTTTGGCACAAACCGCACACCCATCTTGCGTCAAGATTAGAACCATCTCCAAACGGAATCAAACAAGCTTCCGCTCAAGCCTCGTCACCTAGGATTATCATCGGATGCGTCGAAAACGATTTCTGAGCCGTACATTCGGTGCAAACCGTGCACCTATATGGCACCAACACTAACACTATCTCCAAATGGACCAAAACGAGATTCCACATGACCCTCTCATGTAGGACTTCCATCAGGTGCATTCAAGATGATTTCCGAGCCTATGGTACATTTGTCACAAACCGCGTACCTATCCTGCGTCAAGATTAGCACTATCTCCAAACGGACTCATACAAGCTTCAACTTGAACGTCATCACCTTGGAGTACCATCGGATACGTCCAAAACGATTTATGAGCATATGGTACATTCGGCGCAAACCGTGCACCTATATTGCACCAACTCTAACACTGTCTCCAAACGGACCGAAACGAGATTCCACATGACCCACTCGTCTAGGACTTCCATCGGGTGCGTTCAAGATGATTTCTAAGCCTATGGTACATTTGGCACAAACCGCGCACCTATCTTGCGGCAAGATTACCACTATGTCCAAACGGACTCAAACAAGCTTCCACTTGAGTCTCGTCACCTAGGAGTATCATCGGGTGCGTCCAAAACAATTTCTGTGCCAATGGTACATTTGACGGAAACCGTGCATGTATATTGCACCGACACTAACATTGTCTCCAAATGGATCGAAACGAGATTCCACATGACCCACTCGTCTAGGACTTCCATCGGGTGCGTTCAAGATGATTTCCGAGCCTATAGTACGTTTGGCACAAACCGCACACCTATATTGCACCAACACTAACACCATCTCCAAACGGACTCAAACACGCTTCCTCTTGAACCTCGTCACCTAGGAGTATCATCGGATGCGTCCAAAACGATTTCTAAGCCAATGGTACATTCGACGCAAACCGTGCATCTATATTGCACCGATAGTAACATTGTCTCCAAACGGACCGAAACGAGATTCCACATGACCAACTCACCTTGGAGTTCTATCGGGTGCGTCCAAGATGATTTTTGAGCCAATGGTACATTCGACTCAAACCGCGCACCAATCTTGCGTTAAGATTAGCACTATCTCGAAACAGACTAAAACAAGCTTCCACTTGTGCTTCATCACCTAGGAGTATCGTCAGGTGCATCCAAAACGAGAGCCTATGGTATATTCGGCGCAAACCCTACACCTATATTGCACCAAAAATAACACTATCCCCAAACAGATCGAAACGAGATTCCACATGACCCACTCACCGAAAAGTTCCATCGGGTGCGTCCAAGACGATTTTTGAGCCGATGGTACATTCGACACAAATCGCGCACCTATCATGCGTCAAGGTTAGCACTATCTCCAAACAGACTCAAACAAGATTCCACTTGAGCCTCATCACCTAGGAGTATCGTCGGGTGCGTCCAAAACAATTTCTGAGCTGATGGTACGTTCGGCGCAAACCGTGGAACTATATTGCACCAACAGTAACACTGTCTCCTAACGAATCGAAACGAGATTCCACATGACCTAGTCATCTAGGACTTCCATCGGGTGCGTTCCAGACGATTTCAGAGCCTATGGTACCACGCACCTATCTTGCATCAAGATTAGCACTATCTCCAAACAGACTCAAACAAGCTTCCACTTGAGCCTCGTCACCAAGCAGTATCATCGGGTGCATCCAAAACGATTTCTGAGCCAATGGTACATTCGTCGCAAACTGTGCACCTATATTGCACCGACACTAACACTGTCTCCAAACGGACCAAAATGAGATTCCACATGACCCACTCGTCTAGGACTTCCATCGGGTGTGTTCAAGACGATTTCTAAGCCTATGGTATGTTGGACACAAACCGTGCACCTATCTTGCGTCAAGATTAGCACTATCTCCAAACTGATTCAAACAAGCTTCAACTGGAGCTCGTCACCTTGGAGTATCGTCGGGTGCGTCCAAAATGATTTCTGAGCCTATGGTACATTCGGCGCAAACCGTGCACCTATATTGTATTAACACTAACACTGTCTCCAAACAGATTGAAACGAGATTCCACATGTCCCACTTACCTAGGAGTTCCATCGGGTGCATCCAAGATGATTTTTGAGCTGATGGTACATTCCACTCAAACCGCGCACCTATCTTGCGTCAAGATTAGCATTATCTCCAAACGGACTCAAACAAGCTTCCACTTGAGCCTCATCACCTCGGAGTATCATCGGGTACATCCAAAATGACTTCTGAGCCTATGGCACGTTCAGCGCAAACCCAACACCTATATTGCACCGATAGTAACACTGTCTCCAAACGGACCGAAACAAGATTCCACATGACCCACTCACCTAGGAGTTCCATCAGTTGCGTCCTAGACAATTTTTGAGCCGATGGTACATTCGGCACAAACCGTGCACCTATCTTGCATCAAGATTAGCACTATCTCCAAACGGACTCAACCAAACTTCCACTTGAGCCTCATCACCTAGGAGTATCGTCTAGTGCGTCCAAAACAATTTCTAAGCTGATGGTACATTTGGCGCAAACCGTGCACCTATATTGCACCAACACTAACACTGTCTCCAAACAGATTGAAATGAGATTCCACATGACCCGCTCACCTAGGAGTTCCATCGGGTGTGTCCAAGATGATTTTTGAGCCGATGGTACATTCGAATCAAACCGAGCACCTATCTTGCGTCAATATTAGCACTATCTACAAATGGACTCAAACAAGCTTCTACTTGTGCCTCATCACCTAGGAGTATCGTCAGGTGCGTCCAAAATGAGAGCCTATGGTATGTTCGGCGCAAAACCCTACACCTATATTGCACCGATAGTAACACTGTCTCCAAATGGACCGAAACGAGATTCCATATTACCCACTCACTGAGGAGTTCCATCGGGTGCGTCCAAGACGATTTTGAGCCGATGGTACATTCGACACAAATCGCGCACCTATCTTGCGTCAAGGTTAGCACTATCTACAAACAGACTCAAACAAGATTCCACTTGAGCCTCATCACCTAGGAGTATCGTCGGGTGTGTCGAAAATAATTTCTGAGCCGATGGTATGTTCGGTACAAGCCGTGCACCTATATTGCACCGACACTAACACTGTCTCCAAATGGACCGAAACAAGATTCCACATGACCCACTCGTCTAGGACTTCCATCGGGTGTGTTCAATACGATTTCCGAGCCTATGGTACGTTTGGCACAAACCGCGCACCTATCTTGAGTCATGATTAGCACAATCTTCAAACGGACTCAAACAAGCTTCCACTTGAGCCTCGTCACCTAGGAGTATCATCGGGTGCGTCCAAAACGATTTCTGAGCCAATGTCACATTTGGCGCAAACCGTGCAACTATATTGCACCAACACTAACACTGTCTCCAAACGGACCGAAACGAGATTCCACATGACCCACTCGTTTAGGACTTCCATCGGGTGCGTTCAAGATGATTTCTGAGCCCATGGTACGTTTGGCACAAACCGCACACCTATCCTGCATCAAGATCAGCACTATCTTCAAATGGACTCAAACACGCTTCCACTTGAGCCTCGTCACCTAAGAGTATCATCGGATGCGTCTAAAACGATTTCTGAGCCAATGGTACATTCGGCGCAAACCGTGCACCCATATTGCACCGATAGTAACACTGTCTCCAAACGGACCGAAACGAGATTCCACATGACCCACTCACCTAGGAGTTCCATCGGGTGCATCCAAGATGATTTTTGAGCCGATGGCACATTCGACTCAAACCGTGTACCAATCTTGCGTCAAGATTAGCACTATCTCCAAACAAACTAAAACAAGCTTCCACTTGTGCCTCATCACCTAGGAGTATCGTTAGGTGCGTCCAATACGAGAGCCTATGGTATGTTCGGCGCAAACCCTACACCTATATTGCACCGATAGTAACACTGTCCGCAAACGGACCGAAACGAGATTCCACATGACCCACTCACCTAAGAGTTCTATCGGGTGCGTCCAAGACGATTTTTGAGCCGATGGTACATTCGACACAAATCGCGCACCTATCTTGCGTCAAGGTTAGCACTATCTCCAAACGGACTCAAACAAGCTTCTACTTGAGCCTCATCACCTAGGAGTATCGTCGGGTGCGTCCAAAATAATTTCTAAGCCGATGGTACGTTTGGCGCAAACCGTGCACCTATATTGCACCAACAGTAACACTATCTCCAAACGGATCGAAACAAGATTCCATATGACCTAGTCGTCTAGGACTTCCATCGGGTGTGTTCTAGACGATTTCAGAGCCTATGGTACATTTGGCATAAACCGCGCACCTATATTGGGTCAAGATTAGCACTATCTCCAAACAGACTCAAACAAGCTTCCACTTGAGCCTCGTCACCAAGGAGTATCATCGGGTGCATCCAAAACAATTTCTGAGCCAATGGTACATTCAGCGCAAATTGTGCACCTATATTGCACCGACACTAACACTATCTCCAAACGGACCAAAATGACACGACCCACTCGTCTAGGACTTCCATCGGGTGTGTTCAAGACGATTTTCGAGCCTATGGTTTGTTGGTCACAAACCGTGCACCTATCTTGCGTCAAGATTAGCACTATCTCCAAACGGACTCAAACAAGCTTCAACTTGAGCCTCGTCACCTTGGAGTATCGTCGGGTGTGTCCAAAATGATTTCTGAGCCTATGGTACATTCGACACAAATCGCGCACCTATCTTGCGTCAAGGTTAGCACTATCTCCAAACAGGCTCAAACAAGATTCCAATTGAGCCTCATCACCTAGGAGTATCGTCGGGTGTGTCCAAAATAATTTCTGAGCCGATGGTATGTTCGGCGCAAACTGTGCACCTATATAGCACCGACACTAACACTGTCTCCACACGGACCGAAACAAGATTTCACATAACCCGCTCGTCTAGGACTTCCATCGGGTGCGTTCAAGACGATTTCAGAGCCTATGGTACGTTTGGCACAAACCGCGCACCTATCTTGTGTTAAGATTAACACTATCTCAAAACGGACTCAAACAAGCTTCCACATGAGCCTCGTCACCTAGGAGTATTATTGGATGCGTCCAAATCGATTTCTGAGCCAATGGTACATTCGACGCAAACCGTGCACCTATATTGCACCAACACAAACACTGTCTCAAAACAGACCGAAACGAGATTCCACACAACCCACTCGTCTAGGACTTCCATCGGGTACGTTCAAGACGATTTCCAAGCCTATGGTACGTTTGGCACAAACCGCGCACCTATCTTGCGTTAAGATTAGCACTATCTTAAAAGAGACTCAAACAAGCTTCCACTTGAGCCTCGTCACCTAGGAGTATCATCGGGTGATTCCAAAATGATTTCTGAGCCAATGGTACATTTGGCGCAAACCGTGCACCTATATTGCACCGAAACTAACACTATCTCTAAACGGACCGAAACGAGATTCCACATGACCCACTCGTCTAGGACTTCCATCGGGTGCGTTCAAGACGATTTCCAAACCTATGGTTCGTTTGGCACAAACCACACACCTATCCTACGTCAAGATTAGCACTATCTCCAAACGGACTCAAACAAGCTTCCACTTGAGCCTCGGCGCCTAGAAGTATGATCGGGTGCGTCCAAAACAATTTCTGAGCTGATGGTACGTTTGGCGCAAACCGTGCACCTATATTGCACCAACACTAACACTGTCTCCAAATGGACCGAAACAAGATTCCACATGACCCACTCGTCTAGGACTTCCATCGAGTGTGTTCAATACGATTTCCGAGCCTATGGTACGTTTGGCACAAACCGCGCACCTATCTCGAGTCAAGATTAGCACTATCTCCAAACGGACTCAAACAAGCTTCCACTTGAGCCTCATCACCTAGGGGTATCATCGGGAGCGTCCAAAACGATTTCTGAGCCTATAATACGTTTGGCACAAACCGCGCACCTATCTTGCGTCAAGATTAGCACTATCTCCAAACAGACTCAAACAAGCTTCCACTTGAGCCTCGTCGCCAAGGAGTATCATCGGGTGCATCCAAAACGATTTCTAAGCCAATGGTACATTCAGCGCAAATTGTGCACCTATATTGCACCGACACTAACACTGTCTCCAAACGGACCAAAATGAGATTCCACACGACCCACTCGTCTAGGACTTCCATCGGGTGTGTTCAAGACGATTTTCAAGCCTATAGTTTGTTGGTCACAAACGGTGAACCTATCTTGCGTCAAGATTAGCACTATCTCCAAACGGACTCAAACAAGCTTCAACTTGAGCCTCGTCACCTTGGAGTATCGTCGGGTGTGTCCAAAATGATTTCTGAGCCTATGGTACATTCAGCGCAAACCGTGCACCTATATTGCATCAACACTAACACTGTCTCCAAACAGATTGAAATGAGATTCCACATGATCCGCTCACCTAGGAGTTCCATCGGGTGTGTCCAAGACGATTTTTGAGCCGATGGTACATTCGAATCAAACCGAGCACCTATCTTGCGTTAATATTAGCACTATCTACAAACGGACTCAAACAAGCTTCTACTTGTGCCTCATCACCTAGGAGTATCGTCAGGTGCGTCCAAAATGAGAGCCTGTGGTACGTTCAGCGCAAAACCCTACACCTATATTGCACCGATAGTAACACTGTCTCCAAATGGACCGAAACGAGATTCCACATTACCCACTCACCCAGGAGTTCCATCGGGTGCGTCCAAGACGATTTTTGAGCCGATGGTACATTCGACACAAAATCGCGTACCTATCTTGCGTCAAGGTTAGCACTATCTCCAAACAGGCTCAAACAAGATTCCACTTGAGCCTCATCACCTAGGAGTATCGTCGGGTGTGTCCAAAATAATTTCTGAGCCGATGGTATGTTCGGCGCAAACTGTGCACCTATATAGCACCGACACTAACACTGTCTCCACACAGACCGAAACGAGATTTCACATGACCCGCTCGTCTAGGACTTCCATCGGGTGCGTTCAAGACGATTTCAGAGCCTATGGTACGTTTGGCACAAACCGCGCACCTATCTTGTGTTAAGATTAGCACTATCTCAAAACGGACTCAAACAAGCTTCCACATGAGCCTCGTCACCTAGGAGTATTATTGTATGCGTCCAAATCGATTTCTGTGCCAATGGTACATTCGACGCAAACCGTGCACCTATATTGCACCAACACAAACACTGTCTCAAAACGGACCGAAACGAGATTCCACACAACCCACTCGTCTAGGACTTCCATCGAGTGCGTTCAAGACGATTTCCAAGACTATGGTACGTTTGGCACAAACCGCGCACCTATCTTGCGTTAAGTTTAGCACTATCTCCAAAGAGACTCAAACAAGCATCCACTTGAGCGTCGTCACCTAGGAGTATCATCGGGTGCGTCCAAAATGATTTCTGAGCCAATGGTACATTTGGCGCAAACCGTGCACCTATATTGCACCGACACTAACACTATCTCCAAACGGACCGAAATGAGATTCCACATGACCCACTCGTCTAGGACTTCCATCGGGTGCGTTCAAGACGATTTCCAAACCTATGGTCTGTTTGGCACAAAGCACACACCTATCCTACGTCAAGATTAGCACTATCTCCAAACGGACTCAAACAAGCTTCCACTTGAGCCTCGGCACCTAGGAGTATGATCGGGTGCGTCCAAAACAATTTTCTGAGCTGATGGTATGTTTGGCGCAAACCGTGCACCTATATTGCACCAACACTAACATTGTCTCCAAATGGACCGAAACAAGATTCCACATGACCCACTCGTCTAGGACTTCCATCGGGTGTGTTCAATACGATTTCCGAGCCTATGGTACGTTTGGCACAAACCGCGCACCTATCTCGAGTCAAGATTAGCACTATCTCCAATCGGACTCAAACAAGCTTCCACTTGAGCCTCGTCACCTAGGGGTATCATCGGGAGCGTCCAAAAAGATTTCTGAGCCTATAGTACGTTTGGCACAAACCGTGCACCTATCTTGCGTCAAGGTTAGCACTATCTCCAAACAGACTCAAACAAGCTTCCACTTGAGCCTCGTCACCAAGGAGTATCATCGGGTGCATCCAAAACGATTTCTGAGCCAATGGTACATTCAGCGCAAATTGTGCACCTATATTGCACCGACACTAACACTGTCTCCAAACGGACCAAAATGAGATTCCACACGACCCACTCGTCAAGGACTTCCATCGGGTGTGTTCAAGACGATTTTCGAGCCTATGGTTTGTTGGTCACAAACCGTGCACCTATCTTGCGTCAAGATTAGCACTATCTCCAAACGGACTCAAACAAGCTTCAACTTGAGCCTCGTCACCTTGGAGTATCGTCGGGTGTGTCCAAAATGATTTCTGAGCCTATGGTACATTCGGCGCAAACCGTGCACCTATATTGCATCAACACTAACACTGTCTCCAAACAGATTGAAATGAGATTCCACATGACCCGCTCACCTAGGAGTTCCATCGGGTGTGTCCAAGATGATTTTTGAGCCGATGGTACATTCGAATGAGACCGAGCACCTATCTTGCGTCAAGATTAGCACTATCTCCAAACGGACTCAAACAAGCTTCTACTTGTGCCTCATCACCTAGGATTATCATCAGGTGCGTCCAAAATGAGAGCCTATGGTACGTTCGGTGCAAATCCTACACCTATATTGCATCGATAGTAACACTGTCTCCAAACAGACCGAAACGAGATTCCACATTACCCATTCACCCAGGAGTTCCATCGGGTGCGTCCAAGACGATTTTTGAGCCGATGGTACATTCGACACAAATCGCGCACCGTTCTTGCATCAAGATTACCACTATCTCCAAACGGACTCAAACAAGATTCCACTTGAGCCTCATCACCTAGGAGTATCGTCGGGTGTGTCCAAAATAATTTCTGAGCCGATGGTATGTTCAGCGCAAACCGTGCACCTATATAGCACCGACACTAACACTGTCTCCACACGGACCGAAACGAGATTTCACATAACCCGCTCGTCTAGGACTTCCATCGGGTGCGTTCAAGACGATTTCAGAGCCTATGGTACGTTTGGCACAAACCGCGCACCTATCTTGTGTTAAGATTAGCACTATCTCAAAACGGACTCAAACAAGCTTCCACATGAGCCTCGTCACCTAGGAGTATTATTGTATGCGTCCAAATCGATTACTGTGCCAATGGTACATTCGACGCAAACCGTGCACCTATATTGCACCAACACAAACACTGTCTCAAAACGGACCGAAACGAGATTCCACACAACCCACTCGTCTAGGACTTCCATCGAGTGCGTTCAAGACGATTTCCAAGACTATGGTACGTTTGGCACAAACCGCGCACCTATCTTCCGTTAAGTTTAGCACTATCTCCAAAGAGACTCAAACAAGCTTCCACTTGAGCCTCGTCACCTAGGAGTATCATCGGGTGCGTCCAAAATGATTTCTGAGCCAATGGTACATTTGGCGCAAACTGTGCACCTATATTGCACCGACACTAACACTATCTCCAAACGGACCGAAACGAGATTCCACATGACCCACTCGTCTAGGACTTCCATCGGGTGCGTTCAAGACGATTTCCAAACCTATGGTCTGTTTGGCACAAAGCACACACCTATCCTACGTCAAGATTAGCACTATCTCCAAACGGACTCAAACAAGCTTCCACTTGAGCCTCGGCACCTAGGAGTATGATCGGGTGCGTCCAAAACAATTTTCTGAGCTGATGGTATGTTAGGCGCAAATCGTGCACCTATATTGCACCAACACTAACACTGTCTCCAAATGGACCGAACAAGATTCCACATGACCCACTCGTCTAGGACTTCCATCGGGTGTGTTCAATACGATTTTCGAGCCTATGGTACGTTTGGCACAAACCGCGCACCTATCTCGAGTCAAGATTAGCACTATCTCCAATCGAACTCAAACAAGCTTCCACTTGAGCCTCGTCACCTAGGGGTATCATCGGGAGCGTCCAAAACGATTTCTGAGCCTATAGTACGTTTGGCACAAACCGTGCACCTATCTTGCGTCAAGGTTAGCACTATCTCAAAACCGACTCAAACAAGCTTCCACTTGAGCCTCGTCACCAAGGAGTATCATCGGGTGCATCCAAAACGATTTCTGAGCCAATTGTACATTCAGCGCAAAATGTGCACCTATATTGCACCGACACTAACACTGTCTCCAAACGGACCAAAATGAGATGCCACACGACCCACTCGTCTAGGACTTCCATCGGGTGTGTTCAAGACGATTTTCGAGCCTATGGTTTGTTGGTCACAAACCGTGCACCTATCTTGCGTCAAGATTAGCACTATCTCCAAACGGACTCAAACAAGCTTCCACTTGAGCCTCGTCACCTTGGAGTATCATCGGGTACATCCAAAATGAATTCTGAGCCTATGGCGTCAGCGCAAACCCTACACCTATATTGCACCGATAGTAACACTGTCACCAAACGGACCGAAACATGATTCCACATGACCCACTCTCCTAGGAGTTCCATCATTTGCGTCCTAGACAATTTTTGAGTCGATGGTACATTCGACACAAACCGTTCATCTATCTTGCATCAAAAATAGCACTATCTCCAAATAGACTCAAACAAACTTTCACTTGAGCCTCATCACCTAGGAGTATCGTCTGGTGCGTCCAAAACAATTTCTGAGCTGATGGTACGTTCGGTGCAAACCGTCCACCTATACTGCACCAACACTAACACTGTCTCCAAATGGACCGAAACAAGATTCCACATGACCCACTCGTCTAGGACTTCCATCGGGTGTGTTCAATACGATTTCCGAGCCTATGGTACGTTTGCACAAACCGCGCACCTATCTTGCGTCAAGATTAGCACTATCTCCAAACGGACTCAAACAAGCTTCCACTTGAGCCTCGTCACCTAGGAGTATCATCGGGTGCGTCCAAAACGATTTCTGAGCCAACGATACATTTGGCGCAAACCGTGCACCTATATTGCACCAACACTAACACTGTCTCCAAATGGACTGAAACGAGATTCCACATGACCCACTCGTCTAGGACTTTCATCGGGTGCGTTCATGATGATTTGTAAGCCTATGGTACGTTTGGCACAAACCGCGCACCTATCTTGCGGCAAGATCAGCACTATCTCCAAACGGACTCAAACAAGCTTCCACTTGAGCCTCATCACCTAGGAGTATCATCGGGTGCGTCCAAAACGATTTCTGAGCCAATGGTACATTCGGCGCAAACCGTGCACCTATATTACACCGACACTAACACTATCTCCAAATGGATCGAAACGAGATTCCACACAACCCACTCATCTAGGACTTCCATCGGGTGTGTTCAAGATGATTTCGGAGACTATAGTACGTTTGGCACAAACCGCACACCTATCCTGCATCAAGATTAGCACTATCTCCAAACAGACTCAAACACGCTTCCACTTGAGCCTCGTCACCTAGGAGTATCATCGGATGCGTCTAAAACGATTTATGAGCCAATGGTACATTCGGCGCAAACCGTGCACCCATATTGCACCGACAGTAACACTGTCTCCAAACGGACCGAAACGAGATTCCACATGACCCACTCACCTAGGAGTTCCATCGGGTGCATCCATGATGATTTTTGAGCCGATGGTACATTTGACTCAAACCGTGCACCAATCTTGCATTAAGATTAGCACTATCTCCAAACAAACTAAAACAAGCTTCCACTTGTGCCTCATCACCTAGGAGTATCGTCAGGTGCGTCCAATATGAGAGCCTATGGTACGTTCGGCGCAAACCCTACACCTATATTGCACCGATAGTAACACTATCCCCAAACGGACCAAAACAAGATTCCACACGACCCACTCACCTAAGAGTTCCATCGGGTGCGTCCAAGATGATTTTTGAGCCGATGGTACATTCGACACAAATCGCGCACCTATCTTGCGTCAAGGTTAGCACTATCTCCAAACAGACTCAAACAAGATTCCACTTGAGCCTCATCACCTAGGAGTATCATCGGGTGCGTCGAAAACAATTTCTAAGCCGATGGTACGTTCGGCGCAAACCGTGCACCTATATTGCACCAAAGATGACCAAGCCAACCACTTCTATACCAAAGGTGCAACCATTCTATATGAGGCTTATCATTGATGCATTTGATGAATTGATGCTGCACCATGATGTGTGTTCATTCTCATTTTTAGAATTACTTACATGGATCAAGGGAAGGTTTTGATGAGGACATCAACAACAGATTTGTCATTTTTATTGCTCTCGCTCTTTGCTTTTGCAGCCTTAGTAACATCAGATTGCATAATAGCTTCAGGAGACATAGGATGCAACACAATTTTTCGATCATGGTATAGAAACGAATATTGATTTGATCTACCATGATGCATCGAATCTCTATCAAATTGCCATGGTCTACCTAGCAGAATATTACAAGCTTGCATAGGCACAACATCACATTCAACAATATCTTTGTATGATCCGATGGCAAAATCAATTTGCACAAGTCTCGTTACCTTTGCCTTACCACTGTTGTTCAGCCATTGGATGTAGTAGGGATGGGGGTGTGGTTTGGTGGTGAGGGCGAGCTTCTGTACCATGTCGCTACTTGCCAAGTTGTTGCAGCTACCTCCATCAATGATCATGCGGCACGAACGCTCCTTGATGACACACTTTGTTTGGAATAAAGTGTGTCGCTGATTTTGCTCTACCTTCTCTATTTGTACACTAAGCACTCGCTGTACAATCAAGCTCTCATAGTGCTCCGCGTCACCTGCATTAATGTGTTCTTCTATGTGTTCCTCAGTACCTGCATAGTCAGCTGCAAGCAATGCAAGTGTATCTTCATCAAAATCACTAGCAGATGAACACTCACCATCATCTTTGACAATCATAACACGCTTGTTTGGGCAGTCACGCATCATATGGCCATATCCCTTGCACCGATGACATTGTATGTTGCTTGTTCTACCGGTCGATGCCACGGATGAAGTACTCGCAGCCGGCTTTTGCGCTGTCTTCGCGACTGAATTGGTGGGGGCAGCTCGAGTCTTGTCACTAGATGATGGCGTAGGAGTACATGTAGACGGAGTTGTAGACATGCGCTGCTGCCATGAACTAGCTTTCCCTACAGAAACATTAGTCCTTGCGCTAGCACGTCGTCCCTGCACTTCCCGTTCAGCTTTACAAGCAAGATGAAACAGTTTGGTTACGTTATTGTATTCTTTGTAAGCGAGGATATCCTGAATTTCCCGATTTAACCCACCTAAAAATCTAGCCATAGCAGGTTCCTCATCCTCCTCTAATTTACAACGCAACATACCCGTTTGTAATTCCTGATAGTATTCTTCTACACAACCCACTCGTCTAGGACTTCCATTGGGTGCGTTCAAGATGATTTCCGAGCCTATGGTACGTTTGGCACAAACCGCGCACCTATCTTGCGTCAAGATTAGCACTATCTCCAAAGAGACTCAAACAAGCTTCCACTTGAGCCTCGTCACCTAGGAGTATCATCGGGTGCGTCCAAAATGATTTTTGAGCCAATGGTACATTTGGCGCAAACCGTGCACCTATATTGCACCGACACTAACACTATCTCCAAACGGACCGAAACGAGATTTCACATGACCCACTCGTCTAGGACTTCCATCGGGTGCGTTCAAGACGATTTTCAAACCTATGGTCCGTTTGGCACAAACCGCACACCTATCCTACGTCAAGATTAGCACTATCTCCAAATGGACTCAAACAAGCTTCCACTTGAGCCTCGGCACCTAGGATGATTGGATGCGTCCAAAATGATTTCTGAGCCAATGGTACATTCGGCGCGAAACCGTGCACCTATATTGCACCGACACTAATACTGTCTCCAAACGGATCGAAACGAGATTCCACATGACCCACTTGTCTAGGACTTCCATCGGGTGCGCTCAAGACAATTTCTAAGCCTATAGTACGTTTGGCACAAACCGTGCACCTATCTTGCGTCAAGATTAGCAATATCTCCAAACGGACTCAAACAAGCTTCCACTTGAGCCTCGTCACCAAGGAGTACCATCGGGTGTGTCCAAAATAATTTTTGAGTCAATGGTACATTCGGTGCAAACCGTGCACCCATATTGCACCGACACTAACTCTATCTCCAAACGAACCAAAACAAGCTTCCACTTGAGCCTCATCACCTATGAGTATCGTCGGGTGCATCCAAAATAATTTTTGAGCCGATGGTACGTTCGGCGCAAACCGTGCACCTATATTGCACCAACAGTAACACTGTCTCCAAACGGATCGAAACAAGATTCCACGTGACCTAGTCGTCTAGGACTTCCATTGGGTGCGTTCGAGACGATTTCAGAGCCTATGTTACATTTCACAAACCGCGCACCTATATTGCGTCAAGATTAGCACTATCTCCAAACAGACTCAAATAAGCTTCCACTTGAGCCTCGTCACCAAGGAGTATCATCGGGTGCATCCAAAACGATTTCTGAGCAAATGGTACATTCGGCGCAAACTGTGCACCTATATTGCACCGACACCAACACTGTCTCCAAACGGACCAAAATGAGATTCCACACGACCCACTCGTCTAGGACTTCCATCAGGTGTGTTCAAGACAATTTCCGAGCATATGGTTTGTTGGTCATAAACCGTGCACCTATCTTGCGTCAAGATTAGCACTATCTCTAAACGGACTCAAACAAGCTTCAACTTGAGCCTCATCACCTTGGAGTATCGTCGGGTGCGTCCAAAATGATTTCTGAGCCTGTGGTACATTCGGCGCAAACCGTGCACCTATATTGCATCAACACTAACACTATCTCCAAACGGACCGAAACAAGATTCCACATGACCCACTCGTCTAGGACTTCCATCCGGTGCGTTCAAGACGATTTCAAAACCTATGGCCCGTTTGGCACAAACCGCACACCTATCCTACATCAAGATTAGCACTATCTCCAAACGGACTCAAACAAGCTTCCACTTGAGCCTCGGCACCTAGGAGTATGATCGGATGCGTCCAAAACGTCAACACTAACACTGTCTCCAAAAAGATTGAAACGAAATTCCACATGAAGCGCTCACCTAGGAGTTCCATCGGGTGTGTCCAAGACGATTTTTGAGCCGATGGTACATTCGACTCAAACCGAGCACCTATCTTGCGTCAAGATTAGCACTATCTCCAAACGGACTCAAACAAGCTTCTACTTGTGCCTCATCACCTAGGAGTATCATCAGGTGCGTCCAAAATGAGAGCCTATAGTACGTTCGGCGCAAACCCTACACCTATATTGCACCGATAGTAACACTGTCTCCAAATGGACCGAAACGAGATTCCATATTACCCACTCACTGAGGAGTTCCATCGGGTGCATCCAAGACGATTTTGAGCCGATGGTACATTCGACACAAATCGCACACCTATCCTGCGTCAAGATTAGCACTATCTCCAAACGGACTCAAACAAGCTTCTACTTGAGCCTCGTCACCTAGGAGTATTGTCAGGTGCGTCCAAAACTATTTCTGAACCAATGGTACATTCAGCGCAAACCGTGCACCTTGCGTCAAGATTAACACTATCTCCGTATATACCCAAACAAGCTTCCACTTGAGCCTTGTCACCATGCAGTATCATCGGGTGCGTCCAAAATGATTTTCCGAGCCTATGGTACGTTCGGCACAAACCATGCACCTATATTGCAGCAACACTAACAGTGTCTCCAAACGGACTAAAACAAGATTCCACAAGACCCACGTCACCTAGGAGTTCCATTGGGTGCGTTTAAAACGATTTCTAAGCCTATGGTACGTTCGTCTCACACCATGCACCTATCTAGCGTCAAGACTAGCACTATGTCCAAACGGAACGAATCGAGCTTCCACTTGAGCCTCGTCACCTTGGAGTATCATCGAATGCGTCCAAAATGATTTCTGAGCCACTAGTACATTCGGCGCAAACCGTGCACCTATATTGCACTGACACTAACACTGTCTCCAAACGGACTGAAACGAGATTCCACTTGTCCCACTCGTCTAGGACTTCCATCGGGTGCATTTAAAGACGATTTTCCGAGCCTATGGTACGTTTGGCACAAACCGCGCACCTTTCTTGCATCAAGATTACCACTATCTACAAACGGACTCAAACAAGCATCCACTTAAGCCTCGTCACCTAGGGGTATGGTCGGGTACGTCCAAAATGATTTCTGAGCCTATGGTACGTTTGGCACAAACAGTGCACCTATATTGCAGCGACAATAACACTGTCTCCAAACAGACCGAAACAAGATTCCACATGACCCACTCGTCTAGGGCTTCCATCTATTGCGTTCAAGATGATTTCTGAGCCTATTTTACGTTTGGCACAAACCACGCACTTATATTGCGTCAAGATTTGCACTATCTCCAGACAGACTCAAACAAGCTTCAACTTGAGCCTCGTCACCTTGGAGTATCATCGGAAGCGTCCTAAATGATTTCTGAGCCAATGGTACATTTGGCGCAAACCGTGCAACTATATTGCACCGACACTAACACTATCTCCAAACGGACCGAAATGAGATTCCACATGCCCCACTCGTCTAGGACTTCCTTCGGGTGCGTTCAAGACGATTTCCGAGCCGATGGTACATATGGCACAAACCGTGCACTTTTCTTGCGTCATGATTACCACTATCTCCAAACAGACTCAAACAAGCTTCCACTTAAGACTCGTCACCTAGGAGTTTTATCGGGTGCATCCAAAACGATTTCTAAGCCTATGGTGTGTTCGACACAAACCGTGCACCTATATTGCACCGACACTAACACCATCTCCAAACGGACCGAAACAAGATTCCACAATACCCACTCGTCTAGGACTTCCATCGGGTGTGTTCAAGACGATTTATGAGCCTATGGTACGTTTGGCACAAATCGCGCACCTATCTTGCGTCAAGATTAGCACTATCTCTAAACAAACTCAAACAAGCTTCAACTTGAGCCTCGTCACCTTGGAATATCACCGGATGCGTCTAAAATGATTTCTGAGCCAATGGTACATTCGGCGTAAACCGTACACCTATATTGCACCGACAGTAACACTATCTCCAAACGGATCGAAACGAGATTCCACATGACCCACTCACCTAGGAGTTCCATCGGGTGCGTCTAAGACGATTTTTGAGCCGATGGTACATTTGACACAAACCGCAGACCTATCTTGCGTCAAGTTTAGCACTATCTCCAAATGAACTCAAACAACCTTCTACTTGAGCTTGTCACCTAGGAGTATTGTCGGGTGTGTCTAAAATGATTTATGAGCCTATGGTACGTTCGGTGCAAACCGTGCACCTATACTACACTAACACTAACACTATCTCCAAACGGACCAAAATGAGATTCCACATGACCCACTCACCTAGGAGTTCCATCAAGTGCATCCAAGATGATTTCCATGCCTATGGTACGTTCGATACAAACCGCACACCTATCTTGCGTAAAGATTAGCACTATCTCCAAACGGACTCAAACAAGCTTCCACTTGAGCCTCGTCACCTAGGAGTATCATCGGGTGCATCCAAAACGATTTCAAAGCCAATAGTACATTCGACGCAAACCGTGCACCTATATTGCGTAAAGATTAGCACTATCTCCAAACAGACTCAACCAAGCATCCACTTGAGCCTCACTACCTAGAAGTATCGTCGGGTGCGTTCAAAACAATTTCTGAGCTGATGGTACGTTCGGCGCAAACCGTGCACCTATATTGCACCGACACTAACACTGTCTCCAAAATGGACAGAAACGAGATTCCACGTGACCCACTCGTCTAGGACTTCTATCGGGTGCATTCAAGATGATTTCTGAGCCTATTGTATGTTTAGCACAAACCACGCATCTATCATGCGTCAAGATTAGCACTATCTGCAAATGGACTCAAACAAGCTTCCACTTGAGCCTCGTCACCTTGGAGTATCATTGAATGCGTCCAAAATGATTTCTGAGCCACTAGTACATTCGGCGCAAACCGTGCACCTATATTGCTCTGACACAAACACTGTCTCCAAACAGGACCGAAACGAGATTCCACAAGACCCACTCACCTAGGACTTCCATCAGGTGTATCCAAGACAATTTCCGAGCCTATGGTACGTTCGACACAAACCGCGCACCAATCTTGCGTCAAGATTAGCACTATCGCCTTGGAGTATCGTCGGGTGCGTCCAAAATGATTTCTGAGCCTATGGTACATTCAACGCAAACTGTGCACCTAAATTGCATCGACACTAATACTATCACCAAATGGACCAAAATGAGATTCCACATGACCCACTCACCTTAGAGTTCCATCGGGTGCGTCCAACAAGACTTGCGAGCCGATGGTACATTCAACACAAATCGCGCACCTTTCTTGCGTCAAGATTACCACTATCTCCAAATGGACTCAAACAAGGTTCCACTTGATTCTCATGACCTAGGAGTATTGTCAGGTGCGTCCAAAACGAATTCTGAGCCTTTGGTACGTTCGGCGCAAACCCTGCACCTATATTGCACCGATAGTAACACTGTCCCCAAACAGACTGAAACGAGATTCCATATGACCCACGCACCTAGAAGTTCCATCGGGTGCGTCTGACACGATTTCCAGGCCGATGGTATGTTCAACACAAATCGCGCACCTTTCTTGCGTCAAGATTACCACTATCTCCAAACGGACTCAAACAAGCTTCCACATGAGCCTCATCACCTAGGTGTATCGTCGGGTACGTCCAAAACGAGTTCTGAGCCTATGGTACGTTCGGTACAAACCCGGCACCTATATTGCACCGATAGTAACACTATCTCCAAATGGACTGAAACGAGATTCCAAATGACCCACTCACCTAGGAGTTCCGTCAGGTGCGTCCAACACGATTTCCGATCCGATGGTACATTCGACACAAACTGAGCACGTTTCTTGCGTCAAGGTTACCACTATCTCCAAACGGACTCAAACAAGTTTCCACTTAAGCCTCATCACCTAGGAGTATCGTCGGGTGCTTCCAAAATGATTTTTCTGAGCCTATGGTACGTTCGGCGCAAACTATGCACCTATATTGCCCCAACACTAACACTGTCTCCAAACGGACCAAAAGAAGATTCCACATGACCCACTCGTCTAGGACTTCTATCGGGTGCATTCAAGACGATTTCTGAGCCTATGGTACGTTTGGCACAAACCGCGCACCTATCTTGCGTCAAGATTAGCACTATCTCCAAACGGACTCAAATAAGCTTCCACTGGAGCCTCGTCACCTCGGAGTGTCATCGGGTGCGTCCAAAACGATTTCTAAGCCAATGGTACATTCGACGCAAACCACGCACCTATATTGACCCACACTAACACTGTCTCCAAAAAGACTGAAATGACATTCCACATGACCCACTCGTCTAGGACTTCCATCAAGTGCGTTTAAGACGATTTCCGAGCCTATGGTACGTTTGGCACAAACCGTGCACCTATCGTGCGTCAAGATTACCACTATCGCCAAACGAACTCAAACAAGCTTCCACTTGAGCCTCGTCACCTAGGAGTATCATCGGGTGCGTCCAAAATGATTTCTGAGCCTATGGTATGTTCGGCGCAAACCATGCAACTATATTGCACCGACCCTAACACTGTCTCTAAACGGGACCAAAACGAGATTCTACAAGACCCACTCACCTAGGAGTTCCGTCAGGTGCATCCAAGACGATTTTCGAGCCTATGGTACGTTCGACACAAACCGCACACCTATCTTGCGTCAAGATTAGCACTATCTCTAAACAAACTCAAACAAGCTTCAACTTGAGCCTCGTCACCTTGGAATATCACCGGATGCGTCTAAAATGATTTCTGAGCCAATGGTACATTCGGCGTAAACCGTGCACCTATATTGCACCGACAGTAACACTATCTCCAAACGGATCGAAACGAGATTCCACATGACACACTCACCTAGGAGTTCCATCGGGTGCGTCCAAGACGATTTTCGAGCCGATGGTACATTCGACACAAACCGCAGACCTATCTTGCATCAAGTTTAGCACTATCTCCAAACGAACTCAAACAACCTTCTACTTGAGCTCGTCACCTAGGAGTATCGTCGGGTGCGTCTAAAATGATTTCTGAGCCTATGGTACGTTCGGTGCAAACCGTGCACCTATACTACACTGACCTAGGAGTTCCATTAAGTGCATCCAAGATGATTTTCATGCCTATGGTACGTTCGATACAAACCGCACACCTATCTTGCGTAAAGATTAGCACTATCTCCAAACGGACTCAAATAAGCTTCCACTTGAGCCTCGTCACCTAGGAGTATCATCGGGTGCATCCAAAACGATTTCAGAGCCAATAGTATATTCGGCGCAAACCGTGCACCTATATTGCGTAAAGATTAGCACTATCTCCAAACGGACTCAAATAAGCATCCACTTGAGCCTCACCACCTAGGAGTATCGTCGGGTGCGTTCGAAACAATTCTAAGCTGATGGTACGTTCGGCGCAAACCGTGCACCTATATTGCACCGACACTAACACTATCTCCAAAACGGACAGAAACGAGATTCCACATGACCCACTCATCTAGGACTTCTATCGGGTGCATTCAAGATGATTTCTGAGCCTATGGTATGTTTAGCACAAACCGCGCACCTATCATGCGTCAAGATTAGCACTATCTACAAACGGACTCAAACAAGCTTCCACTTGAGCCTCGTCACCTTGGAGTATCATCGAATGCGTCCAAAATGATTTCTGAGCCACTAGTACATTCGGCGCAAACCGTGCACCTATATTGCACTGACACTAGCACTGTCTCCAAATGAACTGAAACGAGATTCCACATGTCCCACTCGTCTAGGACTTCCATCGAGTGCGTTTAAGACGATTTCCGAGCCTATGGTACGTTTGGCACAAACCGCGCACCTATCTTGCGTCAAGATTAGCACTATCTCCAAATGGACTCAAACAAGCTTCCACTTGAGCCTCATCACCTAGGAGTATCGTCGGGTGCGTCCATTATGATTTCTAAGCCTATGGTACGTTCGGCGAAAACCGTGCAACTATATTGCACTAACACTAACACTAACACTGTCTCCAAACGGGACCGAAACGAGATTCCACAAGACCCACTCACCTAGGACTTCCATCAGGTGTATCCAAGACGATTTCCGAGCCTATGGTACGTTCGACACAAACCGCGCACCAATCTTGCGTCAAGATTAGCACTATCTCCTAGGAGTATCATCGGGTGCGTCCAAAATGATTTCTGAGCCTATGGTACATTCAACGCAAACCTTGCACCTATATTGCATCGACACTAACACTATCACCAAATGGACCAAAATGAGATTCCACATGACCCACTCACCTTGGAGTTCCATCGGGTGCGTCCAACATGACTTGCGAGCCGATGGTACATTCGACACAAATCGCGCACCTTTCTTGCGTCAAGATTACCACTATCAACAAATGGACTCAAACAAGGTTCCACTTGATTCTCATGACCTAGGAGTATTGTCAGGTGCGTCCAAAATGAATTATGTGCCTATGGTACGTTCGGCGCAAACCCTGCACCTATATTGCACCGATAGTAACACTATGCCCAAACAGACTGAAACGAGATTCCATATGACCCACTCACCTAGAAGTTCCATCGGGTGCGTCTGACACGATTTCCGAGCCGATGGTATGTTCAACACAAATCGCGCACCTTTCTTGCGTCAAGATTACCACTATCTCCAAACGGACTAAAACAAGCTTCCACATGAGCCTCATCACCTAGGTGTATCGTCGGGTACGTCCAAAACGAATTCTGAGCCTATGGTACGTTCGGCACAAACCCGGCACCTATATTGCACCGATAGTAACACTATCTCCAAATGGACTGAAACGAGATTCCAAATGACCCACTCACCTAGGAGTTCCGTCGGGTGCGTCCAACACGATTTCTGATCCGATGGTACATTCGACAAAAACTGAGCACGTTTCTTGCGCTCCAAACGGACTCAAACAAGTTTCCACTTAAGCCTCGTCACCTAGGAGTATCGTCGCGTGCTTCCAAAATGATTTTTCTGAGCCTATGGTACGTTCGGCGCAAACCGTGCACCTATATTGCCCCGACACTAACACTGTCTCCAAACAGACCAAAAGAAGATTCCACATGACCCACTCGTCTAGGACTTCTATCGGGTGCATTCAAGACGATTTCCGAGCCTATGGTACGTTTGGCACAAACCGCGCACCTATCTTGCGTCAAGATTAGTACTATCTCCAAACGGACTCAAATAAGCTTCCACTGGAGCCTCGTCACCTAGGAGTGTCATCGGGTGCGTCCAAAACGATTTCTAAGCCAATGGTACATTCGGCGCAAACCATGCACCTATATTGACCGACACTTCTCCAAATAGATTAGCACTATCTCCAAACGGACTCAAACAAGCTTCCACTTGAGCCTCGTCACCTAGGAGTATCATCGGGTGCATCTAAAACGATTTCAGAGCCAATAGTATATTCAGCGCAAACCGTGCACCTATATTGCGTAAAGATTAGCACTATCTCCAAACGAACTCAAATAAGCATCCACTTGAGCCTCACCACCTAGGAGTATCGTCGGGTGCATTCGAAACAATTTCTAAGCTAATGGTACGTTCGGCGCAAACCGTGCACCTATATTGCACCGACACTAACACTGTCTCCAAAACGGACAGAAACGAGATTCCACATGACCCACTCATCTAGGACTTCTATCGGGTGCATTCAAGATGATTTCTGAGCCTATGGTATGTTTAGCACAAACCGCGCACCTATCATGCATCAAGATTAGCACTATCTGCAAACGGACTCAAACAAGCTTCCACTTGAGCCTCGTCACCTTGGAGTATCATCGAATGCGTCCAAAAAGATTTCTGAGCCACTAGTACATTTGGCGCAAACCGTGCACCTATATTGCACTGACACTAGCACTGTCTCCAAACGAACTGAAACGAGATTCCACATGTCCCACTCGTCTAGGACTTCCATCGAGTGCGTTTAAGACGATTTCCGAGCCTATGGTACGTTTGGCACAAACCGCGCACCTATCTTGCGTCAAGATTAGCACTATCTCCAAATGGACTCAAACAAGCTTCCACTTGAGCCTCATCACCTAGGAGTATCGTCGGGTGCGTCCATTATGATTTCTAAGCCTATGGTACGTTCGGCGAAAACCGTGCAACTATATTGCACTAACACTAACACTAACACTGTCTCCAAACGGGACTGAAACGAGATTCCACAAGACCCACTCACCTAGGACTTCCATCAGGTGTATCCAAGACGATTTCTGAGCCTATGGTACGTTCGACACAAACCGCGCACCAATCTTGCGTCAAGATTAGCACTATCTCCTAGGAGTATCGTCGGGTGCGTCCAAAATGATTTCTGAGCCTATGGTACATTCAACGCAAACCGTGCACCTAAATTGCATCGACACTAACACTATCACCAAATGGACCAAAATGAGATTCCACATGACCCACTCACCTTGGAGTTCCATCGGGTGCGTCCAACATGACTTGCGAGCCGATGGTACATTCGACACAAATCGCGCACCTTTCTTGCGTCAAGATTACCACTATCTCCAAATGGACTCAAACAAGGTTCCACTTGATTCTCATGACCTAGGAGTATTGTCAGGTGCGTCCAAAATGAATTATGTGCCTATGGTACGTTCGGCGCAAACCCTGCACCTATATTGCACCGACAGTAACACTATGCCCAAACAGACTGAAACGAGATTCCATATGACCCACTCACCTAGAAGTTCCATCGGGAGCGTCTGACACGATTTCCGAGCCGATGGTATGTTCAACACAAATCGCGCACCTTTCTTGCGTCAAGATTACCACTATCTCCAAACGGACTCAAACAAGCTTCCACATGAGACTCATCACCTAGGTGTATCGTCGGGTACGTCCAAAACGAATTCTGAGCCTATGGTACGTTCGGCACAAACCCGGCACCTATATTGCACCGATAGTAACACTATCTCCAAACGGACTGAAACGAGATTCCAAATGACCCACTCACCTAGGAGTTCCGTCGGGTGCGTCCAACACGATTTCCGATCCGATGGTACATTCAACAAAAACTGAGCACGTTTCTTGCGCTCCAAACGGACTCAAACAAGTTTCCACTTAAGCCTCGTCACCTAGGAGTATCATCGGGTGCTTCCAAAATGATTTTTCTGAGCCTATGGTACGTTCGGCGCAAACCGTGCACCTATATTGCCCCGACACTAACACTGTCTCCAAACGGACCAAAAGAAGATTCCACATGACCCACTCGTCTAGGACTTCTATCGGGTGCATTCAAGATGATTTCCGAGCCTATGGTACGTTTGGCACAAACCGCGCACCTATCTTGCGTCAAGATTACCACTATCTCCAAACGGACTCAAACAAGCTTCCACATGAGCCTCATCACCTAGGTGTATCGTCGGGTACGTCCAAAACGAATTCTGAGCCTATGGTACGTTCGGCACAAACCTGGCACCTATATTGCACCGATAGTAACACTATCTCCAAACGGACTGAAACGAGATTCCAAATGACCCACTCACCTAGGAGTTCCATCAGGTGCGTCCAACACGATTTCCGATCCGATGGTACATTCGACACAAACTGAGCACGTTTCTTGCGTCAAGGTTACCACTATCTCCAAACGGACTCAAACAAGTTTCCACTTAAGCCTCATCACCTAGGAGTATCGTCGGGTGCTTCCAAAATGATTTTTCTGAGCCTATGGTACGTTCGGCGCAAACCGTGCACCTATATTGCCCCAACACTAACACTGTCTCCAAACGGACCAAAAGAAGATTCCACATGACCCACTCGTCTAGGACTTCTATCGGGTGCATTCAAGACGATTTCTGAGCCTATGGTACGTTTGGCACAAACCGCGCACCTATCTTGCGTCAAGATTAGCACTATCTCCAAACGGACTCAAATAAGCTTCCACTGGAGCCTCGTCACCTAGGAGTGTCATCGGGTGCGTCCAAAACGATTTCCAAGCCAATGGTACATTCGGCGCAAACCATGCACCTATATTGACCGACACTAACACTGTCTCCAAATAGACTGAAATGACATTCCACATGACCCACTCGTCTAGGACTTCCATCAAGTGCGTTCAAGACGATTTCCGAGCCTATGGTACGTTTGGCACAAACCGTGCACCTATCTTGCGTCAAGATTACCACTATCGCCAAACGAACTCAAACAAGCTTCCACTTGAGCCTCGTCACCTAGGAGTATCATCGGGTTCGTCCAAAATGATTTCTGAGCCTATGGTATGTTCGGCGCAAACCGTGCAACTATATTGCACCGACCCTAACACTGTCTCTAAACGGGACCGAAACGAGATTCTACAAGACCCACTCACCTAGGAGTTCTGTCAGGTGCATCCAAGACGATTTCCGAGCCTATGGTACGTTCGACACAAACCGCACACCTATCTTGCGTCAAGATTAGCACTATCTCTAAACAAACTCAAACAAGCTTCAACTTGAGCCTCGTCACCTTGGAATATCACCGGATGCGTCTAAAATGATTTCTGAGCCAATGGTACATTCGGCGTAAACCGTGCACCTATATTGCACCGATAGTAACACTATCTCCATACGAATCGAAACGAGATTCCACATGACCCACTCACCTAGGAGTTCCATCGGGTGCGTCCAAGACGATTTTCGAGCCGATGGTACATTCGACACAAACCGCAGACCTATCTTGCGTCAAGTTTAGCACAATCTCCAAACGAACTCAAACAACCTTCTACTTGAGCTCGTCACCTAGGAGTACCGTCGGGTGCGTCTAAAATGATTTCTGAGCCTATGGTACGTTCGGTGCAAACCGTGCACCTATACTACACTGACACTAACACTATCTCCAAACGGACCAAAATGAGATTCCACATGATCCACTCACCTAGGAGTTCCATCAAGTGCATCCAAGATGATTTTCATGCCTATGGTACGTTCGATACAAACCGCACACCTATCTTGCGTAAAGATTAGCACTATCTCCAAACGGACTCAAACAAGCTTCCACTTGAGCCTCGTCACCTAGGAGTATCATCGGGTGCATCCAAAACGATTTCAGAGCCAATAGTATATTCGGCGCAAACCGTGCACCTATATTCCATAAAGATTAGCACTATCTCCAAACGGACTCAAATAAGCATCCACTTGAGGCTCACCACCTAGGAGTATCGTCGGGTGCGTTCAAAACAATTTCTAAGCTGATGGTACGTTCGGCGCAAACCGTGCACCTATATTGCACCGACACTAACACTGTCTCCAAAACAGACAGAAACGAGATTCCACATGACCCACTCATCTAGGACTTCTATCGGGTGCATTCAAGATGATTTCTGAGCCTATGGTATGTTTAGCACAAACCGCGCACCTATCATGCGTCAAGATTAGCACTATCTGCAAACGGACTCAAACAAGCTTCCACTTGAGCCTCGTCACCTTGGAGTATCATCGAATGCGTCCAAAATGATTTCTGAGCCACTAGTACATTCGGCGCAAACCGTGCACCTATATTGCACTGACACTAGCACTGTCTCCAAACGAACTGAAACGAGATTCCACATGTCCCACTCATCTAGGACTTCCATCGAGTGCGTTTAAGACGATTTCCGAGCCTATGGTACGTTTGGCACAAACCGCGCACCTATCTTGCGTCAAGATTAGCACTATCTCCAAATGGACTCAAACAAGCTTCCACTTGAGCCTCATCACCTAGGAGTATCGTCGGGTACGTCCATTATGATTTCTAAGCCTATGGTACGTTCGGCGAAAACCGTGCAACTATATTGCACTAACACTAACACTAACACTATCTCCAAACAGGACCGAAACGAGATTCCACAAGACCCACTCACCTAGGACTTCCATCAGGTGTATCCAAGACGATTTCCGAGCCTATGGTACGTTCGACACAAACCGCGCACCAACCTTGCGTCAAGATTAGCACTATCTCCTAGGAGTATCGTCGGGTGCGTCCAAAATGATTTCTGAGCCTATGGTACATTCAACGCAAACCGTGCACCTAAATTGCATCGACACTAACACTAGCACCAAATGGACCAAAATGAGATTCCACATGACCCACTCACCTTGGAGTTCCATCGGGTGCGTCCAACATGACTTGCGAGCCGATGGTACATTCGACACAAATCGCGCACCTTTCTTGCGTCAAGATTACCACTATCTCCAAATGGACTCAAACAAGGTTCCACTTGATTCTCATGACCTAGGAGTACTGTCAGGTGCGTCCAAAATGAATTATGTGCCTATGGTACGTTCGGCGCAAACCCTGCACCTATATTGCACCGATAGTAACACTATGCCCAAACAGACTGAAACGAGATTCCATATGACCCACTCACCTAGAAGTTCCATCGGGTGCGTCTGACACGATTTCCGAGCCGATGGAATGTTCAACACAAATCGCGCACCTTTCTTGCGTCAAGATTACCACTATCTCCAAACGGACTCAAACAAGCTTCCACATGAGCCTCATCACCTAGGTGTATCGTCGGGTACGTCCAAAACGAATTCTGAGCCTATGGTACGTTCAGCACAAACCCGGCACCTATATTGCACCAATAGTAACACTATCTCCAAACGGACTGAAACGAGATTCCAAATGACCCACTCACCTAGGAGTTCCATCGGGTGCGTCCAACACGATTTCCGATCCGATGGTACATTCGACACAAACCGAGCACGTTTCTTGCGTCAAGATTACCACTATCTCCAAACGGACTCAAACAAGTTTCCACTTAAGCCTCGTCACCTAGGCGTATCGTCGGGTTCTTCCAAAATGATTTCTGAGCCTATGGTACATTCGGCGCAAACCGTGCACCTATATTGCACCGACACTAACACTGTCTCCAAACGGACCAAAAGAAGATTCCACATGACCCACTCGTCTAGGACTTCCATCGAGTACATTCAAGACGATTTCCGAGCCTATGGTACGTTTGGCACAAACCGCGCACCTATCTTGCGTCAAGATTAGCACTATCTCCAAACGGACTCAAATAAGCTTCCACTATAGCCTCGTCACCTAGGAGTGTCATCGGGTGCGTCCAAAACGATTTCTAAGCCAATGGTACATTCGGCGCAAACTGTGCACCTATATTGACCGACACTAACACTGTCTCCAAATAGACCGAAATGAGATTCCACATGACCCACTCGTCTAGGGCTTCCATCAGGTGCGTTCAAGACGATTTCCGAGCCTATGGTACGTTTGGCACAAACCATGCACCTATCTTGCGTCAAGATTACCACTATCGCCAAACGGACTCAAACAAGCTTCCACTTGAGCCTCGTCACCTAGGAGTATCGTCGGGTGCGTCCAAAATAATTTCTGAGCCTATGGTATGTTCGGCGCAAACCGTGCAACTATATTGCACCGACCCTAACACTGTCTCTAAACGGGACCGAAACGAGATTCTACAAGACCCACTCACCTAGGAGTTCCGTCAGGTGCATCCAAGACGATTTCCGAGCCTATGGTACGTTCGACACAAACCACACACCTATCTTGCGTCAAGATTAGCACTATCTCTAAACAAACTCAAACAAGCTTCAACTTGAGCCTCGTCACCTTGGAATATCACCAGATGCGTCTAAAATGATTTCTGAGCCAATGGTACATTCGGCGTAAACCGTGCACCTATATTGCACCGACAGTAACACTATCTCCAAACGGATCGAAATGAGATTCCACATGACCCACTCACCTAGGAGTTCCATCGGGTGCGTCCAAGACGATTTTCGAGCCGATGGTACATTCGACACAAACCGCAGACCTATCTTGCGTCAAGTTTAGCACTATGTCCAAACGAACTCAAACAACCTTCTACTTGAGCTCGTCACCTAGGAGTATCGTCGGGTGCGTCTAAAATGATTTCTGAGCCTATGGTACGTTCGGTGCAAACCGTGCACCTATACTACACTGACACTAACACTATCTCCAAACGGACCAAAATGAGATTCCACATGACCCACTCACCTAGGAGTTCCATCAAGTGCATCCAAGATGATTTTCATGCCTATGGTACGTTCGATACAAACCGCACACCTATCTTGCGTAAAGATTAGCACTATCTCCAAACAGACTCAAACAAGCTTCCACTTGAGCCTCGTCACCTAGGAGTGTCATCAGGTGCATCCAAAACGATTTCAGAGCCAATAGTATATTCGGCGCAAACCGTGCACCTATATTGCGTAAAGATTAGCACTATCTCCAAACGGACTCAAATAAGCATCCACTTGAGCCTCACCACCTAGGAGTATCGTCGGGTGCGTTCAAAACAATTTCTAAGCTAATGGTACGTTCGGTGCAAACCGTGCACCTATATTGCACCGACACTAACACTGTCTCCAAAACGGACAGAAACGAGATTCCACATGACCCACTCATCTAGGACTTCTATCGGGTGCATTCAAGATGATTTCTGAGCCTATGGTATGTTTAGCACAAACCGCGCACCTATCATGCGTCAAGATTAGCACTATCTGCAAACGGACTCAAACAAGCTTCCACTTGAGCCTCGTCACCTTGGAGTATCATCGAATGCGTCCAAAATGATTTCTGAGCCACTAGTACATTCAGCGCAAACCGTGCACCTATATTGCACTGACACTAGCACTATCTTCAAACGAACTGAAACGAGATTCCACATGTCCCACTCGTCTAGCACTTCCATCGAGTGCGTTTAAGACGATTTCCGAGCCTATGGTACGTTTGGCACAAACCGCGCACCTATCTTGTGTCAAGATTAGCACTATCTCCAAGTGGACTCAAACAAGCTTCCACTTGAGCCTCATCACCTAGGAGTATCGTCGGGTGCGTCCAAAATGAATTCTGTGCCTATGGTACGTTCGGCGCAAACCCTGCACCTATATTGCACCGATAGTAACACTATGCCCAAACAGACTGAAACGAGATTCCATATGACCCACTCACCTAGAAGTTCCATCGGGTGCGTCTGACACGATTTTCCGAGCCGATGGTATGTTCAACACAAATCGCGCACCTTTCTTGCGTCAAGATTACCACTATCTCCAAACGAACTCAAACAAGCTTCCACATGAGCCTCATCACCTAGGTGTATCGTCGGGTACGTCCAAAACGAATTCTGAGCCTATGGTACGTTCGGCACAAACCCGGCACCTATATTGCACCGATAGTAACACTATCTCCAAACGGACTGAAACGAGATTCCAAATGACCCACTCACCTAGGAGTTCCATCGGGTGCGTCCAACATGATTTCCGATCTGATGGTACATTCGACACAAACCGAGCACGTTTCTTGCGTCAAGATTACCACTATCTCCAAACGGACTCAAACAAGTTTCCACTCAAGCCTCGTCACCTAAGCGTATCGTCGGGTGCTTCCAAAATGATTTCTGAGCCTATGGTACATTCGGCACAAACCGTGCACCTATATTGCACCGACACTAACACTGTCTCCAAACGGACCAAAAGAAGATTCCACATGACCCACTCGTCTAGGACTTCCATCGAGTACATTCAAGACGATTTCCGAGCCTATGGTACGTTTGGCACAAACCGCGCACCTATCTTGCGTCAAGATTAGCACTATCTCCAAACAGACTCAATTAAGCTTCCACTAGAGCCTCGTCACCTAGGAGTGTCATCGGGTGCGTCCAAAACGATTTCTAAGCCAATGGTACATTCGGCGCAAACCATGCACCTATATTGACCGACACTAACACTATCTCCAAATAGACCGAAATGAGATTCCACATGACCCACTCGTCTAGGACTTCCATCAGGTGCGTTCAAGACGATTTTCGAGCCTATGGTACGTTTGGCACAAACCATGCACCTATCTTGCGTCAAGATTACCACTATCGCCAAACGGACTCAAACAAGCTTCCACTTGAGCCTCGTCATCTAGGAGTATCGTCGGGTGCGTTCAAAATGATTTCGAGCCTATGGTACGTTCGGCGCAAACCGTGCAACTATATTGCACTGACACTAACACTGTCTCTAAACGGGACCGAAACGAGATTCTACAAGACCCACTCACCTAGGAGTTCCGTCAGGTGCATCCAAGACGATTTCCGAGCCTATGGTACGTTCAACACAAACCACACACCTATCTTGTGTCAAGATTCGCACTATCTCCATACGGACTCAAACAAGCTTCCACTTGAGCCTAGTCACCTTGGAGTATCATCGGGTTCGTCCAAAATGATTTCTGAGCCCATGGTACGTACGGTGCAAACCATGCACCTATATTGCACCGACACTAACAATTTCCCCAAACCGACCGAAACGAGATTCCACAAGACCCACGTCACCTAGGAGTTACATTGGGTCCATCCAAAATGATTTCTAAGCCTATGGTACGTTTGGCACAAACCATCCACCTATCTAGCGTCAAGATTAGCACTTTGTCCAAATGGAACAAATCGAGCTTCCAGTTGAGCCTCGTCACCTTGGAGTACCATCGGATGCGTCCAAATCGATTTATGGCTATGGCACGTTTGGCGCAAACCGTGCACCTATCTTGCACCGACACTAATACTGTCTCCAAACGGACCGAAACGAGATTCCACATGACCCACTCACCAAGGAGTTCCATCGGGTGCGTCCTAACCCGATTTCCAAACCGATGGTACATTTGACACAAATAGCGCACCTTTCTTGCATCAAGATTATGACTATCTCCAAACGGACCCAAACAAGCTTCCACTTGAGCCTCGTCACCTAGGAGTATCATCGGGTGCGTCCAAAATGATTTCTGAGCCGATGGTATGTTTGGCGCAAACCGTGCACCTATATTGCACCGACACAAACACTGTCTCCAAACGGACCGAAACAAGATTCCACACGACCCACTCGTCTAGGACTTCCATCGGGTGCGTTCAAGACGATTTCTGATCCTATGGTACATTTGGCGCAAACCACGCACCTATCTTGCGTCCAGATTAGCACTATCTCCAAACGGACTCAAACAAGCTTCCACTGGAGCCTCATCACCAAGGAGTATCATCGGGTGCGTCCAAAACGATTTCTAAGCCAATGGTACATTCGGCGCAAACCGTGCACCTATATTGCACCGACACTAACACTGTCTCCAAATGGACCGAAACAAGATTCCACATGTCCCACTCCTCTAGGACTTCCATCGGGTGCGTTCAAGATGATTTCCAAGCCTATATTACGTTTGGCACAAACCGTAAACCTATCTTGCGTCAAGATTAGCACTATCTCCAAATGGACTCAAACAAGCTTCCACTTGAGCCTCGTCACCTAGGAGTATTGTCGGGTGCGTCCAAAATGATTTCTGAGCCCATGGTATATTCGACGCAAACCGTGCACCCATATTGCACCGACACTAACACTATCTCCAAACGGGACCAAAACGAGATTCCACAAGACCCACTCACCTAGGTGTTCCATTAGGTGCATCCAAGACGATTTCCAAGCCTATGGTACGTTCAACACAAACCGCGCACCTATCTTGTGTCAAGATTAGCACTATCTCCATACGGACTCAAACAAGCTTCCACTTGAGCCTAGTCACCTAGGAGTATCGTCGGGTGCGTCCAAAATGATTTCCGAGCCTATGGTACGTACGGTGCAAACAATGCACCTATGTTGCACCGACACTAACAATTTCCCCAAACCGACCGAAACGAGGTTCCACAAGACCTACGTCACCAAGGAGTTACATTGGGTGCATCCAAAATGATTTCTAAGCCTATGGTACGTTCGGCACACACCATGCACCTATCTAGCGTCGAGATTAGCACTATGTCCAAATGGAACGAATCGAGCTTCTAGTTGAGCCTCGTCACCTTGGAGTGCCATCGGGTGCGTCCAAATAGATTTATGAGCCTATGGCACGTTTGGCGCAAACCGTGCACCTATCTTAATACATCCGGCCCAGGTGGGGTTGGCCGAGGCCCAATAAATTAAGGTTGCCCTGACCCCAACAGTTTTTATGCACACTCACTCGGAGAAAGGCCCAATGTCCCTAAAAGACTAGTCCGATAGGGGAAGGGTGGCTCTCTCTTTTAAGGTGGCTTCCTTCTCCCAAGCTAAAGTAAGGTGGGATTATTCAGAGGCTCACACGGTCACCGCCCGACTACAACTAGGCCACTTGGCCTTTTTTGTTGCGTCTTTGCCAGCGGGTAATAGTGGAGGATGTCCTCATCATATCTCGCACCGACACTAATACTGTCTCCAAACGGACCGAAACGAGATTCCACATGACCCACTCACCAAGGAGTTCCATCGGGTGCGTCCTAACCCGATTTTTGAGCCGTTGGTACATTTGACACAAACAGCGCACCTTTCTTGCATCAAGATTACCACTATCTCCAAACGAACTCAAACAAGCTTCCACTTGAGCCTCGTCACCTAGGAGTATAATCGGGTGCGTCCAAAACGATTTCTGAGCCTATGGTTTGTTCGGCGCAAACCGTGCCCCTATATTGCACCGACATAAACACTGTCTCCAAACAGACCAAAACAAGATTCCACATGACCCACTCGTCTAGGACTTCCATCGGGTGCGTTCAAGACGATTTTCGAGCCTATGGTACATTTGGCACAAACCGCGCACCTATCTTGCGTCAAGATTAGCACTATCTCCAAACGGACTCAAACAAGCTTCCACTTGAGCCTCGTCACCTAGGAGTATTGTCGGGTGCGTCCAAAATGATTTCCGAGCCTATGGTACGTACGGCGCAAACCATGCACCTATATTGCACCGACACAAACACTGTCTCCAAACGGGACTGAAATGAGATTCCACAAGACCCACACCTAGGAGTTCCATCAGGTGCATCCAAGATGATTTCTGAGCCTATGGTACGTACGACACAAACCGCGCACCTATCTTGTGTCATGATTAGGACTATCTCCAAACGGACTCAAACAATCTTCCACTTGAGCCTAGTCACCTAGGAGTATCGTCAGGTGCGTCCAAAATGATTTCCGAGCCTATGGTACGTACGGCGCAAACCATGCTCCTATATTGCACCGACACTAACAATTTTCCCAAACCGACCGAAACGAGATTCCACAAGACCCATGTCACCTAGGAGTTGTATTGGGTGCATCCAAAATGATTTCTAAGCCTCTAGTATGTTCGGCACACACCATGCACCTATCTAGCGTCAAAATTAGCACTGTGTCCAAATGGAACGAATTGAGCTTCCAGTTGAGCCTCGTCACCTTGGAGTACCATCGGGTGCGTCCAAATCGATTTATGAGCCTATGGCATGTTTGGCGCAAACCGTGCACCTATGTTGCACCAACACTAATACTGTCTCCAAATGGACCGAAACGAGATTCCACATGACCCACTCACCAAGGAGTTCCATTGGGTGCGTCCTAACACGATTTCCGAACCAATGGTACATTTGACACAAACAGCGCACCTTTCTTGCATCAAGATTACCACTATCTCCAAACGGACTCAAACAAGCTTCCACTAGAGCCTCGTCACCTAGGAGTATCATCGGGTGATCCAAAACGATTTCTGAGCCAATGGTACATTCGACGCAAACCGTGCACCTATATTGTACCGACACTAACACTGTCTCCAAACAGGCCGAAACCAGATTCTACATGACCCACTCGTCTAGGACTTCCATCAGGTGCGTTCAAGACGATTTCCGTGCCTATATTACGTTTGGCACAAACCGTGCACCTATCTTGCGTCAAGATTAGCACTGTCTCCAAATGGACCCAAACAAGCTTCCACTTGAGCCTCGTCACCTAGGAGTATCGTCGGGTGCGTCCAAAATGATTTCTGAGCCTATGGTACGTTCGGCGCAAACCGTGCACCTATATTGCACCGACACAAACACTGTCTCCAAATGGGACCGAAACGAGATTCCACAAGACCCACACCTAGGAGTTCCATCAGGTGCATCCAAGACGATTTCTGAGCCTATGGTACGTTCGACACAAACCGTACACCTATCTTGTGTCATGATTAGGACTATCTCCAAACGGACTCAAACAAGCTTCCACTTGAGCCTAGTCACCAAGGAGTAGCGTTGGGTGCGTCCAAAATGATTTCCGAGCCTATGGTATGTACAGCACAAACCATGCACCTACATTGCACCGACACTAACAATTTTCCCAAACCGACCGAAACGAGATTCCACAAGACCCATGTCACCTAGGAGTTACATTGGGTGCATCCAAAATGATTTCTAAGCCTCTGGTATGTTCGACATACACAGTGCACCTATCTAGCGTCAAGATTAGCACTATGTCCAAATGGAACGAATCGAGCTTCAGTTGAGCCTCGTCACCTTGGAGTACCATCGGGTGCGTCCAAATCGATTTATGAGCCTATGGCACGTTTGGCGCAAACCGCGCACCTATCTTGCACCGACACTAATACTGTCTCCAAACGGACCGAAACGAGATTCCACATGACCCACTCACCAAGGAGTTCCATCGAGTGCGTCCTCACACGATTTCCGAGCCGATGGTACATTTGACACAAACAGCGCACCTTTCTTGCATCAAGATTACCACTATCTCCAAACGGACTCAAACAAGCTTCCACTTGAGCCTCGTCACCTAGGAGTATCATCGGGTGCGTCCAAAACGATTTCTGAGCCTATGGTATGCTCGGCGCAAACCGTGCACTATATTGCACTGACACAAACACTGTCTCCAAACGGACCAAAACAAGATTCCACATGACCCTCTCGTCTAGGACTTCCATCGGGTGCGTTCAAGACGATTTCCGAGCCGCACAAACCACGCACCTATCTTGCGTCAAGATTAGCACTATCTTCAAACGGACTCAAACAAACTTGCACCGGAGCCTCGTCAGCTAGGAGTATCATCGGGTGCGTCGAAAACGATTTCTGAGCCAATGGCACATTCGGCGCAAACCGTGCACCTATATTGCACTGACACTAACACTATCTCCAAACAGACCGAAACAAGATTCCACATGACCCACTGATGTAGGACTTCCATAGGGTGCGTTCAAAATGATTTCTGAGCCTATATTACGTTTGGCACAAACTGTGCACCTATGTTGCGTCAAGATTAGCACTATCTCCAAATGGACTCAAACAAGCTTCCACTTGAGCCTTGTCACCAAGGAGTATCGTCGGGTGCGTCCAAAATGATTTCTGAGCCTATGGTACGTTCGGCGCAAACGGTGCACCTATATTGCACCGACACTAACACTATCTCCTAATAGACCGAAACAAGATTCCACAAGACCCACTCACCTAGGACTTCCATCAGGTGCATCCAAAACGATTTCGAGCCTATGGTACGTTCGACACAAACCGTGCACCTATCTTGTGTAAAGATTAGCACTATCTCCATACGGACTCAAACAACCTTTCACTTGAGCCTAGTCACCTAGGAGTATCGTCGGGTGCGTCCAAAATGATTTCCGAGCCTATGGTTCATTCGGCGCAAACCATGCACCTATATTGCACCGAAACTAACACTGTCTCTAAACGGACCAAAACAAGATTCCATAAGACCCGTTTCACCTAGGAGTTACATTGGGTGTGTCCAAAACGATTTCTAAGCCCATGGTACGTTCGGCGCACACAATGCACCTATCTAGCGTCAAGATTAGCACTATGTCCAAACGGAATGAATCGAGCTTCCACTTGAGCCTCATCACCTTGGAGCACCATCGGAACACCCTAATACTTTCTTCAAACAGACCGAAACGAGATTCCACATGACCCACTCACCTAGGAGTTCCATCGGGTGCGTTCCACAGAATTTTTAACCCGATGGTACAATCGACACAAACTGCGCACCTTTCTTGCATCAAGATTACCACTATCTCCAAACAGACTCAAACAAGCTTCCACTAGAGCCTCGTCACCTAGGAGTATTATCGGGTGTGTCCAAAACGATTTCTGAGCCAATGGTACATTCGGCGCAAACCGTGCACCTATATTGCACCGACACTAACACAGTCTCCAAACGGACTGAAATGAGATTCAACATGACCCACTCGTCTAGGACTTCCATCAGGTGCGTTCAAGACGATTTTCGAGCCTATATTACGTTTGGCACAAACCGTGCACCTATCTTGCGTCAAGATTAGCACTATCTCTAAACGGACTCAAACAAGCTTCCACTTGAGCCTCGTCACCTAGGAGTATCGTCAGGTGCGTCCAAAATGATTTCTAAGCCTATGGTATGTTGGGCGCAAACTGTGCACCTATATTGCACCGACACTAACACTGTCTCCAAATGGGACCGAAACGAGATTCCACAAGACCCACACCTAGGAGTTCCATTAGGTGCATCCAAGACGATTTCCGAGCCTATGGTACGTTCGACACAAACCGCGCACCTATCTTGTGTCATGATTAGGACTATCTCCAAACGGACTCAAACAAGCTTCCACTTGAGCCTAGTCACCTAGGAGTATCGTCGGGTGCGTCCAAAATGATTTTCTGAGCCTATGGTACATACGGCGCAAACCATGCACTTATATTGCACCGGCACTAACAATTTTCCCAAACCGACTGAAACAAGATTTCACAAGACCCAAGTCACCTAGGAGTTACATTGGGTGCATCCAAAACGATTTTTAAGCCTCTGGTATGTTCGGCACACCATTCACCTATCTAGCGTCAAGATCAGCACTGTGTCCAAATAGAACGAATCGAGCTTCCAGTTGAGCCTCGTCACCTTGGAGTAGCATCGGGTGCGTCCAAATCGATTTATGAGCCTATGGCACGTTTGGCGCAAACCGTGCACCTATCTTGCACCGACACTAATACAGTCTCCAAACGGACCGAAATGAGATTCCGCAAGACCCACTCACCAAGGAGTTCCATCGGGTGCGTCCTAACATGATTTCCGAGCAGATGGTACAGTTGACACAAATAGCACACCTTTCTTGCATCAAGATTACCACTATCTCCAAATGGAGTCAAACAAGCTTCCACTTGAGCCTTGTCACCTAGGAGTATCATCAGGTGCGTCCAAAACGATTTCTGAGCCTATGGTATGTTCGGCGCAAACCGTGCACCTATATTGCACTGACACAAACACTGTCTCCAAACTGGCCAAAACAAGATTCCACATGACCCACTCGTCTAGGACTTCCATCGGGTGCGTTCAAGATGATTTCTGAGCCTATGGTATGTTTGGCACAAACCGCGCACCAATCTTGCGTCAAGATTAGCACTATCTCCAAACGGACTCAAACAAGCTTCCACTGGAGCCTCGTCACCTAGGAGTATCATCGGGTGCGTCCAAAACGATTTCTGAGCCAATGGTACATTCGGCGCAAACCGTGCACCTATATTGTACCGACACTAACACTGTCTCTAAACAGACCGAAACGAGATTCCACATGACCCACTCATCTAGGACTTCCATCGGGTGCGTTCAAGATGATTTCTGAGCCTATATTACATTCGGCACAAACCATGCTCCTATCTTGCGTCAAGATTAGCATTATCTCCATACGGACTCAAACAACCTTTCACTTGAGCCTAGTCACCTAGGAGTATCGTTGGGTGCGTCCAAAATGATTTCCGAGCCTATGGTACATTCGACGCAAACCATGCACCTATATTGCACCGACTCTAACACTGTCTCCAAACGGACCGAAACAAAATTCCATAAGACCCAGTTCACCTAGGAGTTACAATGGGTGCGTCCAAAATGATTTCTAAGCCTATGGTACGTTCTGATGAGGACATCCTCCACTATTACCCGCTGGCAAAGACGCAACAAAAAAAAGGCCAAGTGGCCTAGTTGTAGTCGGGCGGTGACCGTGTGAGCCTCTGAATAATCCCACCTTGCTTAGCTTGGGAGAAGGAAGCCACCTTAAAAGAGAGAGCCACCCTTCCCCTATCGGACTAGTCTTTTAGGGACATTGGGCCTTTCTCCGAGTGGGTGTGCATAAGAACTATTGGGGTCCGGGCAACCTTAATTAATTGGGCCTCGGCCAACCCCACCTGGGCCGGATGTATCATTTGGTATCAAAGTTGGGCCCTTGTTTAAGGGGGTGGGAATGATGAGGACATCCTCCACTATTACCCACTGGCAAAGACGCAACAAAAAAAGGCCAAGTGGCCTAGTTGTAGTCGAGCGGCGACCGTGTGAGCCTCTGAATAATCCCACCTTGCTTAGCTTGGGAGAAGGAAGCCACCTTAAAAGAGAGAGCCACCCTTCCCCTATCGGACTAGTCTTTTAGGGACATTGGGCCTTTCTCCGAGTGGGTGTGCATAAGAACTGTTGGGGTCCGGGCAACCTTAATTAATTGGGCCTCGGCCAACCCCACCTAGGCCGGATGTATCACGTTCGGTGCACACCATGCACCTATCTAGCGTCAAGATTAGCACTATGTCCAAACGGAATGAAACGAGCTTCCACTTGAGCCTCGTCAACTTGGAGTACCATCGGACCGACACTAATACTTTCTTCAAACGGACCGAAATGAGATTCCACATGACCCACTCACCAAGGAGTTCCATCGGGTGCGTCCAACACGATTTCTGACCCGATGGTCCATTTGACACAAACCGCGCACCTTTCTTGCATCAAGATTACCACTATCTCCAAACGGACTCAAACAAGCATCCACTTAAGCCTTGTCACCTAGGAGTATTGTCGGGTGCGTCTGAAACGATTTCTGAGCCTATGGTATGTTCGGCGCAAACCGTGCACCAATATCGCACCGACACAAACACTGTCTCCAAACGGACCGAAACAAGATTCCACATGACCCACTCGTCTAGGACTTCCATCGGGTGCGTTCAAGACGATTTCTGAGCCTATGGTACGTTTGACAGAAGCCGCGCACCTATCTTGCGTCAAGATTAGCACTATCTCCAAATGAACTCAAACAAGCTTCCACTTGATCCTCGTCACCTAGGAGTATCATCGGGTGCGTCCAAAATGATTTCTGAGCCAATGGTACATTCGGCGCAAAGCATGCACCTATATTACACCGACACTAACACTATCACCAAATGGATCGAAACGATATTCCACATGACCCACTCGTCTAGGACTTCCATCGGGTGCGTGCAAGACGATTTCCGAGCCTATGGAACGTTTGGCACAAACCATGCACCTATCTTGCGTCAAGATTAGCACTATCTCCAAACGAACTCAAACAAGCTTCCACTTGAGCCTCATCATCTAGGAGTATCATCGGATGCGTCCAAAATGATTTCTGAGCCAATTGTACATTCGGCGCAAACCGTGCACCAATATTGCACCGATAGTAATACTATCTCGAAACGGACCGAAACAAGATTCCACTTGACCCACTCGTCTAAGAGTTCCATCGGGTGGGTCCTAGACATTTTTTGAGCTGATGGTACATTCGACACAAAACGCCCACCTATCTTGCGTTAAGATTAGCACTATCTCCAAACGGACTCAAACAAGCATCCACTTGAGCCTCATCACCTAGGACTATCGTCGGCTGCGTCCAAAACAATTTCTGAGCCGATGGTACGTTCGGCGCAAACCGTGCACCTATATTGCGCTGACAGTAACACTGTCTCCAAAAAGACCAAAATGTGATTCCACATGACCCACTCGTCTAGGACTTCCATCGGGCGCGTTCAAGACGATTTTCGTGCCTATGGTACGTTTGGCACAAACCGCGCATCTAACTTGCGTCAAGATTAGCACTATCTCCAAACGGACTCAAACAAGCTTCCACTTGAGCCTCGTCTCCTTGGAGTATCATCAGGTGCGTCCAAAATGATTTCTGAGCCAATGATACATTCGGCGCAAACCATGCACCTATATTGCACTGACACTAACACTGTCTCCAAACGGACCGAAATGAGATTCCACATGACCCACTCGTCTAGGACTTTCATCGGGTGCGTTCAAGACAATTTCCGAGCCTATGGTATGTCTGGCACAAACCGCGCACCTATCTTGCGTGAAGATTAGCACTATCTCCAAACGGACTCAAACAAGCTTCCACTTGAGCCTCGTCACCTAGGAGTATCATCAGGTGCGTCCAAAACGATTTCTGAGCCTATGGAACGTTCGGCTCAAACCGTGCACCTATATTGCACCGACACTAACACTGTCTCCAAACGGACAGAAATAAGATTCCACATGACCCACTCGTCTAGGACTTCCATTGGGTGCGTTCAAGATGATTTCTGAGCCTATGGTACGATTGACACAAACCGCGCACGTATCTTATGTCAAGATTAGCACTATCTCCAAACGAACTCAAACAAGCTTCCACTTGAGCCTCGTCACCCAGGAGTATCATCAGGTGTGTCCAAAACGATTTCTGATCTAATGGTACATTCGGCGCAAACCGTGCACCGATATTGCGCCGACACTAACACTGTCTCCAAACGTACCAAAATGAGATTCCACAAGACCCACTCGTCTAGGACTTCCATCGGGTGCGTTCAAGTTGATTTCTCTGCCTAAGGAACGTTTGGCACAAACCGCATATCAATCTTGCGTCAAGATTAGCACTATCTCCAAACGGACTCAAACAAGCTTCCACTTGAGCCTCGTCACCTTGGAGTATCATTAGGTGCGTCCAAAATGATTTCTGAGCCAATGGTACATTCGGCGCAAACCATGCACCTATATTGCACCGACACTAATATTGTCTCCAAACGGACCGAAATGAGATTCCACATGACCCACTCGTCTAGGACTACCATTGGGTGCGTTCAAGACGATTTCTGAGCCTATGGTACGTTTGACACAAACCGCGCACCTATCTTGTGTGAAGATTTGCACCATCTCCAAACAGACTCAAACAAGCTTCCACTTGAGCCTCGTCACCTAGGAGTATCATCGGATGCGTCCAAAATGATTTCTGAGCCAATTGTACATTCGGCGCAAACTATGCACCTATATTGCACCGATAGTAACACTATCTCCAAACGGACCGAAACAAGATTCCACTTGACCCACTCACCTAGGAGTTCCATCTGGTGGGTCCTAGACAATTTTTGAGATGATGGTACATTCGACACAAACCGCGCACCTATCTTTCGTCAAGATTAGCACTATCTCCAAACGGACTCAAACAAGCTTCCACTTGAGCCTTGTCACAAAGGAGTATCATCAGGTGCATCCAAAACGATTTCTGAGCTAATGGTACATTCGGCACAAACCGTGCACCTATATTGCGCCGACAGTAACACTGTCTCCAAACGTACCAAAATGAGATTCCACAAGACCCACTCGTCTAGGACTTCCATCGGGTGCGTTCAAGATGATTTCTGTGCCTAAGGTACATTTGCACAAACCGCACATCAATTTTGCGTCAAGATTAGCACTATATCCAAACGGACTCAAACAAGCTTC